>CM053399.1:52765349-52870625 GCA_028644305.1 Xerus rutilus | reverse complement strand
TTTGGTACTGGGGATTGAACTCAGGGGCACTCGACCACTGAGCCACATCCCCAGCCCTATTTTGTGTTTTATGTAGAGACAGGGTCTCACTGAGTTGCTTAGTGCCTCGCCGTTGCTGAGGCTGGCTTTGAACTCGCGATTCTCCTGTCTCAGCCTCCCTAAGTGCTGGGATTACAGGCTTGAGCCACCGCGCCCGGCTGACTATGTGTTTTGATTGTTTCAAGAGTCTTGCCTTAGCCGGGCGCAGTGGCACATGCCTGTAATCCCAGTGGCTTGGGAGGCTGTGGCAGGAGGATTTTGAGTTCAAAGCCAGCCTCAGCAACTTAGTGAGTCTCTAAGCAACTCAATGAGACCCTGTCTCTAAATAAATTATATTAAAAAAAAAGGTCTGGGGATGTGGCTCAGTGGTTAAGTATCCCTGGGTTTAAGCCCCAGTAGCCTCTCCAAAAAAAAGAAAAAAAAATCTTGTCTTTTCATCAAGACTGCTACTCCTTGAGTCTAGGTATTCTTTTCTTGTTGCTGGCTTGTAGATATCTGGGCCATGTTACTTACCTTCTCTGGACCTTACTTGTATTATCTATAAAATAAAACTAATGATGTAGATAGGTATCTTAGAGTCTGAAAGCAGGGGCTTATCCAGGTGGTGATCTCTGGAGGTCTGCCTGGTTCTCCCAGATCTCTGATTTTTGTGATCATCCCTTTCGGGTCCTAATAATAGGGCTGGACATCCAGGAGGCTTTAATTTTGTCGCAGAGATTGTGAGGATATTTATTCATTTATTTTTGGTACTAGGGATTTAACCTAGGGGCACTTTACAATTGAGCTATATGCCCAGCCTCCTTCCGCCCCCCCCCACCCCCCGCCTTTTTTTAATTTTGAGAAAGGGTCTCACTAAGTTGCCAAGGACTTCACTAAATTCCTGAGGTTGGCCTCATATTGTGATCCTCTTGTCTCAGCTTCCCAAGCTGCTGGGATTACAAGTGTGAGCCACTGTGCCTGGCAGCTGAGGTTATTTTATGATACTTTAGAGTGTTTAGAACTTCCTCTGTCACTGCTGTTAGAGTTATGTACCCAGCATCACTAAGAGACTTTGGGTTTCTCCTGGCCAATAACTTGGACTGAATTAGTTGCCCCAACCTGGTAGTGAGGATTTGCCTGAAGTTTTAAGCTCAAAAGGATATGTTTTTAAATGTATTTTCTTTTTTTAATTTTAATCAACCATACTCTTTTTTAAAAAAAATTTTTTTAGTTGTAGATGGACACAATTTATTTATTTATTTATTTTTATGTGGTGCCGAGGATCTAACCCCAGTACCTCACGGTTGCGAGGCAAGCGCTCTACCACTGAGCTGCAATCCCAGCCCTTAAATGTATTTTCTAGTGTGACTTCTTTCATTATTAGCCAGGGCAACTAGAGGTAGTAGTTTCCTGATTTTGCTTCTGGAAGATATTCAAGTAGTGGGATTGGACCCTATCGTTAGGACTTTCATGTTTCTAGGTATTGGGGCAGAAGTCTAAACCTACATGAAATACTCTGAACTTGTACAACAGTAACTTGAACTCTAAACTTATAAAATCATCAACTTTGGGAAGACTTGGGTCCCCTGGGACCTACCAGGAAGTCAAAGGAAACTTTGAGCTGCTTGTAAACAGATAGTTAGTAATATTTATTTTTATGATTAAAAATCAAATGTATATGGGGTACTTATATGCCAGGTGCAATTGTTTTAAATTCTTACAATAGCCAATGCTGTATATGTTGTTATTCTCTTTTTATAAATGAAGAATCTAAAGTCACTTATCTGGTAGCTGGTGGAAATAAGACTCAAATCTAGTTAGAAACTTCTTTTTTTTAATTTTTCTTTTTGCACTACAGGGAATGGAACCTAGGGCCTCACTCAAAGCTCTCTATTACTGATCTACATCCTTATCCCTAATTAGAAATTTCATGTTCTAATTCTAAAGCCTATGTTTTCAACCACTGCGATATGCTGCCTCTCCATTGGCCTTGATACATACTTTTATTTTGGTGGACCAGGCTGCTTCATTGGGAGGAGTAAGATGTGGTTATTTGCTATTTCTTCTTTTTAGCACTTGAAAATGTTATTTTTTGAAATGCTTGTTGAGTGTTAGGCATTACCTACATACCACAGATACTAATTTTTTTTATTTTTCTCTATAATATTTATTTTATTGAAATAAATATTAATAGAGACATCAAAAATGTATCTTATTTAAAAGTAAAATACTGTTCTTAACAGAGATACTAATTTAATTCATATTTTATTTCTTCAATTAAAAGGGTACTTTTTCTTTCTTCTTTTTTTGGTGGTACTAGTGATTGAACACAGGAGTGCTCTACCACTGAACTATTTCCCCAGTCCTTTTTATTTTTTTATTTTGAGACAGCTCTCTCTAAATTGCCTACACTGGCCTTGAACTTGCAATCCTCCTGCCTCGGCCTCCTGAGTTGCTGGGATTATAGGTGTGCACCACCATGACCAATTACCTATTCATTCTTCAAGATGTCTTTCAGTTTTCTTCTCAATGAAGATTTGACTTTTCATGCCTATTTAGGTTGTTAGTTTTCTCTTTTGTGCCATTATTGTAATCAGTATAGCCCTTCACTATCACCATTTTACTTTAATGGTATCCTTCTACCAGATTTTGAATTGCTAGAGGGCATGGAGTGATTAATCTTAATTTTTTTAATATCCCAGCAATATATGTTTATTACTCATTATTCATGAGTAATCAAAAGACTTATAAGATCTGTTATTATTAGTCTAACCACATATATGAAGCATCACAGCAATATGGAGTAAAAGGAACAGTTATATATTTATGTTTAAAAACACACATAAACTGCAAATTAGTACAACCACTCTGGAAAGCAGTATGAAGATTCCTCACAAAACTTGGAATGGAATACCATATGACCCAGCTATCCCACTTGTTGGTGTTTATCCAAAAGTACTAAAATTGGCATACTATAGTGGTAAAGCCACTTTAATGTTTATAGAAGCAAAACTTGCAATAGCCAAATTATGGAATCAACCCAGATGCCTGTCAGTAGATGAATGGATCAAGAAAATGTGGCATATATACGCAGTGGAGTTTAATTCAGCCATAAAGAAGAATGAAATAATAGCATTTTTTAGTAAATGGTTGGAAGTGGAGAATATCATGCTAAGTAAAATAAGCCAGACTCAGAAAATCAAGGTTTGAATGTTTTCTCACATTTGTGGAAGCTAGAGCAAAATAAAGGAAAAGAGGTAGTGGTGGTGGTGGTGATTGAATATCATAAATATATAGGAAACATCAGTGGAGTAGAAGGAGAATGAGAGGGAGGGAGGAAGGATGTGAAAGGGGATAAAATATGGAATGAATTTAAAAAAATCCTGTTATATGCATATATAAATGTACCAAAGAGAATTTCATCTTTACGTATATGTAGAAAGTACCAATCAAAAATAAATACATAGGGCTGGGGTTGTGGCTCGGTGGTAGAGAGCTTGCCTAGCATGTGTGAGGCACTGGGTTTGATCTCGGCACCGCATATAAATAAGTAAATAAAAGAAAAGCCCATCAACAACTAATAAAAAATATTAAGTAAGTAAGTAAGTAAATAAATGAGTGAAAGGAAGATAGTGGAGGAAGGAGAATAGGGGAGGGAGGGAAGAGAGGGGGGATGAAGATTGAAATAAAATTCCTTGCCTGCATGATTTTTGTCAAAATGAATCCAACTGGCCTGTGGTTGTAGCTCAGTGGTAGAACACTTGCCTAGCATGTGTGAGGCACTGCGTTTGATCCTCAGCATACATAAAAATAAATAAATAAAATAAAGGTGTTGTGTCCACCTACAACTAAAAAAATTTTTTAAAAAATGAACCTAACTACTATATATAACTATAATGCTGCAATAAATAAATAAACTGCATTAAAGACTAAAACTAAAAGAGTAAAAAAAATAAAAGTAGCTGGGTGTGGTGGGGAACACCTGTAGTCCCAGCGGCTCGGGAGGCTGAAGCAGAGGGATGGTGAGTTCAAAGCCAGCCTCAGCAAAATCGAGATGATAAGCAACTCAGTGAGACCCTGTCTCTAAATAAAATGCAGATTAGGGCTTGGGATGTGGCTCAGTGGTTGGGTACCCTAAGTTCAATCCTTGGTTCCCCCATCCCAAAAAAAATTTCAGGAAAAAAATACACATACACACATTCTCTCAAGTGGTCACCATACACGGTTAGGAAAGCAGGAGGCATCAAACTTGTAAACAGTCATATATATATATATATATATATATATATATATGTATATATATACATATACATATATATATATAATGTTGCAGTATCTTAAGCATAAAAACTGTACTTTAGTTGCAAAAATAAAGTTTCTGTCTTCACATATTTTGATCTGAGCTCAACCAAAGCAAATAATGAACACCAATGATTTTTATATGATTTTACACACTTTGTTTTTTTAAATTTTTTGAGCACTGGGGATTGAACCCAGGGTGCTTTATCACTAAGCTTCATCTCAGCCCCCCTTTAAATATCTTTATTTTATTCATTTATTTTTATGTAGTGCTGAGGATGGAACCCAGTGACTCACGTATGCGAGGCAAGTGCTCTACCACTGAGCCACAGCACCCCCAGCCCTTTTTTTTTTTTTTTTTTTTTTTTTTTTTAAAATTTTTTTTTGTAGATGGACACAATGTCTTTATTTTATTGCTCTGTATGTGGTGCTGAGGATCGAACCCAGGGCCTCACGCATGCGAGGCAAGCGCTCTACCGCTGAGCCACAATCCCAGCCCCCCCAGCCCTTTTTATTTTTGATTTTGAGACAGTCTTGTCACCTTGCTTAGGGCCTCATTAAGTTCCCGAGAGAGGCTTTGAACTTGCAATCCTCCTTCCTTAGCCTCCTGAGCCACTGGGTTACAGATGTGCACCATCATGCATTTCACACATTTTAAAACAATCAACATACAAGAGTCAACAACTGCAAAAACAAAACAAAAAAGCTCCAAAAAACAAACAAAAAACCAAACAAACCAAACAACAAAACATCCCCCTAAAAGCACCTTGAAAATATGGAGAGGAGCTGGGCGCGGTGGTGCAAGCCTGTAATCCCAGCACTCTGGGAGGCTGAGACAGGAGAATCGCGAGTTCAAAGCCAGCCTCAGCAATGGCGAGGTGCTAAGCAACTCAGTGAGACCCTGTCTCTACATAAAACACAAAATAGGGCTGGGGATGTGGCTTAGTGGTCGAGTGCCTCTGAGTTCAATCTCCAATACCAAAAAAAAAGAAAAAAGAAAAAGAAAATATGGAGAGGTTGAAGGCATCTCAATTGCACTTGTACTTAGTCATCTGTTCATTACCATACCCATGAAAGGTTCCCTTAATTGCCGGGTCCAGCATTCTCTGCCAGCTGCTGACAGAGTAGCCACATCTTTGACATGTGTGGGAAACCTCTGCTACCAGTAATGTATGTTTACTGACTGATTGCTGAATTGCACTTCAACAAACGTGAGTGTCACAACTTTCTTCAAGTTTTTCAACTTCCCCCATGTGGATCAGGAATTCTCAAAACAGCAGCTCCTAAAAGATTTTCCAGGTCTGCATTTTCTCCTAGTTTTGTTTTGCCATTCAAATTTAGAGGACTTGAATGTGTTTTCCTCCTTATAAAGTGAATTTATTCCATGAAATACAAAATCTAAGCTGTTATAGATGTGAAATGCTCCAACTGTAGGTGCTTCCTTAGCTAAAATCCCCAAAACATCCACATTAAGTTGAGAAGCAACATCTGGCTGATTCTCTACAATTTCTGGCCTCTCTGCTGTACGATGTACTGTAACATGAAGCTGAGAATCATGACTGTGTGATCAGCTGCATTAGAAACCAGTAGATTAACCTGTTCAAATATTGGTCTTGCTCTTCTAAAACCACAACTCAAAGCATGCCAATTAATCTACTGAAATTCTTTTTATACAGATCTGCTAAGAAGTCCAGTGGCACCGGTAAACAGAACCCACCTACTGGGGATGTTTACTTTCTCTTCCACCAGCTGTCAGCTTCCTGGAACAAAGTGAATGGAAAGCCTTTCTCCTTCTCCTCCCCTCCCCTCCCCTCCTCTCCCCTCCCCTCCCCTCCCCTCCCCTCCCCTCCCCTCTTCTCCCCTCTCTTTTCTTTCTTGTACCAGGGATTGAACTCAGGGGCACTCGACCACTGAGCCACATCCCCAGCCCTATTTTGTGTTTTATGTAGAGACAGGGTCTCACTGAGTTGCTTAGTGCCTCACCGTTGCTGAGGCTGCCTTTGAACTCGCGATTCTCCCGTCTCAGCCTCCCAAAGTGCAGGGATTACAGGCGTGCGCCACCGCGCCACTTTCATGCCACTGCTGCAGCAGTTGCCATATCTCCAGGACTGACTAATCTTTATTTCATCAAAAAAAAAAAAAGTATTATGTCATACATACAATAAAATTAATCAAATGCTTGATGAATTTTTACTAATGTTTATGCTCATGTAACAACTACCCAGATCAAGATACAAATATAGCTGGGCATGGTGGTGCTCACATGAAATCCCAGTGGCTCAGGAGGCTGAGGTAGTAGGATCACAAGTTCAAAGCCAGCCTCAGCAACTTAGGCCCTTTTAAAATAAAGAATAAAAAAAGGGCTGGGGATATGGTTTAGTGGTTAAGTGCCCCTGGGTTTTAAGTACCAAAAAACTCCCAAAAAACAAAAAACAAAAACCTCCCAAAACATACATTTCCGCATTTACAGAGTCTCTAACAGAGAAGTCTGCAAACTTTTTCTGTGAAAGGCCAAACAGTAAGATTTCAGACTTAATGGGGCTACACAGCAAGTTTTAGCAGAAAAGCAGCCATAGAAAATATGTAAATGAATGTGTATGGCTGTGTTCTAGTAAAACCTTATTTATAAAAATAGGTGTTGTGCTGGATTTGAAATTAGGGCCACAGTTTGCTAACTCCTCATCTAGCCTAGTATCCCAGGACAAAGTAGAAATTCGGTAAATGTTGAGTTGTAGACAAAGACCTTGATCTCAGAAATGCTTTTCTTAATTTTCGAGCAGTGAGGCAGCTTGTAACTTCAGGACAGGCTGGTGCTTTTGAGGCTGCTTCTTGGAGCAGGCTTCCTTTTGACAAGTTGTGTTCACAAGGGAATAAAAATGTCATCTCTTGTAACACTTAATTTTGGTGTCCTGTGATCTTTAGAACCTTAGGAATCCATGAAAGCAGTAAAGGGAGGATATGTTTGTATGAATCCTCGAGGCCATGGACTATTATATCTTATTCATTATGTCCATAGTGCCTCGCTAACATAAATGGACAGGGATGCTTAGTAAATATTTGTTTTTGAATGAATTTTTGAATGAATTTAAGTTGCTCTCAGGATTTTAATAAGCATAATGAAAATTGTACAATTACATACAATGAAAGTATCTTTGCTTTTGATTTCAGTTATGTTAGTTCTATGTGTACACTAGTTTGCTTGTGCTGTTTGGTTCTTTGGCTGGAAGTTGATGGCATTATAGGACATAAACCTGTCCAGTGAATGAGTAACCTTGGACACAAGTATAAAGCCAAAATAAGCAACAGTTAGCAGGGCTAAGTGCTTGAATATCTACATGTCTACTTTCTCTTTCTTGTTCATTAGCAATATTAGCTCAAACATGTTGTTGTGAAGCTTTGATAATTGTATATGGTTGGTTAAAATCTGGATCAACATTTTGAGAAGAAAAAGTAGTGATAACAAACACAGCTGGAAAGGTTGAATTATCTCTCAATAAATGCACTGTTGATATACAAAACCCTTAAAAACATAAGAGGCTGTGAAAGAAGGTAATCTAAGTTTTGATAAAAGGGTATGTCTCGGGGCTGGGATTGTGGCTCAGTGGTAGAGTGCTTGCCTCACATACGTGAGGCACTGGGTTCGATCCTCAGCACCATATTAAAATAAAGATATTTTTAAAAAAAAGGTCTCGTTATTTCAGAGTCAGGAATAGGCAGTTAAACTGTGTCACTAACACTGACAGAATTTCAAAATAAATAGAACTTACAGTCTATGTGCAATCATTTTAAGGTAGCTCTTTTGTTGTACATATAAACCCACAAATATATAACATTTTCCATTTTGGTTGAGGATAAGTACCTGCAACTTTTTTTTGAACTTGGAGACACTCCACCACTGAGCCACATCCCCAGCCCTATTTTGTGTTTATGTAGAGACAGGGTGTCACTGAGTTTCTTAGCGCCTCACCTTTGCTGAATCTGGCTTTGAACTCAGGATTCTCCTGTCTCAGCCTCCCAAAGTGGTGGGATTATAGGTGTGAGCCATCATGCCCGGCAACCTGCAACTTTTTTGTCCCGTTACCCCATTCTTTAATTAATGTCCATGCAGTTTTGATACTTGGTATGCTTTACAAAATTATAATTGAATCGGCCTCTTATAAAGACATTGTACAAAATATGTGATTAAATTATGGACTTACTACCACATTATTTGTTACGGTGCAGTTGACTAAGAGGAAAATTGTAACAGAATCAATGTTGAGGATTGTGCCTCATGCATGCAAGGCAATCATTTTACCACTGAGCTATAGCCCCAGCCCTCAGCTTCTAATTTTTTAACTTAAAAATTTTTCATTATGAAAATTTTAAACATACGTAAAAATAATAAGGTATAATATATATAATGAACCCCCATATGCCCATTACTTCTTATCTACAATTATGCACTCATGGATAATTTTATTGATCTTGTTTTATCTTTATTCTTCCACCCTCTTGGATTATTTTGAAGCAAATTCCATTTGTAAACATTTCAGATATTATATATCTCCAAAAGAACTGTCTTTGGAAGAGAACCAAAATATCATTATCATGCCTAAAAAAAAATAATCCCTTTATATTCTCAACTAGTGATTTTATTTTAAATTTCCTGTAATGATTGTGATTTTTTTTTTTTATTGACTGTGTGGGAATTAAATCCAGGGCCTTTTAAATGCTAGGCAAGCGTTCTACCACTGAACTATACTCCCAACTGATATTTTTGCAGAATTGGTTTGCTTTTATCAGTATCCCAAGAAGGTCTATACATTGCTTGATCTAAATCTTGAGCCTTATCCATAGCTTCCCACTTATTTTGTTCTCTTTTCCTTGCAATTTTATGTAGAAGAAAGTGGATCATTTGTCTTGAAGATTTTTCTAATTTCTGGATTTTGCTGATTGTCTCCTTATGGTGTCATTTAAGACATTCTTATATCCTCTGTGTTTTCTGTAAATTGGTAATTTGATCCTAAAGCTTGATCAGATTTAGGGTTAACCTTTTTTTCTTTCCTCCTTTTCTTCTTTAACCATATCAGTCTGATTTTCTCTCTTTTTGTGAGGTTAGAATGAATGAGTAGGGTCAGAGGTTGTCAACTTGATGTATTCATTAAAATATTTCCTATCAACTTTTGCTTAATGATTTCAGGAGCGATTGATGTTTATTACCTGTCTGTTATTTCATTAGAGACCTGATTCAATATTGAGACTCCTAATTGATTTAATTTGAGCTGTACTTGAAAAAGATGGTAACATTGTTTAAAATGTTTTGAAAACTATTGGATTATAACTGTTCTTTAATAGCAACATTTATTACTGGAACCAGGAATTGTGAAGTGGGGACAGTGACTATAACTAACTTTTAAGACTTTTCAGCTTTTTTTTTTTTTTTTTTTTTTTTGTGGTATTGAAGATCCAGCCCAGGGCCTTATGCTTGTTAGGCAAATACTCTCTGATTGAGCTACATCCCCAACCATGTAAGACTTTTTAAACCTTTTTTACTTACTCATGTTTGTTGGTTTGGTTTACATTCTTTCATAACCCAACAGTTAAACCCCTGCAAATAAAAGGGGGAGGTGAGTGGCTTTTACTCAAGATCCAGGCTTGGTGGGGGAGGGAGTGCCAAGAGTTGGAGTGGGAGTTTTGCTTTAATGAGCAAAGGAAGTTGGTAAGTCCCCAAGGCCTATGTAACTTGAAGAAGAGCCTGAAAGTGGCTTTGGGAGCATCTAAGATAAGATATTCTTAGCTAAGCATGGGAAGACTAGCCCCTTTTCTTTACCTTGCGTTCTAAATGTAAGAAGGCTTCTTTCTCTGTCCAAAGGGCCTGACTAATCAGGCTTCCGTTGCGTCACACCTGGCATATTCCAGACCCAGGTTCCTAGAAGCTGTGTTTAGGGCATATTCTTCAGAATCCTGAACTGCTAATCTCAGGACAAGGAGTGAAGGGTTCCTTGTTTTTCACCTTGTTCTGAGGAAAACCAAGGACAGGAGCCTCTTAGCAATAGTTAACGCTGATCCTTGGCCAGTAATACCTTATGTCACTCTCTCCAAGAGAAGAGCTGCTGTAGAGCACTTGGTGTTCTCTAGCCTTTGCAGAGGTCACAGGCAGATGGGGAAGGGAAGCAAAGCCTTAATTAGCTAGGGACTCCTGGAGCACAGCCACTTGGCAGTGTCTTACCTCAGCTCCTTGGTGGGATTGGCTCCTTCTCCTAGTGACATTGCAAATACTCCCTCCCTTTATAACTGCTAGATCTTTGAGAGATTAGTTTTCCTTGAGCTTTAAGACACTCTGTGCATTGTGGTCAGGGATGATTTTATAAGCCAGAGAGGTGGAATGACAGTTTCTTTCTTTCTTTTCTTTTTTCAAGATCAAAAAGTTTTATAAAGGATAGGGAATGACAGTTTCTTTCCTCTGTTTAGCATTATTTAGTCACTTAAGCATGCTTTTGTTTTTTTAAATAAACAGACATAATTTTTTAATAACTTCATTTTATTTGTGTATTTTCTAATGTGGTGCTGAGGATTGAACCTAGTGCCTTACATATGCTGGACAAGAGCTCTACCACTGAAGCACAACTCCAGTCCTCAAGCATGTTTTATTTATTCTGAACCAGCAGTTCTGTGAATTGTAGATAAGGAAACTGAACCCAGAGAGGAGAAGTACTGAACTAAGGTTATAGCATTAGACTCTGGATTCCCAGACTGTTGTTCTTTTATTTTTACATTTTTTTCCCAGTATATATAGAAGGAGAAAAGAGAAGAATGGCAAATAAAACAGTGATTTTTATGCACCAACCACTGTATAAGGTACTTAGCTTAGTTTTTCACAACACTATATGGTCACATTTTAAACATTTAAAACTTTTTTTCATTATAATTTATGGAAACTGGCTTAATATTACAAAGCTAATTCTGTATCCAGGAAACTTATTAAAAATATTGCTTTAGTTATCTAAGACCATTGCAAGTTTTATAGAGCAAGAGATTCATCATGTATGTGGTCACAATTTTAATCCCTATTGTGATGATAGGGAAGCTGCACCTCAGAGAGGTCAAGTGACTTTTCTAAGATACAGAGGTATGAAGTGGCTGAACTGGATTCAGATCTAAATACATTTGATTTTTAAGCCTCTGTCTTTCCTTCATTGTTCTATATTTCTTGATAGTTGTTTATTGTAAAAGAAAAGTCTTGATTAAGCCACAGATGCAATGGTAGGTCCAAGGGACATAGGAAGTGTAAGATTTAGTAGTTTTTGTTCTTGTGCAATTCATGATTTGGTGATGCTGACTGCTATGATAGAAGGAATGGAGCATAGAGACAGTGGGATAAAGGATAGTGGGGACTAAGGGGCCCCTTAATCTTGGTGGTGGGGGAAGTTGTCAAGGAAGTCTTCCCAGAGAAGTTATACCTCAGCTAGTGATAAAAATGCATGGGTCCTGGATCAGATTGCCTGGGTCCCATTGCTTGTTAACTGTAATGTTTTGGGCAAGTTACTGAGTCTCTCTGAACCTGCATCATCTCTAATAATCTGTAATGTGGAGATAGTTATATTATCAACCTCATAGGGCTGTTTTGAAGATTAAGATAAGATAATCTATGTTGAACATTTAGCAGACTGCCTGATACATAATAAGCTCTTATTAAGTATTAACCAGAATAATTTTTATTGTCTAGCCTGTGTTTATCTCATATCCAACTCAAGTGGGGACAAAGGAAGTTAGGCCTTCTTACGGTTTCTTACATTCAGTTGTTATTAAGGTGAGGGTTTCGTCCAGTGATTTCAAAATACTCCTTTCAGGCTTAAGATTCTATAAAGGAAAAACTGCTAAGTTAATTGTTTCCAGGAGGGCAGCTGTCAAGTGAATTTGTATCTGGTGGTAACCTGCTCTGGCTTGAGCTTCCTAAATTCATACCTAGGCAGCTCTTGAAAATGCTATATCTGATAATGGCCCTTCTTTCCTTTCTTACCTCTTCATTGGATAGGTTGGAAGCTATGCCCTATAAAACTAGGAGTACAACCAGGGAACTATCTTCCCTCTGGGTAATTGTAGGTGGCCCAGAAGTAGGTTGAGGTGGTGGTAGTGGGGTGAGATTTCATTTACCATTTCAGTCTTACACAGTTTTGGGTTCCAGTCCTCACTCTGCTATTAAGTAAGGCATTTCTCATTTCTACTTTCCTTCCTTCCTTCCTTTCCTTCCTCTCTTCCTCCCTCCCTTCCTCCCTCCCTTCCTTCTTTCTTCCCTTTTCTCCATCCCTCCCTCTATCCCTCCTGCTCTCTCTCTTTCCTTTCCTTCCATCTGACTGTCCCTCCATCTTTGGTAGTGCTCAGTACTGTGATAGAGGGGATGAAAGCATAAGAATAGAAGGATAGAGGACAATGGGATATTAAGGGACCCTTTGATTCATCTCTCCCTTCCTCAGGAGGCTGAGGCAGGAGGATTACAAGTTCAAGGCCAGCCTCAGCAGTTTAGCAAGAACCTGTCTCAAAATAAGAAATAAAAAAGGGCTGGGATATACCTTAGTGGTAGAGCACGTCTGGGTTCAATCCCCAGTACTGGAGGGGGGGGGGGAAATGAAAAGGATAAAGAGATTGGGTTAGACTGGTTACATTCAGTTAATACTTGTTAAACATTTACTATGATCTAGTCACTGTTCTTGGATGATGGGAATGTATTGATGGAAAATCAGATACTGCTTCATGGAATCAAATATAGGAGAGATAATTAGGTGATATGAGCATGGAAGTATGTGTTCCCTCAACTTTAGTAATTGAGGGAAGGAAGACATTTGTATGAGTCACTGTAGTCTAGTAGTCTTCCTAGAGATGGCGTGACCTAACTAGCCTCTAAAACTCTGCTTAATGTTTATATAATGCAGAAGCTCAGTAGGCATTTGGATTGTGAAAATGACTTGAATGCAGTTGGGAGTGAGCACAGAGAATAGAATGCTCTGGAGAAGCTTGTCTCCTACTACTCTGCTGTTAGGTATATCATTGTCTGTGGGACACTATGGCAAGGGTTATTTCCTGGGAAGCCGAAGATAGCATTGTCAGAAGGAGTATTTGCAACCAAGGATTGAGGAGGGAACTAAGCAGAGATGCTCATTAGTGTTGTGGGTAGAGGCAAAGGATCATAAATGAAGTCAGATATTAAAAAGATTGGGAGCTAGCTGGGCGCTGTGGCACAAGCCTGTAATCCCAGCACTTAGGGAGGCTGAGACAGGAGAATCGTGAGTTCAAAGCCAGCCTCAGCAACAGCGAGGTGCTAAGCAACTCAGTGAGACCCTGTCTCTACATAAAAAACACAAAATAGGGCTGGGAATGTGGCTCAGTGGTCGAGTACCCCTGAGTTCAATCCCTGGTACCAAAAAAAAAAAAAAAAAAAAGATTGGGAGCTTGTAGATGGTGGAAAGCGAACTGGGACAGGGCAACAGTCCCCCCCCACCCCCGCCAGGCTATGAATGACAGAGGGTCTTGAACCCTAAATAAGCTTATAGATAATTTACTAAGTTCTTACCATGTAGCAGGCACTATTCTTAGCATTTTTAATGTTAAGCTTATTTAATTTTTATTATTAGTTTATTTAATCTATATACTGTTTCCCAGAGAGAAAACTGAGGCTCAGAGAACTTAAATTGCTCAAACTCACATGGTTAATAAGTGGTGGAGTGCTTGCTTTGGTGGCACATAAACTAAAAATTAAAGTGATACAGAGAGCATAGCCCCTGTGCAAGGATGATACTCAAATTTGTGAACCATGACATTAAAAAAAAAAAAAGTGATGGAGTTGGGATTCAAGCCTAAGTGATAAATTTTCAGTCTTTGCTCTTAATTACCATTTTAGGCTGAGAGAAGTCATTATAGATTTCTGCCTAGTGTAGAAATTTGTTGCAAATAGTATGGGGCAGGGCATTTTCCCAGGGGGCAAAATGAAGTCAAGACTATCGGTCACAGACTGTTGAAGTAATATGCTTTTGAAGGTGTATAAGGGTCTAGGAGTTATTTCACAAATTCCTTCCTGAGATGTATCTGGCAGTTGCCAGTCTTCCCTGTAGTCACAGCCCATTTTATAAATTATTTTCCAAAGAATTTTAATCTTAAGGAAGCTCTCCTTTCTTTATTGAATAGGCTGTTCCAGGCAGTGGGGCCCCAGGAATCAGGTTAGGAATAGCTCCTTTGGGGTCAGAGTCCAAGCAGCATCTGGAGGCATTTGTAAGAGGGGAAGTTGAACCCAATGAGACTTCCTGCTGCTGTTAGAGTTTGCTCTCCTGACACAGGGGGGAGTATTTCTTGTTAGGATTTTAGTCAGTCTGGTTGCTCATCTTGAGATCTGAGCAAGTAGCAAAGGTTGTGAAAAAACAGTTTCTGTCCTTGAGTAACCCACAGATGACGAAGAAGATAAGCAAATACCCACAATTCGGTGTCACAAATGCTACAATAGAGGAAGATAGAAAATGTACAGGGAGAGAAAGGAGGATCAAAATGTCTAAGAGAGAATCAGGGAAGGTATCAAAGCTGTTTAAAGCTTGATCTTCAAGGATGAATAATAGTATGCCAGGCAGATGACCCTGGAAGGTGATTAGTGTAAGTATAAAGAGCATGGCATATTCAGGGAATGGTGAATTGTTCCTTGAGCTGGAGTTTTAGGGTACTTGGAGGAAGTGGCACAAAGATGAAGCTGAATGGATGGGAGGGCCAGATCCTGAATGACCTTGTATTTCATAGCAAAACACTGAGATCCTATTAGAGTTGAGCTTTACTATAGATATTTAAGGTGCAGCTAGTATGTTAAGAGTAGTGTAGTAAAATGAGCTCCCTTATACCTCTGCTTAAGATGGATAGATTAAAACTAGAGTCAGGGAAGTCAGCCAGAAGACTGTTAGAATAGCCAATGAGGAGGCTGGAACAAGGGTCATGGCAGTTGACTTGTGTGGCTGAAGGGTAAAGGAGGAAGTGTTGGGTGACTGGGTATTACTGTGATGCTATTAATACATGAATACAAGAAGAGTTAATTTGGGAAGGTTAATTTTTTTTTAAATTATTGTGGTATTGAGGATTAAAACCCAGTGGCACTCTACCTCTGAACCACATCCCCAGCCCTTTTTATTTTTTCATTTTAAAACAAGGTCTCACTAAGTTGCCCAGGCTGACCTCAAATTTGTGAGGCTCCTGCCTTAGCCTCCCTAGTTACTGGAATTACAGGCATGTGCCACTGTGCCTGGCAGTTTTTGAGATACTGAAGGGTGACATCCAGGAGAAAATATCTGTTATTTGTGGGAGAGTATGAGTTTTGGAGCTTCTGAGAGAGAGAAGAGTATAGATAAGGGAATAATGGCATCTAAATGGTAGTGGAAATCATAGAAGTAGATGAGATCACCCGAATAAAATCTATAAAATGAGGAAAGGAATGGGTTTAAGGATAGAGCGCAAGGAACTGTCATATGTGTAGACTTATGTAAAGTTAGGGAGCCTAATGAAGAGCAATCAGAGAGTTTGTTCTGAGAAAGTATTATCTGAGAAGCCAAGGATGAGGAGAGCTTTTAAAAGAGAACAAGTAGAGAACAAGTAGGGTAAGCCCTGAAATGTGGCTACTGAGTCATTGGTGACCTTGGTGATAACAGTTTCAGTGGAAGGGTGGGGACGGAAGCTAGACTACTGTGGCTTAGGGAGTAAGTATGAGGTAAGGATATAGAGGCAACAAAAGATTTCTTGTTTGAGAAATACACTGGTAAGGGAAAGAAGTAAAGAGGTTTGTATTTTGAAGAAGAGAGGTTGGAGAAGTAGGTTCACAGATTTTATTTTTTCAAGTTGGCAAAGTGGAGTGGAGATCTGAATAGATAAACATTGAGTGGAGGAGAGATTGAAAAATGCAGCCAGTGCAAGGGGTGAGATGCAAGGAGAGAGGGGGGAAATACTGGGGATTGAAATTGAATAAATTATATTGTTATATTGTGTGCATGTATGAATATGTAACAACAAATCTCATCATTATATACAACTATAATGCAACAAAAAGTGTGGAAGGCGAGAGAAAGAAAAAAAAAAGAAAAATATAGCCAGCGAAGGTTCCATAACTCTTGGAATATTTTGTATTACTGTGGGAGCCCTGATCTGTGCCTCTACTGAAGTCTGTAGTCACTAGAGTATGGTGTAAACAAAAGAGACCTGTCTTTAATAATAAGTAATAATAGCACTATGTATTGGGTAACCTCTGCTTGCCAGGCATTTTTCTAGGTACATCTGAACACATTAGGTATATTGCTAATGTTTGTCACAGCTTCCAAAAGTAAGCATTGTCACCATTTTCTAGATGCAGAAACAGATGAATGAAGAAATACACAATTAATGGTGGAGCCAAAGTTTTAGTTAGGTCTGCAGAATTCCAAAGTGTGCTTCTTCTGCTTCATAGTGCTATTTTTCTATTATGAGTTTGATGTTGAGACTTTAAAGATTGCCTTTGCAAAGGGCAGGGATGCATGGTTCAGAGTGACAAAGATGAAGTTCTGGAATTGGTGTTAGCCTGGAGGAAGCATGACTTCATCTCAGGGATGAAGGAAGAAGGTCTTAATCTGTCTTTGCTGTCTTCTCTTTGTTTAACCAGAGGTTCTGGTGTCTGCAAGGCTTTTTCACTTTATTCCTCCCTCTTTTTTTTTTTTTTGGTACTAGTGATTGAACCGGGGGTGCTAGAGCCACATCACCAGCTCTTTTTATTTTTTATATTGAGACAGGGTCTCCCTAAGTTGCTGAGGGTGGCTTTTAAGTTGTGATCCTCCTGCCTAAGCTTCCTGAGTCCCTGGAATTACAAGTGTGCATCATTGTAACTGACTCCTTTTTGTTTTGTTTTGTTGTGGTATTGGGGATATTGAAGCCAGGGGTGCTCTGCTACTGAGCTAGATCACCAGCCCTTTTTATTTTGGGACAGGTTCTTACTCAGTTGCTGCGGCTGGCCTGAAACTTGTGATCCTTCTGCCTCAGCCTACTAAACAGCTTGGATTATAGGCATGCGTTACGATTCCTAGTTTTTCTCCATCTTCCTGTAACTCCTTTTTCTTGGTACCAGGGTACTTAACCATCACTTATCCTCAAACTTTTTTTTAAATTTTAATTTTGAGACAGGGTCTCCTTAAGTTGCCTAAGGCCCGTTAAGTTGCTGAGACAGGCTTTAAACTTGTGATCCTCCTGTCTCAGCTGCCCCAGTCACTGGCATTATATGTGTATGCCACCATGCCTGGCATGTATTTACTTGACATAAGGTAAGGAACTGTGTTTTACTCATCTCTCTATTTCTAGCACCTGGCATATGACCTGACTAAATAAATGTCCTGAATAAATTTATTATGGAGTCACTTAATCTGTTTGTCTATTAAATGAGAGAATTGGATATTTTGATTTCTAAAAATATTTCCAGTTCTAAAATGTATTGTTCTATGAGCTTATTATGTGTGATGTTTTTTGTTTGTTTGTTTGTTTTTGTACTGGGGATTGAATCCAGAGCCGTTTTACCACTGAGCTACATCCCCAACTCTCTTCTTCTTTTTTTTTTTGCTTCTTAATTTTTTATTTTTGAGACAGAGTCTCATTAATTTGCTTAGGACTCACTAAATTGCTGAGGCTGACCTTGAACTTGGGATCCTCCTACCTCAGCCTTCCGAGTTGCTGAAATTATAGATGTGTACCACCATGCCTGGCCTTATTATGTTTTAATTAAAAAATTGTAAGTATTGTCAATTATTTAAAACATACGATTTTACTACATTATGAGGATGTTTACTTATTAAGTTATAAAAATTAAAAAAAAACCTTTTGTCTGGTTATTTGAAAATATTGTGGTCCCTTGGCTGTAAGCTATATGAGAACAGTACCTGTTCCTGTTCACTTCCAAAGCCCTATTGCTTAACACAGTGCTAGGCATGTAATAGAGGCCCAGTAATAATTTGTTGGACAAGCTAGTTGTGGTGGCGTACACTTATAATCTCAGCAGTTCGGGAGGCTGAGGCAGGAGAATCACAAGTTCAAGGCCAGTCTCAGCAACTTAATAAGCTGTCAAAAACTTAGTAAGACCTTGACTTTAAATAAAAAATAAAAAGGGCTGGGGATATAGCTCAGTGGTAAAGTGACTCCGGGTTCTGTCCCTAATACCTGCCGCCTCCCCCCACCAAAAAAGCATTTGTTGGACAAATGAATGGCTGGATGCTTTGCCATCCATAAGATAACAATTCTATAAGATAGGTACAATTAGCCCCATCCTATGTATAAGAAAATTGAGGCTTAAACATCATAGAACTAGTAAATGATTAGGAGAAAGAAGATTCAAACCCAATTCTAAAATTCTTGCTTTTACCACTAATACCATAGTACCTTAACTAACACCAAGTATCACTTAACTGATGCTTTAATTGTAAATTTGAAAGGAAGGATATGAGGAAGAATGCAAGAACACATAATCAAAAGTAATTATAATACCAGTTGCTGTTCATTGGGAACTTTATTTATTGAGTATCTCATAATATTTTTTTTTTTTTTTGTACCAGGGATTGAACTCAGGGGCACTGAACCACTGAGCCACATCCCCATTGACATTAAGAAGTTAGATATCTAGGGGTTGGGTTGTGGTTCAGAGGTAGAGCACTTGCCTAGCACGTGTGAGGCACTGGGTTCAATTCTCAGCACTGCATGTAAATAAATAAAGTAAAGGTCCATTGACAACTAATATATATATATGTGTGTGTGTGTGTATATATGTATATATATATAAATTTTAAAAAAGAATTTAGATATCTAATTTTTATTAAACCTAAAGATATAAACTTGTGAGTACACACACACACAAGGATTTACATGTCTAATAGACATTTTATTTTATTTATTATTTATTTTTATTTTTTGGGTGGTGCTGGGGATTGAACCCAGGGATGCTTTACCACTGAACTATACCCTCAGTCTTTTTTTGTTTTGAGACTTGACTTGCCATCCTCCTGCCTCAGCATCCCCAGTTGCTAGGATTATAGGTGTGTACACCACTGCACCCATCTTCTAATAGGTATTTTAAATTTAAAGTTTACACATCAGAAAATCCATTGGTTCTATCTTTAAAACATCAAAAATTTAGATAGTGTTCATTAATTACTTATTCTCCTCCCACCCTAATCTAAGCTACCATTGTCTTTTGCCTGGTGAGAAAATAACCTCCCAACTGGTTTTCCTGCTTTTGCTGTTGCCTGCTTATAGTTTGTTCTAAGTAGAACAACTGAGTGATCTTTTTACATTGTAAATTTAAATCAGATAGTTTTTTTGTTTAAAATCGTTCAGCGGCTTCATGGAACTCTCAGAGAAAAACCCAAAGTCCTTAGTGTTCTACAACTACAAGTCATCTATGACTTGGCTTCTGTTATGTTCCTTTTCTCTCCACCTGCTCACCCTGCCCCATTGGCTTTCTCACTAATCTTTGAACAAGAGAGGTATTTTCTTGCCTCAGAGACTTTGCATTTGTACTTCCTTCCTTCTTTCCCTGACTTTTTGCATGGTTCATTGCCTTATTTCTCTCAGCTGTTTTGATCAAATGTTACCTTCCTAGTGAGACCTTTTCCAATCCTATTTAAAAATATCCACTTCTGGGCTGGGGTTGTGGCTCAGTAGCAGAGAGCTTGCCTTGCACATGTGAGGCACTGGATTCAATCCTCAGCACCACATAAAAATAAATAAGCAAAGATATTGAGTCCATGTATAACTAAAAAATATTTTTAAAAAATCTACTTCTCCCCTATAGGACACCACAACTTCTTTCTTTTTATTCTCCACAACATCTATCACTATCTCACATATTTATTTTTCAGGCCTTTCATTTCTGGCTGTTGCCCATCTCAGTTCCTTAAGAGCAGGGATTTTTGTCCATTGCTAAATTCTGTGTCTAGAATAGTGACTGGCATATAGCATACACTTAGTAAATATTTGTTGAGTAAATGAACAAATGAATGAAAACCTATGGGCCAGGTATATTTGTGGATTCTTTTTTTGGTGAGGAGGGACTGGGGATTGAACTCAGAGGCACTTAACCACTAAGCCACATTGCAAGCATTTTTGGGTATTTTATTTAGAGACAGGGTTTCACTGAATTGCTTAGGAACTCGCCAGGTTGCTGAGGCTGCCTTTGAACTAACTATATCTCTTTCTTAAGTCCAGATACCACTAACTTTGAGATGAGAGACCTGGTGAAGCCTTGTGCTTACAAAAGGTCTAGGCAGAGAGAGCAGAAGAAGATATATTCAGGGTAAGGCTGTTTTCAGGAATGTGACAGAAGTAGAAGAGTAAGAGATGGGAAAAAGTCATCCTGTGGTATTATATGGTAGTGACATATCCAGAGAACAGTGAATTGTTAAGTGTAGATCAGAGTAGTCCACAGGATGAAATGAGGTTGGAATCAAAGCTGGTCTCAGGAAATAATGAAAAGAGGATGAAATTTTTTTCCTAAGATAAGCTTGCAAGAAATAATAATAGAAGCTGGGCGCGGTGGCTCACGCTTGTAATCCCAGCACTTAGGGAGGCTGAGACAGGAGAATCGCGAGTTCAAAGCCAGCCTCAGCAATGGCGAGGTGCTAAGCAACTCAGTGAGACCCTGTCTCTACATAAAACACAAAATAGGGCTGGGGATGTGGCTCAGTGGTTGAGTGGCCCTGAGTTCAATCTCCAGTACCAAAAAAAAAAAAAAAAAAAAAAAAAAAAAAAAAAGAAATAATAATAGAGTGAGAGGGAAAAAAATAGCATGTTTGATCAGCCATGAGTAGAAGGGGAAGCATAATGAAAGAATTTTTTTAAAAATTCTTAGTGCTGGGATTACAGGTGTGTGCCACTGCGCCTGGCTGTAATGAAAGAATTTTAGGGCAATGTGTTTGGGAGATGAGGCTAGGGAAACAAGCGGTTGCCAGATGATAGCAAGCCCTGTATGTCTTGTTAAGGATTTGAAACTTTATTCTTTCAGCAATGCAGAAACATCAAAAAGTGTTAAGTAAGGGATAGATTTAGTCAAATTTGCTGCTGGTTACGAATGACTGTTTGCCCAGGGGAGCTGAGGTCAAGAAAGGTTAGAAAAGAGTATGGCAGCTGGGTGCAGTGGTGCCTGCCTGTAGTCCTGGTGCTCAGAAGACTGAGGCAGGAGGATTGCAAGTTCAAAGCCAGCTTCAGCAATTTAGTGAGGCCCTAAGCAACTTACTGAGACCCTGTCTCAAAATAAAAAATAAAAAGGGCTGGGGATGCGGCTCAGTGATTAAGTGCCCCTGGGTTTAATACTTGCTACCATTAAAAAAAAAAAAAAAGCATGGCAGTTTAGGAACTCCAGGCAGATGTTTGCTGAAAGCCAGAAGTATCTGGCATATGAGTTTGAGCAGAGGTGCCTGGGGACTGGATGAAGCCTGACCCTAAGTGAAAGTAACAGGGGTTTTCCTGGGTTCTGATCAAAAGCTAAGAATCTTTAGCCTGGTGCAGTGGCATGTGTGAGCCACTGAGCCACAACCCCAGCCGCTTTGGCCTGCTTTTTAAAAGTCAGTTTATTGGCTTTTCCTCTTGATTTCTGAGAGCTCTATGTCAATCAAGGAGAGTGGCAGCCCTTTAAAGTATGTTTTCTCCTGGTTTGAGGTTTTTTTTGTTTTTTGTTTTTTAACTCTGCTTATTGTGGTTTCCCGAGCCTCAGCAATTTAATGAGGCCCTAAGCAACTAACTCAGTGAGACCTTGTCTCTAAATAAAATACAAAAAAGAGCTGGGGATGTGGCTCAGTGGTTGAGTGCCCCTGGGTTCAATCCCCATAACCAAAAAAAAAAAAAGAAAAAGAAAAAGAAAAAAAACTCAGTGAACGTACAGCATTGTGAATGTACTATATGCTACTGGATTGTCCACTTTAAGATGGTTGATTTTATGTTATTTGAATTTCACCTCAATAAAAAAGATAAAAAATAAAAGCAAAACTAACAACTTCATCCTGCCTAAGCATTGTAGGAGTGAACCTGAGTTCCTTTACTGCCTTGCTCTGGAAAGGCCTGGTTAATCAGTGGTGGCATTGGGGAGTTAAGAATAGGAGTAGATGTAGCAGCAGGGATGAGAATCTAAAGTATGCCTGATTCTTGTCCATTCTTCTAAATTGGCTGCTAGACTCATCTTTCTAATCTACCCGTGGCCACCCCTGCTCAAAGTTTCTGTTGCTTTTCCATTCCTCACAGATGATATAATCCAAGCTTCTCAGCTTGCTGTTCTTAGCATTCCATGATCTGGGTTCTGCAAATTGTCTTTTCAGCAAACAGCTCTCTTTTCCTATGCTTTTTTATTCATGCATTCTTTCCCTTTTAATTGGAATATCTTCTTACCTTTTTCTATCTGGTAAACCCCAGCTCCAGTGTCACCACTCTGAAGTTTTCTCTGATCTCCCTGTCCATAGGTAGGCAGGCACTTACTATTACACTTTATATGTTTCTTGGTTAATTATTTGCTGCATTGTGATTGTTTTGTGTATAATTGCCATGCAAGGAGTTTTTTTTCTCATATTTTTTATGGGGTTGCATTATGGTTGTACATATTGATTGACTTTGTTGCTACATATTCGTACATGAACACAATGCACAAATTAACAATGTAATTTGGCAAATATTGCTCCTCACCACTTCCTGCAGATTAGAATATTTTTAAAGACTGACACTGCTTTATTTTTTTCTGTGCTCCTAGCCTAGTGTTACATATAGACCTTGTTTTTATTTTTTTATTTTTTTGATAGTAACTTTTATTTCTATTATACATATTCACAAAAATGCATGTAAATGGGCTATATTGTTTTTTTTTATTAGTATTGTGAAGCAAATGGGGCATCTATCCATAACCAGCTTTCTTTCCTTTTGAGGGAGTTGCTGGGGATCAAACCCAGGGTCTTGCACATGATAGGTAAGCACTCTACCACTGCAATATACCCCTAGCCCACCTGTCTTGTGATTTTTTTTTTCTTTCATTCTACATTAACCAGCAGGTTCCACTGTATAGTAATTGCATACCTCAGGGTAGTGGAGCTTGCAAATAAGTTTTTTGTTAATAAAACAACAAAAAATCTTGAGTATGAAAGGCTGTTAGTTGTCTTTGCCAATATTGACCCTCTCTCTTCTTTCCTTCCTTCTTTCCTTTTCCTCCCTTCCTTTATTGGTATTGGGGATTGAACCTAGGATTGCTGTACCATTGAGCTACATCCCAGACTTTTCCATATTTTTATTTTGAGGCATGGTATTGCTAAGTTGCCCAGGATGGCCTGGAACTTGGAAACCTCCTGCCTCGGCTACCTGAGTCACTGGGATTACAGGTGTGTGCCAATATACCCAGCTCAATCTTCCTTTAATGATAGAACACCTGAATTTTAGCAGGGCACATAACTGCCCAGCCTCCTTTGCAACTAAGTGTGGCCATATGTCTAAGCTCTGACTAGTGGAATCTAAGTGGAAGTATGTATACCACTTGTAGGTTAGTACTTAATAAGAGTAAATACTTATCCTTTTCTCTTTTCTGCTAGCTAGGAGATGATGAGAGCTACTACTTTTTTTGGTCTCAGAGATGGAAGGCTCATGTTGAGCGAGGACAACAAAGTACTACTATCAGTCCCAGATTGCTCACCATTGAACTGTTACATCGGAGAGAAATAAATTTCTGTTTGAGTTAATCTACTATATTTAGGGGTCTCTTAGTTATAGTTGCTTTACCTGCACCCTAACTAATACACTGAAGCAGTAGGTTGCTGTAGTATCAAGTTGTATCTTGCTGCTTGCTATTCCTGGGTATTGTTTAGTTCATTAATTTTCTAATCATTTCTTGCCTTACCTTGCTTCTTAACCTTAATTCCTGATGCCCAGATGATTCTCTTAATCCATTCATTCATTCATCTATTCTGGGAATTGAATCTAGGAGTGCTCTACCACTGAGTTATATCCCAAGACTTTTTTATTTTTTATTTCAAAACAGGGTCTTGCTAAGTTACCAAGGCTGGCCTCGAACTTGCGGTCCTCCTGCCTCAGCCTCCTGAGTCTCTGGAATTACAGACATGCTCCATTATGCCTGGCTCTCATATGTTAAACTTTTTTTTTTTTTATTGAGATGAAATTCACATAACATAAAATTAATTATTTGAAATTTAACAATTTGGAGTGGCACAGTGGTACACCCTGTGTAATCCCAGTTAGTACTCCTGGGTTCAATCCCCAGTACTACAAAAAACAAAAAGAGAGAAAAAGAAATTGAATAATTCAGCAGCACTTAGTAAAACACACTGTATTATATAACCACCAGGTCTATCTAGTTACAAAATATTTTCATCACTCCAAAGGAATATCCTTTATTTTTTTAAAAAATTATTTATATATATATTTAATTTTTGATGGATGCTTATTTTATTCATTTATTTATATGCAGTGCTGAGAATCAAACCCAGTGCCTCACACATGCTGGGCAAGCGCTTTACCACTGAGCCACAACCCCAGCCCAGGAATACCCCTTATCTTTTTGGTAGTTTCTCCCCATTCCCCACTCCACCTGGGAACTACTAATAGGGTTTATCTATTCTGGATATTTCATATTGATGAAATCAAACTGTATGTGACCTTTTGTTTCTGGCTTTTAAAATTCATTTACATTGTAATGTGTCAGTACTTCATTTCTTAAAGTTTTTTTTTGGTACTGGGGATTGAACTCAGGGGCAATTGACCACCGAGCCACATCCCCAGCCCTATTTTATGTTTTATGTAGAGACAGGGTCTCACTGAGTTGCTTAGCGCCTTGCCATTGCTGAGGCTGGCTTTGAACTCGCGATTCTCCTGTCTCAGCCTCCCAAAGTGCTTGGATTACAAGTGTGAGCCACCACGCCCAGCTAAAGTTTTTTTTTATAGTAAAATATATAGAACATAAAATTTTACATTTTTTTTTTTTTGGTACTGGAGATTGAACTCAGAGGCACTTGACCACTGAGCCACATCCCCAGCCCTATTTTGTGTTTTATGTAGAGACAGGGTCTCACTGAGTTGCTTAGTGCCTTGCCGTTGCTGAGGCTGGCTTTGAACTCACAATTCTCCTGTCTCAGCCTCCCTAAGTGCTGAGAAAAATTTTACATTTTAATACTTTATTAGTATATAGTTCAGTGGCAGTAATTACATTCACAGTGTTGTGCAACTATCACCACTATTTCCAAAAATTTTTCATCATCCCAAACAGAAACTTTGTACCTGTTGAGCAACAACTTTGAGATTTCTTCCTCCCTCTAGACCTTGTTAACCTTTAATCTGCACTCCCTACCCCACTACTGGGGTTTGAACCTCGGGGTGCTCTGACCACTGAGTTATATTCCCATCTCTTTTTAGTTTTTATTTTGAGATAGGATCTTGCTCAATTGTCCAGGTTAGGCCTTGGACTTGCCATACTCTTGTCTGAGGCTCCTAAATTGCTGGGATTATAGGTGTGCATCACCATGCTCAGTTCTAATCTATTTTCTGTCTCTGTGAATTTGCCTATTCAAGATATTTATGTAAGTAGAATCATACAACATTTGCTTTTTTATGTCTTATTTTTTTCTCTTGGCATAATGTATGCAAGGTTCAACCACATTGTAGCATGCATCAGAAAACTATTCCTGTTTATTGCTGAATTTTATGTGTGTGTGCATGTGTACACCGCACAGTTTGTTTATCCATTCATCTATTGATGGACACTTGGGCTATTTCCACTTTTTGGCTTTGTGAATAGTGCTGCTCTGGACATGCTTGTACATGTGCTTGTTTGATTATCTGTTTTTGGTTCTTTTGGGTATATGCCTAGAAGTGGAATCATGAGGTCATATGGTAACTCTGTGTTTAAGTTGACTATGTTCAAGTTTTTGAGGAACTAACAAACTCTTTTCCTTAGTGGCTATATCATTTACATTCTCATCAGCAACATCTAAGGTTTCCAATTTCTCCGCATTTTTTGCCAACATTTGTTATTTTTCTTTTCTTTGTTTCTAATTACACATATCCTAGTAGGCATGATGTGGTATCTCATTATGGTTTGATACGTATTTCCCTAAGGACTATATTTTTAAATATTTATTTTTGAGTTGTGGGTGGATACAATACTTTTATTTTTTTTATGAGGCACTGGGATCGAACCCAGTGCCTCAGGTGAGCTAGGTAAGCACTCTACCACTGAGCCACAACCCCAGTACCCCCTAAGGACTGTTGATATTGCTCTCTTTCCAGCTGCTTGTTGGTCATTTGTCTATCTTTTTTGGAGAAATGTTTAGTCAAGTCCTTTGTCCATTTAAAGTCAGATTATTTGCATTTTTTATTGAGTTGTTAAAATCCTTTATATATTCTGGATAATACACCCTTATCATGTATATAATTTGCAAATATTCTTAACTGTAGTTCTACTGTTCACTTTCTTGTTAATGTCCTCTGATTCATAGTAGTTTTTATTCTTATTTTTGTGGTTGTGGGGATTGAACTCATGGCCTTGTACATGCTTGGTAAGTGTTCTACCACTGAGCTGCACCCCCAGCCCATAAATTTTTTTAGTGGGAGGATTGAACCCAGGGACTTTGCCACTGAGCTATATCTCCAGCTATATACTCAACTATTTTACTTTGAGACAGGGTCTCTCTAAGTTGCTTAGAGCCTCATTGAGTTGCTGAAGTTGAGCTCTAGCTTGTAATTTTCCTGTTTTAGCTGCTCAAGTTGTTGAGATTACAGGAGTGCGCCACCAAACCAGGCCCCAGCCCATAATTCTTATGGGATTCAATTTGTCTGTTTTTTTCTCCTCATGCTTTTGGTGTCATATTTAAGAATCTGTTGTCAAAGCCAAGGTCATTAAAATTTGTGCCTGTGTTTTCCTGCAAGAGTTTTATGGTTTTAGTTCTTATATTTAGGTCATTGATCCATTGGAGTTTATTTTCAAAAGTCTCATACACTTTGATTTATTTATTTTTTTGGTAGCAGGGATTGAACTCAGGGGTACCACTGAGCCACATCCTCAGCCCTCTTTTGTGTTTTATGTAGAGACAGGGTCTCACTGAGTTGCTTAGTGCCTCATGGTTGCTGAGACTGGCTTTGAACTCACAATTCTCTGGTCTCAGCCTTCCAGAGTGCTGGGATTACAGGTGTGTGCCACCGGGTCCGGCTTCATATACTTTTAACCCTTGAATATATGGCGTTGGTGGTTTCCCAGTTAGTAACAACTAACTAGGTCTTTGTTGTTTTTTTAGGTCTTTGTTGTTTTTTTTTCTCCTGGTACTGGAGATTGAACCCAGGGGTGCTTTTCCACTAGGACAGCCCTAGTCCTTATTATTTTATTATTTTTTAAAATTTTGAGACAGAGTCTCACTAAATTGTTGAGGCTGACTTGGGACTTGTCATCCTCTGCCTCAACCTCCCAAGTTGCTGATATTAGAGTTGTTCATTACCACGCTTGGCTGATTTTTAGGTCTTAAGATCGCAGTAAATACAAAAGAGCTTATTTGTTTGTTTGTTTATGCAGTAGAAGGAATTGAACTCAGGGCCTTGTGAATGTTAAAAGCAGATACTTTACCACTGAGCTGCATTCCCAGGTCTTTTTATTAGTAGTTTTATTTTCTTTTGGTACTGAGGCCTGAACCCAGGGGCACTTAACTACCGAGCCATATTCTGAACCCCTTTTTGTATTTTATTTAGAAACAGGGTCTCGCTGAGTTTCTTAAGTCCTCACTAAGTTGCCAAGGCTGGCTTTGAACTCGTGATCCTCCTGCCTCAGCCTCCAGAGCTGCTGGGATTACAGGTGTGCACTGTGCCTGGCCTTTTTACTTTTTATTTTGAGACAGTCTCACTATGTTGCTGAGGCTGGTCTTGAACTTGTGATCCTCCTGCCTTAGCCTCCTCAGCTGCTGGGATTATAAGCATGTGCCACCGTGCCCAGCTTTTATTAGTTTTTAAAATTTTGAGCCAGGATGCTGCTACATTGCCCAGGCTGGCCTGAAACTTGCCATCCTCCTGCCTCAGTCTCCTAAAGTGCTAGGATTACAGGCATGACATTATTTTAGTTTCTGTTGGCTGATAAGCAGCCATAGGTGCATCTCAGAAGACATTTTTTTCTTCTCAGAACCTATCCACTGATGTGCATTTGGTAGGTTTAAGGGCTGCTTGTAGAATAAGTCCACTGACTTTCAGGGCTGTCAGTTGAGTGACACATCATTATATACATGTAGTGGGATGCTGTGCCATAGACTTGTCTATATCTCAGCCTGTGAGGAAGAGGAGCATTGCAAAGCCTGAAAGAAACCAGGCAAAAGGGTCAAGGGAATAGTGTGGTCAGGTAACAAGTCTGTACTGAGCCCAGACAGTTTCCAGCTCTGGTTAGGCTTGCTGAGAACTGTGCAAAGTAGTAATGAATAGCAAAAAGATATAATTTGGAGAAAGAGGCTTTGATTTGAAGTTGGATGACTTAAGTCTAGTCACTTCTCTGAGCCTAAATTATGTAAAGCGTGAGTTCTGACTTTACAGAGTTATTTTGGTTTTGAAGATCAGATAAGGTTATCAATGGGAAAGTGCTTTGGAAGCTCTAAAATGCCAGGCACATTAGGGAATATAATGGAAAATCCTGGAGAAGACTTTTTTCTAGAGCATTTTTATAGGTTCACCTGACCGAGTCACAAGAAATGTTTGAGGTTTATTTATTGGATGAATGATTTTCGAGTAATTTTATACTTGTTCATTTTATTTGAAAAAAAAATTTTTTTGATACTGGAGATTGAATCCAGGGGCGTTTTACCACTGCACTATATTCCCAGCCCTTTCAATGTTTTATTTTGAGATAGAGTCTCGCTAAGTTGCTTAGGGCTTTGCTAAATTGCTGAGGCTGGCCTCAAACTTGGAATCCTCTGGTGTGCATCACCATGCCTGGCTGTTGTGACTCTTGCAAGTGACAGAAATACATCTCATATTGACTTAAGCAAGAGAGAGACTTATGTAGTAACTTTATTGACTGAAGTTACTATATAGCCTAGAAGTAGATCTACTTTTAGATATAGTTAGATATAGGGAGTTAAATATCATTAGAAACAACTCTTTCCTTAACTCTGCTTTTCTTTGTTTTGGTGTCATTCTTAAGCATTATGCTCCCATATAGTGTTGACTCAAGATATCAGATTTGAATATGCATTCTATCAGTTTCTTGAAAGACATAATAGTGGTAATCCTAATACTATTGAAAGCTAATATCTCTTTCCTGGCAGTCCTGAATATGATTTTGGCTTGGGTAGTGCTCAACCTAAAGTAATCACTGTGGCCTGTAGAATGCTGACATTTCATTGGCCAGCAGAGTTTTATTCCACTCAAGGAACCCACACCACAGGTCAGGTCAGTTATTTGGAACCATGTGGACTGAGAGCAGGGAAGGGCCAAAGGGGTCGTTTCCTAAGGGGAGAAGATCAAGTTGTATTTACTGAAAGAAGGGTTTCGGAGGTGGAGAAATAGTTTAAATAAACAAAAGTCATAGATGTCCATTGCCCACCACATAATTGAGTCGTTTTATTTATTTATTTATTTTTGAGAAAAAGGAAAAAAAAAATATTGCTTTGCTAGCAAGGGAGACACATAGGGACTCCTATCCCAGAGTCTTATTCCGCTCATCAGAGGAACAGAAGGTTTTCAAGAGGTGATTGGAAGGCTACATTCCATGTGTGCCCTGATAGAGGTTGTAATTAACTTGTTAATTTGGGAGATTTCTTAGATTGGTTTAGTTCCTATGATGGATGAGTGCTCAAGGATAGATAACTGGGCCTAGATAACTGGGAAGAAGGGAAATCCTGTTCACCCTGAGATTAGAGAAGGAGAAAGATTGGAGAAGGGGAGAGGAAGAGAAAGAGAAACATGTCCTTTTAAAAATAAGTTGCAGTGTCAAAACAGCAAGGACTATATTCAAAGCATAAGGCTGGCCATTGTTAAATTTCCCCACTGTCAATTTCTATATTCCATTTCTATGGAAAAATGGTCAATATCTTTAAGCTGCTTCCTGGTGAGAGAGAGCAGATTGGGGGGAAGTGACTTGAAGTTCTTGTTCTTTATCAGGTGGTGCATGGACAGAACAGTTAAGGGTATTTATCATCAGGGCAGTCCAGAGGTCCATGGTGGCAGTTGGCAGGTGACTGGACAAAGCATACATAGGGCAGGGATCATGCAGATGGCCACGGGTGTTGCGACTTTACTGTGTTCAGTTTCCTTTTTTTCCTTGAGTCATTTTTATTTTTATTTTTTAAAAAGCATATTTCCAATATTTAAAACTCAACAAAAGTAGAACTGTTCTGCTTGAAAAGGTAGATATTGTTGAAGAACCTGGGCAGGGAGAATGAAAAAAGGAGGAAAATACAGAACATAATTTGAAACCTGCTAGACAATTTATCCAATAAATCTTTTTTTTTTTTTTTTTGGTACCAGGGATTGAACTCAGGGGTACTCGACCACTGAGCCCCATACCTAGCCCTATTTTGTGTTTTTTTATGTAGAGACAGGGTCTCACTGAGGTGCTTAGCACCTCGCCATTGCTGAGGCTGGCTTTGAATTCTCTCCTGTCTCAGCCTCCCTAAGTGCTGGGATTACAGGCTTGCGCCACCGTGCCCGGCTTCCAATAAATCTGTATTTGAGGTGGGATGGTGCCTGAAATCCTTTCTTCTGTCACTCTGGCCTTTTGTAATATCAGGGAGAGGATGGTATGTGGCAGAGACAGTTACCATCTGGGGTTGAAGATGCCGTGCACCTTTGTTAGCCCTGATAACATACTTTACCTTTTTCTTTTTTTAAGACACCATAAGTCTTCCTAATTTAAATAGGAAGTCAAAGAGAACAGGAAAGTGTTGCTTTACAATGTATTGGCTAATGTGAGTGGTGAAATGTATTTGTATTCTAAGTATTTGGCAAGGGCTCTATTTGCTAGAGTGTATAAAACTGTGAGCATGGTAAACCGAGTGAGGGTGAAGCTACTCTCACACACTAGCCAGTTCACCAGGCAGCCAACAACCATTCAGTATCTTTTATTGAGATAAAAACAGCATAATTTACCTTTAAATTGTATATTAAAGGGTACAATTTGGTGGTTTTTAAAACAATTTTGTGAAACTACCACTACTAATTCCAGAACATTTTCATCACCCCCAAAAGAAACCCTGCACTCTAATTAAAGCAGTCACTCCCTATTGCCTAGCCCCTGGAAACCATTAATCTACTTTGGCCTCTATGAATTTGCCTATTCTGAACATTTCATGTAAATGGAATCATGTCTGGTTTCTTTTACCTAATAGAGGGTTAATATATATTTATATTTTTTTATGATACTGTTTAGAAGGAAAATGATTCTCTGGAACTACCAAGTGGTCATTTTCCCTATCCCAAATATATAATTGGGATTGACAAACTCAGCAGTTGGAGTAGCAGTCACATCAGATCCTTGGCCTATTGAATAAGAGCTATGATAGTGGGGAAGGCCAAGTAAAAGCCTTTGAAATTCTCTCATGCTCCCTGGCCAAAATAACGAATTAAAACCAATACCATGTTGGACATGGTGTAATCTCAGCTACTCAGGAGACTAAGGCAGGAGGACCATGAGTTCAAGATCATCCTGTGCAACATAATGACCCAGTCACCAAACAAACTATCCAATATTACCTTCTGGGACAGATGGCAGACATTAGTGTTACCTTTAAGTATTCTGAAAAGATGCAGGATGGTGACCCTTATTTTATTTACATTTAATTGTTTAGTTTCCCCCTTATGGAAAAGCCCATGTGGAGAAGAACTGAGGCTTCCTGGCAACACTTATCTGGTTTGATCCAGGAGAATAGCTGTAGATTTCAGAAAATTTCACTTAGTATTCTCAGCTGTGACTGCTGTGGTGGAGTGGTGTCTTTGCTACAATAGTTTATAACATGGCATGTGGCTATTGTATTCTTTTCTGTCTCAGTCAGAAAAAAGGATTAAAAGTTTCCACTTATATAGAATAGATATTAATATACCTTCATAGTTTTTTCCCAGGACTATATAAATACTTCTACACTTTTATTCATAATATGATCAGAAGAGACCTGGACCATCTAGTCATTTCATAGAACATAATTTTGATCATAGAACATAACATTGATGACATCATGCTAATCAGCATGAATAAGAGGAGGTTAACACCTGGAGGCCTTGGTAAGGTAATGTGCTCCACAGTAGGCACTTTCACATTCTTTACCAAAGTGGATGTATTTGGTTTAAAATATGTCCACAGATTCTTTGATATTCCTCCCATCAAGAGGTAGAGCCCAGGGCTGGGGTTGTGGCTCAGTGGTAGAGCGCTTGCCTAGCATGCGTGAGGACTGGGTTCGATTCTCAGCACCACATACAAAAAAAAAAAAAAAAAAAAAAAGATCCATTGACACTAAAAAATATTTAAAAAAAAAAAAAAAAAAAAAAAGAGGTAGAGCCCAGCCAGGCTTTGTGGTGCACACCTGTAATCCTAGCAACTCAGGAGGCTGAGACAGGATGATCACAAGTTTGAAACTGGCCTCAGCTACTTAGCAAGACCCTATCTCAAAGTAAAGAATAAATATATAAATAAATAAAAAGAGCTAGCGATGTAACTCAGTGGTAAAGAACCACTGGGTTAAAAAAAAAAAGCCCAATTCCTCCCTCATTGACTGAGCTGGACTTAGTAACTCAATTCTAGCAAGTAGAATAAAGTGAAAATGAGGAATGACTTTAGTGACCCAGCCATAAAAGGTACTGTGGTTTTTTCCTTGCTCTGTGTTTCTTGCATCATTTATTTCGGGGAAAGCCTATCAGTATATTGTGAGGACACTCCAATAGCCTATGGAAAAGCCCATGTGGAGAAGAAATGAAGCTTCCTGACAACACTCAGCATGGACTTGCTAGGAGTATAAGTGGGATGCTGTGATAGCAAATCCTCCAGCTCCAGTCAAACCTTCAGGTGGCTGTAGCCCTTTTAAAAATCTCATGAGAGCTGAGTGTGGTGGTGCATACCTGTAATCCCAGCCAACTCGGGAGGCTGAGGCAGGAGGATCATGAATTCAAAGCCAGCCTTAGCAATTTAGCAAGGCCCTGTCTCAAAAAATAAAAAGGAGCCAGGCGTGGTGGCGCAAGCCTGTAATCCCAGCACTTAGGGAGGCTGAGACAGGAGAATCGCGAGTTCAAAGCCAGCCTCAGCAACGGCGAGGCACAAAGCAACTCAGTGAGACTCTGTCTCTACATAAAACACAAAATAGGGCTGGGGATGTGGCTCAGTGGTTGAGTGCCCCTGAGTTCAATCTCCAGTACCAAAAATAAAAATAAAAAAAATAAAAAATAAAAAGGGCTGGGGATGTGGCTCAGTGGTTAAGTGCCCCTGGGGTTCAATCCCTGGAACCAAACAAACAAACAAAACACACAAAAAACAAAAACCAACAACAACAACAACAAAAAAGCCCCAAAAGCCATTACCACCACCACCACCAAAAACCTCATAAGAGATCAGAGCCTAACTGCTCTGTTAAACCACATTGATTCCTCAAAATCTCTGTGAGATAATAAATGTTTATTGTTTTAAGCTACAAAGTTCTGGGGTAATTTGTTTGACATCCTTTTTAATACCATTATTTCTCTATCTTTTTCATTTTATCCATTCTGGTAAATATTGATGCTATCAAATTGTGTATTTAATTTGTGAATTTCTAATGACATAGTAGAGCATATTTTCATACAGATGAAAATATATATTAATATATAAAAATATGCTTGTATATTTAATGTCTGGATTTATTATTTTGTGATTTTTTGTGGTATTAGGGATTGAACATTGGGCCTTGTGCATGTTGGGAAAGTGCTGTACCACTGAGGTACATCCTCAGCCTCTATTTTGTGAAGTATTTATTCAAATTTTTGCCCAATTTTCCATTGGGTTGTTTAGGTATTTCTTATTGATTTGTGTGAGTTATTTATATATTCTAGATACAAGTTCTTTGTCTTATATGTATATTGTGAATTCATTGACTTTTTCCTTCATGTTTAGCCCTTTTTACATCCTGTTTAAGAAATCTTTGCCTACATTAAGATTACAAAGGTGCTCTCCTAAATTTTTTTTTTTTTTGGTACTGAGGATTGAGCCCAGGGCTTTTCAAGCCCTCTACTACTGAGCTACATCCCCAGTCCTTTTTATTTTTTGTTTTGAGACTTGGTTTTGCTGTTTCCCTGGCTGACTTTGAACTTGGCGATTTTCCTTCCTTAGCCTCCCAAGTTGCTGGGATTACAGGCATGTGCTACTTAAAGCCTCATTATAATTAAAGAACTGGTTTTATTATAGAAGGTATTTCTTCTCTTGTAAATTTTTTCTTTAGTTGGTCTTAAAAGGCAATTCCTTTTGTATTTCAGGATTTAACATAATGTAGCAAATACCCTTACCTGTCTTAAGAAAGAAAACTGAACTTTATAGAAAACTTCCCATGCTGTGTAATTTTTAGTAATATTTGTTTTTTCAAATCTTAAGCAAGATTTTATATGTATTTCCTACAGTGTTTATTGACAAATGAATGTAGTTTTAAAAGCATTACTTTTCATGTACTATTCAATCCATTTTTTAAAAAACTTCAGCAAGAAGGAGTAAGTATTTCCTGTGATATGTACAGTTTGTTTTTTATTGTTAAGAAACCAACAGAGTCTTCTTGGTACTGGATTGAGTATCTCCAGACCTTAAACATCACAAAAACGTTATCAAAGTTTATCTTCATATATAATTTTTATGTGTTTTTTTTTAAATTTTTTTTTTAAGTTGGAGATGGACACAATGCCTTTATTTTATTGCTTTGTATGTGGTGCTGAGGATCGAACCCAGGGCCTCATGCATGCAAGGCAAGCGCATTACCGCTGAGCTACAGTCCCAGCCCCTTTATGTGGTTTTTAAAAATTACTTTTTATTATCATTTTTTTTGAGATGGGGTCTCACTATGTTGCCCCGGGTGGTCTCGAATTCCTAGGCTCAAGAGATCTTCCTGCCTCTGCCTCCTGAGTAGCTGGGACTGCAGATATGCGCCACCATGCCCAACTTTAGATATGTTTTTAATTATGATAGCTTTATTTCACCATTACTTAATATATGGGTCAGCAGACTGCTTACTTCTTTTTAAAATATTTTAAAAATTTTTTAGTTATATGGACACAGTATCTTTATTTTGTTTACTTACTTTTCTGTGGTGCTGAGGATCGAACCCAGTGCCTCACATGTGTGAGGCAAGCACTCTGCCACTGAGCCACAACCCCAGCCCCCTATGCTTGCTTCTTTAAACAAAGTTTTATTGGAACATAGTCCCATTCATTTGTTTACATATTGTTGGTGGTGACTTTTACACTATATAGTGACAGTTAGTTATATAGAGACTGTATGTCCTGTCTATAGTCAGGCCTAAAATATTAACTATTTGGCCTTTAAAGAAAATGTTTGCTGATTCCTAATTTACTATCAAAGTTCAGTAAAGATACTATTGATTCATGCACTTTACAGAAGAAGAAATACAAATGGTCAACAAATATATGAAAAAATGTTTAATATCTCTAGCAATTATCTAATATCTAGCAATTATTTCTAATATCTCTAGAAATGCAGATTAAAACTATAGTGAGATTCCATCTGACTCCAGTCAGAACAATTATCAAGAATACAAGTAACGGGGCTGGGATTGTGGCGCAGTGGTAGCGTGCTCGCCTAGCATGCGTGAGGCACTGGGTTCGATCCTCAGCACCATATAAAAACAAAGATATTCTGTCCACCTACAACTAAAAAAATAAATAAATATTAAAAAAAAAAAAAAAAAAAGAATACAAGTAACAATAAATGTTGGTGAGGATGTGGGGAAAAAGGTATACTCATACATTGCTGGTGGGACTACAAATTGGTGCACCACTCTGGAAAGCAGTATGGAGATTCCTCAGAAAACTTGGAATGGAACCACCATTTAACCTAGTTATCCCACACCTCGGCATATGCACAATGGACTTAAATCAACATACTACAGTGACATGGCAACATCAATGTTTATAGCACCTCAGTTCACAACAGCTAAGTTATGGAACCAACCTAGGTTCCCTTCAACAGATAAGTGGATAAACAAAGTGTGGTATATATGCACAATGGACTATTATCATCCATAAAGAAGAGTGAAATTATGGCATTTGCCAGTAAATGGATGAAACTGGAAACTATTATGCTAAGCGAAATAAGCCAATCCTAAAAAAAAAAAAGGCTGAATGTTCTCTCTGATATGTGGATACTAACACACAGTAAGGGAGAAGGAAAGAATAGAAGTTCATTGGATTAGACAAAGGGGAATGAAGGGAAGGGATGGAGGATGAGTAGGAAAGACAGTAGAATGAATTAGACATAACTTTCCTATGTTCATATATGAATACATGACCAGTGAAACTTCACATTATGTGCAACCACAAGAATGAGATCCTAATTAGAATAAGTTATACTTCATGTATATATGTCAAAATATACTCTGCTGTTTTATATATCTAAAAATAACAAATTTTAAAAAAGATACTGTTTATTGTTAATAATAAATGTAAAAATACATATTCCAAATCGTCCTTTGATAATTTTGAATTTTTTTCATCAACTTGTTGAAACAATTAGATCGCTTTTATCCTGTAATATAACTCATAGAGAGCTCATGATAAGGATAGAAGGGTCAACTCTGTCACTTTCTTATTATTTATTTTTATTTTAAATATTTTTTAGTTGTAGATGGGTGCAATATCTTTATTTATTTTTATGTGGTGCTGAGGATCGAACCCAGTGACTCATGCATGCGAGGCAAGCGCTCTACCACTGAGCTACAGCCCCAGCCCTTATTATTTATTTTTATTTGTTCTATTATTATTTTTTTGTTTGAAATTTTAATATTATCTTTAGTGTGTGGGTATTGTCTTTGTTATTTGTTTACTTATTTGCAAGCATCCTTTAAAATCATTTATGTGGGGGCTGGGGTTATGGCGCAGTGGTAGCGTGCTCGCCTAGCACGCGGGAGGCACTGGGTTCGATCCTCAGCACCACATAAAAAATAAAATAAAGATATTGTGTCCACCTACAACTAAAAAATAAATATTTAAAAAAAAATAAATAAAATCATTTATGTGGTAAGGATTAATTTAGTTGGGAAAGAATAAAAACAGTTATAATAAGTTAGACACTTGGACTATGTACTTAGGCACATATTACCTACAATATGTTTTAGTACCCTGAAAATAAATAAATGACTGCAGATACTAATGCTCTCCCTTGCACACTGTAAACTCCTAGTCTATTTTTGGGATAATTTGTATATAGTATATGATATGGAAATATAATACAAACCTAGAAAGGGCACTATTGTTAGTCTGTATGGTTAAGTATTGGTGAAGCATCATTTTTATATTCTAAGATTAAAAATAATCAAAAAATAAGTTAAAATATTTTTTCTACACTTAATTAGGAAGTCTTGTGTGTTCTACATTGGAGATGACTGTCTTAATATATTGTTTGTATAAATTCTTTTTTATTTCTGAGCATAAGCATAATCCATGAATATAAATGAAAGATTGTGATATAACAATTGAACTGTAACTCCAACAATTTCTACTATGTGGCTAGTACTGAGAGCAACTACATGTAGAGAATCTGGGGGCTAAGCGAAGTCTCACTTAGATGCTTTGTTTTTTACCTGTGTGGACAGCTCTCTTGCAATAAGATTTTGTATCTCTGGCTAATTGAATCAAGAATTTAACCTTAGAGCTGGCATGATGGCACATGCCTGTAATCCCGGCAATTTGGAAAACTGAGGCAGGAGGATTGCATGCTTGAGTACAGCCTCAGAAATTTAGTGAGAACATCTACAATTTAATGAGACCATGTTTCAAAACTAAAAATATAAAGGAATGGGAGCTGGGTGCAGTGGCACACACCTATAATCCCAGGAGGCTGAGGCGAGAGGACCACAAATTCAAAGCTAGCCTCAGGAACTTAACAGACAAACAAAAAGGACTGGGGATGTAGATCAGTGGTAAAGCACCCTTGGTTTCCATCCCTCATCCAAAAAGAAAAAGAAAGAAAAAAAGAACAAATCTAACTTTAGAATGGAGGATTCAAGACTGTGTCTTCCTGCCAATGTGTAACCCACCAGAACCATATCATTGAGAGAGGTTACCATATGAGAGACCTCAGTGGGGATTTACTTTGGGGAGTTGACACAAATTTAAGCATCAGAGTATACTACCTTAGTTCAAATTCTGGGTTGCTTTTATTATTAGTTGTGTATTACTGAGCAAGTTTACTTAACCACTTTGTGTCTGAGTTTCTTCTTATATTAAATGGGGGAGAATGGCATCCAACTTATAAGGTTGTTATGAAAAGCCAGTTAATCCATATTAAATGTTTAGAATACCATGAGACACATGCGAAGTGCTCAGTGAATGTTTTGTTATTAATTAACTTTTTGGAGGTTCAGATTTTGTCAGTTTATGAGAATATTTATCTCATATTAACCAAGTTCATGAGGATGATGTGATAAAACAACAAATCCAATTTTTAAAACATATTTTTTATTAGAGTAACATAATTATACATAGTAATGTATGACAAAATCATACATGCAAGGAGTTTGATTGCAAGCCCTCCCACCTTTCCTTCCCTCCTTCTTCTTGCTATTCTCCCTCTTCTACTCTATTAAACTTCCTTTCTTCTACATATACATAAAAGTGAAATTCCCTTTGGTACTTTATACATGAATATAGCATGATTTTGTTAAATTCATTTCATTTATCTTGCCCTTTCCCTTCCTTCCTCCCTCTCAATCTCCTACATCTACTCCACTGATCTTTCCTGTATCTTTATGACATCTGATCCCCTCCCACAAAGGCCTTCTTTCCCTTATTTTGCTCTAGCTTCCACATAGAAAACATTCAATGCTTGATTTTCCGAGTCTGGCTTATTTCACTTGGCATGATTTTCTCCATTTCCATCCATTTACTGGCAAATGCCATAATTTCATTCTTCTTTATGACTGAGGAAAACTCCATTGTATATTTATACCATATTTCCTTCATCCATTCATCTACTGACAGGCATTTGGGTTGATTCCATAATTTGGCTCTTGTGAATTGTGCTGTTGTAAACATTGTATAAAATTAGCTATAGTATGCTGATTTTAGATCTTTTGGATAGAAACCTAAGAGTGGGATGACTGGGTCATATGGTTCCATTCCTAGTTTTTTTTTTTTTTTTTTTTTTTTTAAATTTTTTTTTTTTTTTTTTTAGTTGTAGATGGACACAATGTCTTTATTTTATTGCTTTGTATGTGGTGCTGAGGATCGAACCCAGGGCCTCACGCATGCAAGGCAAGCGCTCTACCGCTGAGCTACAATCCCAGCCCCATTCCTAGTTTTTTGAGGATTCTCTACACTGCTTTCCAGAGTGGTTTCTAATTTGCAGTCCTACGAATAATGTAAGAGTATACCATTTTTCCACATCCTTGCCAGCATTTATTATTATTCATCTTCTTGATAATTGCTATTCTAACTGGAGTGAGATGAAATCTTAGTATAATTTTGATTTGCATTTCCTTAATTGCTAGAAATGCCAAACATTTTCCATATATTTCTTGAACAAGGCAATTTTTAAATTCACCTCAAGATAGAACTATCATACCTATTGTGCTGGGAATACAGCACCTGTAGATACAGGTGTAATACTGTATAACAGTAAAAGTTTACTGGCTTGGGACTAATTATTTTTAAGACTCCCTTGGCTTATCTGTACTCTATGGATATTTTAGTTTAGCTTTGGAATGTGTGATTATGTGTGTGTGTGTGCGTGTGCGCGCATGTGTGTCCTGGGGGACACCTACCTCATAGACCCCCTAAAGTGCTGACAGGTACCTGAATTTCTTCCTGGTGTGGCAAGGCGATCTGACAGTTTTCTTGGCATTCTGGAGGCAGTCTCTCTCTTTCTCTCTGCACCAGGGATTGAGCTCAGGAGGTGATAACCACTGAGCCACATCTCCAGCCCCCTCCCTTTTAATATTCTTTTACTTGTAGATGCACACAATATATTTATTTTTATGTGGTGCTGAGGATCGAACCCAGTGCCTCACACATGCAAGGCAAATGCTCTGCCACTGAGCTTCAGCCCCAGCCCCCAACCCCAGCCCTTTTTATTTTATTTTTTATTTTGAGACAGCATCTTCCTAAGTTGTTTAGGCCCTTGCTAAATTGCTGAGGCTGATTTTGAAGTTGCTCTCTGCCTACCTCAGCTTCTCAAGTAGCTGGGATTACAGGTGTGTGCCACCACACCTGGCTAGAAGCACTCTTTTCTTGAGTCTTCCTCATGTGACTTAGTAAAAAGACCATTCACCCACAGACAATTGTATATACATACAAACAAATACAGAACCTTATTTAGATTTCATATCTGCCACCTAATAATTTTATGATTACTGATAAGTTTCCATAGATGTTCTGCTTTGTTTTTCCTTTGGTTGTAGTGCTAATGTTGGGAAAGGCAGGACATACACGCCCTTTTCCCCCTCTTCTCTCTTTTTTCATGTTCAGGCCTTCAGACTTTTGTTCCAGATCTATCTGAACTGTATGGGAACTGGTAGTTAGCACCCCACATTCTTATCGTTTGCTTGCATTTAAGGAGCCCCTTGCTAGGTGCTGTGAGATAATGGAGATTGAAGATGGAGGTATTGGGATTTGGAGAGGTTAAGATGGCTTGTTCCCAGTTCATTTTGTTCATTGCCTCTCTTTCTGGTGGAGTGGCTGAGGCTGGTGACATAGGGTAGTACACCTGAGATCCTCTAGAACACAATGTTTTAGATTTTGGTTTCTTATAAATCAGGGCTAGGACTTTGAGATGAACATCTGTGATCAAGTAGTTCATCAAGACATAAGGATCATCTGCCCTAGCTTTTTTGGTTTCAGAGGTACAAACAAGCCTAGAGATCAGTGATTTGTTCAATGACTCCATGTTCAATCATGAATAAAAGGGGTATCTGAAAATATTTCCAAAGGCAATAGAAATCCCTAGAAAGGCTAAGCCCCACCTGAGACTTATTGTAACATAAAGCTAGCAGGGTTGGGAAGGGTGTGGATTTATTCTGTTGTTTCCTTCCCTGCATCTTGGGAAGAGTGAACATCTCTGAATACTTTTTACCTCTCGTTACTTTAGTTTACTCCCATGTTTCATTATTCAGTGCAGATCCTAGTCTGCAATCTTTGGTCTGTAACATACCCCAGTCCTAAATTGCTATCTTCAGCGATAGGTTAAGAAGTTTGTAGACAACAGTCCTGTGCTTCTCTGGACACGTGACCAAGCTAATAATAGACGTGAAGTTCTGGGAGAGCCTCAGCCCCCCATCCCCCTCAGCAGCCTGCCTGCTAGTAATTTCTTCAGTGCTCAGACAGAACTGACAGAGAATGGAAACAGGGCAATCTGCCCATCCTCTTTTAGGAGGCAATGCAGGCTCAAGTCTCTGTGAGTAGCTTCTGGCTTCATTTCTCTGTGCTACTTTGGTTTAAGTGAAGGTGCTCAGTGTTCCTTTAAGGAAGAAGTAATACCTTTATGCTTTAGATGTTTTTTTCTTTTTCTTTTCCTTTTTAAATAAGCATGTGTTGGTCTTCATTATATGTAAGGCACTGTATTAGGCTTTTTGCATGTGTTAACAGTTTTCCCTACAGTCTTGTGGCATAGGTTATTCCCATTTTACAGAATAGAGTACTAAAATTTAGTACCAGTTTACCACTAAGTAAATTGGTGTCATGCAGCTAATCAGATTTGAATCCAGAACTTTTGATTCTAGCCTTACTAAATGATAGCTTCCCTGTTAATAACTTTGTATGGTAATATTGAGTAGAATGATTTGGACGGGCTATCCTTGGGGACACTTTTACTATTGAATTATCATATAACTCAAGAAAATGGGGTAAATCTGAAAGGATGGAATAGAGACCTATTAGTCTGTAGGCTACAGAAGTTGCTTAGTAGATGGGTTTAGCAGGATAATACCTACCATGTGACCTTTGTGAATCCAAGTCAGATAGAGGATTGTCATGAATGTTCATAAACCATATTCTTTAGCATGACATATGGCACTCACAGGTGGAGTTTCTGCTTCATAACCCTATTTTATCTCTCCTTACTTCCTATCGACTGTTCTTTGTTCTATTGTTCACTAACTCTGCTGTTATCTTTCATGCATGGGCATTTGTACACTCTGTTAAGATTCTAGTCAAAAGGTACTTATTGCCAGGTGCGGTGGCACACACCTGTATTCCCAGAGGATTGGAAGGTTGAGGCAAGAGGATTGTAGTTCAAAGCCAGTCTCCACAATTTAGCAAAGCCCTAAGCAATTTGGCAAGACCTTGTCTCTAAATAAAATATAAAAAAGGGATGGGGAGGTGGCTCAGTGGTTGAGTGCCCTTAGATTCAATCTCTAGTACCATTAAAAAAAAAAAGGTAATTATCACTAGATATAAAAAAGGTAATTATCACTAGATACAAAAAAAGGTAATTATCACTAATTATTCACTAGAATGAACAGACAGTTTTGAATCCCAATTATCCCAGAACAATTTTGAACTGGAGCTTTGTCATTTATTCATACATGCATTAATGTATTCTTCTTTTTTTTTTTTGGTACCAGGGATTGAACTCAGGGGCACTCAACCACTGAGCCACATCTCCAGTCCTATTTTGTATTTTATTTAGAGCCAGGGTCTCACTGAGTTGCTTAGCACCCTCACCAGCACCTCACCGTTGCTGAGGCTGGCTTTGAACTCACAAGCCCCCTGTTTCAGTCTCCTGAGCCACTGGGATTATAGGCATGCGTCACCGTGCCTGGCTCAGTCATTCTTTTAACATATTGGGTACTACCTGTGTGGCAGGCACTATACTTGGCCCTAGGATTCAGTATGATGAACAAGACAGATATGGTTCTTGCTCTCCTGGAGCTTACAGTGTTATAGGGAAGGCAAAAATGAAACAAATAATCACAAGCTTGATGAATGTCATGAAACAGAAATTAGGAATGTGATGAGAGGGTACAAATAGCAGGGGAACTTAATGTTGTTTAGGGTGACAGGAAAGACCTGATGTTATCTGAGGAGGTGACACTTAAGTTGAGACCTGAAAATTGTGAAGAATTAGCTAATAAATAGGGTTAGGGAAAACAATTCTAGGTAGCAGGAAGAGGTATAGGCAAAGGCCTTTTGGCAGTAAGGATAAAACCATGTCTATAGAAGTTTATTTATTTAGCAACTGTTTACATCTAAGTTATATCATGCAGTGTACTTGGATCTGGGGACATATAATACAATCAGACATGGTCCCTACCTGCCCTGGAGAAACTCAGTGAGGAGTAGTGATGTCACTTCTTGGTAACCATGGTACTAAGGTCATCCTAGATCTTGGACTCATTCTCCTAGGTCCCATGTGACAGGACTTAACACCTTTAGAAAAACTGCCTGCCCTTGAGTGTTTGGCTCACATGGACCTCAGCTGAAAACTTACAGCATTTGCTATTATCCTTGAATTCACAATCACTAGATTCTTGATTGATGGAATTCTGGTATAGACTGAATATTTGTCTAAAATTCATATATTGAAATCCTAACTCCCAGCATGATGGTGTTAGGAGGTGGAGCCTTGGGAGGATATTTAAGTCATGAGGACCAAGCCCTTACAAAGGGAATTAGTGCCTTTATAAAAGAGACCTGAGAGAGAGCTCCCTTGCCCCTTTTGCTGTGGATGGACACAGAAAGAAGATGGCCATCTTGAACCAGGAAGTAGGGTCCTCATTGATACCAGATCTTCTGGTGCCTTGATCTTGGACCTTCCAGCTTCTAGAACTATGAGAAGTGAATTTTGTTCTTTAAACCACTGAGTCTATGGTATTTTTATTATAGCAGTGAGAATGAACTAAGACAAATTGGTACTAAGAAGTGGGGTGCTCCTGTAGTAAATACCTAAAAATGTGAAAGTGGCTTTGTAACTGGGTAATGAGGAGAGCCTGGAAGAATTTGGAGGTGCATGCTAGAAAAAGTCTACACTGGGGTTTGGGATGTAGCTCAGTGTTATAGTGCTTGCTTATTATGTACAATGCAGGAAGAGGGAGAGGGAGAGGAGGGAGGTAAGAAGGGGGGGGGAGAGAGAACGCAGACCAACAAACATGGAGGAAGGGAGGGAAGAGAAGGAGGGAGAAAGGGTCTACAGCCTACATTCTCATAAACAAACCTTTAAAGATTCTGGTGAGGACTTGGAATGAAATGAAGAGAGCTGTAGAGAAAGCCTCAATCTTCTTAGAGAATATCGAAGTAGTCCTGTACAGAGTGTTGGTAGAGATATGGATGGTAAAAATCATTCTGACAAGGTTTCAGATAGAAGTGAGGTACAAGTTGTTGGAAATTAGAGAAAAGATGATCCTTGTTATAAAGTGGCAAAGATCTGGGCACAATGGTACATGCCTGTAATCCTAGCAGATACGGAGGCTGATGCAGGAGGATCACAAATTAGATGCTAGCTTCACCAACTTGGGTGAGACCCTGTCTCAAAATTAAAAATAAAAAGGACTAGAGATATAGCTCAGTGTGGTAGGGTACCTCTTGGTTCTATTCCCAGTACCATTAAAAAAAAAGGCAAAGAACCTGACTGAGTTGTGTTCATGTACTAGTGTTTTGTGGAAGGTAGAAATTGCATGCAAAGAAATTGGATGAATTTAATTGAAGCAGTTACTAAGTAAAGTTGTTGAAGATGCATTTTGGCTCCTTCTGCTTGCTTAAAGTAAAATGCAAGAGGAGAGAAATAATCTAAAGAATTGTTAAACAAAGAAGGAACTATAAATTAAAGATTTGGAAAATTCTTAGCTTATGCATATTGCAAAAAAAAATTAGAAAGCATGTTTGGAAGGGAACATTAAAGAATGTGATTTGATGAGATTAAAATGGGTGTAAACCATGACCCTAATGAGCTATCTCAATAGAAGCTAGGCATTATCCTTCAAGGCAAGAGAAGAATGACCCCAAAGGTAATTAAGAGATCATTAGGGCTGGCTCATTGGTTTCAGAAGAGAGCACAATCACCTTGTTTTCAAAAGGCTGTATGACCTCTGCCTAAAGCCATGAGGACATGTCAACTAAATCTATAGGCGCAACATTTGCTGGAACCTTGGGGTCCCAACTCCTGTCTGGCAAAGCTGCAGGGGTATGACTACCACACTAGTAGGTCCTGAATGTGGGATCCTTGTCCCAGAAGGCTTACAGGGCAGATGGTTGAGCCAAAATATATCATCATCATCATCATCATCATCATCATCATCATCATCATCATTTTTTACAGTACTGAGCATTGAATCTAGGGGCACTTAACCACTGAATTACATGCATGGACCTTTTTATTTTATTCTGAGACAGGGTATCACTAAATTGACAAAGCTGGCCTTAAGCTTGTGATCCTCTTGCCTTATCCTTCTGAGTAGCTGGGATTACAGGTATGTACCACCACCACAGCTTGCTAAAAAGGATTATTTTTGGGCCTTAAGAAAAATCTACTATTGGATGTGGTGCGCATGCCTGTAATTCCAGCAACTCCAGAGGCTGAGATAGGAGGAGTGCAAATTCAAGGTCAGTCTCAGCAACTTAGCGAAGGTCTCAGCAACTTAGTGAGGCCTTGTTTCAAAATAAAAAATAAAAAGGACTGGGGATGTAGCTTAGTGATAAAGTGCCCCTGGGTTAAATCTCCAGTACAATAGTACAAGGAGAAAGAGAGAGAGAGAGAGAGAGAGAGAGAGAGAGAGAGAGAGAAGAAATGTAGTTTTGCCCATGCACAAATATATCACAGTGAATTATGCTTATATATATAAATGATAATGCACTAATTAAAATAATAGTAATAGTGGTAAATTGCCCCTGGGTTAAATCCCCAGCAAAAAAAAAAAAAAAAAAAAAGAGAGAGAGAGAAAGAAAGAAAAATGTAAAAATGTAGGGGCTGGGGTTGTGGTTCAGTGGTAAAGTACTTGCCTAGCATGTGTGAGGCACTAGGTTTGATTCTCAGCACCACATTAAAAAAAATAAAATAAAAATGATATCATGTTACAATTAAAAATTAAATCTACAATTAAAAATATCACAAAAAGAAAAATGTAATTATGCCCATGTACAAATGTATCACAGTGAATTATGCTTATATGTATAAATTATAATGCACTAATTTAAAATAATAATAGAACGATGATCAGTAAAGTAGATAAGGAGAAGGAAGGAGAGGAGAGAAAAGGAAGGTACTGGGAAAAGAGATTGAATAAATTATGTACAAGTATGAATATGGCATAATGAATCCCACTATTATATATTATTATAATGCACAATAAAAATTAAAAAAAAAACTCAGCACCTATTCCTTCTTCAAAAACAAAACAAAAAAAATCTCCTGGAGTTTGCCTTATGGTTTGGACTTACTTGGGACTTGTTATCCCTTTCTTCTTTCCTATTTCTTATTTTTGGAATAGAAATGTATATCCTATGCATAGTCTACTGTTGTATTTTGAAGCACATAACTTCTTTGGTTTCACAGGTTCATAGCTGAAGAGCAACCTTGAGTCTTATCCATACCTGATTTAGATGAGACTTTAATTTTTAGACTTTAGAATTGATGCTAAAGCAAATTAACACTTTGGGGAAAAGAAAGAGACAGACAAACAAAAACTTTTGCAGCTGTTTGGACATAATGAATGTATTTGCCTGTGAAAAAGATGATTTTAGTGGGAGGCAAAGGCAGAATGCTATAGACTGAATATTTGTATTTCACCTCTACCCCCTAATTATAGGTTAGATCCTAACCCCCAAGGGGATGGTATTAGGAGGTGTGAGGCCTGTGGTAAATAACTAGCCACGAGGGCCAAGCCCTCATAAATATGGTTAGTGCCCTTACAAAAGAGGCCCCAGAGAGCTTCCTCACTCCTTCTACAATCAGAAGACACAGTAAGAAGACAGCCATCTTTGAACCAGGAAGGTAGGCCCTCACTAGACACTGAATCTGCTGATGCCTTGATCTTGGACTTCACAGCCATCCTGCCTATCATATTTTTGTTTCAGCAGACTGTATGGATGAAGTTATGCTCATCTACAGATTTGAGTTGATTGAAGTCCAGAAATTGGCTTTGTTTTTTTTAGACATTGATGGGCCTTTATTTCATTCATTTATTTATATGTGGTGCTGGGAATCGAACTCAGTGCCTCCCACATGCTAGGCAAGCTCTCTGCCACTGAGCCACAACCCCAGCCCCAGAAATTGGCTTTTGCCCCTTAGCCCAGTAGAAAACATAAGTTTTTTGGCTGAGATAAAGCTGCTTCGTTTTTTTTTTTTTGGTACTAAAGGATTGAACCCAGGGGCCCTTAACCACTGAGCTACATCCCCAGCCCTTTTTAAATTTTTTATTTTGATACAAGGTCTCACTAAATTGCTTAAGGCCTCGTTAAACTGATGAGGCTGGCCTCAAACTTGAGATCCTTTTGTCTCAGCCTGCCAAGCTGCTGGGATTACAGGTGTGAACCACGGCACCTAGCTAAATGGCTTCATTTTCAGAGCTCTGTGTCCCCTGGTGTCTTATATTTGTTATTACAATTGATTATGTGGTCTCAGAACCATCCATTGTCTTGAATAAATCTCAGGTGGTACTTAAGTTCTGTTTTTCTGAGTGTCTAATATTACTTATAGACAGAATTCCTTTTTAAAAAAAGAATTTAACCTTTATTTTTTATTTATTTGTTTATATGTGGTGCTGAGGATTGAACCCAGTGCCTTACCTGTGCTTAGGCAAGTGCTCTACCATTGAGTTACAGCCCCAGCTCTTATAAACAGAATTCTTAGTGATTGGCTATTTTGAACTGTGCATTGCACAAATCCAGGGTGTGCTATTTGCATAGCCTATGTTTTGATTGGGGCCACCCTTCCCTAAGGATGCAACATTGCAACATTGTGTCCCTGATTAAAGGGAACAAGTAAAGTTATTTAAATATTAACTGTGTGTCTCTGGTTAGGTGGTTTGTATTCTTCATTCAATACTTCCAGTAATGCCCTGAGGTAAACATTGCTACTATTCTCATTTACAAAGGAGAAGACTGAAATTTAGTGAACTAAATCAGCTAATAAGTAATGACTTAAGGTTAGAGCTCAGATTTAACTCTAATGTGCCAGCTTTTCTTCCACTCCCAGCAGTTTCCCAGTATAGTTACAGACTTTAGTTCTTGTGTGTCATCTTGTTTCCATAGTTACTTTGACCTTGTCTATCTTGACTTATCTGCCTGGCCTCCCTGTGTCAGTAACCTAAGGATTCTCAGTGTGGCTGAAGCTCAAGAATGTGTCCTACTTGGGAGATAAGCTGGAGTCATTTTTTTCCATCTAAAATTAATTTTTGTGTCTATCATGAGGAATAAAACAACTTTAAATGGAGTCATTTTTAAAGAGTAAATTAGTTCTGGATTTTTTGGGCCATCTTTCTTATTCCAGCTCTTACACCATCCTCAGGAAGATGGTTCATAAAAATGAGTAAGAGTGAAAAAGGCATGGGAGTTTGGTTTGGGTTGTGGGAATAGATTCTTTTCTAAATTGCATGGCTGCTATAGTTGGCTGGATCTTTGTAAAAGTAGTACTTATTGTCCCTCTTCTAGGAAACGAAGGTTCTCTGTGCTGTCTTTCAATAGAGGACCTGTCTCTTCTAGAGGTTCTGAAGCAGTTGACCTTAGAGTGGGGACAGTTTTTTCCCCTCCCAGAATTGTCAGAGGTATTTTATGGGATGGGAAAGAGATGTGTATGTGTAAAGGGTGCTGGGAATGGTGGGAGAGGAGATGGGATGTGTTATTTGTTCCTTCACCTACTTTTCAGCATTTTTTTGTCTTCCTTTCTTCTTTTGTAGGCTTTGTAGTCCTCTTTGAGAAATAGGGTCCTAAATAACACAAGGATGCTATACTCACTCATCCTGTGTTCCAATTCTATCAGACTGCTTGCTGTTCCTGAAGCATGGCAGGCCTTTTCATATTGCAAGTCTCTGTACATTCTGTTGCCTCTGTCAAAAATGTTCTTTTCTATCTTCTCTATCCCACATATACTTATTTCTCCTTCAAGGCCTAGTTTACATGTCACCATTTCAGTGATGTTACCTTTGATCTCTTCTTTCTGTAGAGGCAGTCACATCCACTTTTTGGCCTCCATAGCACTTTATACAGGCCTTTTGTAATACTATAGTTATTCACTTAGCTGTCTACCTCCCTTTCCACGTCTTGAACCACTAAAGAGCAAGAGGCTGTTAGTTTTGTGTATCTTGAACAACACAGGGTCTGAGACAAGAGTGTCACTAATTGTTGAATTGAACAATTTGGTTCTTCATAGTACATAAATAGTATAGTGATGCTCAAACTAGAAGTAAAGAGTTGAGCACAATTATCTTATGTACCTCCATAAACTAAAAAGATGCATTTTCATAATTCATTAAACTGCGTATCTTCAAGTCCCCATAGCCCTTTCAACATGCATTGCAGTTGCTGACTTCCAGGGAGAGCAGAGCACAGATATTATCTTTGCCTGTTTTGCCTTACCTTGCCCTTTACCTCATGGCACTCTGTTAAACCCCTGGGCCTGACCCAGGGAATGAGTATGGAGGAAATGCCAGAAATGAGCCTCTCTTGGCATCCTGACTACTTGGTTCACAGGTTTGGCCCTGTGGGGCAGTGCAAGGTGAGAAAATGGAAATGAACCCGCTTCCTCTGAGAGCAGCTGAAAGGGAGCTCCTCCAGATTATTATTGCCATCATGTTGCAGCTGCAGCAATGGAGTACTGCCTGTGTTACATTCTGGATATATGACAGAATCAATTCTGAATTTGCTCACTTGCCCTAAGATTTCTTATAGGGCTGACGGTCTGAAACAAGTCATCTTACACTTGTTTTTTTACTATGTCAGGCCACAGTTCGTGGGATTATCTTCGTTCCTTCCTTCATTTTATAGATGGGGAAACTGGTCCACAGTGTGCATGGGACTAGCTCAAGCTCATGTTACTTGTGTCAGCTGAGGCTAGACACAGGTCTTTGAGCTCCCTATAAGGTGCTGTCTTCAGTGTACTTTTCTGTCTCTGATATCAGTTTTTTCCCCTCATTTGTAATTCCTGTAGTTTGTGAAGTTGGCGAGGGTAAATTAATCCCCTGGTCACTCTCTGGTTACTATACATTTTTATGTCAATTCTTGGGGTTTAGCTTTCCCAGTGTTAAATGTATCCTTGGCTGGAGCATGGAAAACCTATGGTTTGTAACACTGGTGTTTTATCTGGTGAAAGCTACATCTATAATGTAGCTTCTTGGAAAATACCATGCCTAGGTCAGCTGAGGATGCCTGTGGGCCCCTATTCCTCAGGAGCTGTCACAGGACAGAGACTGTATTCAGCATTGAAAACTTTATTACAAATAGGTAACATTTATTGAGCACTTCCTATGTTTTCTGGAATTATTTTAGGTGTTTTACAATTATTTTTATCCTCACAATTCTATATAAGTAGTTACTATAATGTTTTTTTTTTTTTTACTTTTCAGATTGTCTTTCTATAGCTATAATTTACATGTAATAAAATTCCCTGTTTTTTATTGGTGCATTATAATTATATATAATAGTGGGATTCATTATGTCATATTTGTACATGCGTATCACATAATTTGATTCATCTCATTTCCTGGTATCTTCCCCTTCTCTCTCCTTCCTCCCCAGAACTACTTGCTGTTCTGATTGCCCTTCTGTTATTGTTATTTTAATTAGTGCATAATAATTATATATAATTATATATATAAATATATTTTATACATATGTGATACACTTATGGACATAGCACAGTTTGGTGGAAAATGCCCTCATTTTATGTGCTCAGCTTCAGTTTTGACAAATGTATGCACTTGTGTAACCTCTTCCTTGTAATCAAGATATAAAAGTTCCATCAGTAGGTACTATTAGTGTCCTCATTTTACAAAGGATAAAACCAAAGTACAGAGAAGTTACCTTGTCCAAGGTCTCATAGCTAATAAGTAATAGAATTAGGATTTGAATCCAGGCTATATGCCTTCAGGGCCTATATTATTAAATCTTTTTTTTTAAAGATTTTATTAAATCTTTTTCTTATGTTGCCCAGGCTAGCCTCAAACTCCTGGGCTTAAGCAGTCCTCTTGCCTTAACCTCCAGAATAGTTGGAACTGCAGGTTCTTGCCAGTATGCTTGGCTTCGAGCCCATATTCTCAACTACTGGGCTGTGTCGCCTTTTGTCTCTTCATCTGTGGTCTAGCTATTGCCTTTCTTGCCCTGGTAGACAAGTGCCCATCAGGAGTGAGGAGACATAGGCTTAAAGTCTAAGCACTATAAAATGGGATACTGGATGAGCTGGATATGGTGGTGCATGCCTGTAATCCCAACAACTTGGGAGGCTGAGGCAGGAGGACACAAGTTCAAAGCCAGCCTCAGTAACTTAGTGAGACCCTGTCTCGTAATAAAAAATAAAAAGGGCTGGGGTTGTGTTAAGCACCCTTGAGTTTAATTCCCAGTACAAATAAAGGGGGAGGGGTGGAGGTACTGGGAAGCAAGAAGTCCAGAGGTAGGCAATGGGGAGGGGTAAAACAGTTATCTCAGTACCCCTACAATTCCAGGACCCAAACCAGGCAGAGCTGCTTGCCTATTGCCCAGGTTTTGCCTCTTTGGGCCTGTGAAGAATAAGGTGGACCAGAGAGCCTCATGTTAAGGTTATTAGTATGTATGGTATCTGAAAAAAGGGACTGGCTTCTAGGCTTACCTATGATACAGATGTACAGGAGAGAAGAGATGATTATCTTGTGTTCTGAAAGTGATCTCAGAAACAGACCACAAGCAGTTTTGGACATGCATTGTAGGGGCAACATGGACAGACCAAAGCATATGTAAAGGAGCAACCAGGATGAAGAGTAGCCTTGAAACTGAATCTTGGAATGGTTGAAGGAGCCAGGATTGGATGCCCTGAAGATAAAATGTAGTCATTGTCTTCATATCCTTGAAAGGCTGTTCTTTTTTTTTTTAATATTTATTTTTTAGTGGTAGCTGGACAGAATGTCTTTATTTTATTTTTATGTAGTGCTGAGGATTGAACTCAATGTCTCACATGTGCTAGACGAGCATTCTACCACTGAGCCATAACCCCAGCCCCATGAAAGGCTGTTCTTAGGAAGAGAGAGCTAATGTGTTTTTCTCTGTGGCTTCAGAAGACATAATTAGAACTCATTGGGTGGGACAATGTATTTTATTTTGGAAAAATTAAAGTAAAATGGATATGACATACTTTATCAGCTTGGAATACAAGTAAGGCCAGATTTCAGTATTAATGTTAATCTCCTGAATGAGTATGAGATTATCTGGAAATTTAGATGTCTCCCTTGAGGCCCTCACTCTTCCTTCTTTCTAAAGTATTTAAGAACACCAAGGGTATATTCAGTCCAAAAGATTCAGACATAATTGCAAATAAAAAACTAGAAAATCCTACCCATTTGCTATTGGGCTCTATGTTTAGTTTCTGTTGGTGCTATGTAGTATGACTTTTAAAGAAGTATCATACTCTCTCACTTATATTATGCATTTTTCTCACTTATTGTAATCATGCGAACTTGGTTCTGCGTAAGTCAGTGAGTCTTTGAGGGAAGAGGATAGTAGTACTCCTTCACTGTCACTCTATTTTTTTTTGGGGGGGTACTGGGGATTGCCTAGGGGCATTTAAACCACTTTTAAAATTTTTATTTTGAGACAGGGTCTTGCTAAGTTACCTAGGGCTTCACTAATTTACTTAGGCTGGCTTTGAATTCATCATCCTTCTTCTTCAGCCTCCCAAGCCACTGGGATTACAGGCATGCACCACCATGCCCAGCTTCATTGTTACTCTCTTTTTCAAACCTTCAGTTTATACGTGGTGCTGAGGATCAAACCCAGCGCCTCACACATGCTAGGCAAGTGCTCTACCACTGAGCAACAACTACAGCCCCTTCATTGTCACTCTTGATCTAGGGTCCATTATGCTTGAGCTCTCATGGTAAACACACAAATTTGTATCTATATAAGCTTAGCCATTGCTGGAAGGTACCCCCACAGTTTGAGTCTAGATGTGTTTCTAGCTTCAACATTATAATTCCAGAACCACTCTCCTCCTATGATTATTTGGTTACAGTATTGACCTTGAAACACTGGTTCAAACTTTCTCTTACCTCAATGTGAGCTCTTCCTGTTGGCTCTTTAGTGTCCCTTCTGGCCTTTAACTTCACTTAGGATCCCAATCTGTTAGAGAACTTCTAGTAGTGTTGAAGTTCCAAAGTAAGGGAGTCAGAGTTTCAGTCTCTGTTCCTAGGAGGGCTTTGGACCCTGCTCACATTTGTATTCATTTTCTCCAGCTTTGCATACTGGGGGGTATTGGAAACAGTCTTTGCCAAGTCACTAAAGATCCTGCTATATCCTTTTCCCTAAGGGCAAATGTGTGCTCATTTGCCTTATGTTTTATGATTAAAAGAGGACTCCTCAAAGGTAAGGGTCTGCCCCAAGATGACTTGATGCTTCTAAGAGAGGGACTTGCAGCTTGAAAATGGAGTTTATCTAATTAAAAGAGTTTTAATTTTTGTTTCAAACTATTAGAACTCCCTTTTATAAGAGTAGACCACCCAGAGATATGATTTTATGATATTACAACTGCTTAATTGGAGACTAGCTGCTTAGGACCAGTGAATAAATGCTGAATTTCTTAGTAAGACCACCATTCAGAATGAGCAAAGTTAGGATGGTGATGGGAGCAGTAGCACATGCCTATAAACCCAGCAATAGGATTGAGTTCAAGGCCAGCCTCAGCAAATTGCTGAGGCTTTGAACAACTTAGTGAGACCCTGTCTCAGAATAAAAAAGGCTGGGAATATAGCTTAGAGGTAGAGTGACCCTGGGTTCAATAACCAAAAATAAACAAATAAATAAATTAATTAAAAAAAGAGAGAGAGAGAGGATAGGAGAGGCAACTGGACCTTGCAGCCTGAACCTAGATCTTGAAACTCCTTTCTCCATGGAGGGCTTCTTGCTGATTACCCAATAATCTTGCTGATTATTCTGAGCTATATCCCCAGCCCTAGACTCTGTGTTTTCTTGACAGTATTTTTCCTTCCATATTATTCTGAGCACCCCCTGGGGGCTTTCTATGTGTACTTTTTGGGTTGGTTGTTTTTTATTGACCTTCACTTTGGGATTCCCCATTCTGTAGCTGAAGCTGTGTGTGCATTTGTTAGAGATCATCATCCCAATTGTGTTCCCTACTGAGTGGGAAGGGAAAAAACACTCCACCCACTGTAATTCTTTTTTTGTTACTTGTTTTCTGGGATCTTCATATCACTGCTGACAAGAGTGACTCATAGACTTCACTATGTGATTTTCTTTGTTAAGAGAACTTTTTCCTTAGCTCTAAAAGAAAGTAGTTGATTGTTGTGTATGGTTAAGACATAGCTGTTTAGCAGCTTTACCCAGAAAACAATAGTTCTGTCATCTAACTGGGCTAAGACCTATCTATTTGGCTTGGTAAAACTCTTCATCTACTGTGGGCCTAGCTGTGTGTCAGGTGCTGTGAGGAAGCTCTTGGGATGAGGGGAGAGGGGCTGAGTCCATTTGGGAAGGTAAGACACATGCAAAGACAGTAAAACAATTTGAGATAGTTTTTAATAAAATGCAAGATTAAATTGTAGCTGGATGTGACGGCACATTCCTGTAATCCCAGTGGCTCTGGAGGCTCAGGCAGGAGGATCCCAAGTTCAAGACCAGCTTTAGCAATTTAGTGAGGTCCTAAGTAGCAACTTACTGAGACTTTGTCTCAAAATAAAAAGTAAATAAATAAATAAAAAGGGCTGGGGATATAGCTAAGTGGTTAAGTGCTTCTGGTACCAAAAAAAAAAAAAAAAATTATGTACATGTAAGTCCTTAAATGTAGGAAATAGGTCATAAGGTGCTTAGAAAGTATAGTGGAAAGAGCACATGCTTTAGAACTATAGCCTCGGTAAGCTAACGTAACTCTGAACTACATTTTCTGTACCTGTGGAATGGGGATAATAATAGCAGGACCACAGGTTTGTGAGGATTAGATGAGATGCTATGGGTAAAGTACTAACAGGGTGACTGATACATGCTGGACAGAAAATCATGGGTAAACTGCATCCTCCCCTTCAAGGAGTCTCCCTAGAGGAGCTAAACCTGAAAGATTGATTAGCATTTGGGAGGTGAAGAAGGAAGATGGCAAACCATGCATGAAGGTACAAGGAAGAAGTAGGGGAAATAAAGTTAAAGAGATAAGAGTTTAGACTTTATTTAGAAGAGATGTTTTATGGCAAGTGGTTTTTTTTTGGGGGGAGGGTGTATTAGGGATTTAACCCAGGGGCAATTTACCACTGAGCTACATCCTCAGCCCTTTTAATTTTTTATTTGAGATGCTCACTGATTTCCTTAGGGCTTCACTAAGTTGCTGAGACTGGCCTTGACCTTGGAATCCTCCCATCTCAGTCTCCTGAGTTGCTGGGATTACAGGCAGCAAGTGTTTACATGTATGTGAAAGCCCTTTTTGTACTCTATAGTATAGTGTAGTAGCTAAGAACTTGGACTCTAGAGCAAGATGGCCTGTCTTTAAATGTTACCACTTAGTTTACTTTTCCATGCCTTAGTTTTTTGATCTGAAGAATGGAGATGATAATAATGATACATCACAGAGTTGTCATGAGAATAAATGAGGGAACAAATACAAAGTTCTTAGAATAGTTCCTGACACAATGCTATGTATATATAAGATGACATAATAACAATTATTTAAATGAAAGAAAACATTTACAAGACAGTGCATGTCCTTCCTGATGAACTCTGATAAATAAAACAAAATTGACCTATTCGCTGAGGGATTGGTGTCTGCAGTTTGAAGATCTCTGCTGTAAGTAATGAAGAACCATCAAAATGATGAGCAAGGTGAGGTCTACATAAAGGAGGATTAAACAAAACAGATCTGATCTGGAGGTGTAGGAAGAATTAGAAGACATAGCAATGGGTTCTTGAGATATGGTATGTCCATGTTAGATCATATAGAAGTTTAAACATTTGTTGTATCTGAAGAAGGTAATTCCTGGTAGGGTTAGTAGTCAATAGAAGTATAGAACTTAGGCAGCCTTATCAAAGAACTTGAGTTGTAGTAAATGAAATGCAGCAATACTGTAGCAAACAATGCTGCCATAAAGGAGTATTTACATATACTTTTGAGTGAATAAAATATCTAAATACAAATAGAGTTATTGCTGAGAACTGCAGAAGGCAGAAGTTCCCTTTAGTGGAAGCACTACTTGGATTGGGCTTGAAGATAGAAAAGGTTTTGATCAGCAGGAGGCACTGTATGGGGTTTAGAATGGGTATGGTGTGTGATCAAGTTAGTGCAAAACCAGGACTTCAACCTGTGTTTCATTGAGCTCTGCAGAGAAGTTCTCTGTAAATGGCTTTGCAATATCTAGGCTTCATGTGGGATAAGTAGACCCTGTATCCCGAGAAGAGTAGTCTCTGATGCCTAGATGGCACATTTCCAGCTTCTTTACTGATTTTCAGGTCCCAGAAAGACCAGGCTGAGCTTTCCATGGTTGGCGGTGGGAAGGGTACCAAGGCAACTATCCTCTTCCATTTGGATAGTGCTTCAGGAGTGTCTGAAAGCCTGCTCCCCTATCTTTTCCAGTGTTGCCTGGCCTATGTGCCTAGCCTGAGCCTAGCTAGATCATGAGTTTGGTGATAGGTGGGCAGGGACCACTGGATTTTGGGTATCCACTGGATGGACTGTGGTTTGGTGTGAGTTACTTGCTTTGCTCTATATTTGTGCTGCATTAAAGGACTTTATCTTTGGTCAGCTCAAAGGTTAAAACCTGTAAAAGCTACATTTGAACTCCACCAGTTCTTATTTTGGCTGTCTTTAAGTCTTAGGTTTTTAGAGGTAGTATCTATCAGCAGAGCTCTTTGTGAGGTAGGTGGCCCTGGCAGCTGTGGGAGCCAGTTTGCAAGGCAAGAAGAAAAAAATGTTTGAGAGCAAGATAGAGAAGCCTTTTGTAGAGTCTCAAGCTTATAACTAGAGTTTTGGGTCTGAGTGCAGAGTAGAGCTAGATCCAATATAGAATTCAGTGGAGTTTGGATTAGATGATCTAGAAGGATATTTAAAGTATGCAGGACGCTAGCATCTACCTCCTTCCCTCTTTTCTGTCTGTCTGTCTGTCTATCTATCTATCTATCTATCTATCTATCTATCTATCTATCTATCTAATCATCTACCTTTTTGAGGTGCTGGGGATTGGACCTAGGGCCTCCTTGCCTTGATCATGCTAGGCAAGTGTTCTACCACTGAACTACACCCCTAGCCTATATCATATTTAACCCCAAGGCAATTCTCCTAGGAGCTGAGGCCCTTTAGTCTGCCCTTAGAAACCTGTCTACCCTCTGTATGCAGACTCAGCCTTCTAGCATCTGGATGTTTCATGTTCCCCAAGTCAAACTACACAGGCCAATTCAGATTTCTTTTATTTTTTATTTTTATTTTTGGTCCTGGGAAGTAAACCCAGGGGCACTTAACCACTGAGCCACATCTCTGGCCCTTTTTATTTTGAGACAGGGTCTTGTTAAAATGCTTAGGGCCTTGTTAAGTTGCTGAAGCTGGCTTTGAATTTGTGATCCTCCTGCTTCAGCCTCCCAGGCTGCTGGGCTTATAGGCATGTGCCACTGTGCCTGGCCCAATTCATACTTCTTAAAAAACAAAACAATAGGGCTGGGGTTGTGCTTGCCTCACACATGTGAGGCACTGGGTTTGATCCTCAGCACCACATAAAAATAAATAAAATTAGAGTATTGTGTCCATCTACAACTAAAACTATTTAAAAACAAAACAACAAACCCTTCTAGAATAGATAGAATAATATACCAAGAAACAAATAAAATGCAACTTTCTATTCATTCCTCTTCCCCATACATCTAAGACTTGAAGAAAACAAATTATCACTTGCATACATAAGGTTCACATAGATGATAGAGGCAAGAGAATTAGTGAAAGATGGCTTCATCTTAAATGAAGCACAAACTAGAAGGTAAGCTTTTTGAAGGCAGAGATTTTTTAAAAAATTGTGTAGCTCTAGAACCTAACATAGGCTGTGTACAGAATGGACATCCATAATGAGCCATAAATGAATGAATGAATGAATGATAGGTTTTCAGTATTTCTTGTTAGGAACTTAAAATTCCAACCAACTAAGTTGATTTGGTGGGTGGACCTCAGGCTGGGGCCAAATTCTGTCTTCTGTGTACACTAAGATAATATGAAATATTTCTCCTCATAGAGTGTTACTCTTGGCCTTTCCTTTTTTAGCATTCCTCTCTTTCCTTTAATTGCCATTTAAAGATCTGTATTCAGTGCAAGAGATGATGGAGGGGAATGTTTCCCTGAGGACATGGCTTATAATGGTAGCCAAGGCTTTGTGCCTGATTAACTCACTGATTGAATCACTGACCTCTGGAGACACTGACGGGGGGAACATGGGCAGTTTTAAGCCGTCAGAACTTAAAACTCTATGTGTATGGTGGGAGTGAAGGAGTGATAGGAAGATGAAAAGAGAATGGTAAGAGTAATCTAGAGTTTTAAAACTCTCAATATCATGTTTTTACCATGTTTTGAATTTTCCTTTTTGTGACCTAGTAGAAAGGGCAGAAACCAATGGATTGTCTTCTATCAATAATTTACAGCACCCCATAGGACCAACCACTGATGCTCTGTGAGTTTCATTTCCTTCATTTGTCAAGTGGAATTAGGAAACTCGGCCTTTACCTGAATTCCTGAATTGTGGTAAAGATTGATGAGACATTGAATGAGAAAGCTCTGCAGAACAGAGGTGATAGTGCCCTCATCAGCACTGAAAGAATGTAGTGACTCTCGTCACCATTCTATCTTTTATCATCATTGTCTTCCTATTTCCCAAGGAATAAGCCATTGTAGCCCTGTCCTGGATGCTCTGTTTCCTCTGACCTTTCTGTTCTTTCCCGTCACTCCTCATGATATAATATGGGTGATCCAGAAAAGCCAGTTATTCCTGCAAGGGCTATCTATGCCTCTGACTTCCCTCAGTTGGAGCAATCCCCAGGCTGTCTTGTTATGGTTAGTTTGAAGGTAGCTATAACTACTACAGACTCTGGAGTCAAGCTACCTGGGTTTGAATCCTTATTTTATAATTCACTGGCTGTGTGTCTTGAGAAAGTTACATGATCTTAATCTCTCTGTGCCTGAATTTCCTATCTGTAAAATGACAAGAATAATAATAACTGCCTCACTGTGTTATTGTGAGAATCAAATGGGCAGTATATGTAGAGAGCTTAGAATAGCTCTTGGCATATAGTCAGCATTCAAAACTGGTTTGTGTTATCATAATCATTATTATTATTCAACTGACTTTTCCCTGATAGGAACTCCTTTGGGCTAGGGGCCATGTCTATTTCATTATTGTTATTTTAGTCCTTAGCACATGGTTGATGACAGAGCAGGCACTTGGTAAGAATTTCTTGAGTAAGTATATACATTTGCATACTAGATCTGCCATATATGGTACTAATTTTATAACTGTGGATAGAAGACTTGTTTTCTGTAAGTCCTAGTTTATCTTTTAAATGTGAATCATAACCCTTGCTTTGTGAGGCTGTTGTGAGAATTAAATACATGTGAAATGCTGAGCAATGTGTAAATGTCATTCTCCTTTATACCTGCCATCTCTGTGACATGTGGGGTTCAGTAATCTGCTAGTTGCTGTATTACTCACATAGTAGGCTGCTGAACCCAAAGATGCTTGTGAGGTGGTATTTTCTGGATATTGGGCCTAGAACAGAAAAAGGAAATAATACCTTGAGGTTTTCTTTAGCATTTCTAGCTTTTTCTATTTGCCCATCCTGCTTGTTTTTGCTTGGATTCTAAGTTCCTAAAATAGTCAGAATATTTCTCTGCCTCTTAGTTTTCCAAGTGTCTTAAGCAACCAGAAGTACTTTTATTTTGGCTCCTTTAAAGTTTTCTCCGTTTGGTTCTTGCCATTCTTCATTAACCATTAGCATATCCTGCCTATATGCAGTTTTCTAACCTCTTGTACGTTTTCCAGGGTCAGAACAGCACCACATCATTCTAGGTAGATCATTTTTTCTGGTTCTCCTATACCAGTGGGAAGCCTACTGGCCTGTGAGGTAAAAGACCTGAGTTCCATTGCTGGCTCTGCCACTGTCTAAAGTGTGTGACCTTGGGCAAGACTCTTTCCCTCCCTGTGTAGCAGGTTTTTCCTCATTAAAATAAATTATTTGAACCAAGTAAGTGGTTTCTAAGTATCTTTAAATTCTGTGTTTGAGTTTTGACAAAGTATCTTTTTGAGGAGTCTTAGTTTTCTCATCTGTAAAACAAGTAGGTTGGCCTGAATAATTTCTACAGACACACCTAGGTCTGAATATTTCCTTCTCATTCTTAGTGTTTTTTCTTCTTCTTTCTTTTCTTTTCTACTCTTCTGTCTTGTATTGCTTTCTGGAGCATTTCTGTGACAGTTAACAGCTGCAGACAGGAAACCCTTGAACACTTCTAACTTGGCAAAGATAGCTGCTTTCTCCAAGCCTCATCCCAGCCCATTTCCTGTGTTTACAGCCTTTGGGTTTTGCACTTAGTGACAGGCCTGACAGGTTATACTGCAGATCTTTTCTTCACAACTTGGTGCAGGTTAGACCAGATGCACACCAAATTGGGAGTCAGGAGACAGGATCTTAGTCTCTACTCAGCTATGTGTCCTTAGACAAGTGACCTCTCTTCTTAGGGTTCAGTTTCCTCCTCTAAAGAGCTGGAAAGTTTAACTAGTGAATCTTTATGACCATGATGTTAAAGAATATGCACATTTGCACTCCTTTCATTTCCCTGAAGGGCCCTCTTTATAGCGTATTTCTTCCACATACTCCACCTTGGAAGGATTCTAGGGAGCTTCCTTTGCATTTCTTACATAGGACAAAATAAGAGGAAAAAAGAAAGCCAAACACTTTTTCAAGTCCATCCTGGTAGCAGAGAAATGCTGAGGTAGGGAGCTGGTGTTACTGAATGGATCAATAAATTAGCTGTATGATTGGTAGCTAGGTAGACACCAGCATACATTTATTCTTATCAAGACTCTGGAGACAGAGTACCCCAGTTCCAGCTGAGCTTTCTAAGTCTATGTGACCTTGGACAAGTAAAAGAGATAACAAGTGTAGAAGTGTTCAGCATAGTATCCAACATGTTCATTCTCCCTTTTCTATCTTAGACAGTTAGTATACTAATTCTGTTATTGTAGAGAAAGTAAAAAGATGAGCCCTACACAGAAGCTAACAGACCAGCTGGAGACAGAATTCATAGTGGTTAGAAGAACCCTTATGAGGTGGTGCCTGGGCCAGTGTAGGCTTAGAGCTCTGACCCTAGAGGAGGAGACTTATAGGGCCTGCAGTGGTTAAAGAAGGTTTCTTAGAGCAATAGGGGTTTCCATTGGCCAGGGAGGTCCAGAAAATCTTAAATATGAGGAGCTAGAAAAAGAGGAATTCGGGGCTGGGATTATGGCACAGTGGTAGCGTGCTTGCCTAGCACGCATAAGGCACTGGGTTCGATCCTCAGCACCACATAAAAATAAAATAAAGATATTCTGTCACCTATAACTAAAAAAAAATAAACAAAAAAAAAAAAAAAAAAAGAAAAGAAAAAGAGGAATTCTGTATAGCCATCTGCCTCTTCTCAAGCTCTGCTTTGTTTGGTATAGGTTGGCTTCCCTTATGTGCTCCTGACTCTTCATGAAGGTAGTTATTATCCAAGGGATTTATCTTTTCTTTATTTTGTTTATAAGGAAAAAGAAGTCTTAAGAAGAGAAGCTAAGCCGGGCGTGGTGGCTCAAGCCTGTAATCCCAGCACTTAGGGAGGCTGAGACAGGAGGATCGCGAGTTCAAAGCCAGCCTCAGCAATGGCGAGGTGCTAAGCAACTCAGTGAGACCCTGTCTCTACATAAAACACAAAATAGGGCTGGGGATGTGGCTCAGTGGTCGAGTGCCCCTGAGTTCAATCCCCAGTACCAAAAAAAAAAAAAAAAGAAGAGAAGCTAACATTTGTTTTGAACAAACTAGTTTTAGGTTAATCAATGGGCTATATCATTTGCTTACATAATCTTAAATACTTTAAAAGTTATAGGATGGTGATGATGATGATAATGATGGTACTGGGGATTGAACCGGGGGTGCTTTACCACTGAGCTACAACCCCAGTCAATTTTATTTTGAAACAAGTTCTCGCTAAATTGCTGAGGGTCTCAAGGCTGGCCTTGAACTTGAGATCTTCCTTCCTCAGCCTCCTGGGTTGCTGGGATCGCAGGTATATGTCACCATGCCTGGCTCCTCAGTCGTTTTTCAACAAGTGCATAGTAAAAGAACAGCCATTATTTTTTTTAATGATATTTTCTTCTTATTTATTTATTCTAATTAGGTTTACATGACAGCCGAATGCATTTTGATTCACTGTACACAAATGTAGCACAACTTTTCACTTTTCTGGTTGTATGCAACATAGAGTTACACCATATGTGCAGTCATACATGAACCTAGGGCATTGTTGTCCATCGCATTCCACCATTTTTCCTGCCCCCATGTCCCATCCCATCCCTTCCCTCCCCTTTGACCAAAGTTTCTCCATTCTTCCTATGCCCTCTCCCACATTATGGATCAGCATCCACTTATCAGAGAGAACATTTGGCTTGATTTTTTGGGATTGGCTTACTTTGCTTAGCATGATGTTCTCCAACTCCATCCATTTACCTGCAAATGCCATAATTTTATTCTCTTTTAATGCTGAGTAATATTCCACAGTTTCTTTATCCATTCATTTAATTTTTTTCAATACTGAGGATTGAACCCAGGGATGATCTACCACTGAGTGACATCCCCAGCTCTCCTGCCATTTCTTTTTCTTTCTTTTTTGTTGGTACTGAGGATTAAACCCAGGAGTGCTTTGCCATTGAGCTATATCCTCAGCCTTTGCTATTTTTTATTTTGCAACAGGGTCTTGCTGAGTTACTGAGGCTGGTCTTGAGCTTGTGATCCTGCTGCCTCAGCCTTCTGAGTTGCTGGTATTACACATGTGACACTGCACCTGGTTTGAAATTAGCTTTTTTGGGGCTCAGCATAATTCACTGAAAAACCATCCAAGTTGTTGTGTGTATCAATAATTCATTCCCTTTTATTGTTGAGTAGTTTCCTATTATGTTTAAATACCAGAGTTTAACCATTCACTTGTTGAAGAACACATGGGCTGATTCTAGTTTTTGGCTATCATGAATAAATCTTCTATGAACATTTTGTGTGAATCTGCAAAGGATTTTATGCAGAAGAGTTATCTCAGATTTGAATGTCAGAAAAATTGTACTGACTTCTTTGCTGAGGTTGAGTTATAGAGAATCTAGAACAGAGATAGGAATATCAGTGAGGAAATGGTTGTGGTAACTCAGTCAAGGTCTGAACTAAGTTCTTTGTGGACTGGGATGTGCTTTGCCTAGAGGCCTTACCTTCAGAAATCAGATTAGGCTTGTGGAGATGAGGGAGCAGGGCTGGGAGTCTGGGATTTCATGAAGCTGAGGCATACTTCTTTCTGGACAGCCCCCAATTGAGGGGAGACATTCTGCTACCATAGTGGAGAAAGGCAGCAGTAAGGAAGAGCTAGTCTTAAGCTGCGCCTAAGTCTTAGAATGATCATTATGGCTACACGGTTGTTCAGTAGATGTTCTTGGTTATCTCCCCCCCTCCCCCCGAAAAAAGGAAGAGAAAACAGGTATCTTTTATTATTTGAGTAGAAGCTTATAAGTAGAAAGATAATGAGTTCCTAGTTCTGGTCTCTTATGGAGCCTAGAAATGTGTTCTCTGGTAAGCCAGCCAGCAACAGGCCTTGGATGTTTGAAGCCCATCTACTTGTTGCTATTAAAACTGGATACACATTGTTTTTACCTCATGTAGTGGTGTGCCTTGTTCCTCAGTCTTTCTTCAAGGCATTTGTCATTGTGCTTTTGGGACTGCTATGATGAGACCAATTTTTGGGAGCCAGCCTCACTTCTGAACCCAGAAATGCATAATCCTAGAGGGCCCACAGACGGGTTGGACATCTCTCCTAGGCACTGTCCCCTTATCTCTATCTGGGAAAGTCATTGGATGCCTAACCTACCACTTTCAGAAAACTTGTCCCAGCAGAAAGCTGTCTTGAGTTGTCTGTAATTATTTTTTTGGTCATCTTAAACCCTGACAAGTGTTGGCTAGGGCACAAGAATGTTTGGGTCAGATACCAGGTCAGAGAACTTGGGGTGGCTTTTGAACAAGTGTGTGTTGATTCAGTTCCTCTGGGGATGTCTTGTTTCTTGGCATAGGCAACTTTAGAAAGACCTGTGGCAATGTGGGCCCCTAAAACCAGGAAAGCCAATCTTCAAAGTCTGTACACAGCTTTCAGTTGTTTTTAGACCAGATATTGTGTTGCCCGTATTGTTTACTGGGCTAGACATGGGGGAATATGAGAAAATATTAAAGGCTTCTCTTGTTATAGTTGCTAAGACAGGACTTCCAGGTAAAGCAAACAATAGAGAACTGAAAAATGAACAACTAACATTGGTACAGAGCTTTACTGTTTTTCAAAGGACTTTTCTGATTTTTTTTTTTCAGATAAGAAAATTAATCCTTAGGAGTAGACACTATAAAGTTAAAATTCAAAGATTCACATCTGCCCCCTCTACAATTTAGCATATATTTCAGTAATTGGGAAGTGAGGAAAGAAGAGATCCCGGAGGCCAGAGAATTATGTCTTATTTTTCTGATTTCCCAGTGCTTTTGGCTAGTTCACCTAGTTCAGTTTCCAGAGAATAGCTACTTGAAAGTGCTAAATGAGTGTTGAAATAGGTGTTTCAGCATGTGAAAACTGAACCGGAGGTCAGATGCTTTTAATTCAGTCAGGAAGGTTATAGAAACAGAAGGGTAGGAAAACAGGCAGTCTAGAAGGAGTATGCAGCCCTTCAGAAGGTGCCTGCCTGAAAAGCCCATGTTACTGGCCTGTGTGGTGGGGACTAGCTTTAGGGATTAGCCATTTTCTTCTGAAAGGAAGCTGCTTGTAAGATCAAAGTTAGAAGAAAAGAATACTCAGGGGAAGAAGCTAGAAGTAGAACACAGGAAGGAGTGGCTTTAGTGCCTTCCTGAGGGGAGATGGCTAAAGAGTCTTCTTATTCAGCAAATGATTAGGTTTCATATGCCTTCAGAGAAGTGTCTTCTTTTGCTTTTCTTGCTCCTTCTAGCTTAGGGACTTAGTATTTTTTTTTCTTCTAGTGACTTTCAAACTTTATTTCTAAGTTCTAATGAGAAAGGAGCCTTTGCATAGTTTTTGTCAGAGGGCTAGACAATAAGAATTTAAGTGTTATCTCTCTGCTTCCTGGTCCCATGTCCTGACTCCTTCCCTCTGCCACACTCTTAGACCATAATGTTCTGCCTCACCTCAGGGCTAGAGGAACGGAGTGGGCCATCTATGGACTGAGACCTCTGAAATCAATTTCATCTGCTACCAGCTGTTGTTGAGGGCAGAACTGAGGAAATTCATGGGGAGGCAGATTACAACTTAACTGGGATAGAGCTGGCTATTCACAGCACTAACTTCCTTGTGAGATGCAAGTGTCTATCCCACCCGGTGCTGGTCAGTTTGGATAACTGTCAGATAGAACAGGATGATACAAGTTCAGTGAAAACCAACTGCAAAGTTCATGAAGTCAAAGAAAACACTGTGTGCATGATGTTTGACCAACAAGGACCAGGTAGAGCTGCTTTGGTTAACAAATGAAGAAAAAATAATGAGGATGATGGCAAGATAGGCTTTGTATATGGAAGGATTTAAAGAGATCTTTAGAAAAATGGATAAGGCTCTTAAATATTAAACAGTCTCTTAATGAAGACACTACGAAATAAATCTTACAAGCCGGGCATGGTGGCGCACGCCTGTAATCCCAGTGGCTTGGAAGGCTGAGACAGGAGGATCGCAAGTTCAAAACCAGCCTCAGCAAAAGCAAGGCACTAAGGAACTCAGTGAGACCCTGTCTCTAAATAAACTACAGAATAGGCTGGGGATGGTGGCTCAGTGGTTGAGTACCCCTGAGTTCAATCCCCGGTACCCCTCTCCATCCCCCCCAAAATCATACAGAATGTAGTGTCATATGAACACATCATTTGGTTGGTATTAAAAAATAATATCAACATCCCAAAACAACAACAAAAAGAGTTAAAGACAAAGCCGTGAAGTCCTGTCTTATATTATTTGGAAACCAGTACAAGCCAAATTAGGGTTTCTTATATTTGCCCTTAACAGACAAAAAGAACTCAGTGGAACACAAACTCAGCCTCCTACCTCTGACAGCCTTGTGTTGTTGGCCTTAGTAAGAGTGCTAGGAATAAGCCCTGTTGCATAGGCTCATCCACATCTCCCAACCAGAGCCTTGACACAGGATGTGGCATAGGAAGTTAGTATGGTTTCTAACCAAAGTAGTGGTCCTGCTACGACTTTGCGGTCCACCTAGGGCAAAACACCCCATTTTGTGCCTTAGTTTTTTTCTCCAAATGTAAAATGAACAGTGGCCCTTAATACCCTCCAAAGCCCTCATAATCTCTTCCATTTGCAGTCAGTACAATGAGGATCCCAATATCCATTACTTGCATTGAATGTCAGCAGCTTTTGGAAGATTGGTAAGAGCACTTTGACTTTCTGGTTTTTTAATATGCCAGGTTGTGTAAGATGCTGTGCTTCTTGTCCTTGGGCTTTCTTTGCTTGAGTTGCCCTCTTTTCTGCTCCCAACATCTTGTCTCTGTTGTTTAGACTGTGTTTTTCGTATTACTCTGGTTTCTTGTCCTTTGCCATATTTTACTTTGTAATTCACATACTGTGTGACTTTCTGTGAGCAAGAACTGTGTTTGTTCATCTCTGAATTTTTCACTCAACAAATTCATTTGCACATTCATTTGTTCATTTGACAAATATTTATTGAAGCCCAACTGTTGTGTTGGGAACTTAGCTAGATACAAGGTATTGGCTAGAAGGTGGGAATCAGTTGTGAAGAAGATGGCCATGGTTCCTGCCACTGTGGAACTTACAATTTAGTGAAGATGATAGACATTGAGCAAATTATTACAGATAATTACAATTGTGAAAAGTATAAGTGAAAAATATAGGTTGTTTTAAAAAATGTTTAATGTGAACCTAAGCCAGTTTGGGAAGGAGAGTAGGGATCAGGGAAGGTTCTGTTAGAAAAACTATTAAACTTGAGATCAAGGCTGAAACAGGAGACTTACGAGTTCGAAGTCAGCCTCAGCAACAGCAAGTTGCTAAGCAACTTAGTGAGACCCTATCTCTACATAAAACATAAAATTGGGCTGGTGATGTGGCTTAGTGGTCCAGTACCCCTGAGTTCAATCCCTGGTGCCAAAAAACAAAAAACAAAACAACCTTGAGATCAGCAGTGTGAATCAAAGTTTGTAGATTAAGAAAGAAGAAGCTGAGTATGTTGGCACATATCTGTAATCCCAGTTATTTGAGAGGCTGAGGCAGGAGGATCACAAGTTTGAGGTCAGCCTGCCCAACTTAGCAAGACTTTGTCTCAAAATAAAAAATAAAAAAGCCTGAGACTATAGCTCAGAGGTAGAGTACCCCTGGGTTCAATCCCCAGGACCTCCCCACCCCAGCCAAAAAAAAAAAAAAAAAATTCCTCCCTCCCCTCTTCTTTTGCTTTTATTGGTGCATTATAGTCATACATAATAGTTGGGTTCATTTTGACATGATCATGCATGCATAGAATTTAATTTACTCCATTTCAGTCCTCAGTGTCCCCCTTTCTCTCCCCTGCTCTTTCCCCTATTCCTCTTCTTCTATTCTACTTGTCTACCTCCTACTCATTTATGTATTTTAAAAAATGTTTTATTGATTCTTTTTACTTATGTATAACATTAAGATAGATTTTTGACATAATCATAAAAGCATTGAATATAATCCCCAGCACTTTCCCCCTCCCCCCTTTCCCTTTGTTCCCTTCCCTCTGCTCTACTGATCTTTCTGAAATTTATTTATAGTTTTTTAAAAATATTAGTGTCTTCTGGGTTTTATCCTCAGCACCACATAAAAATAAATAAATAAAATAAAGATATTTGTGTCCATCTACAACAAAAAAATTAAAAAAATATTAGTGTCTTGTGGTTATATTGATGTTGAGATTCACTGTGGTATATTTATATACCACATAAAAAAGTTTGGTCAAATTCATTCCACTGTTCATTCCCCTGTCATGTCCCTCCTTTCCTTCACTCAATCCTTTTGTTATTCTACTGATGTTTCCTCTATTTTGATGGAATTCCTTCTCCCCTTTTTTTATCTCTCTCTTTCTTCAACACCCACCCATTTTGAATTAGCTTCCCCATATCAGAGAAAACATTTGAGCTTTGATTTTTTTGGAGCCATCTTCTGTGTTTTGAAGTTTAGTGGAAAAAAAGTGCTGGGCATGGTGGCACCCATTCGTAATCTCAGTAATTTCGGAGGCTGAGGCAGGAGGATTGCAAGTTTAGGCTCAGCCTCAGCAATTAGTAAGGCCCTGAGTAATTTAGCAAGACCTTGTCTCAAAAAACAAAACAAAGAAAAAAAAGAGGGCAGGCGGGTAGCTTAGTGGCAAAGTGCTTCTAGGTTCAATCCTTAGTACCTAAACAAAGAAAAAAAAGAAAAAAAAAAAAGATACAGAATTAAAGATGTAGAAGGTGCATGAAGCTTCCAAGCTTCCATACCTCCTTCTCCTGTATACCACCCTCCATGAACCTCCATACTTTTCAGTTTTTTTGGAGGTTTCATCACATAGTCATGATTGTTTTAACCTTTAACTTCTCTGAATTCCTCTCTGGAGGTTGAGGAATCTAATCTTGCCTTGGTTTCTCTGGTCAGCCTCCATCTTGTAACTACCTAGGGGCTGCTAATCATTAGTCTGTGCATTGATATACAAAGAGACACTTGTTATTTTGAAGAGTTCAAGAATTTTAGAAGTGGTATGTCAGGAAATGGAGATGAAGACCAAATCTGTATTTTCTGGTATCACAAGTAAAAATCATTCATTTTATTAAATTATATCCCATGAGTACATGTCTTTTAGTATTCTGTGTAATGAAGTAGGAAGTACCCATAAAGCCCTTCTGCATGTATAAATTTTTTTTTTTAAAGATTTTTTTTTTTTTTAGTTGTAGATGGACACAATGTCTTTATTTTATTGCTTTGTATGTGGTGCTGAGGATCGAACCCAGGGCCTCACGCATGCGAGGCAAGCGCTCTACTGCTGAGCTACAATCCCAGCCCCTGCATGTATAAATTTGATGGTTATCTCAAGGAAAAGCACTTGTGTGGTTGAACTGTAAATTGAACTACCTCCTTTTTTTAGGGAATACTTTTTACTTGAAAGAACAACTGGACAGACAGCCACACTGATTATTCAGGCTTAAGTATTTATAGATATCTTCTAGAAAGTAAATGAAATGAATATTTTACCTCAGGAAACAACTGATAGTATTTGTTGCCAGTGATAAAGATCCAACTTGTAAGTGAAAATTAGATTTTGAAGAATTTATATCTGTCACTAGGAGTTTGACAATTTCCCTGGACTAAAAACTTTCCTGATTAAATCAGTGGTGGGGTGATATTAATAATTGTGATTATTTTGATACTATTTAAATAAAATGTGTCAACATTTTGAAGCTCTGCATAACTCTGTGAACTAATAGTTTCCAAATGACTGGTACATCATGTTACAAAATCATGCTTGTACAAAGATCCATTCAAAGTACAAGATAGACGAATGAATTTTAATGTTACAAAGTACAAAAGGTTTATCCATATAGTTTCAGATTTCAATTTGCAACTAACCTGCAGTTAACCTAACCATAACTACTTGTCAAGCTCACATGTAGGGTCAGAGAAGAATGACCATAATTATCTGAAAGAGCTATTGAAATGCTCCTACCTTTTCCAACTGCTTATCTGTTTTGATCTAAAGTCAAAACAATGCAGGGTAATAGATTGAAGGCAGAAGTGGATATAAGACTATATAGCGGTCTTCTATTAAGCCAGATATTAAAATGATTTGTAAAAACATAAAACAATTTTCTCCTCATGAGTTTTTTTCAGAAAAAGATAATATATATATTACATATTATATATATTATATATTGTATCCGGAATTGATTCCAGGAACACTTAATCACTGAGCCACATCCTCAGCCTTTTTTTTTTTTTTTTTTGAGACAAGGTCTCATAGGTTGCTTATAGTCTCACTAAATTGCTGAGACTGGCCTTGAACCTGTGATCCTCCTGCCTCAGCCTCTTGAGCTGCTGGGATTACAGGTGTGCACCACTGCATCTGTCAAGATAATTTTTTTTTTTTATAAAGTGTGTTATTTTACATTAGTTAGAGATTTATTGTTCTAAGATGAATTGATAGTATAAAAATTTCTGGGTTCATTTTTAATATGGTAAATATCAAATAGTTCTTTGGGATTTGAAATCCTTCATTATATGAAGGAGTCCTGATGCCAAAAAGCTTAAAATCCTGGGCCTATGCTTTTCTTTTTGCCTAGAATGCTCCTTTTTTATTCCAGGAGAAATTGTACATGTAATTGTGATGTTAATTCTTGAAAATTCATTTAAAAAATCCAAAAAATCAAAAAGACAAGCCAGGCATGGTAGCATATGCCTGTAATCCTAGTGATTTAGGAGGCTGAGGCAGTAGGATGACAAGTTCAAAGCCATCCTCAGCAATTTAGCAAGGCTCTCAGCAACTTAGTGAGACCCTGTCTCAAAATAAAAAATAAAAAGGGCTGGAGATGTGGCTCAGTAGTAAAGCACCTCTGAATTCAGTCCCCAGTACCAAAACAAACAAACAAAACATTTACTGAATATCTTATAAAGAACCTGAATTTTTTTGTGGGGTGTGGTGGCGCATGTCTGAAATCCCAGCACTTTGGCAGGCTGAGGCAGGAGGATTGTGAGTTCAAAGCCAGCCTTAGCAACAGTGAGGCACTAAGCAACTCAGTGAGACCCTGTCTCTACCTAAAACACAAAATAGGGCTGGGGATGTGGCTCAGTGGTTGAGTGCCCTGAGTTCAATCCCCAGTACCTGTCCCCCCCTACCAAAAAAAAAAAAAAAAAAAAAAAAAGGAAACTGACTTTTTGCTTGCTGCTGGGGAAGTGATCCAAAACCTAATTTGTGAAGATCACATTCTGGTGGGGATTAGACAATTGCATTACAGTATAATAAATGTTACCAGTGATAGCACATAAGTGTGTGGGAGTCCAGGCTAATATCAGAGTCTCACACTTGCCCACTCATAGGAGTGGTCACCTTGATTGGTCTGAACTACCTATTTGATTCTTAATGTGACAGGGAAAGTGGCTAAAGCAAAAGATAGGAACTGTTCACTTACTGCTCTGGGAAGAAAGGATTCTGCAAATGGATTGAGTCAGCTTTATGTCAGTCCCTCTGCTTTTTTTTTTTTTTCCTAAAATTTTTTTTAGTTGTAGATGGACACAATATCTTTATTTTATTTATTTATTTTTATGTGATGCTGAGGATCGAACCCAGTTGCCTCATGCATGTGAGGCAAGAGCTCTACCACTGAGCTATAATCCCACCTGCTACTTGTTTTAACAAATACACTTTTACTTAATGCTCACCAAAACCCCATGTAACAGAATTTGCAATTGATAAATTGGAGGCTCAAATAAGTTAAACAACTTCTTCAATATCATATGGTTTGTAACTAATGAAAGTGGGATTTAAAAAAATTTTTTAAAAAATATTTGTTTTATTTGTTGATGGATCTTTATTCATTTATTATTTATATGTGATGCTGAGGATCGAACCCAGTGCTTCAGTCATGCTAGGCAAGCGCTCTGCCACTGAGCTACAGCCCCAGCCCCTGAAAATGAGATTTTGACATGTGTTCTGATGGTTAGTTCAGGCCTCTTTTGTCGCAGTAATAATGTGTTGCTAAATGAGTGGATCTTCTAAGATGTTTCCAGATGGCTGTAGGAAACAGTGATGGGCTGGAATATATAAGCAGGTAGAAAAGGTCTCAGGAAGGAAGGGAGATGGCTTAGGAAATGCTTGGTTGAAAGAGTTATTTGTGAATTTTGGCTGACATAGTTTTTCTAAGCACAGTTCTACAGCCATATGGGACATCAAGCTTTTGTACTCCCTCAACCTCAATCCCTTTAATCCTTCTATGGAGAAGGATGATGCCAGATGATGCCAGCAGCAAAGGTCACCTGTCTGTCTGATCAGGTTACAAACCAGAGCCTGCTGTTTGAAGCACAAATTTCTAGAGCTGTCATAGACCTGTGGGAAAGGCACTGACTGACCTCAGTCCAGTGGTGTCCAGCTTGGAGGCCCCTAGTCCTTGGGGCTTGGTAAACTATTTCCATTATTTTAAAAAGCCTACTAGGAGCAGTGCTGTACTTCTAAGCCTGTGGATGGATAGAGGCTAATGAAAAGATGGGATTTCTTTCCTTTAGGTTAGTTGTTAACAAAATGTGATTTAAGTATGTTACCTATGATCTTCTTTAATAGGGTTCTAACAAAATATGACCGACAGGCTAAATCCAGCCCACTGCCTGTTTTTTTTTTTTTGTAAAAACAATTTTATTAGAACACAAACTCATTCATTTATGTTTATCTGCAGATGCTTTTCATACTACAGTGGCAGCAGAGACTATATAGCCCACAAATCCTAAATTGTTTACTGTGTGGTCCTTTATAGAAAGAGTTTGCTGACCTCTAACTTGATTCTTTCTATTGTGACACTCAGCACATAGTGGTTTTTTTTTTTTCTCATACATTTCTTTCTTTATTATGTAGTGCTGAAGATCAGACCCAGTGCCTCATGCATGCTAGGCAAGCCCTGTACCACTAAGCTACAATCCCAGCCCCCACATAGTGTTTTAATTGCCTATTTTTCCCACTGTATTAATTGAGCTCCTGAGAGCAAAGATAAAATCTGATTCATAATCTGTATGTCTGGGTGCCCATCACAGACCTTAAATACGAATCATGCTTAGTACATGTTGTTTAAATGTTTTTATCATATGCTGACAAAAAAGCTCTGATATGCAATTATGAATCGTGCTCAGTACATGTTGTTTAAATGTTTTTATCATATGCTGACCAGAAAGCTCTGATATACAATTATATGTTCCTTTGTGTAGTACAAAAATAGGGGCAAGAGAGGGAAAGAGTTAATATTAATTATGCTAATCTCAGTGCTGTGTGCTTTATGAACTAGTCAGTCATTACTTATTATAATTTCTTGGGTTGATAAATAGTTCTTCTGGAAATGGGATCCAAGAATGAAAGTATCATGCCAGGGATTCTTGTTGGTGAGGAAGTTGAGAAACAATACCTTAGTCTTTGGCTGTATTCTACTTTCTCCTTCAGTAATCTCCATCCTACCCTCAATCCAACCTGATAGGACAAGTAGAGGAACTTAAGATTACATAGAGATATTTCTTTTGTATGCATACTGTTTATCTTACTTTTTTATTTTATAAAACCATTTTGTGTTCACTACCATCTGCCATGGTAGGTGTTTTCCAGAGTTGTAAGAGAGGATTAGGTGTCATGGAAAAAGCCAAGGGGGTCTCTGCCCTTGTGCTGGTTTTACTGCTGCATGCCATATGGTGGTAAGCAGAGGAAACTGCTTTCCAGACCTCCATACTGCTTTCCAAAGTGGTTCCAGAGTGATAGTTCACTATCACTATCATCTGGCTTCTAAAAGATGAAACCAACCCAAAGCTATCTGGCTACCATAGCAAAAAGGCAATCAGATGAAGTACTGGTCAGCAGACCTGGGCTCTTGCTGAGGCTCTTGAGCTGTTTTTCACTTTGGGTACATCATTTAACATCTGTGAGCCTCACTGTTTCAATTGAGTAACATCTGTGATTCTTTAAAATTTAATATTTGTACTTCTCCCTTATTTTGAAAGGGATTTGGACAATCAGCAAGAGATACAGAGAGGTGACCTGTTCTATTTTGTCACTGTCTCTGGCAGACAGACAGTAAATGATTAAATGGATCGTGGTATTTCAGTGCCTTTTAAAAGGCTCAGTATCTTTATCTTTCCTTGCTTTCTCTTCCTGATAATATTTTTCTATGATCTGGGAAGTCAAAATCTTTATTCTTCTCGCCATCCCTGCTTCTTTTTGGTATGGGAGATTGAATCCAGGGGTGCTCTACCACTCAGCGACATCCCAGCACTTTTTATTTTTTATTTTGAGGCAGAGTCTCACTAAGTTGCCCAGGCTAGCCCAGAATTTGGGTTCCTCTTATCTTAGCCTTCCAAGTCGCTAGGATTATAGGCGTGTACCACCAAGACTGGCTCTTTCTTTTATCTTCTTTGGGGGTAATATAGAGAGAGTATATTGCCTAGGAAGTAGTTGTCAAGATCCAAGTCAAAAGGAAAGAGGAATTTTGTCAACTAGGAATTAGAGGAAACATACTAGAAACTTGAGTCAAAATGTCTTTTTTCCGGCCAGGTCCCTGATGTAGACCAGAAACTCAGGAGGCTGAGGCAGGTAGTTCAACGCCAGCCTCAGCAACCTAGTGAGTCTCTGTCTCAAAATAAAAAAAATAAAAAGCGGGACTGGAATTGTAGCTCAGTAGTAGAGCACTTGCCTCGCATGCGTGAGGTACTGGGTTCGATCCTCAGCACCACATAAAAATAAATAAAGATATTTGTGTCCATCTGCAACTAAAAAAATATTTTTTAAAAAATAAAAAGCTCAGGGATAGAGTACTCCTGTACTGCAAAAGATAAGTCTTTTTCTTTCTTTCTTTTTAAAATTTATTAGTGTATTATATATTAGAAGGGAATAGAAGGGAATTTTCTTTCTTTTTTTTGAGTGATAAAATGTCAAGTTTATTTAATTTCACAATTGATATTTGAATCAGATTTGTCTTTTACCTCTGAAATGAAAACAAAATATGTCCTAATTACCCTGTTAGTCAGCTTTTTGTCCTTGCCTTTTTCTTTTTTTTTTTTTGAATTTCAATTGCTTTATTTTTTTATTTGTTCTAATTGGTTATACATGACAGTAGAATGCATTTTGACACATTGTACACAAATGGAGCACAATTTCTCCTTTCTCCGGCTGAACATGGTGCAAAGTCACAAGGATAATGTAATCTTACATGTATATAGGGTAATAATGGCTTATCCCACTGTCCTTCCCATCCTCACACTCTTTCCCCTCCCTCCATTCCCCTCTGCACAATTTAAAGTTCCTTCACCACTCGCTCCCCATTATGGATCAGCATCCACTTATCAGAGAAACATTCGGCCTTTGGATTTTTGAGTTTGGCTTATTTTGCTTAACATGATACTCTCTACCTCCATCCATTTACCTGCAAATGCCATAAGTTCATTCTTCTTTAAGGCTGAGTAATATTCCATTGTGTATATATACCACATTTTCTTTATCCATTCATCTGTTGAAGGGCACTTAGGTTGGTTCCATAGCTTAACTATTTTGAATTGAGCTGCTATAAACATGGATGTGGGTGTGTCACTGTAGTATGTGGATTTTAAGTCCTTTGGGTATAAACCAAGGAGTGGGATAACAGGGTCAAATAGTGGTTCCATTCCAAATTTTCTGAGGAATCTCCATACTGCTTTCCAGAGTGGTTGCACCAATTTGCAGTCCCACCAGCAATGTATGAGTGTACCTTTTCCCCACCATCCTTGCCAACACTTATTGTTGCTTGTATTCTGACTGGAGTGAGATGAAGTCTTAGAGTAGTTTTGATTTGCATTTCTCTAATCCCTAGTGATGATGAACATTTTTTTTCAAACGTTTGTTCATTGATCATATTTCTTCTTCTGTCTGTTCAATTCCTTAGCCCATTTATTGATTGGGTTATTTATTTTTTTGGTGTTAAGTTTTTTGAGTTCTTTATATATCCTGGAGATTAGTGTGCTGTATCTGAGGTGCGTGTGATAGAGATTTTTCTCCCATTATGTAGGCTTTCTCTTCACATTATTGATTGTTTCCTTTGCCGAGAAGAAGCCTTTTAGTTTGAGTTCATCTCATTTTTTATTTTACTTCTTGTACCTAAAAGCCATTTTCAAAAAATGAACTTGAGATCTGGAGAGGAGAAGTCACCTTTATGGACATGGAGCTAAGTCTAGATTCCAGCCTGTTTTTGCTTTGTGTATCTGTCATGGTAGGTGTTTTCCAGAGTTGTAAGAGAGGATTAGGTGTCATGGAAAGAGCTAAGGGGGTCTCTGCCCTTGTGCTGGTTTTACTGCTGTATGCCATGTGGTGGTAGGCAGAGGAAACTGCTTTCCAGACCTCCAAAGCTGTTGTATCAAATCAGCTTATTAGGACCTTTAGATATCTAGTAGATACTTCTTGGATGTACCTGTCTATGAGAAGGCACAAGATATGAAAGATTTTACTAGTTGGCCTGTGGCTGGCATTTTATATATAGCAATGGCAATCAAAAAGGAAAATTAGACATTATTCATACATGGGTACTTATTGGCTATTGTTATATATCTGGAAAGATTGTATTAATTTATATTTGTTTATTTGACTGATTTAAAAATGGTATCTCACTATCTCCCAAATTAGCAAGTGAATTACAACTCTGGACAGAGAACATGACCAGAATGTGACTTTAAATCACCTCTTTAAGCTGGGTGCCGTGGCTCAAGCCTGTAATCCCAGCACTTAGGGAGGCTGAGACAGGAGAATCACGAGTTCAAAGCCAGCCTCAGCAACGGCGAGGCGCTAAGCAACTCAGTGAGACCCTGTCTCTACATAAAACACAAAATAGGGCTGGGGATGTGGCTTAGTGGTCGAGTGCCCCTGAGTTCAATCCCCAGTACCAAAAAAAAAAAAAAAAAAAAAATTACCTCTTTAAAAGTCCCTTGTTCTCCTTGGTGGGCAGAATCACAGCCTCTGGGGCAGGAGTCCCCTGTGTTTCTCCTTTGCTAGCAAAGCAATAAACCTTCTTTTTCTTTTAAAAAAAAAACCCGTATTTCAGTGGAATATGTATATTTCTTTGATTAGTAGTGAGTTTATTTTTTTCCTGTGTTCATTGGTTATTTGTATTTTCTCTAATTTGTGAGTTATTTTTTCATGTTTTTGTCTAGATCCCACTGTAGTCGTATGTTAGTCTTAACCTCCAGGAAACTGTTGGAAGGATAAAGCACTCTCCTGTACCAGAAAGCTCAGCACATTTTCTGGGAGACAGTTAAAAGGCTAGATATTCTTCTCTCACTGTCTACACGGTTGGTTATATGCCTTTGTGAGGAGTCAGATGCTAGAATCTAAGGATGCTGACAAAGGTAGGTGATAGATGCTGAGTGGCAGCTCTGAGTAATGTTGCCTCTTGCTTTTCCTGTACAGAGTTCTGCCGGATTGACAAGCCCCTATGTCACAGTGAGGATGAGAAGCTCAGCTTTGAGGCAGTCCGCAACATCCACAAGCTGATGGATGATGATGCCAATGGTGATGTGGATGTGGAAGAAAGTGATGAGGTGAGCTCTCTCACCCTGCCATGAAAAATTCCTAGACAGACTGTTCCCTATGAAGAGATGTTATTTGCTGTTTTTTTCTCTAGGAATTCATTTTCATCAGGAGAGGTGGCTCTCAGCAAAACAAGCCTTTAGGAGCCAGCCTGGCAGAGTGTAGGCTTTATAAACCTATGTCTATATCTGGGTGAATTCTCACCTGCTCACTGGCTAGGAGCGTGACACTGACTGAGCTATGCTGATTGGGAGGGAGGGGGATTCCTGAGCTGATCTTTGCAGTTTCTCTGGATTCTTAATGTAATCCTGCTGTACATAAAGACCATCAATCTGTACTCAGCTCTGTGTTGACATGTATAAAAGAAGGCAAAATAGTCATTTCTTGCAATCTGGGAATTTATATATATTTGGTAAGAAGAAATAAATCTTAGAAGATCATTCTAAATTCCAAGTTGTAGTTGTTGGGAGCCAGTTGAGTAGTTCAGATAATAAGAACTAGAAGAACCTCTAAATGGAAGAAACTGTTATTGTTTCACCTTTAGGCATTACTTTGGCTCCAACTCAATAGAGCCCAGAGTATAAAGTTGTTATGTACAAAAAGATTTAAAAGTTTCTTGATTTCATGCTTAACACGCATTGGCAATTTGACGAAGTTACCATGTCATGCCAAATCTTTTTTTTTTTTTTTTTTAATATTTTTTTAGCTGTAGATGGACATAATGTCTTTATTTTATTGCTTTGTATGTGGTGCTGAGGATCAAACCCAGGGCCTCACGCATGCGAGGCAAGCGCTCTACCGCTGAGCTCCAATCCCAGCCCATCATGCCAAATCTTTTTTTTTTTTTGGTACCGAGGATTGAACTCAGGGGCACTCGACCACTGAGCCACATCCCCAGCCCTATTTTGTATTTTATGTAGAGACAGGGTCTCACTGAGTTGCTTAGTGCCTCGCCATTGCTGAGGCTGGCTTTGAACTCGCAATTCTCCTGTCTCAGCCTCCCTAAGTGCTGGGATTACAGGCTTGCGCCACCGCGCCCGGCTCCATCATGCCAAATCTTTAAGAGATAAAACATACATTATGAGGGAGGAGGTAAGCTGTCTCTCCTCCCTGCAATTTAGTCTACCTTTGAGTTTTGAATTCAGTTTTGGGTCTCATATCATCAGAAGGATTTTGAATACAGGGAGGAGTGACATGAATGATGAAGACTATAGAAAGTATGAAGTTAAGAACATTCAACTTAGTTCAGTAATGTCAGTTGTGTCTATGATGTATGTGCCCTTCCCTGTGCTATGTGTGGAGATGGAACAGTAAATAAGACAGATACATTATGTCGTCATATAACTTACAGCCTAGTGAAGACACTTTAGCCTAGAGAAGAGGAGATTGAAGTAATATAATTTCTATCTTTAAATACATAAGAAGTAGGAAAAAATCAGATTCTTTTCTTTATCAGTAAAGATGTAGATGTAGTAAGAAACATGATAGGTTTTTTTGGTTAAAGAGATTATGGTAGAAAACCACCAAAGAGTTGTAAAGGAAAGTGGGCCCCAGGTAACCAGGCTGAGATATGTGTACCTGTACTTGAAATATGTGTAGGTTTTTGAGCAAGGACAACAATCATGATCAAAGTATCTGATTTTTTTTTAAATCATATTTAAAACTGACCTTCAAAAGACTAAAATTTCATTGATCTATGTTTAGAATAGAGCTATTTCCTGTTAGAGAAGGAGAACTAGAGATGTTCTGATCACTGTCCTAGGGCATTGCCCCCAGGACTGGGGAATGGAATGCATAACAGTTAAGAAGGTGATATAATCCAAGATCTACATATTCTTGGATATCTTTGTAATCCCTCCTCCTTTTTTTCACGTTCTGCTGAATTGCTTTGTCAATGAGGGAAGGAAGAAAATGTTCTTTTTAGAGGAATGTTACCACAACAAAAAACTCATCAGCACAAACTGTTCCAAAATAACACAAAAGCTGTCACCCTGCTCTTCTTTGCACCAGTGGGGAACTGTTCTTTTTCAGCATAGCTCCTGTATTACCTTGACTTTTCCTGCTCTCCCTGCAAGGTTCAGTCCTCTTGTGGTTAGAGGCTCCTGCTAATCTGGGGTTTCACAATCAATCACAAGCTACTGTCCTTGAGAGAGAAAGTAAAATGTGGGTGCTTAACGCAGTCTAAACATATGAGATGGTCTTGGAATTCAAGATCTAACTAGAAATTTGGATAGATAACTCAGGGCTTATAATGTCAGGTAATGGATGATGAGGCATCATGGATGAAACCCTGGTGTGCTGACCATGTTGTGCTGGTTGATATTGGTAAATTTCTCAGATTAACTAAACTGAACTGAAAGATCTACCTCAGTGCTAGAGCTTTTAAAATTTTAGCCATTTTTGAAGTAAATCCTTCTTCTCATGCATTATTGTGACCAAAACGTTAGTTTTCTTTGTATGAATTAAAACATGTTTTCAAGGGCTCTTACACTCTTACCTCAGCACCTAGATTCCTATACGTATTATACTTGCTTCACTTCTTAAAGTTCCTCTCTCTCTCTCTCTCTCTCTCTCTCTCTCTTTCTCTCTTGTAGGTACTGCAGATTGAACCCAAGGGCACTTTACCACTGAGCCACATCCCTAGCCTTTTTTATTTTTTATTTTAAGACAGGGACTTATTAAGTTGATGAGATTGGCCTTGAACTGGTAATTCTCCTGCTTGGGATTACAGGTGCGCACTGCTGTACCCTGCCCTGTCTCTTCTTTGATTTATTCTCATTGGTTAATTGATATATTTAACTCTACTGTGAACTGTAAAATTAGATTTACAGTAAACTTAGCAGGCATTTTATAGAATATACATAATCATTGAGTGGGTGGGGCAGCTAGTTTGGCTGCTCAATTGCTATTTTTATTTTCTTCTGGATAGCGGAGGCTGTGTATTATGGGCCCTTTTGATGAGCAAGAGGGCACTATTGGTGATGATGCCCTTCTTGTAAAGCTAGCAGGAGGTTCTACCATGCTGGCAGTATGGAAATTCATGACCTGTCTTCTATTCCGAGTTCTAGTGGGACACTGCCCATGGGCAAAGGATTTGTCCAGGGGATAATGCTGTCAGATTGTTCTGATAGTCTGAGGTGGGCAGACAGGGGCCTGCCTAGAAACACTGCCCTCTTGGCTGGGCCAAAGTCTTTGAGAGCAGTGTTATTTTATTTTCGGGAACTCACATGGAAAATTAAGGCATTTATTTGGCCATTAAACAAATATTGAATTCCTATTATGTGTCAGACATTGAGTGAACACTAGAGATTACACAATGTACAAAAGAGATAAGATTTCTGGCCAGGCACAGTGGTGTGTGCTTGTAATCCCAGTGACTCTGGAGGCTGAAGAAAGAGAATTGCAAGTTTGAGGCCAGCCTCAGCAACTTAATGAGGATCAACAATTTAGTGAGACCTTGTCTCCAAATAAAAAATAGAAAGGGCTAGGGATTTAGCTCAGTGGTAAAGCACCCCTTTATTCAATCTCCAGTACCCCTCCCATCGTCCCCAAAAGAGTTCCCAGCACAAATAAAGAAGCACCAACACTCAAAAATAGAAAATAAGTAAATCAATAAAAAACAGGAAAAGATTTGAACAGAGACTTCAACAAGAAAGATATATGGGTGACAGTATTATTAGCCATTAGGGAAATACAAACTAAAACCATAATGAGATTCTACTGTACAGTTATTAGGATGACTAAGTCTTAAATGGACAATACTAAGGGCTGGGTGAGGAAGAAGAGCACTAGACCTCTTACTTGATGGGACTACAAGATGATACAGTCATTCTGGAAAACTTTGACCTTTTTTATATTTTTGTTTGTTTTTATGGTACTAGGGATTCATTCCAGGGGTGCTCTACCATTGAGCAACACTCCCAGCCATTTAAAAAACTTTCTTTTGACATAGGGTCTTGTTAAGTTGCTGAGGCTGGTCTTAAACTTGTGATCTCCTGCCTCAGCCTCCCAAATTGCTGGGATTACAAGGTGTACACCGCCATGGATGGTCAATAATTTCTTATAAACATAACTTATTATGTGTCCCAGAAATTCTGCTTTTAAGTATTTAGTCCTATAGATAAATTAAAATTTATATTCATACTAAAATCTATACATGCATGTTTATAGCAGCTTTATTCGTAATCTCCCCAAACTGGATATAGTTCACATGTCCTTCACTTCTGAATGGATAAACACACTATGGAAAACTACTCAGCAATATAAAGGAATGAACTCTTGGTGCACACAACATAGATAAATCTCAAAAATGTTATATTGAGTGAAAGAAACCAGTCTCAAAAAGTTTTGTCCTATATGATTCCATTTATATGACATTCTGATAAAGGCAAAACTATAGGCTGGAAATTAGGTCAGCTACCCAGGGTTAGGAGTATAGGGAAGGTCTGAATGCAAAGAGTCAACATGAGGGATGTTTTTTGGGTAGTAGAACTTTCCTATGTCCATTGCATCAATCTAAATATGTATTAAAATTCATAGAACTATATACCCACAAAAAAGTTAATTTCATCATATATTAACTTTTTAAAAAGTTTGTAGCATTATACCTGACATGTAGTTCAAGTTCAATGGATGTAAGATACTTTTGTCTTTTACTTTCTTCTATATTTCCAGGAAATTGGCATATATCTGACTGTTATATTTTTATGTTTGTCTGATTGATGTGTTTATCTCATCAAATTGTGAGCCCTTTTAGGGCAGTGACTGACCTTATTTAGTTTGTCTCTGTTTTCTCCAATGGCCAGCATATCCTATAACAAAATATGGGCTTAATCATGGTGTTGAAAGACTGACCAATGTCACTATAGCAACATGGGATTAGGCTGAGATGGGTGTTCAGAGCAAGGGAGATTTTTTCATAGATTTTTAAGTGGGATTTGTATGTAGCTGTATGAGTGCAGGAAGCTGCAGGATCTACTTACGATTCTATTAGTTTCTGTGATACCTGATGTGGAAGTATATTACAGGGTTAATGCCTTCTGTTCTGGAGCCACACACACCTGCCTTTTCCTCTTACCACCTATGTGAACTGGTGAAATTATACAATTTATGCAGCCTGTTTTTTCATTAGCAATTGGAATAATAATAATAATGACGGGTACCTTATGAAGTTTCTGTGAACCATAAATCATGCTCCTGGTACAGTGCTTGGTACACAGAAGAGGCTCAGTAAAAATATTTGTTGTTATTGTTATCAATAACATGTATTTTGATGCAAACAGAACATGTATTTTGATGCAAACAGTCCTGTGTTCAAAATTTGGCTTTATCACTTACTACCTTAGGCATAATTTCACATCTCTGGGCCTTGACTTTTTTTTTGTTCTGAGATTCAAACCCAAGGGCACTCAACCACTAAGATCAAGGGCCTTTTTATTTTTTATTTTGAGAGAGGGTCTTGCTAAGTTGCTTAGGGCCTCACTAAGTTGTTGAGGCTGGCTTTGGACTTGTGATCCTCAGCCTCAGCCTCCCCAGTTGCTGGGATTACAGGTGTGTGCCACTGTACCTGGTGGTCTTGGCTTTTTTTTTTTTTTTTTTTTAATTATTTTAGGAAAATAACTACTTGTAGGATTATTGTGAAAATTTAATGTATGCAAAACCCCAAGCACCATGCCTGGCACATGATGTGTGCTCACTCTGTTGTTTTCCCCTTAGCGTGATGGTACAGCGAGGTTTGGCCTATATAGCAAGAATTCCAAATTAGCCCTCCCATAATCCTCTGGCACTACAACATTGAGGTATAGAAGCTACCCATAGCAGTGTGGCTGACTTGACTAGTGTCAGGATACTGTAGGAGGTTGTTGTATCTTTGCCTGAGTGGTTGATGTTAAGGAAGGGAGCATGATAGAGTATTTCTGGGGGCTACATCTTCTCTGGAAGCTTGCTCAGCCTCCTACCTGTGAACTTTAAAAAAGGTCTGGTTTTAAAATAAAAGGGTCTGGGTGATATCCTCTAATATTTCCCTACCCATCTGGAAGACTAGAGGATTTTGAACAGCGAGTTGTATTATAATATTTTAGGAGATGTGCTTGAATTTTAGCAGGATAGGCATAGACTTGGCTAGCATAGGGTAATTTGGATGAAGATAACATCAAGCTGGGCTATCCACAAAAGTGTTTACCATGATTAATAATAATTGTTGTTCTACGTCGGTTGTGGGCGTCGTTCCTTATATCCAGATAGCTCTAGATCAAGTGTTCTCTGCTTCTAATTTCTGCCTTACCAGCTCCTGCTGTACATGCTGCCAGTGATCTTTCTAAACTACATTTTTGGTTCTGGATTTCCTGAATGATTTCCTTTTTCTGTTTCCTCTGACTTCTTGTGCCTAATGCTCATTTCTTCACATCTGGCCTTAACAATTCTTAAAATTCTCTAGCTAGGCAGTGGCACATGCCAGTAATTCCAGAGACTTGGGCAGCTGGAGCAAGAGGATTGCAAGTTTGAGGCCAGTCTCTGCAGCTTAGTGAGACCCTGTCACAAAATAAAAAATAAAAAGAGCTGGGGGTGTAACTCAGTGATAAGCGTTCTCCTGGATTCAATCTCCAGCACCAAAAAATAAAAATAAAATAAAATACATTGTCCAGATATACCACTTTGGTCTAGCTCCTATCTACTTTGTATCATAAACATTGTCCCTTTCCACTCTCCTTTCTTTGTTCAGGTAGTTCTCCTTACCTAGAATTAAACTTTCATATCCCTCTATGTCTATTTCACTCTTAGTTGTCTTTTGGAATGAGCCAGCCTCACTTTTCATGCATCCTCCCTGACTTTTTCATCCTCACTAGTTTCCTTAAATCCCACAGCACATAGCCTATATCACTCTAGTTAGCTGTTAATTTGAAATTGTCTTTTTTTGTGCCCTGATGATTTTGACTGTATTCTTTTGTCTGTAAATTTGTCTTTCTGTGCAACTACTGGAATTACTAAAGCACAATTAATCCAATTATTTCTACCTTGTAAGGGGAGTGTGGTGGAAAGAGAGCATTCTATCATGTGTCATACCCAGCTGATTATACATTCAGTTTCATTTCATTTTCAACCACTATGAGTTAGTTGTTATTAACTCCATTTTAGAGATGCTGAGAGTGTGAGTAACTTACCTTTGCTTATTTAATTAATCTAAAACTTCAACCTGCTCTTTAGCTAGTGCTCCCACCTCTGGCTTTAGCTCATCTAACTAATTCATGTTATGATGCATCCGTTCCCTTACTCTATGCTACAGTCATTCCAAGCATGCTCTTTTTTTTTTTTTTTTTTTAAATGTTTATTTTTTAGTTTTAGGTGACAGAATATCTTTATTTTATTTTTATGTGGTGCTGAGGATTGAACCCAGTGCCTTATGCGTGTTAGGCGAGCACGCTACCACTGCGCCATAATCCCAGCCCCCCAAGCATGCTCTTCATATCCCACCACTGTACCCTTGCTCCAAATGCTGATCCTGGCAGAGCATTCTGTTTTTTTCCCCAATGTTGATTGGTCAACAGTATGGTGGCTGGGAGCTAGGGTCCTTTTGATTTGTGATTTTCTCCCCAGGATAAAGCTGAAATCAGATTGTTTCTCTGGAGTTGCTCAGGTCTGAGCTCTATCCATGTTAATGTATGACTTGTAGGTCTGCTTTCCTCTGTGACCCCCTTCTCTTCCCTATTCTGTGAATCATGTGCAGAATCTGATAGAAGTCAAATCATTTTAGTTGAAATAATAGGAAAGAATTAGAGAAAAAACATCAGAGGAGCTGAGCATGGTGGTGCAGGCCTGTAATCCTAGCACTTTGGGAGGCTGAGACAGGAGAATCGCAAGTTCAAAGCCAGCCTCAGCAACCGTGAGGCACTAAGCAACACAGTGAGACCCTGTCTCTAAATAAAACACAAAATAGGGCTGGGGTGTGGCTCAATGGTCGAGTGCCCCTAAGTTTAATCCCTGGTCCCAAGAAACAAAACAGAACAAAACAAAAAAAAAACCACTAGAGGGGCATAGGTAAAGAAAAGAGAAGGAAAAAAAAACCACTGAGAATACTAAAAGATTGTGTAACAGAGCAAAAGTATATGTTTTCAGAGCAAGAAAGATGACATATGTAGGTGTACCTTCCCCAATTATTAGTTATTTGGCCTTGGGAAATTTCTGAAATTCTGTGAGCTTTCATTTCTTCACTACAATTTCTACCTTTAAGGATTATAGCAAAGATAAAATCATGTATACAGTGCCCTGCCTGTGTCCTGGTTTATAGTTGTAATATTACTATTACTTCTATTCCTATTACCACTGCTACAATGTACTAGGCCTGTGCTAGCTACTGTTATGTACACTTTTCTCATAGAGTCTCTACAAGAAATCTGTAAGACTGATAATATTTATAATAAGGGAACTGACTCAATAAGACTGACAGCACTTAGTTTTCCATCTTTGGAGAGGTTATTGCAATTCAGATCTGCATCCGGCTGATGACATTGCTCTATACATGGATCGTAGTGATGGTTTCACACTTCTGTGAATATGCTAAAAACCATTGAGTAGTATGTTATAATTAGTATGTGAATTATATTTCATAAAATGTTAAGAAAATGAAAGTATTGCTGCTTTGATTGGAGTAGTAGTCACCTTATACTTGCCTTTCTATAACCCAATCCATAAGAATTCTTAGGACTCAATAACACTTTGAAAGCCTTATTGATTTTGGTCTGTATTTCTCTTACCTCCAATTTGACAGAGTAGCCTTGAGGCTTCCAAGTTTGAAGTACCAAAGAGCCCTAGTTCGCTGAAAGTGAGGTTGCTCTGTTTTTGAGTGGGTATCTATGGCTTTTGAAAACACCAGACTGATGAGTCCTAGGGCATTCTCTTTGGAAAAATTTTATCCTTTCTTTTTTCCCTCCACATCTCCTTCCTCCCTCCCTTCTTTCCTTCTTCCTTTTTTGTAGTTGGCCCTGCTTCTGAGGAAACAAAGAAGCTATGAGAGTACCCAGGTTGTAATTCCCTCTCACCCACATACCAGAGGCCTGAATCAGTTTCTTGACCCTTATCTTATGGAGCACCATGTGGAGAATCATCAAAGACAACAGGCTGAGTTGTTTTGGTTTTATTTTTCCTGGATTCACCTTCGTGCTCAGGGCCTCTCTTTGATTCCCATGGCTGCAGTATCATTCCCAGGCACCATGTTGGCTTAGGGGAAGCAGAACTTTCCCTTTGGTTTCTGGACCCAATTCTGAACATGAATTTTCTTTGCTTCCCCCTTGCACATCTTTGACAACCTTCTTTTTTTCTTCTTAAATTTGGCTACATGCAAATTAATTTCTGATAGATACATTTCTGTTGCTGTAGCAATTCTTTTTTTTTTTTTTTTTTTTTTTTGTTACCAGAGATTGGACTTAGGGGCACTCCACCACTGAGCCACATCCCCAGCCCTGTTTTGTGTTTTATGTAGAGACAGGGTCTCACTGAGTTGCTTAGCACCTTGCCCTTGCCAAGGCTGGCTTTGAACTCGCGATTCTCCTGTCTCAGCCTCCCAAAGTGCTGGGATTACAGGTGTGTGCCACTGCGCCCAGCCAGCAGTTCTTCTTTGACCTTAGTTTGGAGGTACCTTTCTGCCTTTCTTCTTTTCTAGCTTTCTGCCTGTATCCTGGTGCAATCACCATCCTATCTCCTACTTCAGTGGAACATTTTGAACCCCTGCCCTTAATCCAGGCCAAGTACAGATTGAAGTCTTCTCAGGTCCTTGGGACAGAACAGAGATAACCAAAATCATAACATTATTCTTCAGGTGAAACCTGCTCCTTAAGCTAAAGAAATGTCTTGTCCTTGATCTTCCTTATAATTATAGGGAAGTTGTCACATTCACCTACCAGGAGTCGCTCATAGTCAGTTTATGGGGTACAACTTCCATTGAGTCCAAGTTTTATGGCCCTGCTTTTGTGTTTCTTAGAATAAACTATTTGGACACTGACTTTTTAAGATCTGGGGTGTGGCTATGTGCTTAGGCTGGCCCAGAACTCCTGCACTCAATTGATCTTCCTTCCTCACCTTCCTGCCATCAAGCCTGGCTTGGATATTAAGTTTTTATATTTCTTTATTTAGCCTTATTAGGGGAGTGAACACAGGGCCTCATATATGCTAAGCAAGTGCTCTGCCACTGAGCTACAATCTTGAGTCCCAGTTCCCCCAACCCCCGTACTGGGGATTGATCCCAGGGCCTCATGATAGCTAGGTAAGTGCTCTGTCACTGAGCTACATCTCCAGCCTGGACATTGAGTTTTTAAAAGTCTTAAGTCTCAGCTTTGGAGTTCAGGTCCACATTTTGTAATATAATAGCTGTAGGGCCAAGTACTTTGGAGTTTTACTTTTCTTAATCTGTAAAATTGAGATGAAAATAAGACTCTCTTTGCCATTGGCAAGCCCTCAGGCTACTGACAGAGGTATTTGTATAAACAGCCAATGACAGTAGCACATTTTAAGGGCTATAGTGGTGGCATTCACAGGAACTTGTAGGAGTTTCAAGAGGAATAAGGGTGTGGTCTAATATGTGCTGTATAGCAGAAGATACATTGTCAGTTGGCACTCAGACAAGGGTACCAGTTGCCAGAGAAGCTGAGCTGTGCAGCAGAGAGAGTAGGCATAGTTTACAATCTGTCCCATTGCCTTAGCCAGATACTGGACGAGGCAGCAGCTCCCCCAGATGGTGTCCCTCATGTTTCCAGGAAAACCCAGACGGTGGCTTGCTTTGACAGACAAGGAAATTCCTTCTCACCAAGCAGGCTGTTGTTTTGATTCCTCCCCTCTTTGTTGTGCAGTCTGCTTTGTTTATTCTGGATGGCAATCCTATTGATGACAGAGATTAATTACACGTGTAAGCCTTCTTTGTGTGTCTATATATGTGTATGTCTGTCTATGTCTTTGTGTTTCTTGTGTGTATAAGTCATTTTTTGTTTGTTTGGATATGTCTTTCTGCATTTTGATGTGTCTTTGTGAATGACAAATAGTGGAGGAAGGGAAAGAACACTGAGCCAAGGAAGTAGGGGCTGAAAGAAAGCCCATAAACCAGGTCAGGGACCAGGGAGAAGGTTAGAGGCAAAGGGTTAGGCCTATAATTTAGTATGCAGGACTCTGAGGTAAAAGCAGAGGAGCCCAAAGATAGTGTTAGTCTAGGCAAGTTGTGGGCTCTATAGAATGGTAGGCAGAATGCAAGGGCCAGGAATGATCAAACCATCAGAGAGAGAAAAATTCTACTTAAACTTCTGAGTCTTCCTGTCCAAGCAAAAATGGGCAGCTGGCTCCCAAGGCCCTGCTTGCCTTTATTTATTAATTTATTTTTTGGTACTGGGGATTGAACCCAGGGGCACTTTACTGCTGAGCTATATCCCCAGCCCTTTTAATGTTTTATTTTGCAACAGGGCCTCACTAAGTTGCTTAGGGCCTTGCTACATTGCTAAGGCTGGCCTCAAACTTGTAATTCTCCTGCCTTAGCCTCCCAAGATGCAGGGATCACAGGCATGTGCCACTGTGCCTGGCCCCTGCTTGCCTTTAGACCTAACTGGTGTTTGTGTTTGTGTATGTATTCAAATCTCTGTTCATGTTTCTATCTGTATGTATATCACAGGAAAAACTGGTTCCCAGTGGAATGTCTAATTCACTTGTGGATTAATGACATTCTTTTTATTCTTTCTTGTGTTGTTCTCTCCTTGTTTCTTTACCCTTCTTCTCTTCCTTCTCCAAATTTACTTAGTATCTGCTCTGTGCTGGATATTGAATATGCAAAGACTAAGAAGGCAGACACATTTCCTCTCTACAAAGATCTTACATATTATTGAGGCAGAAAGACATACATGTCCAATTCTGGTAAGTGTTATGACAAAAGAAGAGTTCAGTGTGCTCTGGAAATGTAGAAGAGGGAAGTTAACCCATCTGAGGATTTCAGAAAAAACTACTCAGGAGAGATGATGCCTGTGATGAATTTTGAGTGATGGGTAGGAGTTAACTTGGGGAAAGGGTTGAGAAGGATATACCAGGTGTAGGGACAAATATGAGGTCTTTGGGGATTTGTGAGTCAATGGTTCCTTTTTTTCTTTTTTCTTTTTTTTTTGGTACTGGGATTGAACCTAGGGTCACTTAACCACTCAGCCACATTACCAGCCCCCTTTTATTTTTTATTTTGAAACAGAGTCTCACTAAGTCTTCCTGGGCTGGAATTTGCAATCCTCCTGCCTCAGCCTCCCTGATCACTGAGATTACAGGCATGTGCCACCATGCCTATTGTTTCAGTAGTTCTTTTAATTTAATATTGGGATATAAACGGAGCTGGTTGTAATTTTTACTGAAGGTGTGTTTGGCGTAGGCTTTGCAGAAGAGGTGAAACTAAAACTTCATTTTAAAAGATGAGCTGGAGATTACCAGATAAATAAAGGAAGGAGAGCTTTTAAGGAAAGGAAAACGTTATGAGTTAATGTAGGAGGCAAAAAATATGGCAAGTTTGGGAGACATCCGTAGGGAGGTGTCTAGAGAATAGTTCCTTCATCTGTAAGATAGGGACACCAGTAATATATACCTTCAGTGGTATATATAGTGGGTGGTGTAAGGCTCAAAAAAGATACTTGTAAAGAATCCTTGCATACCACAGAGCTATGCACGAATTTCAGTATTATTATTACCCACTTTCTTCCTATTTCCATTAAGTGTGCAACAGCATTAGGCTCTCTTGTATGTGTGCACATGGACATGACCTCAACAGCAGACAACTGACAGAGTGAGTGCATTACCTCTTTCTTCTAGCCACTTGCATCTTGAGGGGGGATAGCTAAGATGAGAGGTTCCTGGGACTCAGAATTGGAGTGTTGGTTGATTGAGGATAAGCCAAAAATAAAGATTATGAGCCCTCTTGCCATGGGATCCAAGTTCAGAGTATTCATAAGTTAAATATTGATAAAGCATCATCTGCATATAGGCATTGTGAGATATGGGGTCATTGCCTTACGTTTTCTAATTTCTCCTCTTAATAACTATGAGGTAGGTTGCATTTTACAGGCCTAAGGTGACATGGTGGTAAGCATCAGAGATGGAATTTGAGTCTGTATCTGTGAGAGTGTTTTTCTTTTCTTTCTTCCTTTGTGTGTATGTTAGAGGGGTACTGGGGATAAAACTGATGGGCACTCTACCACTGAACTACTTTCCCAGCCCACTTCTTTTTTTATTTTAACACAGGATCTTGCTAAATTGCCCAAGCTGGCCTCAAATTTGCAGTCCTTCTGCCTCAACCTCCTGAGTTGCTGAGATTACAGGCATGCGCCACCATGTCTGACTGATATTATTTTTCTTACATGACACTTCATAAGCTTTCTGATGTCTCTGGGTAATGAACAGTTTCTTGATTAGATAAGAGTGGAAAATTGTGAGATTGAAGGCAATATGGGGTTGGAAGAATTTGAGAGAGAGTTGTTGGGCTTTTTCTTTGGGACTGAGTAATAGCCCTTTCCACCACATAGAACAGTGTTTTTTGCCTTCTAGGATAGGTTCTCTTTTATATGTCTGTTTCACATAGGTGCTTCCTATATGTCTGATTAATCTCTGTGTCTTTAGTTCCCAGCACAGGACTTGTCACAAAGTAACTACTCAGTAAATGCTGGTTAGGCAAATGAATAAAGAAAGTTTCTTATGAAAGGTTTCTGGAACCCCTAACATTTGTATCACTCATTTCTGCCTCCTTTTATGGTACTATGATATTCTAATAGAAAATTTCGTTTGAGGCTGAGGTTGTGGCTCAGTGGTAGAGTGCTTGCCTAGCATGTGTGAAACACTGGGATCGATTCTCAGCACCACATATAAATAAATAAAATAAAGGTCCATTGACTTAAAAAACTTAAAAAAATATTTAAAAAAAGAGAAGATTTTGTTTGTTCTCACTGTCTTGACTTTTTAAAAATTATAATCTAAAAGTATGAAGTAATATCTCATTATAGTTTTGATTTATATTTCCCTGGTGGCTTATGATGTCAAGCATCTTTTCATATGTTTATTGGTTGTTTGTTTATCTTCTTTGGAGAAAAGTTTTTTCAGATCCTTTGCTCATGTTTAAATTGTTTTTACTTTTTTTTTTGAATTGACTTGTTAAAGTTATTTATATATTCTTGTCCCTTGTCAGATATGTTGCAAATATTTTCTTTCCCACTATGGGTTGTTTTTTCACTTTTTTTTTTGCTACTAGGGATTGAACCCAGAGATGCTTAACCACTGAGCCACATCCCTGGCCCTTTTAATTTTTTATTTTGAGACAGAGACTTGCTAAGTTGCTTAGGGCCTCCCTAAGTTGCTGAGGCTGGCTCTGAGCTTGTGATCCTCCTGCCTCAGACTCCTGAGTCACTGAGATTACAGGCATGTGTCATGGCTCCTGGCTGTTTTTTCTCTTTCTTGAAAGTGTCCTTTGAAGCACAGTGGTTTTATAGTTTTTATGAAGTTCAGATTATTTTTGCTATTATTCTATTCATGCTTTTGATGTATCTAAGAACCCATTGACAAACCCAAGGTCATGATAATATACTCCTGTGTTTTCTTCCAAGATTTTAAAGTCATCTAAAGTCTAACTTAAATCAAGCTGAATTTTAAATATCATCTCACCCCAAACTTGCTCCACCCACAGCCTTCTCAGTTGAAGGCATTTCCATTGTTTGAGTTTTGGTCTAGGCCAAAAACCACTCTAAATTATTTGTAATTCCTCTCGCACCTTACATCATTGGTAAATCCTGTGTGCTCTATCTTCAAAAATGTATCTAAGATAAGTTTCTTACTACCTCTGCACCGTAGGCACCAAGGCACAATTAGCCTCCTGACAGATAACCATGGCAGCCAGAGAAATTTACAAAACAGTGTGTGTGTATAGATCATTTTACTCCTCTTCTCAAAAACCCTGAAATAGCTCCATGTGTGAAAGTCACAGAGTCACCATGGAAGTCAACATTTGAACTGTCTCCTACTTATTCTGGTCTCCTCTCCTACTTATATCCTTCTGGTTACTCACTTTAGCCATACTCCTTGCTGTTCCTCAACCTCTCTTTCTTGTTCCTGCTTTCGGACCTTGATTCTAGCTCTTACACCTGTTTGGAATATACTTTCCCCAGATATGCTAACTCTTTCATATTCCAAATACTTCGCCATTCTCGTACTCCATCTTATCAATGAGAACTTTCTCAGGCCACCCTATTTAATAATGAAATTTGTACTTCTGCCCCACTACTGGCACCCAGATCCTCACTAAACATTTTTTAAGTTCAAAATTTTGTTTTACAAAAATTTTAAGAAGTTATTACCTTCTGGATTATATCATTTAATAATTTATTATTTTATTCTTTATTGTGTAGAATATAAGTTCTATAGGGGCAGAGGACCTGTTTTGTTCATTGCTGTAGCCCTAGCACCTGGAAATAGTGCCTGGATCAGTACTGATATTTAATAGTGTTGAATGAATGAGTGAATCTATCTTAAAAGGAATAGATTTTTTTAAAACATGGATTCAAATTTCTATCTGAAGTCACTTACTAGCTTCAAAATGTTCTTTAAGTATTTTTGGTAAGGTACATCAGCTAGCACTGAATTTTCTTAGTGTTTATTAATCTGGAAATATCTTTATTTGGCCTTCTTTTTTTGTGTGTGTGGGGGTACTGGGATTGAACCCAGGATGCTTTACCACTCACTGAGCTACATCCCCAACCCTTATTATTTTTTATTTTGAGATTTTGATATAAGGTTTCACTAAGTTGCTTAAGGCCTCACTTAAATTGTTGAGATTGACTTTGAATTTGTGATCCTTCTGCCTCAGCCTTCTGAGTCACTGGAATTACAGGTATGCGCCACCACACCCAGCTCAAGTTCACTAATTCTTTCTTCTGCTTGTTCAGATCTGTTGAGCCCCTCTCCTGAATTTCTTTTTTTTGGGTACTGGAGATTGAACTCAGGAGCACTCAACCACTGAGCCACATCCCCAGCCCTATTTTGTGTTTTTTTATGTAGAGACAGGGTCTCACTGAGTTGCTTAGCACCTCACCGTTGCTGAGGCTGGCTTTGAACTTGCGATTCTCCTGTCTCAGCCTCCCTAAGTGCTGGGATTACAGGCTTGAGCCACTGCGCTGGCTTCTGAATTTCTTATGTCAGTTACTACACTTACTCCAGAGCATCCTTTGCTTTTTTTAAAAAAAAATTTTTTTTTGTGGTATTGAGCATCAAACCCAGGGCCTTGTACATGCTAGGCAAGTGCTCTACCACTGAACCACATCCGCAGCCTGTTCTTTAAAAAGTATATATGATGTGATTCTACATCATGTACAACCAGAGAAATGAAAAGTTATGTTCCATCTGTGTGCAATGAATCAAAATGCATTCTGCTACCATGTATACCTAAGTGGAATAGATAGATAGATAGATAGGTAGATAAAGAGTACTGGGTTGGGAAAAAGTTTTATAATTTGTCTCTTTATTGATGTTCTTTCCTTGATGCAACATTGTCATCATACATTCCTTTACTTCTTTAATCATAGTTTCTTCTGGTCTTTGAACATATTTGTAATGGCTGAGGTATAGTCTGTTAAATCTGACTTCAAGTTACTTTTACAGAGAGTTTCTGTTGCTTACCCTTTTTCAAGTTATGTGGGTCATATTTGCTGTTTATTTGTATGTATTTTTTTTCCATAACCCCAGCCCTTTCTTACTTTTTATTTTGAGACAAGGTCTTAGTTGCTTAGGGCCTTGCTAGTTGTTTAAGCTGGTTTTGAACTTGTGAACTTCCTGCCTCAGCCTCCTGAGCTGCTGGGAATTACAGCACCACTGCACCTGGTCCCATCCATTTTTTATTTTTCATTTTGAGAGAGGGTCTCACTAAATTGTGTAGGCTGACTTCCAATTCATAATCCTCCTTCCTCAGCATCCTAAGTAGCTTGAATTAGGGCTGGAGATATAGCCTAGCACCACCAAAAATAAAAAATAAAAAAGGAATGCCTGAGTAGTTGGAATTATAGGCATGTGCCACTATGCCCAGCGAACCTGGAAATTTTTGATAATATATTGCAGCAGCTCTGGGTAGTACTCTGCCCCCTCTGGGCTTATTATTGTGCTTATTTATTTGTGTAATGACTGGTTAGATTATTTTCATGGTCCTTCTTTCCTTCTCCTTCATAGTGGGAAGCCTCTGATGTTGCTCCTCAAAGAGTATGAGGAGCTTTGAGTATGCCCATAGACACCTTTAGATGACAGTGATTTGGCAGAGTACCCTTTGACTGTTTCTTTCCCTGGACACACCCAGCTTATAAGCTGTATTAATTAGCATCTGATTGCTCTGTTGTTTTCAATAATACCTGGAGGCATAAATTGTTTCTCACACTGGTCCAATCATATTAGGGCTCCTTTGAAAGAATAATTTCTGAGGTTAATGTTTGAGATGTGTTTTTACCCCTGGAGAGCTCCTTCTAGCTATCTTTTCCCCCATTTCTCTCCCGAAAACTCCCTGACCTACATTTTATTCTATATTAGTAGTAGGTTTTGCTTTCCATGGTTTCAGATACCTGAGTTCAACTGTAGTCTGAAAATATTAAGTGGAACATTCCAGAAAAAAATAATTCATAACATTTTTTTTGTGGCACTAGGGATTGATTCATATGCTCTATCACTGAGCTATATCCCTAGCCCCTATGAATTTTAAATTGTACACTCCTCTTTATAGCATGATGAAATATCACACTATCCTTCTCTGTCCCATCCCAGATGTGATTCATCCATCTTTGTCCAGAGTATTCACACTATATATACTGTCCACCAATTAGTTACTTAGTCATGGTCTTGGTTCTCAGATTCACTATCATGGTATCTCAGTGCTATGATTAAGTAACTCTATTTTACTTAATTATGGCCCCAAAGGATAAGAGTAGCAATCATGGAAAGTTGAATATGTCAAGAGAAGGTATAAAATGCTTACTTTAAGTGAAAAGGTAAAAGCTCTTTACTTAATGAGAAAAGAAAAAAGATGTAAAACTGTGAAGAAAGAAAAAGAATTAATATTGTGTTAGTTTGTTGTCATACTTCAAACTGCAGGTTATGGCTACAATGCATGGTAAATGCTGTTAGGATAAAAAGGCATTAATTTCTCATGTATAGAAGAAAACATAGTATGTAGGGTTCAGTATTGTCCATAGTTTAAGGTATCCATTGAGGGTCTGGGAATGTATCTCCCTCAGATAAAGGGGACTACTCTATCTCCAGTGAATCTACCAATTGTTTCCCAGACGCCCTTCACCACACTTCAAGTTTTTGAGAGCATCCTTAGCCTTGAATTTCTCCATACTCTGTTGCAAATGTAGTCATTTCCTTTCCAAAGAGAATTTAAACTCTGTTTTATAGCCAACTTTCTCTCCAGGAAGTATCTTAGAGCCATGGTTCTATAGCTGTGGGTAAGAATGATGACATGCTTCTCTCTGAGTGACACCCTCACTTTAAGAGCTGAGTATTTGGTGAAGGAGTTATACTCTCAGAGTAAAATTATCATTTTATGAGCCAGGACAATCATTATTGGGGCTCCAGTATCCTCAGCGGTGCTGTCATCCAAGATGAAGTTCTCATCCTGTGAACAAGGGCTGAGCAGGAGAAGGTAGGCCCATCTCTTGGTCATACTCTCCTAGAATTTAGGCCCCCAAAACAAGTAGCTGGGGTCAAGATGAGAAATGTTAGTGTTTTATTCCTCCTAGGCAGTTAGTTGTCCAACTGAGAACCTGGGGAAGAAGCCCTGTTTTCTTGCTTGTACCATTTTGGAGCAGAGTTTCTGTCTCACTGAGTGGGGTGATATGGAACAGATCTCGGTTCAAATATACTCTTGCTCTTATCAAGTTTTAGTAGACTTTCTTCAAGTTTTAGTAGACTTTATAGATTCTCTATAAATGGGCTACTTCTCCAAGCCCATTTATAGAGAATTTAAATGGTTGCTTTTGAAAAATAATTTTTACCAGTTTCATTGGAGACTAGGGTCATGGATCTTCTTCTTTTTTTTTTTTTGGTACTGGAGATTAAACTCAGGGGCACTCGACCAATGAGCCACATCCCCAGCCCTATTTTGTGTTTTATGTAGAGACAGGGTCTCACTGAGTTGCTTAGGGCCTCGCCATTGCTGAGGCTGGTTTTGAACTTGTGATTCTCCTGTCTCAGCCTCCCCAAGTGCTGGGATTACAGGCTTATGCCACCGTGCCCGGCTGGGTAATGGATCTTCTTATGTTATCATACCAGAAGTGCCCTCTAACCCATCAGTTTTTGTAAATATCCTTTCTTGCACATTCTGTGCAGTGCTCTATATTCATCCTTTGTAAATGTGGCAGTATTGACCTCAATTAAGAACATGGTTTATTCTCTCTGAGGACATCTATTCTAATTAGTGATCTATTTCTGTCCTCCTGTCATAAGACACAGGTTCCCCAGCCAGTAGTCCTTGGCTAGTTTGTATACTTTGTTCCTAATAGTTTGCAAAACTGAATGTTAGAGTTTCCCAATCTTTGCCATTCTCGCTAAGTACCTAGCAAACTGCAACCATAGATGCTGCCTTTAGAATTTTACCTGTGTCGTGGACCCATTGTCATAGTGAGTATCATTCCATGATAAAGACTGAACTTTATCATCAGCCTCAGTAGAATTCTCTACACCTTTGTGTACTGGGTGCTAGAAATAAAGGAATAAAAGAAGAGGTGAAGCTGGGAGCAATGGTGCAGGCCCCTAATCTCAGCTAAGGTAGAAGGATCACAAATTCAAAGCCAGACAGTTCTGGGCAACTTAGCAAGGCCTTCAGTAATGTAACAAGACCCTATCTCAAAATAAAAAAAGGGTTATGTGGGGGAAACGGGCCCAGCTGGGTACCAAACTCCCTTTTCGGCCAGCGAGTGAGGGAGAGGCACTCTGGGTGTCTCCGGTGGGGGTCGAACTGAGAGAGGAAGGCCGCCTGGTCAATTCACCATGAACCAGGGGGTCTCGTCTAGGCAAGTACCGATTTATTGAGGGGGTTCACAGACTTATATAGAAGGAGGGACCAGTGGTATCTGGTTTCCAAGCTAAAGAATCGGAAGGGGCTGTCCACTTGGAAGCAGTATAGGGTCACTGGGCTAAAGCAGTATGGGAGCAGAGGTCAGCCAATAAGAGTGCGGGGAGGTGGCTTCTCAGGGCAGCGTGGTCAGTACTGAGCTGACTGCTCGGCGCCATCTTGTGGCACGCCCCCACAGGTTAGGGGTCTAGCTCAATGGTAAAGTGCCCCTGGGTTCAACCCCCAGGAACCCCACCCTCTAACCCTCCAAAGGGTAGCTCATTGGTAAATTACCCCTGGGTTTAATCCCAATACTGCAAAAGGAAAGGTGAAGTTGCTGCCGTGGACAAAGTTCTCCTATTAGTACAGATAGCTGTGAACAGCTGAGGATACTATAGTGTACTAAATGAACACTGTAGTACAGTCATGGAAGAGGAGGACATAAATGAGCTTTATCCATGTCCAGAGTCACTGGCATGTACTCTGATTCTGAAGAGAGGACTAGGTATGATAGGAAGGAGGAGAGTGTTTTAGATGAGGTTTAGCATTAGTATGCACAAAAATATTGGACTGGTGGAATGCCTGGTACTCTGAGAATGTGAAGGAATTCATAATCATTGGGAATGGCAGTGCAACTGCACTTGGTTCACAGGAGGTCTCCAAGAGCAGAGGAGATCTCTACTTGGACCTGCTAGGTTCTTGAGGATATCAGAGAAAAGAAATTTAGGACACATAAAGTATGAGTGATAGAACAAGAGACTTATTATAAAGGGGAAAGTACATACTCAAGAATGGGAGTGCAGGCAATCTCAAAGAATGAGTGAGTTGCCCCATCTTGGTGTGAGTTTTTAACATTTATAGAGGGACAGTGGCTAGGCGGCTGAACTAGAGGTGGAGTCAGGGCAATATTATGGAATTTTCTGCTAGTTTTCCTTGCACTTGTGCATTACCTTTGCATATTCTTTTTCTTTTCCTTTTTTTGGCTACTGGGGATTGAACTCAGAGGCACTCAACCACTAAGCCACATTCCCAGCCTATTTTGTATTTTATTTAGAGACAGGGTCTAACTGAGTTGCTTAGCACCTCACTTTTGCTAAGCCTGGCTTTGAACTTGTGATCCTCCTGCCTCAGCCTCCCGAGCCGCTAGGATTATAGGCATGTGCACCTGGCTACCTTTGCATATTCTAATCATATTACTTCCTACATAATAAGTCTCACTAGGGGGCTGCAATTGTGGCTCAGTGGTAGAGTGCTTGCCTGACATGTGTAAGGTACTGAGTTCGATCCTCAGCACCACATAAAAATAAATAAAAAATAAAACAAAGGCATTGTGTATATCTACAACTAAAAAAAAATTTAAAAAAGAAGTCTCATTAGCATCTAATGTGCATATTTTTTATTTGTTCTCTTTAGTTATACATGACAGTACAGTCTATTTTGACATATTTATACAAACATGGAGTATATCTTATTCTAATTAGGATCCCAGTCTTGTGGAAGTACATGATGTTGAGATTCACTGTGGTGTATTCACATATGTACATAGGAAAGTTATATCAGGTTTATTCCACTGTCTTTCTTGTTCCTATCCTCATTCTCTTCCCTTCATTCCCCTTTGTCTGATCTTCTGAACTTCTGTTCTTCCCCTCCCCATCCCCTTGTTGTGTGTAAGCAACCACATATCAGAGAGAACATTAGACTTTTGGTTTTTTGGGATTGGCTTATTTCATTTAGCATGATAGTCTCCAGATGCATTCCTGGCAAAAGTTATAAAGTCATTCTTCTTTATGGTTGAGTAATATTTCATTGTGTGTATATACTACATTTTCTTTATTCATTCATCTGTTGAAGAGCACCTCGGTTGGTTGCAGAGCTTAGCTGTTGTGAATTGTGCTGCTATAAATATTGATGTGGCTGCATCACTGTAGTATGCTTATTTTAAATCCTTTGGATATATAATGAGGAGTGATATAACTGGGTCAAGTGATTGTTCCATTCTAAGTTTACTGAGGAATCTCCATACTGCTTTCCAGAGTGGTTGCACCAATTTGCAGTCCCACCAGCAATGTATGAGCGTGCCTTTTCCCCCACATCCTCACTAACACTTATTGTTGTTTGTATTCTTGATAACTGCCATTCTGATTGGAATGAAATCTCAGTGTGATTTTTTTATTTATTTGTTGACTGATTGTATTTCTTCTGTGGAGTGTCTCTCCAGTTCCTTTGTCCATTCATTGATTGGGTTGGGGTTTTTTTTTTTTTTTTTTTGTTTTTTGGTGTTAATCTTCTTGAGTTCTTTGTATGTTCTGGAAATTAACACCTTACCTGAGGTGTGAGTAGCAAAGATTTTCTCCCATTCTGTAGGCTCTCTCTTTACACTCTTGTTTCCTTTGCTGCAAAGAAACTTTTTAGTTTGATATCATCCCATTTATTGATTTTTGATTTTACTTCTTCCTTAAGAGTCATGTTGAGGAAGTCGTTTCCAAGGAAACATGTTGGAGGTTTGGGCCTACATAGTCTTCTAGTAGGTGCAGAGTTTCTGGTGTAATACCTAGATCTTTGATCCACTTTGAGTTGAGTTTTGTACAGGGTAAGAAATAGGGATTAAACTTCATTCTGCTACATACGGATTTCTAGTTTTCCCAGCACCATTTGTTGAAGAGGCTGTCTTCTCTAATGTATGTTTTTGGTGCCTTTGTATATATAGTATGAGATAACCATTTATGTGGTTTTGTCTCTGTGTCTTCTTTTCTATTCCATTGGTCTTCAAGTCTGTTTTGGTGCCAATACTATGCTGTTTTTGTTACTATAGTTCTGTAGCATAATTTAAGGTCTGGCATTGTAATGTCTTCTGCTTAACTTTTCTCACTAAAGATTGCTTTGACTATTCTGGGGCTCTTATTTTTCTAAATGTATTTCATGACTACCTTTTCTATTTCTATATAGAACATCAATGGAATTTTAATAGGATTTGCATTAAATCCATATAGCATTTTTGGTAGTATGGCCATTTTGATGATATTAATTCTGCTTATCCAAGAACATGAGAGATCTTTCCATCTTCTAAGGTCTTCTTCAATTTCTTTTTTTAGTGTTCTGTAGTTTCATTGTAGAGGTCTTTCACATAAGTGCATTGTAATATTATAATGAGACTAGGGTCAGTTTTCAGTCACTAGTCTCTTTTCTTTTGGTACTGGGGATTGAACCCAGGGGTACTTTATCACCGAGCTACACCCTCAGATCAACCCCCCTCTTTTTTTTTCAATTTTGAGTCAGTGTCTTACTAAGTTGCTTAGGGCCTTGATACGTTGCTGAGGCTGTCCTCAAACTTGTGCTCCTTCTGCCTCACCCTCCTGAGTTGCTGGGATTATAGGTGTATGCTACTATGCCTGGCACCATTGTGCTTTTTCCCCACCAAATTATTTATTTATGTTTGTGGTTCTAGGGGATTGAGCCCAGGGACACTGAGCTGTACCTCCAGCTTTTAATTTAATTTTTTTTTTTTTGGTACTGGAGATTGAACTCAGGGGCACTCGACCACTGAGCCACATCCCCAGCCCTATTTTGTGTTTTATGTAGAGACAGGGTCTCACTGAGTTGTTTAGCCCCTCGCCGTTGCTGAGGCTGGCTTTGAACTCACGATTCTCCTGTCTCAGCCTCCCAAAGTGCAGGGATTACAGGCGTGCACCACCATGCCCGGCTTAATTTTTTTTTCTTTGTTATAGAGACTCCCTAAATTGGTGAAGCTGGCCTTAATCTTGTGATCCTCGTGCTACAGCCTCTCAGGTTGGGCCCAGCTGCAAAGATTTGATCACTAAAAGCATATATTCCCTAAAGGAGTCATTCTCTCAGATGCCATGTATCTTTAGGTTTTGTTGCCTTTTCAGCTGGTGGGCAAGCTGTGGGCAAGTATGCTGGAATAAGGACATAGACTGGGTTGCTCAGCAGTTGTTTGTTCTGCATTCCAAAAGTTTATGGGAATTTCTGTAAATAAAAATTCCTGTCTCAGGAGGAAGTAGCAGTGGATGCACCAAGGAAGGCATGTAGGGACTAGCCCATAGAGGGTCTTGCATGAGGCTGGGAAATTTTTTTTTTTGGTACTGGGGATTGAATTCACGGTTGCTCGACCACTGAGCCACATCCCCAGCCCTATTTTGTGTTTTATTTAGAGACAGGGGTCTCATTGAGTTGCTCAGTGCCTCGCCGTTGCTGAGGCTGGCTTTGAAGTTGAGATTCTCCTGTCTCAGCTTCCCAGAGTGCTGGGATTACAGGCGTGTGCCACCGTGCTTGGCAAGGCTGGGAAATTTTGATTTTAAGTATAATTAAAACTTTCAAAGTAAGAAGCACAGTATAGAACAGAAAGAATCTTTGAGGTTGTAGACAACAATGCCTGTTTTAATTTTTTTTTTCCTTTTCTTCTTGTGCTACTGGGAATTGAATCTTGGGCCTCTTGCATGCTAGGCAAACACTCTACCACTGAGCTACATTCTCAGCCCTTCCTTGTTTTGCTTATCTCTTTTGTGGATGTCCTGGCATGCTGACTTTAGATAGCAAGCACTTAGGAAATAGCCATCTTCTACCTCTTCTATGGGTCTCCTTTAGAGAGGGATCTGTATTACTGTAATTAATGGGTTCCAGAATTGTACATTCCTAGCATATTTATAATTCCCATTAAAATATATTTAACACACACACATATGCATGTGCGAGAGAGAGCTTATTTTGTGCCAGGTACTATTTTAAGATTTTATGTGAATTAACTCATTTATAATGCTCTCCATCTGAGGGTATTATGAGATTTTGTACTACTGTTATGTCCATTTTTCAAATGATGTGCATGATACATTGTAAATAAGTGATAGAACCAAGATTCAAACCCAGGCACCTCAGCTTTAGAATCAAACTCTAAACTATATGCTACACTGACTCCAAGCCAGTATAACCTCTGGCTCTAACTGAATACCTTTGTTTTAGATTGGCTGACAATTTGGGAATATTTTTCTTTCTTTCATTTGGTGCACATAGCTACTTTGACTAGCTGTTTTAAGCTCAGCATTCTGCTACATGTTGTAGGAAACACACATGTTGTAGGAGACACTTATTTAGTTATTAATTATGACACACTGTTCTATGCCAGGTCTTATGCTTGGGGGTGGGCCTATGGAGCTAAATTAATTATTCATTTAGGTGTTTCATAAAATTTATAAGATGCTGAATGAAGAGATAAATGATAAGTAAAATACAGTATTTAATTTTGAGTTGCTTAAGGAGACTAAGTAATTATAGAACAATGAGATAAGCATTGCAATAGATGTATAACCCTGAGAACTAAGGGGCAATTAACTCACCTGGGAGAAGTCTGGAAAACTTTTTACAGAGAGAGTGACTTTATCCTTAACAAACAAAAAGTAAGAGAAAGCATTTTATATGGAGCCCCTTATGCAAAGGTTTGGGGATATAAAAAGAGCATGGTTTGTTTGAGGAGCCTGAAGTGGCTTGATATGTCTAGAGCAGGGGTTAGTAGCTTTTTCTGTAAAGAGCTAAGTAGTAAATATTTTAAGTTTTGCTGGCCATAGAGTCACTGTAACAATTACTCAATTCTGTCTTTGTGGCATGAAACAGTCATAGACAATATATCAGTGAGTGAACCTGGCTATGTGCCAATAAAATTTTATTTACAAAAGCAAGTGGATTTGTCCTATAGCCATAGTTTTCTGACTACTGGTCTGGAGTGTAAGGTCTTATAGGAAAGGAAAATGGCCAAGACCGGAAAGTAAATCTATGGGCCACATTGTAAGACCTTCAATGCCAGATTAAGAAGCTAGAGTTTTGTCCTGCAAATAATGGGGAGTTGTGAGATTTAAAGTAGGTAAATTGGTCTAGTTAGGTTTGTACTTCATAAATATTATGCTAGTGTTTAATATGGTAGAAGTGAGACTTAGATGTACAAAAATGAGTGAGAAATGACTTTCCTCTCCTTACCTTCTAGCAGGGGCTTCTGATGTCATTGTGGACAGGTATTTCATCCCTGAAACATCCATGTCCCAGCACTGTGTGTTAAAGACATTCAGAGCTAAAATTTGGGTCTTTGTTGGATGTTCAGGAAGCGAACAGGAGTTGAGTAGTACAGAGCATGTGACTTATGGCTTCTTAATACTAGGCAGTTGGCTTTCAGGGGAAGTAGGAGTGGAGGCCATGTGGTTTGGTTTGGAAGTTTTGAGTTGCTTAGGGAGACTAAGTAATTATAGAACAATGGGATACGCATGGAAGGTAGGTAAGTAGTGAGGAACAAAGTTGGATGGGGAGGGAGGATTAATTGATTTTAAGAAGACCCCAGGAGAGCCGCCCAGATCCCTATATCCAAAGATGTGTAGCTCTTCTTCTGGCCTACTAGTGAACTCTGGGCCTGCATTGTGGGAATTCTAGAAAGATGTCTCCTCTCTTCTCTGCTCCCATCCACACTACTTTACTAGTGCTTCACATTTGGGTTGGGGTTGTATGCTTTTGTGCCAGCTGCTAGGAGATCACTTTTCTGAGCTCATGAGCTAAATATACCTACTGACAGCTGGTGCCTTGGCACTTAGGTGAGATATTGAGCTGCAGTTCTAGCTAGTGCTCCATTCCTCATGGTAAGGCAAATTAAGGCAAATCTTTTAGAGAGCCTCCTTGGATCTTCTTGAGTGGGGAGCTGCTTGTTCTGAGTCTGAAACAGTAAATCCTTTTTGTGGGAGCCAAAGGTGGCCTGTTTTGTTTTGGCTTTTTGTTGCTTTTTAACTTTGTCTTTTTTTTTTTTGGTTTAAAATAATTTTTATTGCCCAGGATATTTTTTTTTCTTGTGTCTTGCTTTTTTGTTTGTTTTTGGTTTTTTGTTTTGTTTTGTTTTTGCTTTCTTTTTAATAACTATAAACTCAAGCTTTGGGAAGCTTGACTGTGTCTTGGAAAAAACAAATACTAAACAACATAGCATTTTATATCATTTGCTAACCTGATGTCATTTCAAGAGAGATGGTAGTTACACTGCCAGACTAAAATTCCTACCGTGAATGATACAGGTCTAATTCTGGTGGTACTAACAGGAGACAATAGCATTGT
>CM053399.1:52639970-52755539 GCA_028644305.1 Xerus rutilus | reverse complement strand
TTGCTGGGATTGTAGGCATGTGCCTCTGACCCTGACCTTCTTTAATATATCTTATGTACATCTCCTATGATACTGTCTTAGCTCAACTTTATCATCTCTTAAATGAGATTTATTGAGTTATAATTGATATACAAAAAGTGTAAATATTTAAAGTTTATTAATTTTTAAGTTTTAGTATATGTATACAATTGTGAAACCATGACATCAATAAAGATAGTTGACTATTCAAGACTCCCAAAAGTTTTCTTACAGTCTTTTGTAATCTCTCCCTCCCGCTAGGCAACCACTGATCTCCCTTTGTCACAGATTAGTTTGTATTTTCTAGAGTTTTATGTAAATAAAAGTTATATAATATATACTCTTAAAAATCTAGCATCCTTCCAGGCATGGTGTCACATGCCTATAACCCCAGTAGCTAGGGAGGCTGAGGCAAGAGGATTGCAAGTTCATGGCTATCCTCAACTTAATGGGACTCTGTCTCAAAATAAAAAATAAAAAGGGCTGGGGATGTGGCTCAGTGGTAACCCAGTGCCTCTGGGTTCAATCCCTGGTACCAAAAATAAATAAATAAATAAAATAATAAAATCCAGCATCCTTTACTCAACATAATTATTTTGCAATTCATTCATATTTTATAAGTATCAGTAGTTCATAGTTCATTCCTTTTTATTACAGAATATTGTTTCATTGCAGAGATATACCACAATTGATTTACCCATTCACATGTTGGTAGACTTTTTAGCTGCTTCCAGTTTTTACCGCTTACAAATAAAGCTTCTATGAACATTCACATAAGTCTTAGTACAGACATATATTTTCTTTTCTCTTAGGTAAATACCTAGGAGTGAAATGACTAGATCATATGGTAGGTATATTTTTAAGAAACTATCAAACTGTTTTCCAAAGTAGTTGTACCACTTTCTGTTACCACCAGTAGAAAATGAGATTTTCAGTTCTTTCACATTCTTGCCAACACTCAGTATGGCTGTCTTTTAAATTTTAGGTATAGTGGTATTTCTGTATGGTTTTATTTTGTGTTTGCCTAATGATTAATGATATTGGGCATGTTTTCATGTACATAAGTTGTCATTTATTTTCTTTGGTGGAGTATCTGTTAATCTTTTGCCTTCTTATTGGTTTATTTTTAAATTGAGTTTTGAGAGATGTTTATATATTTATAAAGGTCATAAGTCCTTTATCAGATATAATCAGCCCTCTGTATCTGCAGGTTCCATACTCACAGATTCAACCAACTTTTTTTTTTAATATTTATTTATTTTTTTAGTTATAGGTGGACAGAATAGCTTTGTTTTTATGTGGTGCTGAGGATCGAACCCAGTGCCTCACGCGTGCTAGGCAAGTGCGCTACCACTGCGCCACAATCCCAGCCCCTGATTCAACCAACTTTGAACTGAAAATATTTGAAGAATATTTCCAGAAAATTTCAAAATAAAAATCTTCAATTTGCTACAAATGGAGCACTACACAGAACACATAGAAATTAAGTGATATGTTGTTTGCATACCCTGTAGCCTCCGACCATTTCACAGATCCGCAGTCTTTCTCCAGCAGTAATTGAGCATTGTGTCTTGTTCATCTACTGTGTCGTTAGGCCTAGATTGATGTGTCTGTATTGAACATGTATACATTTTTTTTGTCATTATTCCTTAAGCAATATAACAACTATTTACATAGCATTTACATCATGTTTGGTATTATATGTGATCTAGAGATGATTTAAAATATACTGGAGGATGTGTGTAAGTATGCAATCCCTCTCCAATACTGAAGGTAATTATATATGTTTTGCAAAGATTTTCTTCTGCTTGGTTTAGTGGCGCATGCCTGTAATCCCAGAGGCTTGGGAGGTTGAGGCAGGAGGATTCCAAGTTCAAAGCTAGCCTCAGCAACTTGGTGAGGCCCTAAGCAATTCAGTGAGACCCTGTCTCACAATAAAAATAAAAAGGGCTGGGGATGTGGCTCAGTGATTAAGTGCCCCTGGGTTCAACACCCGTCCCCCCACCCCGTATCTCTCTCTCCCCTCAAAAAAAGAAAAAAAAGATTTTCTTCTGGTCTCTGATTGCCTTATCATTCAGTTAATGGTGTCTTTTGAAGAGCATAACATTTTTGCTTTTTTTTTTTTTTTTTTTTTGGTACTGAGGATTTAACCCAGGGGAGCATTACACCTGAGATATGTTGCGGCCCTTTTTACTTTTTATTTTGAAACAGGATCTCACTAAGTTGCTTAGGGCCTTGCTAAATTACTGAGGCTAGCCTTGACTTTGTGGTCCTCCTGCTTCAACCTCCTGAGTAACTGGGATTACAGGCATGCACAAGAACAGAAATTTATTTTTTTAAATGTTTTTAATAGTGCATTATAGTTGTACATAATAGTGGGATTCATTTTGACATTTATAGATACTTGGAATATAATTTTTTTTTAAATATTTTTTTTTCAGCTGTAGATGGACACAATGTCTTTATTTTATTGCTTTGTATGTGGTGCTGAGGATCGAACCCAGGGCCTCACGCATGCGAGGCAAGCGCTCTACCGCTGAGCTACAATCCCAGCCCCCTTGGAATATAATTTGCTCCATTTCACTTCCTGGTACTTCCACGTTCCCTCTCTTCCTTCTCCCTGTTCTCCTTCCTCTACTCTACTGGTCTTTCTTCTATTTATTGGTTTTTATTGGCATATTATAGATTTACATAAAAGTGTAATTTATTGTGATATATTCATACATGGACATAGCATAAATTGGTCACTTTCATTCCACAATTCCTCCCCTTTCTCATCTCTTTTTCTTCCCCCTCAATCTCCTTCCTCTACTCCACTGTTCCCCTTTCTATTTAAGAGCATAAAAATTTAATTTTTATGAAATCAATTTATCACTTTGTTCCTTGATCATGCCTTTGGTGATGGATCTAAGAAATCTTTGCCTAATACAAGGTCACATAAAGATTTTGTTCTATGTTTCCTTCTAGAAGTTTTATAGTTTGGAGTTTTACATTTAGACCCATGGTTGGTTTTGCATTTTTATTTTTTTAAATTTTATTTATTTAATTTTTTAAATATTTTTTTAAACCTTTATTTTATTTATTTATGTATTTTGTATGTGGTGCTGAGGATCAAACTCAGTGCCTCACGCGTGCGAGGCTAGCGCTCTACCACTGAGCCACAACCCCAGCCCTGTAGTTTTATATTTTGTATATTGTGTCAAGTTTGGATCTTAGGTATTGTGTGTGTGTGTGTGTGTGTGTGTTCATATAGATATCCCAATTGTTCTAGGACCATTTGTCTTATAATAATTCTTTCAGTCAGGTAGTGTTAGCCCTCCAACTTTGTTCTTCATTTTTAATGTTGTTTGGCTATTTTAGGTCCTTGAATTGTTTTGTCAATTTCTACCAAAAATTCTTCTGGGATTTTGAATATGATTGTATTGAATCTATCATTCAATTTTAGAGAACTGATACCTTGATAATATTGAGTCTTCTGACCCATGAAAAAATATATCCTTCTATTTATTTAGGAGATATAATTGTTCTCAATAATATTTTACAGTTTTCAGTGTACAGGTCTTTCACATCTTTTGTCAGATTTATCTCTAAATATTCATCGTGTTTGATGTTATTTTGAATGGTATTTTTAAAAATTGTGATAAAGCTGGGTGCGGTTGTGTAAGCCTGTAATCCCAGCACTTTGGAAGGCTGAGACAGGAGAATCGTTAGTTCAAAGCCAGCCTCAGCAATGGCGAGGTGCTAAGCAACTCAGTGAGACCCTGTCTCTAAATAAAACCCAAAATAGGGCTGGGGATGTGGCTCAGTGGTCGATTACCCCTGAGTTCAATCCCCAGTACCAAAAAAAAGTGATAAAATACACATAACATTAAATTTACTATAAAAGTGGTATTTAAAGATTAATTCCTTGTTGTTACTTATATAGATAAATATAATAGATTTTTACATATTGATTTTATATTCTGCAACCTTCCTAAATTTATTGAGATTTCTACAAATTGTCTCCTTAGACAAATCATGCTGTCTGCTAATATAGTTTTACTTCAAATTTTTCAGTCTGATGCTTTTTATTTCTTTTTTCTTGTCTGATGGTCCTGGATAGTATCTCCAGTAAAGGGTTTAAGAGAAGTGGGTAGAGTAGATACCCAAGAGTTATGTTTGATCTTGGAAAGAATTCAGTCTTTTTATCAGTAAATATAATGCTGAACTTGGATTTCTTTGTAGAAGCCCTTTATCAGGTTGAGGAAGTTGCTTGCTATTACTAGTTTGTCAAATTCTCTTATCAGGAATGAATGTTACATTTTATCAAAAGAGTTTTCTCTGTCTATTGAGGTAATGGCATAGTTTCTGTTTTGGTTTGTCAATATGGTGAATGACAGTGATGGGGGGGCGGTTACTAGGGATTGAACCTGAAGATACTGGACCACTGAGCCACATTCCCAGCATGTGTGTGCGTGTGTGTTGTTTTTTAATTTTGAGTTAGGATCTCACTAAGTTGCCCATCTGGCCTTGAACTTAGGATTCTCCTTCCACAGCCTCCCAAGTTTCTGGGATTATAGGCCTGTACCACTGCAATGGGCAAGTTATGAACTTGAATGAGCATTTTTAGTTTGTATCATTCAATGAATTTGTACATTTCACCTAAATTGTCAGATTTATTGGCAAGACCTCCAGACAGCTGAATATCCCAGAGGTGGGAGATTTCCCACATGATGACTGGGATATTATGCACTGGGATCTTTATGATTTCTCTACTTGGGAGTGGGATTGTACTTGGTGACCTCATTCTTGCTTAAATACCTTTTCCTTCTGAACCAGAGAAAGAAGTACTAATTGCTTGGTAAACATATCTCTGTCACCTTGAGGTGATGGAAAAAATTTGGAGAATATAATGGCAGCTTTTGAGCATGGAATTGGAAATGATGTGCTAGAATTGGACTGCCACTCACAAAGGATGAACGACTTGTGTTGCATGATGAGAATCGGAAAGATCAGTTGGGGTAAATGTAAACATCTCTGATCTTAACTGTTGTGAGTACCCACTTTACCTTGGCAAACTAGATGTCCCATTTCAAAGAACATGTCAACATGAAGGAAAAAAACCACCAAATTCTTTTATTGAAGGAAGTTTTTGAGGACTTTCCTAATACTACTATTAATGTTGATATCAAAGTTGATAATGTGCTAATTAGGAGGTTTAAAAGTTAGTGAAGCTGTATAAATAAAAACACATAACAGTGTAGGGGTAATGCCAGTTATGAAATTGTAGAAAAGTGCTACAGAGAATTCAGATATTGTTATGTTCATGTGTTCTGCCTATTTTTGACCTTTTCTTCACTGGCTTCTTGCTCTTTGTGCCCATTTGAAAATATTTCTTTTTTAAAATTCCAATGTCTTTTATCATATTGAAGTTAAAAGAACCTCACATCACGTCCAAAAGTCAAGTTTCTCATCTGACTTTCAAATATCTTACTAATGAGGAAAGCTTTGTTTGACCACCTCATCGCCTGAGACATTCAAGTGTATATTTGGTTATTAAAAATGCATATTTGGGAAAAAAGTGTATATTTGAGTATTAAATGTCTAGGGGAATAACAGACTATTCAATAAAGCTTAAAGATTTTTAATGTATTTTCTTTTGTATAGAAAAATACTCAGAAGCATTAAAAGAATACATGAAAAAAACCTAAGAGAAAAATATTTCACTATCATTTCCTTAAGACATTTCCAGAATGGTAAAAGGTTTAATCAGTTGTTTTTATTGTCTTATTTAAAAATATGTATGAATATGTGGAAACTATATACTATTTATCTTTAAAATAAATAATAAAAATAAAAATAAATAAATAATTGCATATTATAAATTAATGGGTGACCTGCACCCTAATAGTGTAGGTTCCTGCCCAGGAGGTGTGAGCTGCTTGGGAAAATAAAAGGTCCAAAATAATCAGTAAGAAATAAAGACAAAGCCAGCAATTAGATTTAAAGGGGAGTGTCTGGGGCTGGGGTTATGGCGCAGTGGTAGCGCGCTCGCCTAGCACGCGTGAGGCACTAGGTTCGATCCTCAGCACCACATAAAAATAAAAGTAAAGATATTCTGTCTGCCTACAACTAAAAAATAAATATTTTAAAAATAAATAAATAAACAAAGGGGAGTGTCTGATGGGTCTTCCTGTCCTCATAGGAGCTGGACCTGAATAACTGAAAAAAGATTCTTTATTTAAGGGAGGTACATCAAAGGCAGGGTTTCAGCAGGAGGAGTCTTGGTTCAGTGCTTGCTTCTTAGTGTGAGGGAGTCTTGCAATAAACAGATTGATTGGTATTTTGGCAAGCCTCACCCATCTCCTAAAATATGCTAGAACTTAAGCAGTGAACTAGGTAGGACACCACACGAACCAGGCATTCTTTTTTTTGGGGGGTACCAAGGATTGAACTCAGGGGTACTTGACCACTGAGCCACATCCCCAGCCCTATTTTGGGTTTATTTAGAGACAGGGTCTCACTGAGTTGCTTAGTGCCTCACTGTTGCTGAGGTTGGCTTTGAACTCATGATTCTCCTGTCTCAGCCTCCCAAAGTGCTAGGATTATAGGTGTGTGTCACCATGCCAAGCCCCCCCCCCCCTTTTAAACCTTGGAACACACATACCTTTGAAATCTGTTTTGTACTTTACATTTATCTAATATTGGTTCTTTATTATATTGAAAGAGATGTGCTCAGCCAGACAGGCCTGTAGTCTTGGCTACTCAGGAGACTGAGGTGGGAGGATCACTTGAGCCCAGGTGTTCAAGATGAGCTTGGAGAATATAGCAAGACCCTGTCTCAAGAAACCAACAATAGCTGGGTGTGGTAGTGCATACCTATAATCCAAGTAACAGGATCATCTCTGCCTTTTGATTGAGTGTTTAGGCTATTCACATTTAATGTGATTATTAATATGGTGAAGTTTGAGTACAGTTTCTTTCTATTTATTTTTTGTTTATCCCATCTGCCCTTTTTTCCCTTTTTCTACCCTTTCTACCTTCTTTTTTTTCCCCTTTCTAACTTCTTTTGGAATACACACACACACACACACACACACACACATACATGCGCACACATATGTATGACTTTTTTCTTTTTTCAAATGTTTTTTATTGGTGTATTATACATAATAGTGGTGTTCATTGTGATGTATTTATACATGCATATAGCATAATTTGCTCCATTTCATCCTCCAATACTTTCCCTTTCTCTCCCCACCTTCCTCTATTGAATATTTTTTAGGATTCAATCCTATCTTCTTTGTTGGCTTATTAGCTATACTTTTTGTTTTGTTATTTTAGTGTTTGCTTTATGAGTTAAAATATGTATCTTTAAACTATCAGTATACTTTCAAGAGATAGTATCCATACTTTTCACATTTAGTATAGGTACCTTACAATGGTACAGCCTCCCACTCACTGCCTTAGCCTCAGTTTCCACTCCTGGTACCATGTCTGGAAATTCTCTCAAAGCTATAAGCTGGGGCAATTGTATGAATTGCTTTGTTTCCTATTTCTAAAAGATCACTGTCCTTTGTAAGCTGGTGTCCAATGTCTTGAAGAGATCATTGTTACATATACGTTGTTTGTTTGTTTGTTTGTTTTCTGGGGGAAGGATATGTGTTGTTTCAAGAGTGGGGGCTGAGGTTGTGGCTCAGTGGTAGAGCACTTGCCTTGCATGTGTGAGGCACTGGGTTCGATTCTCAGCACCACATATAAATAAATAAAAATTCATTGGCAACTGAAAAAATATTAAAAAAAAAAAAGAGTGGATAAATTTCATTCCTGTTATTTCATCTTGGCTTGAAGCAAAGTTACAATTTAATCATCTTTTGCTTGGATTATTGTACCTTATACTGTTCTTGACTTAACCTAGCACTACTGCAGTATTAACCAATTAATTAATTGGTTCCAGAGTGATCTTTCTAAAATAAACACCTGATCAGATCCCTGCTTTTTGTTGTTGTTGTTGAACAAAAAGGATTGAACCCAGGACCTTGAGCATGCTAATTACATCATCTAGCATTGAACTACAACCCCAACCATTTTTCTTCTGTTGATAATGAAACAAACATGCTGTGACACCAAATTTCTGGGTGGAAATAATATTCTTAAATGGAAAATAGAGATAGTGCTAAAAATGTTCTAAGCAAATTCCTGTATAATCACATATAGTAATCATGTTTTTTGGAGAGAACAAATATTTGCTCTTGTATTGATGAGGTAACAATTGAGTTGTATAGAAGTAGCGATAAGCTTAGATCACAACTGATTTCTCATTTGAGATTCAACAAAATAAGATACTGAAAGCATAATATATGTTGATAAATTATAGAAAATGTCAATGATTTTTTTTCATGTTTATCTATGAGATATTAACCAGTACATTGAAGTCAAATATCCATCTATAAACTCAAAGTAATTAGCTCACTTGGGAAAAAGTATCAATATGTATGTATAAGTAAAAATTTTATTTCTTTTTATATTCTGAGGGTTTCTTCATATTTTTATGCTGTAATCCTCTGCCATTCCTTACCCAATTCTAGTATAGGCCCTAAAAGATATTGTTTCTCTCCAACAATTTGTGTAAACAGTCCTATGTTAAACCAAACCAAACCAAACCAAACAAAAAAATAGGTATGGTGGTGCACACCTGTAATTCCAGTGACCTGGGAGCCTAAGGCAAGAAGATCACAAGTTTGAAGCCAGCCTCAGTAATTTAGGCCCTAAGTAACTTAGCAAGAGCCTGTCTGAAAATAAAAACTTAAAAAAAAATAAACAGAGTTGGGGATATAGCTCAGTGGTAAAGCACCCCTGGGTTAAATCACTAGTACCAAAACTATCAAAAAGGTTAAAAAAATATAGAGTGACTTCTGCATACCAGGCTTTGTGCTAGATGAGTTTAGCATACCAGGCTCATGCTTATTTCTTACACACTTATTGTTTTCAACTATTCCTTACCACATCTCTTCTGTATTTGTACTGATTTATCATCCATTCCTAGGATACATTATTCTCTTTCATCCATTGGTATTTAATATATATGCTGTTCTCTCTGTTTTTCCTTCTTCTTTATTTGACAATTAAGAGTCAATTGAAGTATCCCTTTCTCTGGGTAATTTTTCCTGAAAAACCACAGGCTAAATTAGGTGTTTTCTATGTTCCCATAATTTTTTATACTTATCTTATTGTAACACTTAGTGCACTAATTGCAATGGTCTTGTTTCCTGACTGTTTCCCCATCATTCTGTTTGAGGCCCGTGTTGTATATGATTCCATTTCCTAACACTTAGCACAGGGACTAGCCTAGGGTAAGAGTCAGGAGATAACAGTTTGTCCTTGGCTGTAGGATTGTGTGGTCTTAGGGTTGTTTCGGCCATTCAACATTCCAGAGCTTCTTGTAGGTTTTTATTTTTATTTTATTTTTTGTAGTTGTAGATGGACAGCATACCTTTATTTTATTTGGTGATTTTTGTATGCAGTGCTAAGGATCGAACCCAGTGCCTCACACATGCTAGGCAAGCGCTCTGCCACTGAGCCGCAGCCACAGCCCTCCTTGTAGGTTTTTTACTGCTCTGTGGCCATGTGACCAATCTCTCTGTAATCTTTCTCCTAGCCTAGTTGCTACTCTAAAGATGGTCTTTAATAGCATGGCCTGGTGGGCCCCGGGAGACCTCATTATTGCCCAGTAGCCTAGTGGTTTATCATGTGAGGTCTAGGCCCAAGACCCAGATTATTTTTGCAGTGAGAGTTCAGGGCTTAATTCTAATGTCATATTAGAAAACTAAGATGACAAGCTGCCAGTGAGAGCCTGAAGGAGACTACTCAGACAGACAAACCACTGTTCCAGGCTACACACTATCTTTAGGAAGAGCCTCTTTGGGAGGATTATATAGCAGCCTTGGAGTGTTCTTATCCAGAGTAGCCAAATGAGAAGCCAGGCTTTGTGATGCCTTTTCTGACTCACTGTGTCAGCCAGTCACCCCTTTCTCTGTGCTTCTACGTCACAATCTCTCTCCCTGATCTAGCACTGATCACATTATTATATACATTTATTTTTTCATGGAGCTCCCTCTGTAGAAGAGAGCCCTTGAAGTTAGAAATATTCAGATAAATCTCTACTCGTAACTTATCCAGGACCTTCTAGAACAAAAGCCAATAAAAGCTTGGTGAATGAATGGTGATAATAATAATAGTTAACATATACATGTTTTTTGGTTCCAGGGATTGAACCCAGGACTGCTTAACTACTGAGACATATCCCTACTCCTTTTTACTTTTTTATTGTGAGGCAGTGTCTCACTCAGTTCCTGAGGATCTTGCTAAGTTACTGAGGCTGGTTTCAAACTTGTGATTCTCCTGCCATAGCCTCCTGTTGCTGGGATTATAGGCCTGTGCCACCACTCCTAGAAATGATAGCTAATATTTCTTTAGCACTTAATTTATGCTAGGAATTTCTCATATCTTCTTTTTAAAAAATATTTTTAGTTGTAGATGGACACAATAACTTTATTTTGTTTGTTTATTTTTTTTAATATGGTGCTGAGGATCGAACCCAGTGCCTCACATGGAAGGCATGCACTCTGTCACTGAGTCACAACCCCCAACCCCTTCTCATATCTTCTTTATACCCTTATAAGAACTCTGATTATTATCATTTTATAGGTAACAAAAATGAGGCAGAGTAGTGGAAGATACCAAATTCAGACCAAAGCACTGGGTTTGAAAGCCCACATTCTTTTTTTTTTTATGATGTGAACTTTTACTTGATAAAAATTAAAAAAGAAAGCAGAAGACCAAGTAGAACTTTAAAGAAAAAGCTATACTGGGAAGTGACATTGGTAAAATTACATTGTTATATTGTATTCATGTATGAAAATTAAATAACTAATTTCACCATTATTATTATTGATGCAGCTATAATGCATCAATAAAAATATGGGAAAAATCAAAACAAAAAAATTATAAAATTTTAGTAGCTAAACATACAACTAAATGAGTTAGAAAATTAGTTTTATAAAGTCATGAATATGTATATATTATATATAATAATTAAAGATGCATATATATTTAAGTTTGCATAATTAAATAATAAATATAGCATATTCTATATATCTCCAAAGCCATATTCTTAACTGCTATGCCATATTTGAATAGATGAACAAATGGCTGACCAAGGACCAACTAATTAATTTACAGGTATATGAAAGAGACCCCAAAAAAGTATTGGCAACCTTCCTGTCAGTAATAGTTTTCTTAGAATGTGGTTTTGAAATCACAGAAGTAGATGAGGGCTTCATATGGAGGCACCACAAGTCCATTACTGGAAAGAGATCATGATTCAAAAGCCCATTTCTCATTGCTTATTCTTTCCCTGGAAGTGAAAGGATTGGATAAGGCCTGGTGTCTGCCTTGGTACATACCTACAGGTATCACTGTAGCTCAGGTTCTAGAGAGTAATACTTTTCTTTTGCTGGTGTGCCCTTACCCAAAGTATCCATACGGCTTATGTCTTCATTTCATTTTTTGCTTAAGTTCATTTTATACCTAAATTCATTCCATTTTCTACTTTAACCCTCTTGCTGATTAATTTTTTTTCATTGTACTTACCACCACCTGACATATAATTATTTATTCACAATGCTTTGCCTCCCCCAGAACATAAGCACCGTGGGATCTGTGACTCTGTTTTGTATAGTGTTCTGTCTGTAGCATCTAGAGTGGTACCAAGGCAAGTAGTAGGTGCTTAATAAATGTTTTTCCTCCCAATGGACAAATTATTTCGGAGTTTGGGACTATTTGCTTTCAAGGAGCCTTATAATTTGGCCTCAGAAATACCCAATTTTCCTCATTCCTATACTTGTCCCAAACTGGAGTCAGTGTTCTCTATGTATGATCCACACTTTATAGTTCAGTGTCTTTGCTAATGTTTCTTCCTCTGGTAGACCTACATCTCTCGTTTATAAAGATTCTGACCAATCCTTAATATCTACCCCTTTTCAGATGAATGCAATATGAAAAAATAATTAACTACTGAGTTTACATTAAATCCTATGCATCTTCAAACTCATTTTCATGAACTCATTTATTCAACAACTCTGGGAGATAAGTATTGCTAGATTGTAAGCTACATGGGGGTAGCAGTCTCTCCTTGATCACTGCTTTATTCTCCATGTCCACTATGGAATTAGCACAAAATAAATGTTTGTTGAATGACAAGATGACTGTTTTATAGAAAGGGAAATTAAAGTTCATAATGGTTAAGTGATTTGCCCAAGTTGGTCTATGGCAGGATAAAAATCAAGATCTTCCGGTCTCACTTTCATTTGTGTGGAGGGGAGTTATGGAAGGGGTGGGGCTGTGGGGATGGGAAGGAGGGTAGAATGAGACAGATATGATTACCCTGTATACATGTATGATTAAACTACTGGAGTGACCCTGTACCTTGTACACCAGAGTAATAAGAAGTTGTGCTCCATTTGTGTACAATATTTCAAGATGCATTCTACTGTAAAACAAATAAATAAATAAATGAGGGGGAAAAAAGATCTTACAGCCTCAAATTCAGTGCTTTTCCTAATACATTCTATAATAAAAATCCAGTGTTCTGAAGTGCCTAGGAATTTGGCAATCTTTAACAACTTTATTTCTTTTTTTTTTTTTGTTACCTCAGAATAAAACACAAGGTTTTTATTCATTTTATATAAAAATCTTTCTCAAATGGAAAAGACCCCTTCCTACCTATGAAACAACATGGAGGCTAGGATATAGCTTTACTATTAGAGAAGTTAATTGATCAATTTATGAGTTCTCTGCTGATGTGCATAAGATAAGTGCTTTTTAATTTTTTATACTCCTTCCTTTGACTCCACAGGAGGTCTGTGGGAGTGAGTGGTACTATAAATGAGAAAATAGAAATACCAATGGAATGTACAATAAGTGATCCAGAACCCACATATGGCCATCATAAGTTCATTTGAAGAATATTCTAGAGCTTGTGTTTACATTTATTTTTATCTCGTTCTTTAATTTTATGTATGTTTTATAATGTATCTGCTAGTACATGAATCTAATTTATAAGCATATATATATGTGTGTGTGTGTGTGTATATATGGCAGCTTGTGTTCAAAGTTCCTTTTATAGATTGATTATATCATTAATAAGATTAGATACCGTATAGTTAGTCGTCTCGGGCATCTCTCTCTCTCTTTTTGCCACTAGGGATTGAACCCAGGACTGCTATACCACAGAGCTATGTTCCCAACCCCTTTTATTTTTTATTTTGAGACAGGGTCTCACTAAGTTGCCCAGGCTGGCCTTGAACTTGCAATCCTCCTGCCTCAGCCTCCTGAGTAGCTGGGATTACAGGTGTGTGCCACTGGGTCTGAGTCTGGCATCATGCATTTCTCTCTTTCTCTCTCTCTCTTTTAGTACTGGGGGTTAATTTAGGACCTCATGCATGCTAGGCAAAGTCAAGTCTACCACTGAGCCACTTCCCCAGCCTGCATCTCTCTTTTGAACGACTGTTTGTCATGGAAATTTCAGACATTGCCCTTCTTTGGTTCTGTGTAGCATTGTTCCTCATCTTGCCTGAAATATAGTCTTGGACCACATGGCAGGCTCCAGGAGACTTATAACTTTAGGATACTGTCTCTTGCTTAAAAGTCTTCCTGGGATTTGGACACGTGAGTCATCTGGAGCCTATCCATATTTTCCTATAAACTCTCCTTGCCAAAATCTGTAGCATCTTACTGATAATGAGCTTTCTGCACTTGCTGTTGCCTTTTTTTCACTTTGGCCTATGGATTCTTTCCATTTTTTTCCATTTTAAATGATAAAGCAGAACAAGACTTTTATCTTTTAGGCACTTCAATCTTGAGACAAGAGATCCTGATGTCTTAACTGGACTATTGAGCGAGATCATGTTGGGACTCAGTTGGTATCTGAGATGGAGATGTTATATAGGGTACAGCTCATCATGGCTCATTTTGTTCAGACTATAGTGCCTTTGGGTGGATGGCACCATGCTGCCAAGCCCTACGTAGATAGGGGTTTTTGCTGTCTAGGTAACAGAATGATGTATAGAACTAAGAACAAATAAACAAAAATTGCCTTGAGTTTTGGCCTGACATATTGAAGCTGTTATCATTTTCTCCAAAAGCTTAACTATATAGGGACTGATTAGTTAGAGTCCATCCTCACTGGAGTACAGTGACCCCCTTGGAGACCTTTTCCCTCAATGCAATGTTTAGAGCAATGGTTCTCAGCTTGGGGGTATTTTGCCTCCCAGAGGACATTCAGCAATATTTGGAGCAATATTTGTGATTGTCTCAGCTGGCAATGTGTTATTGGCTTCTAGTAAGTGTATGCCAGGGATATGTTAAATATCCTGCAATAATGCATAGATAGCCCCCACAACAAAGATTATCTCATCCAAAGTGCCATTGTTGCAGAGGATGAGAAGCCTGTTTCTAGAATGACTCTTACTGTGTAGGGTGCTGATAGAGTAGTTTTTACATGCTGAGAGTCTATGCCTAGGCTTGTTTGTATTAAGGCATCCTCCCACGAGACAAAAGGCCCTTGAAGCACCGCTGGCCTTAGGCTTTTCTAGCAACAAAAAAAAAATGGCCTTTTTTTCCCACCCTACATGCCAAGCAGAGAGGCCTCTTTGTGCTGGGTGAAGCCGAGTTCCATTGGCAGCATTTGTGGGAGTATGCTGTTCTCTGTACTTTACAAGCTAGAACTTGTCTGCCTTGTATATGTGTGTCACTCTTGTATGCCTACATTACCTGACACTCCAGACTATAGTAAATGATCATATTTGTAATGTGTGAAGATATATTTTCATTTTCAGGAATAATAGTGCATTCTTCTTTCTCAAAACAATCCCAACTCTGCCATCCTCCTTTTTCCCATACCCTGGGATTTGATCATATCTCTTAGAAATAGTTTCTCTTTTCCTTACAATGTAAATCTAGTCTGGGAACTAGAAATTTAGCCAAGTAGTGACTGAACACCGTTTGCCTAAGCCTCCAGTCTATTGTCTTCTAGGATGCAGTCATTGAGCATACTATACCTGCCTCATTTCCTCCCCTACCACCTTTCCTGTCTTACCGCCTGCGCCTCTGCATGTAATCTAATCTATCTCCAAAGTCACTCAGCATCAGAACTTTCCTTCTGAGCTCCATCATCTTCTTGAGGACATTGAGATGAGAGCGTTTTTGCTTTCAACTTTGTTTCAAGCACGATGTCTTCCTGGCTGGCTGTTTTGTAGCAGGTACTGAACTTCTCTGTGGCCAAAGTAGGAGAATGAAGAGACTGGTCCAAATTTTCCAACTTTTGTAGCGTATGTGAGCTTACATTGACAGCAACAACCTAAAGATATGAGGCATGCCTATAGGAGGAATATCTGTTTTTTTGACCAACATTTCAGAAGTTACCCATCTACGTGAACTGAATATTTTTAGAGATGTTGTTTGGAAGCCCACAGTTAGGACATTTCTGCAACTCCTCATTTAGGGTAGTTATTTTTTGAGAAAATTCTTATTGATGCCACTGTATATGAAGCTTTTATATTAGAAATAGTGGATGAGCAAAAATGAATAGGATGTGGTTTATAAGCCTGACCATTAAAGGGAAACTAGACAGCATTTGACGAAAGATAGTTTTTGGAAAAGATGTGGATCCTAAAAGAGGAGAGTGATGAATCTCACCATATTATTCTACCTCAAATTTTTTTGACATTTTAGTGCTCACAGCAGTGGTTTTCAAATTTGAGGAATGTACGTATTCCTTTTAGGGAAAACAGTTTATTCTGTATCTGCAGTGTTGACAAATTATTTTTGTTTGGTTATTTAATATATACAAATATATAATGAGGTTTAAGTTGCTGTATTAAATTTGCATACAAATATAAATGAAAACAGATTTATACTCTGAGTAAAAATAAGCTCTATATTTAATAAAATGAGCCGGGCACGGTGGCGCAAGGCTGTAATCCCAGCACTTAGGGAGGCTGAGACAGGAGAATCGTGAGTTCAAAGCCAGCCTCAGCAATGACGAGGCACTAAGCAACTTAGTGAGACCCTGTCTCTCTATAAAACATGAAATAGTGCTGGGGATGTGGCTCAGTGGTTGAGTGCCCCTGAATTCAATCTCTAGTACCAAAAAAAAAAAAAAAAGATACCCTTTTTGCAGCAACTCAGTTGTTCCCAGACTCTTTAGTTCATCATGTCTGTATTATTAGGTGCCACTTGATGACTCATTCCTCCCACCATTTTTCACCATTTAAGCTACTGCGAACTTTGATTTGTATAAAATATCATGATCTCATTTGACCTTCACTTGGTTGAATGTACTCCTTGTGTTTTAACTCCACTTTAATTCATTTATACAGTAATTGACTTTTGAGAAAGTATATTTGTTTTCTTTATGTCTAAATACCACACAAATATCAAAATTATTTTAAAAGAATACTTTTTATGATTATCCATTTTAAAAATTGCAACTTTATAATATTAAGGGACAATTACCTATTATCTCCAGGTATGATAAAGATGTAATTTGCCATGTTGCAAATGATCAATATTTGTTTCAGTTAGAATTGACTTCTATTATGACAGAAAATCCTCTCAATCTGATATAAGCAAAAGGGGAAAATTTACTTATTGCCCCAAACTGAAATATTATGAATAAGTCTGTTTACAGACATGTTCTGACTCAGGGGTCTGAATGATGTCATCTGGATTCATCTCTTGGCTCAGCTTTGCCTCTCTATAAAGGCTTTCAGCAGCATCAGGGAGGAGAGAGATAGATGGATCACAATGGTTTAGAACACCAGCTGTGGAGCCAGTCTACCTGAGACTAAATCTTGGCTTTACCAGTTTCTAGTTGGATAACCTTGGGAAAGTTATATAATCTTTCTGTGTCTCAATTTCATCATCTTTAAAATGAGGATAAAATGGGAATGGTGATGGTGAAGATTAATGAGTTAATATATCTGAGGTACTTAGAATAATATCACTATAAGTGATGGTGTACATTAATATCATTATTATCAGTATTATAGTTGGGGATCATTTCATACCAGATGTCAATAGAGTGGAAAAGCAAGTCTAACCCCTGTGGGCCAAATAAAAATCCTGGTTTTTAGTTTCTTCAACTTCAAGTTGGGTTAAGTGCTCATTTCTGAATCTAGCACTCTGGACAGGAGGATGGACTGTATTAATTGACTTAACATGGTTTACATTCTCTACTCCTACCAGTTGATTTAGGTTTACCTGAATCATATTAGTGGAGTGGTGATTTTCCTAATTCAAATTCAGAGTACTATTGCCACCAACAGGGAAAGTGGATGCTTGGTTACAAAAATGACCCATGTTGGGGACTGAGGTTGTGGCTCAGTGGTAGAGTGTGTGAGGCACTAGGTTTGATTCTTAGCACCACATATAAATAAATAAATAAATAAATGCCCATCAACAACTAATAAAAAACATATATTTTTAATAATGACCCATGTTTATCATGACTTATCAAATAGATCAATCATATTAGGTATCTCTGAAGACAATTCTTGGTAGATTATATCATTTAGTGCTAACACTTATCTTGAAAATTTGAATTATAGTTAAGAAAATATATTTTGTGTAAGAACATCATTTTTGTCTCTAGGTTCTTTTGTGTTACAAATCTAAATTTGAGACATATTGATAATTGATTTAAAGCACATTATCCTAAAATTCCAGGCAAATATCTTGTAACTGTTTTGCATTAACACAATTATGAACACAAGTGCTATGTGGTCAATGAAGTTGAGAGCCTGTAATCTTACATATCTAGATCATCCAAACTATATTTTTGTCTTTTACTGTAAGATTATCATCAAAATAAAAATGTAGAATTGAAACATTCTAATAGTAAATTATCTTGACCTGTGCTATCTAATAGAACTTTTTATAATAACAGAAATGGTCTATACTCTGTGTTGTTCAACATGGTAGCCACTAGTCACTTCTAGCTATTAGGCATTTGAAGGGTGGCTGGTGCTGTTGAGGAACTAAATTTTTAATTTTATCCAAGTTTAATAAATTTACATTCAAATCAGCGCTTGTGTCTACTGGTTATTACTTGGATAGTACATCTCTGAATAGCATCACTGAATAAGAGAATATATACAAAGTGCCCAACATGTTCTATAATAAGTACATAAAAGAGAAGTGGAGAGGTTTATACTTTTCTCTTTTAACAGACCAGAGCAACCTGAAGCAGGCTTATCCCAGGATAATACTAGTAGTTCTCTAAGCATGGCAGTTAAGACACTTCATGACATGGTTTCAACTTTCTTCTGCTACTACATTCCATAATTTTATGTTCTAGACACATTAAGTTTCACATTTTTATTTGCACCTGCCTTCATTCTGTATCAGGTGCATTCTTTCTTGATATTCATGAAATATTTCAGATGAGCTCTAACTATCCAATTTATTTTCTTTTTGGCACTGCGGATTGAACCCAAGGGTGCTTAACCACTGAGCAATACTCCCAGTCCTTTTAATTTTTTATTTTGAGACAGGTTAAGTTGCTTAGGGCCTTGTTAAGTTGCTAAAGCTGGCTTTGAACTTGTGATCCTCCTGCCTCAGCTTCCCAAGTCCCTGGGATTACAGGTGTGTGCTACTGCACCAGGCTTCTTACTGCGTATTGGCTTTAAATTGCAATTCATCATCTTCTCTGAGCCTAAACCCTTTATTTTCTTTCTCCTCTATGCTTGACGTTTATTTCTTTATTAGCATCTATGCTTCACTGATGCTGTTTAGTTTTTGATCTCTTCCATTGGAATGGGAACTAACTTCTTGCAGGCTTGGTTCCAAGTGGCTCCTTTATGAACACTTAGTTGGATAATTGAATGATGGATGAATGGATGGGTGGTTCTAAACCTTGGTCACATTTATAATTTAGAAAGTATTTTTAAATAAACTTTACTGAGATCTAACTTACATATAAGAAGATATACCTATTTTAAATAGTTTGATGAATATTGATGGATGTTATCATTTGTGAAATTATCACCACTTCAAGATAGAGCTTTTTTTTTTAGTTGTCAATGGACTTTATTTTATTTATTTATATGCCTTGCTGAGAATCAAACCCAGTGCCTCACACATGCTAGGCAAGCACTCTACCACTGAGCCACAACCCCAGCCCAAGATACAGAATTTCTATCATCCCAGAACATTGCTTTGTGTTCCTTCCCAGTTAGTCCTGGCTCCAGCCAACTATTGATCTGCTTTCTATCACTATATATTGTCTTTTTAGAGTTTTATATAAAAAGACTCATACAGTGCTTACTCCTTTCATACTTAGGATGTTATGGGCAAGAGAGATGTTAAACTCAGAAACATGGTAAATGTTAAGGTCAAATATGACCATAACAATAAGTACAAGTGGTGTTTGACATTTTAGAGTCCTGATTTGCTTTTCTCTTTCCACAGTGTACAACTGGACCGTGGATGAGGTGGTACAGTGGCTGATTACATATGTGGAACTGCCTCAGTATGAAGAGACCTTCCGGAAGCTGCAGCTCAGTGGCCATGCTATGCCAAGGTCAGGAGGGAACTACTGTTTTTTTTCTTACCTGAGAGCCTAAGGAATGGGCTGAGAGTGGGTCTGTCTTCAAGTTGTTCTGGCCAGTTGAGGTTTTACCCTTTTTGGGACAGAGTCTGTAGACAACTCCTCTTCTCACATCTGTTGTGCACTTGTTATAAAGCGTGGTACATACTTTGCATACATTCTCTTATTTAATATTCCTATCAGTCTTGGAATAGCACTAACAGCTGCCAGTTATTGAGTACTTAGTACATGCCAGGTATGCTGCTCAACACATTATATACAGTATCTCATTTGATTGTTACATAAATTCATAAAGGTAGATATTATAGTATATAGCTGATTAAACTGGTAAAGTAATTTTTTCAAGATCACAAACATAACTGGTTAGGGGCAAAACTGTGATTTGTCTGTGGTGTTTCTTTTACTTTTCTTGTTCTCTCAGCAGCTGTTCTTTGATCACCCAGGAGCCTCAGGACTTTTTTAGCCTCCCCCAGGTTATCCACATACAGTTTATTTGCTTTGACAAAAATGGTACAGAGGTTGGGGCTGACTGGCATTGGCTGTCTCATCACTGGAATGACTTCTCCAATAGCTGTTGGGTCATAACTTTTTACCTTTTTTATAGGTACAACATGCTAGGGCTTGAGCTGGGAGCAGGGAGGGATGGAATATGACTTGGACCTCTTATTATATCAGACTAGTGCCATATATCATTTAGTCATTAATCCACTTGCTTATTCATTCAACATATATTTACTGGGTAGCAGCTTTGTGCCAAGCACTTGTGCTGGGTGCTGAGGATAAAGATGACAACAACCTGCCCTTGCCCTCAAAGCCTTACTGTCTGGTTATGTATAATCTGTCATTTTATCATGTAGGTGCATCTGATTATGAGCTTCAACACAAGAGAAAGAGGAAGTGAAGCTGTTGGAATACTTACACATTGCATTCTTCAGCCACAGAGCTACCAGACACTACTGACCAGGCCTAGCTGAGCTGGCTTACCTCTTTTGCTTTCTGCAGCCTCCTCTTCACAGCTTCTCCTTACTCTCCAGAGTAATGTTTATACCTCCCTTTATAATAGAGTGCTTTCCTATCTATTACTTCCAGTTCTCACAATTCTGTGAGGAAGGAATTACTATTCCATCTTTTGGGTGAGCAAATTGAATTCCAATATTTTATAATTTATCCAGGCTGTTAAGTGACAGAGCTATGATTTGAGCCCAAGTCTGCCTTATTCTAAGTGTCCTGCTTTTTCCACTTCATCTTCCTCTTGTGCTTTGTGGTTGAAGATAGGCTTGTTTGCAATATTCAGTTTAGTTCTATTTAATAAAACTTCATTAAGCATCTACCACATGCCATGCTTTCTGCTAGGCCTTGAGGACAAAGATGAAATAGACCTGACCCCTGTGTTGAGGAACTCTGTGTATGCTGAAAAAGGCAGACAAATAAATAGATGATTGACCATAAAGTTCTAGGATGTAGCTTTCTTTCTTGCTACTCATGGAAACAGCACTATTGCCATGTGGATTCTTGGATTATTTCATTAGAAGTAATGGCTATAGGTCGAATTAAAGCTTCAATGCATAGAAAAAGAAATCAGTTCTCAGGTTATGAATGAATTTAGTCCTTTTGTGACTGGGATTAGAGCCAAGGCCAGGTCCAACCAGGCTGGGCACAGGAATAGAAGATCACAAACTGTGGAACCTTGGTGACATCAGGAAACATGAACCCTTCAGTGCATGAGGTGATTCAGGAATGGTTCTAGGGCCATCACTAGCTAGCATGGTATAATGGGAAGAATCTAGTAGATCTGAGTTCTTTCCCTGACTTTGTGAGTTACTTATGTGTGATTTTGGGCAAGTTACTCAACTCTCTTAGTTTTCTTATCTACAAAATGGAACTATAGTTGAACGAATTTTCCCTCCCTCCCTCCCTCCCTCCCTCCCTCCCTCCCTCCCTCCCTTCCTTCCTCTTTGGTGCCACAGGTTGAACCCAGGGGCACTTAACCACTGAGCCATATCTGCAGCCCTTTCTTTGTATTTTATTTAGAAGCAGGGTCTCACTAAGTTGCTTAGGGCCTCACCAAGTTGCTGAGGCTGGCTTTGAACTCTTGATCCTCCTGCCTTCCAAGTCATTGGGATTATAGGTGTGCACCTCTGAGCCTGGCTAGAACTGATTTCTTAAGGTTGTTGGAGGACTAAATGAGGAATTGTATATAAAATGTCAGAACAGTACAAGATACACAGTAGTTGTTTGGTAAATGCTAGCTCCTTTTTCTTTTCTATTGTTTAGAAATAGAGAATATGCCAGTTCATAAGTGTCCTTAGGAAATAGATTGTAGAAAATATAGTAATGTTTATTTTGCTTAGTCAGATAAAGTCAATCACATCTGGCAGAAATGATCCAAAGAGGAGCCTCAAAAACTTCTAGGTTTGTAAGAAGCATCTGATTTTACATAAGTTTACAAAGAAGGAAACTAGAGGAGGGACTTAGCAGCTTGTAATTAGATAAGTGAATCACTGGTAGAGTAGGGACTAGAAGCCAGATCTCCTGATGCCCTGATCATAGTGTTTCACTGCATTTCTTGTAGGTGGGCATGATTGCTTTCTAAGATCAGAAGAAGAAGTAGCTTGCTTCTACATGCTAAGACAAGAGTATAAGCCACTTACTGTGAAGTTAGAAGTTTTTCTTTTGGCTGGGGAAATAAAGCTGTGTATCAGAAAAAGGCATCACTTACAGAGTAATATAGTATTAAATGTTCATCTTATGGCCTAGATGACTTAGCCTCCTTTCTCCTATACCTGCTGTATTCCAACTGAGCAAAATGAAGTCCAGTTATTTATTTTTTTGATTTTTAAATTTTTATTATATATATATATATATATATATATATTTAGTTGTAGATGTACACAATACCTCTATTTTATTTATTTTATTTTATTTTATTTTTTTTTAAATTTTTTTTTCTAGTTGTAGATGGACACAATGTCTTTATTTTATTGCTTTTGTATGTGGTGCTGAGGATCGAACCCAGGGCCTCACGCATGCGAGGCAAGCGCTCTACCGCTGAGCTACAATCCCAGCCCCTTATTTTATTTTTATATGGTACTAAGGATTGAACCTAGTGCCTCACACATGCTAGGTAAGAGCTCTATTGCTGAGTCACAACCCCAGCCCCAGTCCAGTTTGTTTATTTTCCTAGGTTGTTTTATTTTTTACAGACTCTGTCTTATTAAAGTTATCATTGACAATGTTGTCAAAGGTCATAAAAATTAGAGAAATCTGATTGGAAGTAAATTGTATTGCAGTGACTCAAATACATGCCAACAAGACTAACTCAATTTCTGTCATCATCAGGTTTACATATGATGACAATGGGTTAGGATTAGTATAAGTCAGAAGTCCCTATAATCCACTAAGTCATGCAGTATGGCATTTTGACCTGGGCTGGACAGGAGAATATATTTACAAGTGGTAGAAAGTGAGGACAGATTATAAAGAGGTTAATTCCTGGAAGGAGAAACAACAGAAAATTTATAGTTGGGTGTGAAAATTGTAATGAGTAACACTTAGAGGGCGGGTTACTTAGGAGATGATGGATATGGGGAGAGGGTGAACCAAGTTCCTAGTGAATGTTTTGTATCCCTCCATACTCCTCTCTGAGACCCTGCTGATATAGACTCTGTGTTCTAGAATGCAGAGGGGAGCAATCACCAAGAGCAAAAAGTGTTCCTGGAGGAGGTGGGCAATCCTGCTGGATCCTTCCTGCCTTTGCTGACAGGGAACTGACCCACTCCTTTTTGCCTCAACAGGCTAGCTGTAACCAATACCACCATGACAGGAACTGTGCTGAAGATGACAGACCGGAGCCATCGGCAGAAGCTGCAGCTGAAGGCCCTGGACACAGTGCTCTTTGGGCCTCCTCTCTGTGAGTCCTGTATAGAGAAGGGCTGCTGCTGTGCCATGGAACCCAAAGCTGATAGAGTGGCTAGGCTGAGGCCCTGGGTCTCCTAGGCACACCTGTAATGCAGCATCTTCACTGTATCCATTGATATTGAGATAGGAAACAGTTTTGTATTTTAGTCCAGCCAGATATCAACCTCCATTCATTATATACTTCAGATTTCTACTTTGTGCTAGTGCTGTCCTGGACTCTGTAGGATGAGCTGGTTGAATCATTTTCTGTCCTAAAGGGATAAAATGAGCCTTCTAGGACATTTTGTAGTTCAGTGGTAGAGCACTTGCCTAGCATGTGTGAAGCCCTGGTGCCTGCAGGGAAGGAAGGAAGGAAGGAAAGAAGAGAGGGAGGGAAGGAGGAAGGAAGGGAGGGAGGGAGGGAGGAAGGAAAGAAGGAAGGAAAATAAAGAGTATTCTAGATAGGTGCACCATGCTTCTGAGGCCCAGGGGGTTGGTAGAGAAGGTATCCTATAGAAGAGGTAGCATGTAAGCTTTATTCCATGGACATGACAGAAGAGGACATTCTAGATGGAGAAAATAACCTGAGCAAGAGTACAAATGATAAAATATAAAAGGTATGATCAGGGATAGCAACACATAAGGGGCTGAATGTCATTTAGCTTTTACCTGCTCTCACTGTACATGTGCAGAGTGAAGGAGTTGATTACTGAACATTTTTGTGTCCTTGAATGACCAAGGAAGACTAAATGAGCTTTCACTGAAGCAGTAGAGACATGCTATAGATCTAAGAAAGGGTTGTCTCTTCAGCCAGGGGCTAATTGAGAACATTCAGTAGTTCAGTCCCTAGAGATCTGCATGGTGGAAGTGGCCAATTCTGCCATCCTTTTTCTTATTTTAAGTGAACCAAATGAGAACAAAAGTAGTGAGATTTTTTTAGGAAATTAGCATTGGCCATATAGATTCATAGATCCAATCTCCTGCCCTTTGAGAGCTTCCTGCATTAGTTGAGGATACAGCAGCAGAATGCTATAGAACCAAGACCCAGTCTAAAGAAGCAGCTGGCATGCCTGTAATCCCAGCACTTTGGGAGGCTGAGATAGGAAGATCACAAGTTCAAAGCCAGCATCAGCAACAGCGAGGCCCTAAGCAGCTCAGTGAGACCCTGTCTCTAAATAAAACACAAAATAGGGCTGGAGGTGTGGCTCAGTGGTGGAGTACCCCTGAGTACAATCCCAAATACCAAAAAAAAAAAAAAAAAAAAAAAGCAGCATCTGGCAGGAAGGGTCAGAGGCAGAGGCAGTACAACATTTTCTTTTCCATGCATGTGGCTTGGCAAGTGCCTAAACTGATCTCTCAATACAGGTGCATCTGTACTTTTTGAAAATATAAGGCAGAGCAATCTAGAAGAAAACTGTTTCCATCCACTTTTTTGCCTAATTTTTTTAGGACACATTTTGCTCACCATTTATTGATAAGTTTTGAATAAATAAAAAAATGAATGGTTCTACTTTTTATGTGAGGCATACCCTCTGTAATAAGCAATATCTTTTCATTCATTTGCTAACCTTTACTGAGCACTCACTGTTTCGGTATAAATGATAGAGTCCCTGTTATCCAGCAGTTCCATCTAAATGGAGATGGGCTTGTCAACAGATATAGTAAATGGTTGGCAAATGTAGTAAATGTTAAAGCTATTATGTCAGTCTTTCTAGAATTCAGCTGAGGGTACAAAGTAGGGAGGAGTTTCCTGTTGGAGTCCAAGAAACTTTATGAGGAATGTAATTCTTGAGCTGAGTCTTGAAAGGTGGGAAGTGGCCTGATTAAACTCTAATCAACAGTGTACACTTCTTTTTGTATACACTAGCAAGAGTACTTACACCAGAAGGGCATAATTATTACTTAGTCTTCTAAGATATATTATCAGGCTGTAATGTGTTTTATATCAAAGCAGGATTTTATGCTTTAAAGGTATAAAGGGTGCATTAGAAACTGCAGGTTACAGAAGGCAAGGATTCTATCTGGAAAGATTAGCTAGCATGGGAACCGGAATCCTGGTTCCATGGTACACAGTCCAGGAGATCAGAGTCAGCAAGAGGGGCCCTAGTACAGCAGGTTACATTGATAACTAGGATGTAGGATTTTTCTCCTATGCTCATTTCATATGTGTATATGAGCTAACCTAAGGTAGGTCAGAGGTCAGCAGGAACTGACCTCTATGCCTGAGATAAACAGAACAGAGGTACTGAAGCTAAGAATATACTTCATACTAGCTGGGATAGCTATTATGATAACCATAATAATGTTTTTTAAAAAATGGTATATAACAAGTGTTGGTGAGAATGTGATAAATTGAAACCTAATGATATATTTCTCATAAGAATGTAAAATGGTTCAGTTACTGTGAAAAACAGTCTGGTGGTTCCTAAAAAATTAAAGATGGAGTTATCATGTAACACAGCAATTGCATGCCTAGGTATATAGCCAAAGAATTGAAATAGATACTCAAACAAGTATATGTATGCATGTGTTCATAGCAGCACTAGTCACAAGAACCAAGAGATGGAAACAGCTCAAATGTCCATTAGCCCATGAGTGGATAAATAAAATTGTTACATACATGCAATAGAATATTATTCATTCATAAAACGGAGTGAAGTTATATATGCTACAGTATAGATAAACCTGAAAAACATTATGCTAAGTAAAAGAAGCTGACAAAAGATCATATATATTTCCATTTACTTGAAATACCTAGCATATCAGATTGGTAGTTCACAGGGGCTGGAGAGAGAAGAGAATGGGGAGAAACTGCTTAATGGGTAAGAAATTTTACTTTGGAGGAATATAAATGTTTTGGAACTAGACCTCATGGATGTACTATATGCCACTGAATTGTTCATTTTAAAATAGTTAATTTTGTATTATATGACAATTGCCTTAAATAATAATAATAATAAAATAAAATATATGTGGCATATGTATTCCATGGAATAATAGTCATTATCCATGAAAAAGAAGGAAATGGTAATAAATGATGCATTGATGAACACTGAACACTTTATTCTAAGTTAAAGAAGCCAGTAACACCAGGTCACATGGTTTGTAGTTTTATGATTTAATTTATATGAAACATCCAAAGTAGGCAATTCCATCAAAACAGAGTAAATTAGTGATTTCCATGGCTAGGGGGAGTGGGAAATGGGAAGTGAATGCTAATGGACATGGGATTTCTTTTGGGGGAAATGATAATGTTCTGAGATTAATTATGCTGATGATCACACAACTTTGTGAATATACTAAAACTATTGGCTTGTACATTTTAATAGAGGAATTTTAGAATTTTAGAGTCTGAATTATATTTCAATAATAATAACAAATATATGCATCTTCAATATTTATCAATCCTGGACTTCCATTCAGAGAACTTCCTTAAAATTTTTAGGAAAAAACCTTGAACTGATAGGAGGTCTTTTCAAAATTGCCACTGTGTGACCTTGGGTAGATCACTTTTTTCAGGGTTTATTTTCTGATGTGTATCATGAGATAGATCATTAGGCCAAAGGATCCTTACGGTTTCTTTCAGCTATGACTTTGCATGATTTGGGGGAGGAACCCCTTGGTTGGGTCCTCTATAAAAGACAGGAGATCTGTTCCTTCCTTCTGTCTACATCCTATACTTTTGGGAATTCTGTGCTTGGCCATTGTGTTTTCAGGTGATCTTTGGCAATTCAGTTCTGCCTAGATTCAGGTTACCTCATCTGTGAAATGGGCCTGGTAATTTAGAGACTCTTTACTAGCTATTATTTTAAGGTTCTGAGAGGTGGGTGTATTCCTGAAGGATAAGATTTTGGAATCCAACCACCACGCTAATGGCAAGTGTTGTCTTTGTATTTTCCTACTTATACTTGTTAAAGGAAAATTTTGAAAATTGCCAGCTGAAATCTGAGGAAGAATTGCCAGGAGACTCCTGCAAGGGTGGGGCTGTGCCTACTGGGTTCCTATAAAAAGTCCTTTGATCTGTGCCCCTTAGGTTCTGTTTTCCTTTCTGAGCACGGAGTAAAACCCCTATTTTACCTCTGTTCTCTGTTCAACATCCATGTAGGACTTAGAGTGATAGCCCTGTGCTAGTGGTGACTTGTATTCTCATGTAGGCTGGTTGGGCACAGATATGCAGGCTTCACTGTAATAAGTCATGTAGCAAACATGCCAAAGAACTAAGACCAAGTTATAGTACCAGCCATGGCCACCTTGCTTAGCCTTAATAAAAATCCTGCCACTGTCCTGAGGCTTGAGAAATCTCAAATCAAAGGTTTGTCATGCAGAAGCTGAGAAGGCCTGCTGAGGGAACAAGCACCACCTATCCACAGCAGTTTCAGAGCTTGGAAGGAAGAAGAAGGATTAGCCTGGCTTCATCTCAAGGTCCATTTTCTGACAGTAGAAGGCATGTTCAGTCCTTCCTATGTGGCCTAAGAGCAGCACATGGCCCTTTATAGTCTTTTCCACTCTGTGGAATTGGCTCCAGGCCTGCAGATCCGTCTGGGGCTCTCTGAACAGTGCCAATTATCAGATGTTAGATGTGTTTAAGAGAAACAAAGGCTTAAGGAAAGTCAGTGTCCAGTTTGAGGTCTAAGCTGATGCCTCACTATGATAGCAGATTATTCATTGAGGGGCTTTGTGTCTCATGCAGATAATTTCTCAGAAAAATTGAGGCTCACAGAGATAAAGGTGAGTTTTTAGAGGCCATTCAGCTTTTAAGTGGTAGAGCCATGATTCAAACACACATTTAAAAATTATATTTCAGTGCTTATTTCTACTGTATATTCCACCTTGTGCTTCTGTCAGAAGAAATAAGATATAAAGAGTTCTAGCTTTGAAGCTGGGCGTGGTGGCGCAAGCCTGTAATCCCAGCACTTTGGGAGGCTGAGATAGGAGAATCTCGAGTTCAAAGCCAGCCTCAGCAACAGTGAGGCGCTAAGCAACTCATTGAGACCCTGTCTCTACATAGAACACAAAATAGGGCTGGGGGTGTGGCTCAGTGGTCGAGTGCCCCTGAGTTCAATCTCCAGTACCAAAAAAAAAAGAGTTCTAACTTTGAAACTTTATCACTCAGTAGCTTTGTGACCTTGGGCACATTCCTAATGTTCTGTGTGCCTCAGTTTCTCCTAAATAAATGGTAGCTACTGTTTCTAGAGTGGCTTACTGTTTGCTTATTCCCTGGGGCTAGGGACTAATGTGCCCTTTGTTCTTTTAGCAGGAGTATTGAGAAGGATCCACAGAGAGAGACCTGCAGAGTAATTGCTGGGTTGGGGACAGTTATGGAAAAGAAAAGCCTATGTCTTATCTTCCTTCTTTAATGGCTCAGATAATAGGAAAAAGTTCATAGTGAGCAGGAGTGGTTTCCTCTTTGGCAGAGCTTACTCTGGTGGTGTCTATAGCTGTATCCTTATCCCCTCTCTCTCCTTGCTGGTATGCTTCTACATGCTCTTCAAGCTTTCTCCAGGATGCTTTTTCACCTTCAGGTATGCTCAACCCCTTTCTCTCATTCTCTTCTGTAAACCCATGGCCCTTTGTACCTGTTTTCTTTAAAACAATTTCTCTCACCATCTTTTATCATATAAACTGGACTCCTCAAGGGCAAAGACAGTAATATTGAGTTTAAGAACCAGCAAGGAGTAGTTCCCAGATGTTCGCTAGAAATTTTACAGAAAGAGGCTGTACCTCTCCAGACTACAGGAGTAGGCAGACTTGGGAGGGGAACCTAAGCTGGCCCAGCCTGGTTTTGGGGAGAACTGCTACCTGTGGAGTATCTGTGAATATTTGAAATAGCTAAAACATTTGTTGGGCTATAACTAGAAGGGAAGAAGGTCTGGGGGTTCTTTAACTCTTACTAGTTAAACATACACCCCAGCACAGAAAGCTGTGAAAATGATAAAAGACATTCCTAGTACAGATTTTGGAGGTGAAGGATGAATATCTGTATCTATCAGTACACTATGGAAAGCAGAGAGAATGGAGGAATTGATTGGGAGAGGGAATTCCAGAAGGTGGTAATGATTGGATACTCACTTTTTCAGTACTAACTGGTACCTTGAAAATTCTAATTACCCCTTACTCTATTAATATGTCAGCATTTCTTTTTTTTACATCTACCTTCCCTACCTGATGATGTTAACAGTTGATCTCATTTTACAAAAATTCATTTGTAGCATTCAGGCTGGGAATTCTACCATTCTCAGTTTCTCCAGGTCCTAGTCATTTTCCTTAGGTTAGCTCTGTTTACCTAGCCAGCTGTATCTGCTCTGTCAGAACAAACTTGGTTACTCTGCCTGGGTTGATTGCGTTTGAGGTAGATTCTAAGAGCTGAGTTTGTATAGAGGCGGTGCAGTTCCACTGGCCATATTCTTCTGTCCTCAGAAACTATTTGCCCTGTACATGTACTTTGTATTATACTCTTCTTTCCTGCTAAGTCCTCTTTCCATTCTTCTCTTTTGCTTTCCTTTTCACCTTTGCTGAGTACCCACTCTGGTCAGACCCTTTGCTAAGTAAGGGGCTACAGAGATAAATAAGTCTGTGTTCTGGCTCTGAGGAACTCACTGACTACCAGGAAGTGACTGACATGAAAGCTGAAAAACACTAAATGCATTCCCTGTGATAGCAAAGAAATAGTCCATGTTCACCTGTCTAAAGAATTGATTGATCTGGGAATCTTAACCAGAGGAGAAGGAATGGGGGATCTCTGTGAAATGTGGTAGGCTGGAAATATGGTAGGAATTGAAGGATTGAAATGGGATTATGATAGGAAGAAGTACATAATTTGTAAGATGTAACCAGAATCTTGATTTGCCTATTTTGTATTTCTAAACAATATTTATAGATTGCTTTAGAGGTGTAACGTTCAGCTCAGGGCTCCACTGAAGGGACCTGACAGTTTCTACATCTGGTTCTCCAGGTCCTTTATCTTCATCACATTCCATTATCACCTTCTTAACTACATCCTGGATATGTCCATCTGAATGTTTCCCCCACACCTCAAAACATTTTGATTTATACCTAAGCATTCTCTTAAGTAATTCTGCAGTAACACTTTTTACAGTTGAGGAAGATGAGATCCAGATAGGAGAAGTGAAGTTCATAACAAATTGAGGCAGTCTAGCATAGAGCCCAGACTTCCTGATAGTGCAGGATACTTGCTATGATGGCATAATAATTTCTCTGTTTGAGGCTTTATGTTCAACTTTAAAGGCCTGGTCATTTGGCCTTTGGATCTTCACTCATTTGATGGCAGTACCACAATCATCTCCCAGGATGTTGCTTATGTGAAAACACAGGATTGAGTTTATAGATTTAAGCTAGATCAGGGCAATTTAAACATCTCCATGGTGAGAGATGTTTGCATGTATCAAAGCAGAAACAAAATTTGTGGCATGAATGTGAAAGTTGTGGTGAAAAAGTGTGGGTCAGAGGAAAGAGAGTGTAGCCAAACAAATCTAGATTTGAATACAGCTCTGTCATTTTTTATGAGCTCCAGCAAGTCAGTGTCCCTTATAAAGCCTCAGTTTTCTGGTCTATAGAATGTGAACACTGTTGTTGTCCCTTATAGAGTAGTTGTGAGGATTAGAATTGATGAATATGAATGTTTGATACATTTTATATTTTCTCTATTTCCCTTTTTATGTGCATTAAGAGGAGGGAGATATTATTACACTCGAGGCTTATCCATAAAGATTCAATCCCAAAAGGATTTGTTGAGTGCCTTCTGTATGCTAGTTGATGTTGTTCTGGGCACTGACATATAGGCAAGTGATGATCACTAGAAACCATGGAGAGTAAATCAACTAGATTGGACTCATTTTCTTTCCACCAAGCCTGGCAGCTCATGGGATGTGACAGACAATGTATCTGGGCTTTAGCTGCACATTTGACAAGGCAGAAGGGTGGATAGAGTGGATGTTTGCACATTTATGTGTAGTCAAAACTGGTTGAAGGAATCCAGAGGGTACTAAAAGGTGGAACAGTGTTACCCTAGTAATGGGGGCAGGGAGAGGGTAACTGTGAGGTTCTGTAGTTAGTCCCAGTCATTCAGTGTTTTTATTTGTGACTTGGATAAGAATATGAAGCTGATCAAAATGATAGAATCTGTTTCCAAATCAATCTGGACAAGGTAGAATAAGGGTCCTTACCAGGCATTGGGATCCTGCCAATTCTGCCTTCTCCTCTAACTGAGGGCAACCTGTTTTGCATAGAGGGGATCATTAACCTTGGTTTAACTCCTTTTTTCTTCTTTCTCTGATTCCCTCATCTGGGGCTCCTCGGAACCCACAGCGCAGCCCAGACGGGCCACTGCAGCAGCCCTCTTCTCCTCATGATATCCTTTTCAAGTCTCCTGTGCTGTGGCCCAGAGCCTAGATCTGAGATACTAGGAACAGTGTCAGGCTCCAGGAGTGCTCCTGTCCTGTTCACTAAGTTCTTGGGAAAGTGGTTTTTATTTTTATCTTCTGGTCTTTTTCCTTATTTAGCATTTAAATTTTTCTCTGGAGACTGGACATTGCTTAGAATCCCACCTGGTAGCTAAAGTTCTGACACTTAACTGAATTGTTGCCAAGCATTCTCTGGAAGTCGATCTGCTTCTCAGTTCTGGGCATGTGTAATGTCTCATATATGCCAATCTCTTGATGCTATTCCTCTTCTGCCTAATCTTTGGATTGAGCTGCAGCTTAGAAATGCTCTCTGTAGATTAAGAATTCAAGCCCTTTACTTGATCTGTGCTTGGGATCTTGTGCTAGAATGGCCCACTAGTCCAGAAATCCAACTCCTGCAGTAACCTTAGTCCTATAGCTAGACCTCAGGCTCCAGTACCATTGCTTTATACTGTTTATTCTAGCCATCTCCTTTTGCCTTTGCGTTGCTTACCCTGTAGGATGGAAGCCACTACATCTGGGCACATGGGCTCATCTGAGCACAGAGATGGCTGGGTTGCATTGACATGATTCTCTCCGCTTCATTGCACCTTAGGGAAGTATGAATTAATAAACCTCCTCTATCATTCTTTGGCTTCTCATTCTTTCCAAACTAGGCCCTGACTAGCAGAGGAATAGGCACAGAGCTTACTATAATAGTATGTGGCAAGTAGGTGTCTGAGGAACTGATTCCTCCTGAGTGAAAGGTGTGACTGCCAGGGGGAGGCATCATTAAGGAGGGGATGCAGTGAGTCTGCAAGTCTAAGTGTTCAGTGGGCACCCTGCCTCACCATGCCCTCTCATTTTTGGCAGTGACCCGCCACAATCACCTCAAGGACTTCATGCTGGTGGTATCTATCGTTATTGGTGTGGGCGGCTGCTGGTTTGCCTATATCCAGAATCGTTACTCCAAGGAGCACATGAAGAAGATGATGAAGGATTTGGAGGGTTTACACAGAGCTGAGCAGAGTTTGCATGACCTTCAGGAAAGGTAAGGCCTTGCCCCTTCCCTACAAGCCTGGTGGTGCCGGCTCTTGGGAGCCACCTGTTTCCACCTGGGTTGTACCCTTAAGACCAGGCTGACATCACTGTCCAGGCTGTCTCATCATTTCAGAACCACATTGGAAGCCTAGTTTCTGCCATTCCAGTTGCCTTGGGCAATTATTCCTCCTGGGGAGAAGCTGGTTTCTGTCTTTCCTCTCTCTGAGGAAAACGTTTAGCTCTCCTGAACTTCCCTGGTTAGATGGCGTGTTAAGTAAGGGTCATTCTGTTCTCTGTCCTCCTCTAGGCTGCTTTCTTTTCCATATAAATAGATATAATTCACTGTTCTTCAAAGAAACCTCATAAGCCTTTTTTCCTACTGCCCTTTGTTATTTCTTGAATGAAGCTTAAGTCTTTTGAGTACTGACTTGTATGACTTTGGGTAAATCCTTTCCCTTCCTGCACTTATTTCCTTATTAGTAGTGTGAAGGGCTTGAACTAGGAGAGCATCGTGCTCTTCTAGGAGAACACTTCCGGAAGTGTTAATAATCTGGGATGCTGTCAAAATGAAACATCATTTTAAAATGGTGGCAGAAAATTTAGTTGTGAAAAGAGAGAGTACCAGCCAGTCAGTCCGTCAATTCTTACACTTCCTGATATCTAGGAACCAGGAATCCACTGCTTCTGGGACAACAAAACGCACACCTAGGAAAGGGCAATGAGGACATGATTTGGGACTCAGAGGAGGTGACCTTACTTGAGGAAGTAGGCTTACCAGATTCATGTCCATGGAATGGGCTTTGAGAGGGTAAGGGGTTCTGATCTCTTAGCTGATTTCTTGCTATTCTGTCTGCTGGGCCCCTTGTTTCCCAGTCCTTTGTCACCTAGGGGCTAACTGCTGCTATCTGAGGAATCCCATACTTCATTTGTCTGAAAAACATGTACTGTTTTCATTCCAAAGACAAAAGAATCTAGGCAGGAGACATTCCAAGTTTGGGGATAAAACTAAGCTCCCAGCCTTCTCTACTCCCTAAGGCCTCCTGAGCTTAATGGCCACTGTAGCGCTTAGAGACAGGCTCTACTCCCCGCCAGAAGCATACTCACATACTTGCATACCCTCCTCTAATAGTGTCAACAGCCCACATACCACCTTGACATTAATAGATCTGCATTGTCAGCCACCACAGAGCTTTAATTACAGAATTCCTGATATTTTGTGTGAATAATTGTAATGTGACATGTACATTCCAGTTAGGGTTTCAAAATAATTCTTTGAGACAGGCAGAGATTTTGATTCTCATTTTGCTGTGAAGAAAGGGGCAAAAAGTGTCCATAGTCATACAATTGATTGGAGTTAGGACTTAGAATCAGACAATCTGGCTGCCTCATTTTCTTCCTTGTAATGCTAACTGATTGTTGCCTTGGAATAGGGCAGTGCTTGATGGAACATTTATTTGCTTATTTCTGCACTCAACAATATTTATTGATTTCCATCTTTGCTAGACATTGGAAATTAGAAAGTGGACTAGGCTTAGTTCTACTTTAAAGGAGCTCCTTATTACAGAAAGAGGGCAGGCATATCATGGTATTTATTGGCTTTTCTGAAGAGGCAGCTTTCAGAAATGACAGTATTTCAATGAAGAATCAAATCCCTAGTGGTATAATTTCTTACAATTGAGTTACAGGAGAATACAGTAAAGGAAGAAGAGTATAATACAGGAGGATATTCAGCAAGTGAAAGAGATGGGGGCAGGAAATGGCGCCTCTGATTTTTTTTAGCTGCGCTTGTAGCGCCATCTGTTGTATACCTTGAGGAGGTTCAACTCCTTTTCTCTCTTGGGGCAAAGTAGGCAGAAGACTGCAATTGTTAGCAGGAAGTTTGTAGCTAACATTTCTTCCCTGCTTATTCCACCACATCTTTGGAGGCCTCAGCCACTGACAACTCTGAACTAGGGTTTTTTTGTTTTTTTGTTTTTTAAAGGTTGAGTTCTGTTTCTGCCTCTTCTGTTTCCTCAGTGGTCAGTGCCTGTCTCAATGGATCTTGTTCTTTGGTCTATTTTAACTTTTCTCTACCTCAATTCTATATCTCTGTTTTTTTCCTACTTCATCATTTTACCCTCCTATCACAGTATACTGATAACTTTGTGTTCCTATTAAAATAGGAAGACCTGACAGTGTGCTATGTCCTTTCCCTTTTCAGGGGGATTAGTAAACTCTTACTCTTTTTTTGTGGGTCTAGTCTAGGCCCTTTCCTGATTCCTCTATGGCAGAGTTGATTATACCATCCTTTGGGTTCTCTTAATTGTAGAACTTACAACACTGTAGACAGTTAACTGTTTACTTGTATTTGTTGAACCAGGTCACTGAGCACCTCAGTGGTAGGGACAATTTGCTGACTTATCTCCATAATATTTAGGGCTTTAGCATAGGGCTTGACATTTAGTAGGCACCCTAAGAGAACTTGGTGAATGGATGAATGAACAAATTAACATGGATAGACGTGACGGAAAGAAGGAAAGGAGGAAGGCTTTCCTAGATGGAAGGTTTTGTCAGTGAGCAGAAGGAATATGTGTGTGGGGTGTACAAAAGTAGATTATTATGACTGATGCCCTTGAGATCTTACCCTCTGTGGAAGATACCTAGGAAGGGAACTCAGTACCTGGGGTGGCAGGGGCTCTCCAAGACCTGCCCATCCCCTTTGGCATGAATTTTGTTTTTCTGTGCTTCTGGGACCAGATACTTAGGAGTCTAATAAGTCCAGTTCAATAATTACTTTCTCATCTCCCTGAATCTTTCATTCATATGTCATTCATATCTCAACCATTAGTTTTTTCCTGGATTTTGTATAGCTTTTAAGGTATTCTACATTTATTGAACTTTCCAGATATCCCAAAATAAAGAGAATAATTATGGGATTTGAAGTCACAATGATTTGAGTTCTAGTCTCAGTTCATCCTGTAAGTTACTTTCCTCTCTCCTAAGCCTTCATATTCACATCTGTCACAGGCTGACCAGATACCAGTATATCATTATCTGCCTGGAAAATAAATGTGATGATTGTAGTATGTGAGATACTTCAGAGGAGGGATTTAGATAACTGGGAACTTGACTTCACACGTTAATTACTGGTAGCCAAATGATGGCCAATGTAAGAATTAGGATAATGACTATGGTATCCTAGCTGACAGAGCTAGCTAGTTAGAATAGAGAGAATATATACAGAGAACAAGTGCTCTCATTTTCCTCCTTGCTGCCATGACTCATGGCATGTTGGCTGGCACCCCCTTGCCTGGCCTCCTCCAGCTCCCTACATCGCCCCTCAGGCTGCACAAGGCCCAGGAGGAACACCGCACAGTGGAAGTGGAGAAGGTCCATCTGGAGAAGAAGCTGCGCGATGAGATCAACCTGGCCAAACAGGAAGCCCAGCGGCTGAGGGAACTGCGGGAGGGTACTGAGAATGAGCGGAGCCGTCAAAAATATGCTGAGGAAGAGTTGGAGCAGGTAGGAGAGTCTCCAAATCCCTGGACACCCTAAGGGGTGGGAAAAGGGCAAGGGTCTAGGCTGGAAACTTTCATGTGTAAGGACTTTAAACATGGCTTAAAGTCTATCTTCTACAGTCACTAGGCTCTTACCAATAAGAAGCCAGGTATGGTGGTTCATGCCTGTAATCCCAGGGCTCAGGAGGCTGAGTCAGGAGGATTGCAAGTTCCAGGCAGGCCCCAGCAATTTAGTGAGATCCTAAGCAACTTAGCAAAACTCTGTCTCAACATAAAGAAGTAAAAAGGGATAAGAATGTTGCTCAGTGGTAAAGCACCCCTGGGTTCAATTCCCAGTACCAAGAAAAAAAAGAAAAAGAGTAGCAATAAATGGTTGCAGTGTTTTTCAAAGAACAGTGAATAATAGGTGATGAATTATTACTTTTTTATTGAAGTATTTGCATAAAGTATGCAAATCACAAGTATACAGCTGGTAAGCTTTTATGTATGCATGTACCCATGTAACTATCACTAAGATCAAGATACAACCCAGCTAACTCCTTCCCTTCTAGTAAATATTTCATTCAAAAGGTAACCTCTGTCACAGCCTCAAACCTAGTTTTGCCTGATTTTGAACTTCATAAAAATGGTATTATACGTATATGCTTTTTTGTGTTTTTTCCACTCAACATTATGTCTGTAAGAGTTAAGAGTCATCTATGTTGCATGTAGTATAGCTGGTTTATTTCCATTATTCAGTAATAATCCATTGTGCAAGTATACTATAATTTGTCCATTCTCCTGTCAATAGACATATGTATTATTTGCAATTTTAAATTTTTTTTTAACTTTTATGATTAACGCTGCTGTGAACCTTCTTTCATATATTTCTTGGTGGGCATAAGCTTCATTTCTGTTGGACATAAAATAATAGAACACTTCTATATTGGCTGTATTAGAAAGCACCAAACAGGTTGGGTGTGGTGTGCACACCTATAATCCCAGTGACTCGGGAGACATATGCAGGAGGATCCCAATTTTGAGGCCAGCCTCAATTACTTAGTGAAATACTGTCTCAAAAAAAATAAAAATAAAAAGGGTTGGGGATGTGGCTTAGTGGTTAAATATCTCTGGGTTTAATCCCTGGTACTGCCCCCTGCCCAAAACAAAATAAAACAAACAAACAAACAAAAAAACTTAATCAGTTTTCCAAAATAGTTTTATCAATCTATAATGCCACCAGCAGTGCATGAAAGTTCTAGCTGACCTGTTACATTGGTATTTTTAGATATTCTAATAGGTAAGTAATGGGTATCTCATTGGGATTTTTTTTTTTGGTACTGGAGATTGAACTCAGGAGCACTCAACCACTGAGCCACATCCCCAGCCCTATTTTGTGTTTTATGTAGAGACAGGGTCTCACTGAGTTGCTTAGCGCCTCCCCATTGCTGATGCTGGCTTTGAACTCGTGATTCTCCTGTCTCAGCCTCCCTAAGTGCTGGGATTACTGTCATTGGGATTTTAATTTTCATTTCCCTAATGTTATTGAGCACTTTTTCATAAATTTATTGGCCATTTGATTTGGGAATCTCTTCTAACTTAAAAAAAAAAATTGGGGTTGTCTTTTCTTATTGATTTGTAAGAGTTCTTTATATACTCTGATAGTGAGTCCTTATGTATGTGATACACACACACACACACACACACACACACACAGACATGAAATACTTTCTTTTATCCTCGCCCTTGCTGAGGCTGGCTTTGAACTCACGGTTCTCTTGTCTCAGCCTCCCAAAGTGCTGGGATTACAGGTGTGTGCCACTATGCCCAGCCCCAAATGGACATTTTACAGGTGAATTCAGTGTAATATATAACAACTCTTAATTTGGATATACCTAATAATAAAGTTTAAAAATATATAAAGCAAAAGATGAATGCCCTAGTAGAGTAATAGTTAAATTCATAGTCAAAGTTAGAGATTTAAACATACCACTTTTGATAATGAACATCTTAAACATCAGTAAGGGTAAGCACAATTAACTGATCTAAGCTTCTTATGTATGTATATGAATATACTAGAGTGAATCTCACCATTATGTATAATCACAAAACACTAATTAAAAAAAATACCATAAATAAATAGCAGAAGATCAGTAAAGGGAAAGGAATGGGATAGAGAGGAGGGGAGGGAAAAAGGAAAGTACTGGGGACTGAATTAGAGCAAATTATATTCCAGGTTTTTATAATTATGTTAAAACGAATTCCAATGTTACATTTAACTAAAAAGAACCAATAAGACAAAGAATTCTCAACAAATACTTATAAAAATGACTAAAAACAATGATCTGATTGAAACATAAAACATTTAACTTTCTTTTTGAGGATTTATGTATCTCTTAAAATATTGCTTCTGCTCAATTTTCTCCCTTTTTTCTGAGACTTCAGTATTTATATTCAATATTTAAGTGTATTTCACATGTAACTTATGTTCAGTTCTGTTCTTTTTTTCTCTTGTGCTTTGATTTGGTTGTTTTCTTTTGATGTATATATTTTAAGACTATAGATTGACCCCATGGGCACTTTACCCCTAAACTACATTCCTAGTACTTCTTATTTTTATTTTGAGACAAGATTTCACTAAGTTGCTGAAGTTGGCCTGGAACTTGTGATCCTCCTGCCTTACCCTCTCGAGGCACTAAAATTATAGATGTGCATCATGTACCTTGCTTGATCTAAATGTTTTTTATTTTGTTTGTTTTGTTTTGCCTGTTTTAGTTCTTTCTTTATTTTTTTACTTTTTAAATTTTTATTTTGTGTACCAGGTGCTGAGCCTAGGGGTTCTTCACCACTGAGCTGCATCCCCAAACCTTTTTATTTTATATTTTAAGACAGTATCTCACTAAGTTGCTGAGGCTAGCCTTCAACTTGCGATCCTCCTGCCCTCCTGAGTATCTGGAATCACAGGCATACCACCATGACCAGCTCCTTGGAATTCTCTCTCTTTTCTTTTCCTGTTTTTTTTTGGTACCAGAGATTGAACCCAGGAGTGCTTAACCACTGAGCCACATCCCCAGCCCTTTTTATGTTTTATTTTGAGACATGGTCTCACTAAGTTACTTAGGACCTTACTACTTGCTGAGGCTAGCTTTGAACTCAGGATCCTCCTGCCTCAGCCTTCTGAACCACTGGTATTACAGGTGTGCATCACTATGACCAGCTCCTTTAGTAGTTTAACCCATTTAGTAGGTTCCAACTTTCAAATATCTATTTTTCTTTACTCTTATAGATTCCAGTGCCCTGTCCAAAATGTACATTCTTTCATCTGTTAAGTCCATCTTTTTCTATATTTTCTTTAACATATCAGTATGGTTATTTAAAGTCCTTGTCTAGTAACTCTTACATCTGGACCATTTATGGGACTCCTTAGTTTTCCTCTAGATTATTGGATGTGTTTTCCTTCCTCGTGCCAAGTATAGTAACTTATCTTTATTAAATGCTAGGTGATGTGTGTAAAAAAATAGAGGGGGCTGAGAGATATAGCTCAGTTGATAGAGTGCTTGCTTTGCCCTGGGTTCAATCCCCAGCACCACAAAAAAAAAAAAAAAAAAAAAAAAAAAATTGAGGATCCAGATGATTTTACCTTCCATCATATATAAGGGTCAGCTTTTCTCCTGTGAGGCTGGTTTGGTGAGGCACAGATCACCCTAAGACTGAGATGGAGCTGCACTGGAGCTGGGTTATAGTTTTACAAGATTGGGTCTAGCTCTTACTTGTCCCAAGTTCACAGACATATCCATCCTTCCTGATTTTTTATTAAGAGCTAGTAGATTTCTTTCACCTCAGCCTTGAAAGACTACAAGAAATTCAGTTCTCACGCAAGGTTATTTTCTCTGTGCCCTAGTGGTGTCCTTCTGCATGGGCCAAGTCTGATTCTCAGCCCTCACCTAGAATCATCAGATGCCTCCAGGGAATATAATGATGTGCAATTATCAATTCACCTTAGAAAGGCTTTTTTTCCCCCTTCTCTGGATTTTTGTTAATCTAGTCTGGTGTTTTTCAAACATTTTGGTCTCAGGACTCCTTTACTCTTTACTCCTTTACTCTTAAAAATCATTTGGAGGGGCTGGGGCTGTGGCTTAGCGGTAGAGTGCTTGCCTCGCATGCGTGAGGCCCTGGGTTCGATCCTCAGCACCACATACAAAGCAATAAAATAAAGACATTGTGTCCATCCACAACTAAAAAAATATTTAAAAAAAATCATTTGGAACTTCAAAGAACATTTTTATGGGGGCAGAGTTGTTGATATTTACCCTGTTAGAAATGAAAAATGAGAAAATTTTTTAAAATTAATTCATTTAAAATAATTATATTAAATATATTAAACCCCTTGCCTTTTAATACAAATAACATATTTTATAAAAAGACTAAATTTAAAAAAATGAAAAGAGTGACTCTTTACACATTTGCAAATTTTTTAAACGTCTGGCTTAATAGACTATTAGATTCTTACGTTAGTGTCTGTATTCAATCTGTGATTTCATTCATCATATAGCCTTTGGAGAGAAAACAAGTGAAAAAAGTAATGTCTTAGTATTATTATGAAAACAGTTTTGACCTCATGAATTCTCTGAAAGGTGTTAGGGACATTTGGAGGTCCCCGGATTATATTTAGAGAACTTAGACCTACTCTGAAATACCTCTACAGCTCTCTGATGTTTTTGAAAATCCAATTTTCATAATTTATGCACATTTTACAGATGTTGGATCAGAATTATTCTTCTACCATGACCTGTTGCATTAATCTATTATTCTTCTACCATGAGAAAAGGAGAAGTCCTGTGAATGGTAGTAATAAAGCCCTGTGGCAGTGGAAGTCAGGTGATAACACTTTAAAATATACACATTAGTAGCTATGAAATTTGGCTGCATATTAAAATGACATGGGTTTTTTAAAAATATTTTTTAGTTGTCAGTGGACCTTTATTTTATTTTTTTATATGTGGTGTTGAGAATCAAACCCAGTGCCTCACACGCGCTAGGCAAGCGCTCTACCACTGAGCCACAACCTCAGCCGACCTGCGGAGTTTTTAAACAGCTTTTAATGCCCAAGTCAATGCCCCAGATCAATTAAATGAGAATTTCTAAGTGAGAGTCCAGGTATCAATGTTTTAAAAGTTTCCCCATGTGATTAAAATGTGTGCTAGTGTTGAAAACCGTAGGTATAGAATAAAAGAATAGAACCTGTGAATTCTGACTTGCCCAACTGTTGCCTTCTTTTCCTTCAGCCATTTGTTACTTATGTGTTGAACAGTGTGTCTGTCTCTCTGCTTCTGATTGCCCCCATTTCCCTATTTTGTAGTTATTTCTCTCGTTAAACAGGTTTTGAGCCTGGTGGGCCAGCCCCTTTGTGTGCCTCACCAGATGATCACATTTTCCTCTATTTACTCTTTTTTCTCTTCTCCATCCATCCTTCCCTACTTAGTTTATCCCATTCCTTTAACTCTTTTGAATGTAGAACTTGACCATAAATTTTTAGATTTGGTTTGTTTGTCTCTAAGATATCTGTTCTTCATTTTAAATCCATAAAACCAGGCGAGGGGCATTTTATAGTTTCTTTTTCAAGGATCCTAAATCAAATGGAGATTGGTGCTTTCAATGGCTCTCACAGGAAGAAAGGTATTCTGTCCTTAACTAAGGCCCTCCTGGTCTGGCTTAGGCTGTGGGATACATGGCCTCAGTGGCTGAAGTTGGAGATAATGATACTGTTGTCAATCCTTGTTCTCTGGGATTCTGAACAGCTGAAGGTTAGCATCCAGTTGGAGGAGTTGGGGATCACTTATACTGGTAGCCTGAGTGGGATAGTAAGGACTCCAGTATATGTAATGCCTGTGTATACTTTTAGGTCTTTCACACTTGTGTGCTTTGTGTCAATCTCCTCATTGTGTGCCCCTTATAGAGAAAGTCAGTGAGGAGATTTCTGCTTATACATTAGTCCTTTCATTTCTGGATCTCTGTTGGCTGTGCCTGTGTTAGGTATGGGCATACTCATTGTCTTTGCACCTCAGAGAAAGAGAGATCATAGACATAGGATCTAGGCTTGAAATGACTTTGGAGAGGTTTCAGGCTAATGTACTACCGGATTAGGAATTATCTGACATGATTTTTTTTATGTATCTTCCATGAAAAATAGCCCTTTACAGATGGTTTGGATTTGTATGGAAGAAAGGTCCTACTCCCATAAATTAAGATCTTATAAGGAAGCACAAGGTCACATAGCCATCAAGTGACAGACCAGGGACCAAAACTAGATTCCAGATTCCCAACCAAATACTTTTCCCCCCGCTTTTCTGTTGGTGCATATTAATTATGCAGAAGAGTGGGTTCCACTGTAGCATATTTGTACATACATATAACATCAAATGATTGATTTCCCTCTAACATCTCTCCTTACCTTCCCCTTTCCCTTTCTCTACACTGATGTTTTCTCTTCTACATTCATGACATCCTCTTCCTGCCCTCCCCCACAACTTCCAGATAAAGAGAAAACAGACAGTACTTGTCTTTCTGAGCTTGACTTTATGATTCTAATGGTCTGTAGGTTCACCTATTTTCTGAAAATGACATAATTTCCTAACCAAGTACTTTTCTGCCAAGTTGTGCTATTTTGAGGCCCAAGCACAGACCCCAACTCTTAGTAAGATGATGTACCAGGTGACCTGTTTCTGAAGAGATTAGGGAAGATTACATGATGAGGAGAGTCAGCTGATGTGATAGAAGAGTACCCTAGAGTGGGAGCAAAAAATCTCTCTTTGAATTTTGGTCGATCCCATTGGCTGTGTGACCTTGAGTAGGTTACTTTCCTTCTCTGAGCTTATTTCATTGTATATGAAATGAGAAGAATAATCCTTGCACTTTCTCCTTCCTGAGCAAGTTGTAAAGCAGATAAAAACTCTGAATTCTGAAGCACCATAGAGAGATGTTGGAAAGGGTCTTAGTATCAGTAAACAAACTTACATTCTCTTGTTTATATAGGTTCGGGAGGCCTTGAGAAAAGCGGAGAAGGAACTGGAATCACACAGCTCATGGTATGCTCCAGAGGCCCTTCAGAAGTGGCTACAGCTGACACATGAGGTGGAGGTGCAGTACTACAACATCAAGAAGCAAAATGCTGAGAAGCAGCTGCTGGTGGCTAAGGAGGGGGTGAGACCTGCCCTCCTGTGGTCCTCCTTCTGCCCTCTTCTCTCCTCCCTACTCTTCTCTCTTTTCCCACTCCTCCTTTCTTTTCTTTGCCTCACCTGTACCTCCCTTTGGGCAAAGAGATATCCTGTGGTGGGTTCCTGATAATGTCCTAGGCTTCTGGAGCGGGGAATGGGGGTGTATGGATACACCCTCCTGCCTTCTGGGAAAGATGAAGCAAGTGGAAGCAGGTAGAGGGAAAGAATTCAGGATTCTTGTCTGCTTTACAACTCCTAGGCCCAGGCTGTCATGGGGACAGAGGTTCTCCTTCCTGACAGAGAACACTTGCTTCTTATTTCCTCTATTTCTTCCCACTGCCTTCTTTTTTCCCTTCCCATCTTTCTCTTCCTTTTCCTTGTGCAGCCCAAGATGTCTTAGGAGGAAGGAGACCCAGCCACAGGAAGGCCTTTCTCATTTCTTTCAACCTCTAATCCCTGCTCTCTTTAAGCTGGGGGCCTCATCTTTACAGGCTGAGAAGATAAAAAAGAAGAGAAACACACTCTTTGGTACCTTCCATGTGGCCCACAGCTCTTCCCTGGATGATGTGGATCATAAAATCCTAACAGCTAAGTAAGTAGCACCAGTTATCAACTCTGGCAATGACCATACTACCCTTAGAAATTGAGGGCACATAGGGCTTCTCATCCCTATTCCATTTCCTTACTGGACAGCTCTGCTCTCCCACCCTGATTCAGCTCCCACCTTGCCCTTAAGTTTATGAGTTAATTGGGTTTATAATTCATACACATCCCCCCAACTTTTTCCTCTAAGAAGAGGCCTCACTCTTTTTGGGACTCCCATTCAGCCCATGACTATAGTTGTCTTTCATTTGACTTCAGGCAAGCGCTGAGCGAGGTGACAGCAGCACTGAGGGAGCGCCTGCACCGATGGCAACAGATTGAGATCCTCTGTGGCTTCCAGATTGTTAATAACCCCGGCATCCACTCACTGGTGGCTGCCCTCAACATAGATCCCAGCTGGATGGGCAGTACACGCCCAAACCCTGCCCACTTCATCATGACCGACGACGTGGATGACATGGATGAGGAAATTGTGTCACCCTTGTCCATGCAGTGTAGGTGACCTCACTGGTGGAGCTTGAGGGAAGGAATCTTTGATACACAAGCTGAGAAGTCCACAGCCTGTGCCGGGCTTAAATAGCACGTGGGGCAGATAACCAGGAAAACATTTCACCTCATAACCTTGATTAATAAAGCACAGTTCACATCAGGATTTTTTTTATAGTTGTCCTTTTGCTGGTTTTTTTCCTTGCTATTTGCCCTGTCTGTCCTGGGCTGATTGTGTTAAATGTGTCTCCCTTCACTCTTTGCTTTCCTGTTTATTGTCCCTTCTCTCCCCAACTATCTACCTTTATTAAAAATAATATCCTTTAGGGATTCTGATTTACTGTGCAAAAATGGCATTCATTTTATTGCATCTATTTATTTATTTATTTATTTATTTTTCTTATTTGTAATTGCTAAAACAGATGAATGGAATGATGTCTCTCTTTCTCTTTGCCTTTTTGTGTGAGGCCCCATTAAGCAACAGTCCCTTAAAGTGATATACCTTTAAAGCCTCCCAGCTGGAAAGACATTCTTGCCCAGGAGGAACCTCCTGCACAAGCATGTCTGGCTTTCCACCTGAGCTTTGAACCTCCCCATTCTCTGTCCTGGGCCTTCCCTCTCCCTTGCAGGTGATGAGAGTGAGTAGAGCCAAGCCAAAAGGGACAATATTCTTGGTGAAGTCCTTAGTAAATGAAGGGTCTTTTCCTTTTTGGATGAGAAGTTATTTTAGGTAAATAGAATAGGCCTTATGATAAAGCTGTTGTCCGGGGCCCATATCCCACTAGTTCAGAGGGAATGGCAAAAAGCCATGGCTGGTTTAGGGACTCTCTTTTAGAAGGCCAAATCCTTTCCTCAGGCTGGATCCTCTCTAAACAAAATTTATTTGTAAATTTCTCAGTAATACTCTGCTCCTGGCCAAGTCTCTTTGTCTCCCTGATCTGATATCTTATTAGGACTTTAGTGAAAGGCCTAAGAAGGTTTGGATCATAGATAGGCAGAGCTGGATCCTGACTTGATAGACTAATTTCTATGCTCTTCAGGTTGGGAGGGACCTCCATTAGCTCTGAGCAATCCATCTCCTGCCCCCAGCCTTTCCCATTTCCCATTGATGGGCAGGCTGAAGCCCTCCATAAATCAGATTCTCTTCTCCTTTTGGCCTGGGTGTTGACCCTAGATGCTGCCTGGCTGATGGGGCGTAGGTTCAGTGACCGCTCTCTCTGCTCTACATCCGCCGGCTCGGATGATCAGTCCCTCTGGAAATACCCGGGTTTGAGGAGCCCCTTTGGGGCTTTTGTTTTTCCGACTTTTGGGACTAAACCAACACTCCTACCCCACGAACCGCCTTTCCTGCCTGCCTCACATCCCTGCCTGCTCCCTTTGTCCCTCTCAGCACCGTCCTTACTAACGGCAGGGAGGGGTTCGGGGGTGAGAAGAATCAGCCTGCTCAGCCAAGAGCTGGAGAGAGAACATTCATAGTGATGGAAGTCTTTGGCTTCTCCCTGCAGCCCAGTGACACAGGTGTCTTAGTTGCCTTTTTTCCAGATGGGCTGGGAGGGAAAGAGGGAAGGAAAAACCAGGCCTCTCTTTTCTCTTTTTAATGTTTCTCCCCTTCCTTCCTGTTTCTACCTTCTTCCTTTCTCTTCCCCTTCCTATTATGGCTTTCTTTTTCTCTTCAGCCTCCTTTTCATGCCGTGAAGGCCACCAGTCATAAAAGCCCTGCCTCCCCACCCTCTATCACTATGTAACTGTGCTCTTTTCCTGGAGTCCCTTCCAGGGCTTCTGCTACCCTTCTAACCTGGGCCTTTCTCCCATCTTGAGGAGAAATCAGGGCAGCCAATCTCAGGGTGAAGGAGAAGAGACTAAGGTCTACATTCATTTTTCAGTTGGAGCTGAGATTGAGCCAAAGCAGGATGCTCTGGCACATTCTTAAGTTACCTGATGTCCAGCCATCCCTTCACTGTGGGCATGGTGGTTTTCATTTTCCAAGAGCCTGATTAGCAGAATTGATCCAATAGATGGATCATTGTTGTTAAATGCATATTAGAGAAATATGTAAAGGGTAAATAGGGGGCTGGGGTGTGACTCAGTGGTAGAGCGCTTGCCTAGCATGGGTGAGGCACTGAGTTCAATTCTCAGCACTACATATAAATAAATTTAAAAAAAAGGTTCATTGACAACTAAAAAATATTTTTTTAAAAAAAGGATAAAGAGTAGTATAAAAAAGGCATTATAGTCTCACCATAGCTGAGCACTTGTTGTTTTAGTCTTTTCTCTGTGAAAATTTTAAAACATAGTAAAGATAAAACCCACGGCCATTTATTGAATGCTATGACCTACGACAGGCTATTTAAAAATATTATCTTGAAGTCTCAGAACAATACTGCAGGATTTTACAAATTATGAATTAAAATGGGGATGTAAGTTGTTTAAGATCACAGCTAGAAATGGAAAGGCCTGGTTTCAAACTCTAGTATTTTGAATTCCAAAGTTTAGGGAAAATATACTTTTTTTGAGTGGGGGAATACCAGGGATTAGACCCAAGGGCACCTAACCACTGAGCCACATCCTCAGTCTTTTTTTTTTTTTACATTTTTTTAAGTCCAGGTCTCACACTAGGTTGCTTACAGCCTTGCTAAGTTGCTGAGGCTGGTTTTGAACCTGTGATCCTCCTGCCTCAGGCTCCTGAGTTGCTGAGATTACAGGCATGTGCCACCATAACTGGTTACATATACTTTTAAAAAAAAATCCTTTTTCTTCTCCTGAGCATTTCAATAGGTATTTTTCTAAGTTTTTAATATTTTTTATGAGTCTCACTTTTTTTTTTTTTTTTTTTTGGTACCAGGGATTGAACCCAGGAGTGCCTAACTACTGAGCACATCCCCAGTCCTTTTTGTGTTTTATTTAGAGACAGGGTCTCACTGAGCTTCTTAGTGCCTCACTTTTTGCTGAGGCTGGCTTTGAACTTGTGATCCTCCTGTCTTAGCCTCCTGAGCCACTGAGATTACAGGTGTGTGCCACCGTGCCCAGCATGAGTCTCATTTTAATATCCCTATAGTAGATGTATTCTTGTTTTCCCATTGTCCTACCTTTATGTTTACTTTCATACAATTATTAGTGATCTGATGAAAATGTTTGTGTGTTAAGTCTAAGTTACAAGTTATTTCAAGAAGTTGGCTTTCTGAAAAGGCTGGTTCTTAGTGCTCTCCCGGACCTTGCCCCAAGTTCCTGTTCTACCCTGCCCTGCCTGTGTTCTACTAACTGCCTCGCCACCTCCCTTTATAGTGACATTGGCTTTAGGCCTCCTTCCATTGGAGTTGCCACTAAAACTGACCTGGGCACCTCATCTTCAATTTCCTATCCTTTCAGGACCCCTGGTGGGAGGTTTTTGGGAGGTGGGACCCCATTCTTCAGATTGGGAATCAAAGACCCAGAGTGATCTCCAGTAGGCATTATTCTATGGACACCTGCTTGTCTGCTGCCTAACGGGAACTGACATTTTCTTACACTTTTTCCACTCTCCTTGCAGCCCCCAGCCTTCAGAGCAGTGTCCGGCAGCGCCTGACGGAACCACAGCATGGCCTGGGATCTCAGAGGTTGGTAGAGGGCGAGGCCAGCCACTTCTTGACGAGCCGGGTCTCTCTGCGGCGAATGCGCAGCCTTTCATCTGGACAGTCTTTCAGTTCTGAAGGTCACGGGACCAGCCCACCATCTGCCTCTGCTTCTTCTTCCTCCTCCTCTTCCACCACCACAACCACCACCACCACTACCACCACCACCACCACCACCACCATCACCACCATCCATGTACACCCTGTTTATTACCACCAAAGCACTTCCTATTTCCTCCAGATGGATCCCTACCCTGACCCACCCCCTTCTGACAGCACCGCTGTGATGCCTGGGCATTCAGAGAGCTTGGGGTATCAGCTGTCTCTCTTCTCTTTCTTCCTTCCCTTCCTGCTGCTTTTACCTTGGCTTCTGCCTGTTGGCTGCTGCTTGGTCAACTCTGGAAATGTGTGCAGTGGGGAATCTTCTCCTTGTCCTGTCCTTTCCCAGCTCTGGGGCTTCCTTTTAAGGTCATCTCACTTTCCCATACCTTTCTTCCCTTCTCTGTGTGGGGTTTGCTGGCTTTTCCCCATGATCCTATAGCACTTTTGCCTAAACCATGCACTTCTACATCCATTATCTCATTGGGGCCCCTACTTCCTTTACTCCTTCAACAAGCATTTATTGATATCTACTCTGTGCCAGGTTCTTCTGGACATGGGGATTCATAGATGATAAGATACAATTCCAGTCATCATGAACTACAGTCTGGTCCATGAATAATTATGGAACAATCTGATAAGTGCTATGGGGGTGTTGAGGAAGGAGGAGTGACTAACAGTGTGTACCTGGGTGGAATGCTTCACAAAAGAGATGACATTTGTGCTAATACTCTGTTTGCAAGGAAAAGAGAAAATATTCTAGGCAGAGGAAACATATGCAGAGGCATGGAGGTGCAAGAGAATGATATATTCATGATTAAAATATTGGATACATGTTGGTGGGAAGAAGCAGAGGTTAGAATGATGAACATCTCAGAAAAGCTAAGGGTTTTGGCTTTTACCCTTTAGGAGATGAAGAACAGCAAAAGGAGTTTTAAAAGAAAGAGAATTGATTAGATTTGCATTTTAGTGGCTTGTATACAGGAAGGAAAGGAAGAATTCAAAAGTTATTGTAGTAGACCACTAGAGGAGGTAATCAGGTCTTGGGATGAAAGAAACAAATAATTTGATAACTGACTAGAGGTAAAGGAAAGGGAGGAATCTAGTATGACACCTTGGTTTCTAGCTTCAGTGACTGAATGAGTCTTGGACAGGTTTGGGGGTTTTGGACAAGAAAAGTTGGGTAAGTATTAAGATGCTCATTTTTCAGAGTAGGAAGTGAAGGTTCTGAAAGGTTAAGTAATGTTCCCTAGGTCCCACAGCTAATTAAGAGCAGAGCATAGACTGGAACTTGGCTTTCCATCCCAGGACACTCTCTTGGATATTTTTGTCCTTCTATGAGGTCTCAATAATGAACAGGAAAGGAATTAGTGAAAGACTTTCTCTTGCAGCCTGGTCTGGCATCTGCAGGAACTTTCCCTGCTAAGACCTCAAGTTGATAGACTAAGGTCAGAGGTAGAATAGCCTTGACTTCGTGGAACAAGCTTGGGGGACCCTCAGAAAGTCTTACTCTTTAGAAGTGTCTCTTATTTCTGAAGTTGTGATTATGGCCTAGTCCTGGATGCTGGGCTGCAATCTGCCTGTTTCTTTCTTTTGGTCCTACCTCACTCTGGATACTCATCTCTAACACTCATAGTTTTCCATGAGGGCTCTTCTTTTTTGTCACAAAGGGACTGAACTTGCTCAGCAGAGCTGCCCATCTTCACTCTCATCCTCATTTTCATCCAGAAGCCTAGGAAGAGAAACAACTCCAAAACAAATGAAGAGGACTGAATTGGGTTTGGGAAGCTAGGGGATGCTCTGAATCTCGTGCACCAAGGCCTAAACTGAGGGCATTGGGAATGAAGGGGTGGGGGAGCTACCTGCATCCACGTGGCCTGTTCACTACTTAATTTTCTTTTGCACCATGCAACAGAGGATCATCTCTAAAGGCAAACAGGCTCTCTAGTAAGGTTAGTAATGTGGGATGGGAGTCCAAGGCAGTTTAGCCTTTGGGGAGGGACATCCTGGCCTCAAGGGTTTCAAAGATTCAGGAAGGGAAGGTGAGCCTCCCTCAGTGGGCCTTCCTCCAGGGTCTTATATTTCTTTGGCAGTCTTAGCTTTTAGTTGATGAGGGAAGCATAAAAGGGTGGGAATCAAGATAAAATGGATTGAGGGCCAGAAGTGGTGAGACTGGGAGAGCCCAACTTTTTGACTTTTTTTCTTTGGTGTTAGAAAACTAGGCTCTTAGCCAGGTGCGGTGGCACATGCCTGTAGTCTCAGCACTTTGGGAGGCTGAGACAGGAGAATTGTGAGTTCAAAGCCAGCCTCAGCAATGGTGAGGCACTAAGCAACTCAGTGAGACCCTGTCTCTAAATAAAACCCAAAATAGGGCTGGGGATGTGGCTCAGTGGTCAGGTACCCCTGAGTTCAATCCCTAGTACCAAAAAAAAAAAAAAGAAAAAGAAAAAGAAAAGAAAACTAGGCTCTTAGGACCCTTACTACCTCAGTTTAGAGGGCCTCCATTCAGTGTGGTTGCTCCTTAGAATTTCTTTAGCACTTTCTCAATGCTTTATATGTGTATGGAGAAGACAGGGTAGGGAGAAGATCATTTTGAGGCTTAGAGAAACAAAGACACATTTAGATAGAAGCAAGGACCAATGTCAGATATATGAAATCAAATATGAGATTGAATATTTGTGAATAATAGATTATGCAGCTAAAACAGTATTTGTGGCATGGGAGCTAGAGCTGGAATCAGTCTCTGCTGTCCCTTGAGTCCAGGAAGATACTAGTCCATGGGGTTGCTGTTTAATTCCTTGATAACTAAACCTATGACAGCTATGAGTTAGCCCTGTTTACATGTTAAAGGGACCTGGCACCCTCCCTAACTTGTAACTGTTGGCCTTCTCCTTTCTGGGTCCTGTAATGCTCTCCTCTCCCACTCAGATGGATTCCTGACTCAGATGTTTATATATTTCCTTTAGCTCCTGTGCATCTGCTGTAGGTTCTCATGCCTCTGGGAAAGCAGAAAGAGGGTTCAGAATTGGTAGGGAACCCCCATATGTACCCTTTTGTCTATAGAGGCAGGAGTAGTGGCACCTGGAATAGGTTTATGTTCTGCCTTGAAATGGCTAGCCCCTTAAAGGTTCTCAAGCTCCTGGACTAGACTGTGTGTGTGCATGTCCATTGTGCAGTGGCATGTTCCCATAACTCAGCCTTGCAAAGAAAGCCTCTTATGACTGGCCCCTATATGGGCCTCCCAGATTGGCTGGCCTCATCTCTTCATTCCCACAGTACTTTATATATTTTTAAGTGTTTTGCCAATATTATTCATACTGCAAACAATATTTTTAGATGACTAAACTGATATTATCTTCATTGGGCCAAAAGTGAGGACCAGCAAAGTTAGATGACTTGTCCAAGATCACACAGAAGAGTCCAGAGCTCTTCTGAACCCCAGCTCCTTAAAGGCCAACATCCTGTCTTTTCTATGCCTCTCTATATTCTCCCTGTCAGCAGAGCTCTGAAACAGACCCCACCCTTCCTGCTGCCACCATGCACTTTTGAGTTGAACTCTATAACACTTCTCTGTGACCTCCTTTATATCCTGTGAGAAGGTAGGAAGAGGCAGCAACTTGGCCTTTTGGTGTGGGTGAAGGATTGTTTGCAAGGCTTTTCTAACTTCTCCTCCCAGCCTGGGTCAGGACCACTGACTGCATGTTCCGTGTTCCTTGGGGCCTGGCCCAGACTGGATGTATTCCAAGGTGTGACAGGAGTAAGTGGGGGAGGAAGGCATGAAAAGTGGTGACTCAGAGCAACATGTAGGTTCTATGTTAGCACAGGGCTGAGTCCTAAGAAACCTAGTCAAGGCTGGGTGCAGCAGCACATGCCTGTAATCTCAGTGACTCAGGAGGCTGAGGCAGGAGGGTCACATGTTTGAGGCCAGCTTCAGTAACTTAGTGAGACCGTGTCTCAAGAAATAAAAAGGGGTGGGGATGTAGTTGAATGGTAGAGCACCCCTGGGTTCAATCCCCAATGCTTAGAGTGGAGGGAAGAAAACTAGCTAGCTATGGCATCCACAGGAGGATGCCTGTGGGTTTAAGCCTTTGGGTGCAGCAGTTTGGGGCCTTTGAATTCAACAGGGGTGGGGCTCAGGTATTTAAAAGCCCTTTGCCTGACAGATGAGGGTATAATGACATTTGTTTTTGTTTTGTTTTGTTCATTTCTTCTCTTTCCATCACTTTTTCCTTTCATTCTCACCCTGCTGGTCCTTATTTGTACCTGCTTCTCTTTTTGCTTTTCTTCCTTCACAATTCTCTCCTTTTCCTGTCTCTTCTTCAATCTATTTCATTCCCTATTTTTGCCACCTTTTGTATCCCATACTAATGGCTTATTCAACTTCCGTTACTCACTCCTCTCTCCTCATCTGCCTATTCATCCTATTTCTCTTTCCTACCCTGACCTTGTCTTCTCATGTTGTCCCTTTCTCCTCTTCACTTTTTCCCATCTCCCTATCCTGTATATGTTCCTTTCTTCTGCTCGTTCTATGTCTTGCAGGGATTTGACCCATTCCGATTCGGAGTCCTCCCTCCACATGAGTGACCGCCAGCGTATGGCCCCCAAGCCTCCTCAAATGGGCCGTGCTGCAGATGAAGCTGTCAATGCGATGACTTCCAATGGTAGCCACCGGCTGATTGAGGGGGTTCACCCAGGATGCCTGGTGGAGAAACTGCCTGACAGTCCTGCCCTGGCCAAGAAGGCATTACTGGCGCTGAACCATGGGCTGGACAAGGCCCATAGTCTGATGGAGCTGAGCCCCTCAGCCCCACCTGGTGGCTCCCCACCTTTGGATTCTTCCAGTTCTCATGGCCCAAGTTCCCCAGACCCAGACACACCATCTCCAGTTGGCGATAGCCGAGCCCTGCAGGCCAGCCGAAACACACGCATTCCCCACTTGGCTGGCAAGAAGGCTATGGCTGAGGAGGATAATGGTTCTATTGGTGAGGAGACAGACTCCAGTCCAGGCAGGAAGAAGTTTCCCCTAAAAATTTTTAAGAAGCCTCTTAAGAAATAGGCAGGATGGGGGTGGCAGTTGTGAGACAGTTTGTCCTTCCCTGGGTTTTCTGCCTTCCCTTCCTTCCCTTCCTTCCAAATATCTGGCCCCTAGATTGGGGAACTGAGGGGCTGGCCCAGGGGCCTGGGCACTGTACATACCTGCTGCCTCCATCCTTGGGTCCTTCATCATTATTTATTAACTGACCACCGAAGCCTGCCTGCCCTGCTTCCCTCCCAACTGTGGGCTGCTGCTGTCACTCCCTCTCCACTTCAGTGCATGTCTTAGTTGCTGTTCCCTCAGCTCCCAGCATCTCTGGGGTCCAGCTTCTGTCTGCTGTCCCATTTTTGAGGTTTGGTTTTTTTGTTTCTGTCTCCTGCTTTCAGGCTCCTCCCTCCCACCATATCCCAACTTCCCCTAGCAGTTGTGGGGAAAACAGAAGGAGTAACTTCTGACACCTGTGCCTCATATCTCTTCACCCACCTACATTGGTTCTGTTGGCCCCTGACTGGGGCCAAGGGCCTAATCTGTGACATTCGTTCTTTGGGAGTATGGTGGGCTGGAGAGAACCTCATGCTGGAGCTCACTCAGGCTTACAGGGATTCACAGGGGAGTAAAACCAATTCCCAGAGAACAAGTCACCAGAGTGTTGAAGAGAGGCCAGGCTAGGGATGGACTGGGAGAGACCTCTCTCAGCTGGAGGAAGAGTGGATGCCAGAGCCATGGGCTATAAGACAGTCACCTTTTCTCTCTTGTCGCATCCACATCTGCCTCCCTTTACCCCCACCCACTCCCCGCATACTGTAGGAGTGTTCGTCTCTAAGAGGTGCTGCCTCAAAGCATCCCCAAGTATACTCCTTGGGCTCAGGACAATTGGCTTCCCTGGCTGTGGGAGCCACAGTTGTAACACAGGGCTCTCATGGAGCGCTGGAGATATTGGACAAGGATGTTGCTGTATTTGAACCAAAAGACAAAACAGTTTAAAAGCAAAAAAAGAAATCTCCTGAATTTCCCAAGTGCCTGCACAGCATACTCTCCTTGTTAGACCCCATTTTCATGTTACTGCATAGCCTGGGCCAAAGGCTCAAAATGGACACAACCAGTTTGGGGAAGGAGTGGCAAAGGAAGATGGTATATGTGAAGGCTGCTGTGTGACCACTTCCCCCCACCCTTTCCTTCTAGACAACTCCTTTACCTGTTTTTGCTATGGCTGTAAAGGTATTTTCCCCCTCTGCCCCATTCTGCCATGCCTTTACCCTGGGATCCTATTTTGGGTCTGGGGTGGGTGCACCTAGGGTTGGTCTTAGGAGGGTGCTAGGCTGCAGACTGCCTTGTATCCCCTGGACACCCTCACATGGGTTTTTCTGTGTTATTTCATAAGACTCTTTGAAGTCCAATAAAGCATGTAGGAGATTTTAACCTCTGTTGGTTTTGACTCTCATTGTGTTCTTTGTGGCTTAACAGACAAAAGATGAGGAAGAGATTATTTCCCCTGGCAAGAGAAAATGCAACTCAAAAGCACATACCTGAAAGCAATCTGGGTAGTTACCTACTAAAATACAGGATGCCTAATTACATTTTAACTTCAGATAAAAAGTAACTTTTTAGTATAATTATGTCCCATGCAATATTTGGGGCACAGTTTTACTTCTTAAACCTTGACAATCCTATTTCTGGGTTGTCATGATCCCATAGCTTCACCTCTGACTTCCTACGATTTTTTTTTTTTTTTTTTTGGTACCAGGGATTGAACTCAGGGGCACTCGACCACTGAGCCATATCCCCAGCCCCATTTTGTGTTTTATGTAGAGACAGGGTCTCACTGAGTTGCTTAGCGCCTCGCCGTTGCTGAGGCTGGCTTTGAACTCGCAATTCTCCTGTCTCAGCCTCCCTAAGTGCTGGGATTACAAGCGTGAGCCACCGCGCCCGGCTCCTCCTACGATTTGAAAGTACCTAATGGGGAACCTGGGCAACGTCTGGAGAGCCAGTGAGAAACCAATGAGAGGTAGTGAAGGTTTTAGGGGAAAGATGCCACAGATAGATTTCATGATCAGTTTCGGTAGCCCAAAGCAGAAGCGTTTACATCGGCCTTGTATAGAAAGACTCTCGGGTCTTCTTACCATCCAGGTTTGGTCACCAACTCTATCCCATGTTCACAAGGCAACAACTACTTTATTGCTCGCCCTCTCTTTGTCACTGTCCACCTGAGACCTCAAAAAGCAAATGGGGGGCTGGGATTGCAGCTCAGTGGTAGAGCGCTTGCCTTGCATCTGTGAGGTACTGGGTTCCATCCTCAGCACCACATAAAAATAAATATATTGTGTCCATCTACAACTAAAAAAAAAAAAAGCAAATGGGTCATGGCTTTGCTTAAAAATCTCACAGGGCTCCCATTTCCTAGCATGGCTTTCCTCCAACTCTGGAGTGTCTGGCTTCGCCGCCGACCTGAGGGCCTTGACGCTCCTGGCTGTTCTGGCCACGGATGCTAGGCTACAGCCCACATCGGAAGGCAGTTTCGGGATTATCCTAACAGTTGAAGTAAGAAAAAGTGTTATGGATGGTTGGGGTTTTGTTGTGATTTCAAAAATGCTTATACTGCCTGACTAGGCGGGGTTCGCGGACGGGGTGGGGAGAGGGTGGGGCCGAGTCTGGCGGGCTTTCAGTGCTGCGTGGGGCCCCAGGGCTTCGCACTCGGCTTTGCCCATACCCAACATGGCGACGAGAGAACTGCGTTCCCGCCAGTCCTCCCGCCCTTAATGTATCCGTGGGAGAGGCACGGTTTCCAGTTGCCCATGCTCAACATGGCGGCTACAGGGCGAAGCTGACTTCCTGTAGTCAATTTCTGCCGACTTGACCCTGGGCGTGGGCAGCGTCGACGACGTCATTCAAGCTCCGTCGCGCCGCTTTGTGCGTCACTGGTGGCGGGAGCGGGAAGGAGTTCGGATTGCCGCGCCTCAGCGCTGGTGAGGAAAGTGCTGTCTGTCCCCTAGTTTCACTCTCTGTGCCTGAGCAGCGTCTTGGAGCCAGCCCTTCACACTCTGCCACCGTCTCGATCCTGCCAGCGTCTCGGAGCTGCAGCCCCATTTCGGATCCCTCAGCACCTCAGCCACTAGCTGCGATGCATGTGATCAAGCGAGGTGAGGGGTCCGGAGAGGCCGCGGGATGGGTGAGGAGGGAGATTGGGGATGTGGGCTGCTGCTGCCCAAGCGCTTACCCTCGCCCGCTGGCCTACCGGCCTCTGCCACTTCCCGCCCTTCCCGCCCTTCCCGCCTCGGCTTCCCGCCCTGTCATCCATCTCGGCCTCTGTCTTTCGTCAGTCTTCTCCATTCTCCTTCGGGCCTTCAGTCTGCGCCCCCTCAGTTTTGTCATCGTGCCTTCTTTCAAAAGTTATCTCTCCTTCCTTGCATCGAGAATAGTTACTGTGTGCGCCAAGCATTTTCCAGGCATTATGTTCTTCCTCGCCATAGCGTAAGAGAGAGCGATCATTGGCTCCACACAGATAAAGAAACTGAAGTTCAAAGAGGTTTTGGTGACCGACCAAGTGTCCCCCAGTTAGTTAATGGCGAGGTCAGGGTTCAGACCCATAGCTGACAACAGAATTTTACTTGAAAATGAAACCCATGGGGTTGTGACCTGCCCTAATCACAGGGGAAAATAAGGAAAGGGACTTTGAACTCTGCACGGGCACCTGTCATTTTCCTTGTCACTTTTGTGGTATGAGGGTGGACGTGTGGGGTAGAAAAAGATTCCAGACACAGGCAGCACCATAGAATTTGTCCTTTAAGACATAATGTTGCCCTATGTCCCAGTAGTAATCCCAGAGGAGAGTTTATGGCACAGACTGTCTCCCTTATGATGGGAAGAGATACTAGATAAACGAAAGGTGGCCAAGGCTGCTTCTGACAGAATGGAAGAGTCGGGACTTGCATTCTTTTCCAACAGTTATTTCCTGTTAGATTTGCTGTGTTCCTTCTTTGTGCCCAGCTCTTTGCTAAGCAGATAATAAGAGGAGTTAGAGTTAGGCTCTGCCTGGGGCATAGATTGAAAAAACAAAACAACATGTACTTAAAACAAAGAGCCATATGAGACAGGTAGGACCAGATTTTTGAGGTGAATCTACTTGCCTCTTAAAATAACAAAGTTATTTCGAAGTTGTAGGAATTTAGTAAATACTAGTTGATTGGATGTTTTGTTTTGTCTACTAGGCTGTGAACATTTCAAAGATAGGGACTGCTCACATTTAACACAGGACCTGCCATGAATAGGTGCTCAAAGAATCAATGGGAATGGGAAACATAAGAGAAATAGAGAAACACTAGACGCGACATGGGGGAGGTGGGGGGCAGGAAAGGGGAATGGGTATAGTAAAGATGGTTGATAAAAATATATATAAATATATATATATATATATATATACTGTTCATTGAAAGTGCATATAAAGATGTTTAATATGAAGAATGTAATCTTATAATTTTGTGCAAAGTTAGAAAAATTATGATTGTAACAATTTTTTTCTATTTGCCTCAACAAATGTTTTCAGTGAATAGTGTGTACAGCTTCTGATAATTTGTTTTTTTCTGTTATGTTTGCCAACATGTATTAAAATGCAACTTTTGGGAAAAAAAATAAAATTAAAAAAAAAAAAAAAGAATCAATGGGAATAATTATGTAAAAATGCAGGATACAATGATTACTGTGGGTAGGCAGTTGATTTTCTTGTGTCCAGATTGCTTTAACTACAGCGAAAAGATAGAGAGGTGGACAATGGTGGTCTGTCTTCCTGTGTTCAGTATCTTGATACATCATTTTTTGATCTTCAGGCCCCCATTTTAGTTGATGAGACCACCAAAATACAATAATGTACTTTATTATTGTTATTATTTTTTGTTAGTGATACTGGGAATTTAACCCAGGGATGCTGTACCTCTGAGCTCCACACTCCAGATCTTTTTTATTTTTAAGACAGTATCACTCTATGACTTGAAATGCAATTAAATAAACTAAAAAAAAAAAAAAAAGACAGTATCACTAAGTTGCAGAGGCTGGCCTCAAACTTGCGATCCTTCTGCCTCAGCTTCCTGAGTCACTGGGATTACCAGGTGTGCACCACTACATCCAGCATTAGTGCCCTGTTTTTTGGTCTGTTCCTGTGATTGAGAGATGAACATAGTTTTTAAACCTTTAGGAAGAGATATTTGAGATTGGTTTCAAGATAAGTCAGTAACAAAGATAAATTGAGAATTTATGGACTTAGATGACCACAGTGAGTAGTAATTCTGATTTAATAAATCTCTAATAAAGGTTGAATTTTTAACCTTTTGAGCCTACTTTGAAATACTATAGTTTACAAAGTACTCTACAATAAGCACTTTAAAAGGCAGGACTTATTTTGTTTCTCACTCCTTTAGAGAACAGTTTAATCCAGATGACTCATGCTCTATCTAGACTCAGCCATTTTAGAATTCAGTAAAGCTTTAAAAAAAAATTTTTTTTTTTTTTTTAAGCTGGGCACAGTGGCGCATGCCTGTAATCCTAGCACTTTGGGAGGCTGAGACACGAGAATCATGAGTTCCAATCCAGTCTCAGCAACGGTGAAGCACTAAGCAACTCAGTGAGACCCTGTCTCCACATAAAAACACAAAATAGGGCTGGGGATGTGGGTCAGTGGTCGAGTACCCCTGAGTTCAATCCCTGGTACCAAAAAAATTTTTTTTTTTTTAGTTGTAGATGGACAAAATACCTTTATTTATTTATTTTTAAGTGGTGGTAGGAATTGAACCCAGTGCCTCACACATGCTAGTCAGGCACTCTACCACTGAGCCACAACCCTAGCCCTCCATAAAACTTTTTAATGTTTGAAATATACTTAGATTTGCTCATTTTATTTGTTTGTTTGTTTGTTTGTTTATTTTTGTGCCGTGGATTGAACCCAGAGCTTTGGACAGGCAAGGCAAGTGCTCTACTACTGAGGTATACCTCCAGCCCTATTTTTTGTGTTTTAATGTGCATAGGTTTTGTCAGGTTTTTTTTGGTCCTCTCATTTTTGGCATGCCAGTGAAGTTACAGACTAACTCTTAATAGTTTTTGTTAATTTTAATGTAATTATTCAGAGGGCAGCCAGCAGTTGTTGTCTGCCCAAACACTGTGAGGGAAATAAAGAGTGGAGGCAGCTCTATCTTCAAAAACTTCCAGTTGTTAGAGATTTAGGAATAATCCATAGGAAAATTGTTAGATTACAGAAAGGAATATTAGATGAATTTTCCTCATATGTTATCTGGAGTTTTTTTTCCTAATGGGAAATTAAGATTAAAAAAATAAAAGTTGAGAGCTATTGCATTAAATGACAGAGTAGCTGATTGAGTTATAAACTGTGCTTTGAAATTTAACGTAGTGTTTTCAAAACTTTGGATTGTAACCCACGGTAAAAGTATTTTACAGTTGGGCATGTTGGCACACATCTGTAATCCCAGCAACTCAGAAGGCTGAGGCAGGAAGATCACAAGTTCAAAGCCAGCCTCAGCAACTTATTGAGGACCTAAGCAATTTAGTGAGACCCTGTCTCAAAAGGGCTGAGGATGTGGCTCAGTAGTAAAGCACCTCTGGGCTAAATCCCTGGAATAAAAAAAAAAAAGTTTTCGAGAAATGTACATGTACAGTGTGTGTATATATAAAACTGGAACAAAAGTTTATAAACTGATAAGTAAAAAAATAAAAAGAGCTGGGGGTATGGCTCAGTGGTAAAACACCCCTCAGTTCAATCCCTAGTACCAGAGGGGGAAAAGGATAATTTTGGCTGCTGTGTAGGACAAGAGGGGAACATTATTTGGAAAGTTGTTAGTGTAAGAATCCATCATTATAATATAAAAAAAATAAAGACTTTCTGTATAGAATACTTGCTTTTTGAAGATGACTCCCTAAAAAGCAAAAGCAGTCTCAATGAATGTATGGGTAGTCTGAATCTTATTTGTGAAATAGCATTTCATGTTGGCCAATTTTTAAAGTTCACATATCAATTACATTTGATTCTTTGACATTGCCATTGTAATACCTGCTGACATGAACTGTGTGGTTTGATTCTCTAGATGGCCGCCAGGAGCGAGTCATGTTTGACAAAATTACGTCTCGAATCCAGAAACTTTGTTATGGACTCAATATGGACTTTGTTGATCCTGTAAGTAAATATAGTTTATATTTTGGGATCCATGATTCATGTAATTCTTTCTACTTGTCTCTTGTCTCTGTCCCTTCACTTACCTGATATACTTTGGCTATTCCAGCTATTCCTTTGGATATAAAATGTGATTTATTGCTTAAAATTTTTTTGTTCTTAATTTTGATCCTGTCCTGTGAGTTCTTACTTTTTAGAGAACTATGAGTGTGAACAAAGGGGAAAACTTGATGTTAACATTTATTAAAATGGATTTTCTTGAGTACATTACTTTACTCATAGTGCAAAATCTGTGGTAGAGCTTTTTTAAAAAATTTTTTATTTTGAGACAGAGTCTTGCTAAGTTGTTGAGGGCCTCACTAAGTTGCTGAAGCTGGCTTTGAACTTGCAATTGTCCCGCCTCAACCTCCTGAGCCACTAGGATTACATGCATGAAACACTGTATCTGGCATAAAGTTTGTTTTAAAATTGTGGTCATTTGGGTAGAAACTGGTGTGAAATTTCTTTCTTTTTTTTGGTACCAGGGATAGAACTCAGGGGTACTTGACCACTGAGCCACATCTCCTGCCCTATTTTGTGTTTTATTTAGATACAGAGTCTCACTGAGTTGCTTAGCTCCTTGCCCTTGCTGAGGCTGGCTTTGAACTCGTGATTCTCCTGTCTCAGCCTCCCAAAGTGCTGGGATTACATGTGTGCGTCACCACGCTCAGCTTGAAATTTCTTTTTTAAATCCTTGTGGTCACAGTGGTGCATGTCTGTAATTCCAGCAACTCAGGAGGCTGAGTCAGGAGGATTGCAAGTTCAAAGCCAGCCTCAGCAACTTAGTAAGGCCCTAGGCAACTTAGCAAGACTCTGTCTCGAAATAAAAAAGAAAATGAGAAAAGGCTAGGGATGTAGTTCAGTGGTTAAGTATCCTCAGTTCAATTCCCCAGTACCAGGAAGGAAGGAAAAAAGGGAGTGAGGGAGGAAGGAAGGAAGGACAATTTCATGGACAGTATTTAAAGAGAACAAATTTTGTCAGAGATTATTAAAGTACTTTTGTAATTTGTGAAGTGCTAAAGAAAGAGTAGTCATTTTATTTTATTTTATTATGTTTTATTTTATTTTATTTTATTTTGGTGCTGGGGAATGAATCCAGGGTCTTAGGCATGCTAGGCAGCCTTACCACTGAACTATACCCCCAGACCAAGAGTAGTCATTATTATTAGGTGACTTAGCCCTAAGCCTAATTTATACCCTTATCTCTTTTAATTGGAATGACTAAAGTTTGATTCATTTGCTTTCCCATATTTGGTCTTAGGTGGAATTAGAAAAAGTGGGTATTAGAAGCTGAAGTACTAATCATATAGGGAGAATTAGAATGAAAGATGAGGAAATACTTAGAGAATCATTAGTCTGTTTTAGTAATTTCCCTGTGAAACTGTTAATCTCTTTAAAGGCTAAACTTAGATTTTTTTTTTTTTTTTTGATGCTAGTTCAGGGGTGCTTTATCTCTGAGCTATATCCCCAGCCCTTTCTATTTTTTATTTTGAGCTATATCCCCAGCCCTTTCTATTTTTTAATTTGCTGAATTGCTGAGGGTATTGCTAAGTTGCTGAGGCTGGCCTGGAATTTGGGATCCTCCTGCCTCAGCTTCCTGGGTTATTGGGATTATAGGTGTGTGCTACTGCTCCAGGGTAGATTTCTTTTTTTCAAGTCAGGCTTTGTTCTTGTAACTATAGTATATGTTTTCTGGCAGCTCTGTTGGCTTATGAATTCTCATTACTAAAAAACCATTCTGAAAGATGGTTTTTTTCAGAAAAGGAAGTTGTCTGTATTATTATGATATAAATTTGATTGTTTTCTTAATTGTTCTTTTAAGAAAGCTATTGTTTCTGAGGAAAACTCAAGTAACTTTTGGTTTTGTAGGCTCAGATCACCATGAAAGTAATCCAAGGCTTATATAGTGGGGTTACTACGGTGGAACTAGATACTTTGGCTGCTGAAACAGCTGCAACCTTGACTACTAAGCACCCTGACTATGCCATCTTGGCAGCAAGAATTGCTGTCTCTAACTTGCACAAAGAAACAAAGAAAGTGTTCAGTGGTGAGTACAGGTGAAAAAGAAAGAATTTAATAATCTCAGAAAATTAAGAGTCATAATTACATGAATTTCAAAAATTGCATCTTATTTTGTAAAGCAAAGCTTACAAATTAGTGACAAGAACTTCCTTTTTCTCCATGCTTCTGACCTGCTGCATGAAAGGGGTAATGGATCCTTGTTCTTTACACTTTTTGTTCTCTCTTTCTTTAAAGCCCATCTTTAAGCAGTTGGTGATGATGTGATTGGAAAAATGAACAATGTATATTGACAAGTTCTGGGTTAAACAAAATGTCATAGCCATCTTTTCATCGGTCCCTTTTCACAACTTATGTGGGCAAAGGAATTTAAATATTTTGTTCAGTATATAAAACACCAGCTGGTAGACGAAGATTAGAAATCTTTTGGCTCTCAATTCCAAATATGTTCTGTTGGGCCTCAAACATTATATCCCTATTGAGTGGATTTATTGTGAAAATTTCAGTTCTCCTGAAATTGATCTGTAGGTTCAGTTTATTCCCAATCAGAATACCAGCATTCCATACGATATGTTCATTTCATATGTAAATGCAGAAGTCTACATACTGCTGTGACATCTTGAAGAATAGTGAGAGACTTTACTAAATATGTGTATAGAACTAAACTGCTTGAGATAATGATAGAGTCTGAGTTTTGGATTGGGTTTCTGTTCAGATAGCATTAAAAAAATTGTTGGAAGAGATTATGATTTCTCCATTTCCTTATTTTCAACCAATAGTTGCAATGGGGATATGTATCAAACACCTGAGAATCTTTTTTAAGTTGCAAGAGCTTATTATATTCACTCTAACTCTTGAAGATTGTTTCCCTGAGATATTATCAGTATTGAATTTTTTATTCATTATGGATATATTTATTGAGCACATATTTTGCTAGGCACTGAAATGGATTAAGATAAAAAATGATTGAGAATCACTATATTAGACAATTAGACGTTAAGTGGTTTCAACATTCGTATTTTTAATTTTATTTTTATTTAGATGTGATGGAGGACCTGTATAACTACATCAATCCACATAATGGCAAACATTCTCCTATGGTGGCCAAGTCAACACTGGATATTGTTTTGGCTAATAAAGATGTATGTATAACATTTCCTTTAGAAATAGTTTTGGGGTTTTTTTTAAATATTTTTTTTTAGTTGTAGATGGACATGATATCTTTATTTTATTTATTTTTATGTGGTGCTGAGAATTGAACCCAGTGCCTCACGCATGTGAGGCAAGTGCTCTACCACTGAGCCACAATCCCAGCCCATTTTGTTTTTTTAAACAATACACATTTGAAAAAATTTAAACACCACAGAAGGTAGAGGTGAAAACACATTCTCCTGTGTAGAATCTGGCTTTTTCTTTCCAGAAACAACTTCATTTTGTCATTTTAAAATGTATTGCCTTAGAGTTATTCTAGATTCTCATGCGTGTGTGTTCATAGTACTACTCTGCACACTATTCTCACAGATATTTTTTGTTTTACTTATAAGGATACTTTAGAGATTGGTCTGTGTGAATTTCCCTTATTCTTTCTTTGTTTCTTTTCTTTTTTAAAAATTTTTTGGTGGTATGATACTGAGGATTGAATTTAGTACCATACCTATTGATGAGCTACATCCCCAACCCTTTATATAGTCTCATTAACTTGCAGAGGCTGGCCTCACACTTGTGATTCTCCTGCCTCAGCTTCCAGAGTTGTCATACCGTGCCCTGCTACCCTATTCTTTCTAACACTGTAATAACATTTCATTTTAATAGGTAAATATGGTCATTTTACACACAAGTGAGAAGTCCGTTAGTGATGAATGTTTTTCATTTTTTATTGCAGTGAATACCCTTGTATAGTAGATGTTTTGCCCATAGGTGAATATATTGAAAGATAAATCCTATAAGAGAAATTGCTGAGCTAGAGTATGTGTAGTCAAAATTTTGATAGATATTGCCAAACTGACTCCCAAAATGTTTGCTCGGGTAAAATTTTGAAAGATCTTTCTCAGCAACTTTTTTTTTTTAATATTTTTTTAGTTGTTGATGGAGTTTTATTTTATTCACTTATTATTTATATGTGGTGCTGAGGCTCAAACCCAGTGCCTCACACATGCTAGGCAAGCGCCTTACCACTGAGCCCTCTCAGCAACTTTTTTGAATTCCTTTCTTAACTTGATCTCAGGACAGGGAAAAGTTGTATAGGTTTAGCCAGAACTTTTTCTCACACAGTAGATTTTCCATGGACATCTGTACAGATTAGAACCAGTTTTAGCATTAGGTAATAGAATGATTAGTTTGACCCTCTTTCTAAACATGTATTTGATATTGAAGAGACTTAAGAGAAAACTGAATTATTTGTATGTTGTTCATATGTAAAATCTTGAAGACAGGTTAAAAGCAGAAATAAAACAATAGCATCAAAACCTGTGTCTAAAATAAATAAATATTGAAAAAAAATATCAATAGTATTTCAGTTCTTCGTTTTTCTTGCTGGCCTATGCTTACCTTTGGCAAAAGAGATACTCTTAAAATTTTAAGAGAAAGAGGAAGGAGGATATTATACAGATTTTTTTTCTAGGCTTTGACATGGATCATTATGCAGAAAAGCAGTATTTTGAAAGACTGGTGCCATTTTTTTCATTCAGAATGACTGTTTGTACCTAATTGCTTTTGTTTTCCTCTATATGGCTTTGTAGTCTATAAAAGCACTTAATAATGACCAATTCTGCTATAAAGTCTTACTGTCAAATAGTAGTTTGTTGAAAACCTGTCAAAAGTCATGAATTTTGAAAGCCTGTAATCTTTTCTGTCATTGCTTAATATAAATATTATGTGCAATTTAAAGTGGGCTCATTTTTATAACAAATATGACTTAGTAAATATGTAGAACCAGTACTTTTGTATTAACAACTAATTGAAAAATGTATTTAACAATGATAATGTAGTTACTTTTATGCTCATGTTCTTTTCCTCTTTTATTAAAGGTATACTGTAAACATAATAGGGAAAGTTTGGAGAATCACCTTTAATCATACAGCATGGGTTCTATTCTAGTCTTTTTTTTGGTTGTTATTTGTTAATTTTTTATAGTGCTGGGGGGTGGAACTCATTGCCTTGTGCATATTAGGCAAGCATTCTACCACCTAGCTATACTCCCAGCCCATAGATAATCTTTTAATATGGATGTTTTAAAACCTAAATAGGATACTCAATTTATATACCAATTTTTTTTGTTTGTGTTTTAATGTTGGATGACTTTCTGTTCTATAGCAGTAAGACTTAGTATTCTCTCTTTTGTATCCTATGTCAACTTTAGTTCTGGAGACAAGGCTGAAAGATTTTGTGAAAATAAGTCTAATTAATTATTTTATGGGTTCTTTTTCACCCCATCAGCGCCTGAATTCTGCCATTATCTATGACCGAGATTTCTCTTACAATTACTTTGGCTTTAAGGTAACTAAATAATGGGTTTCAAATAAGTGGGAGTTCTTCCTTAACATCAAGAAATACAGAATTTTGTTTATGTTTTGATATAAAGTTATAATGGCATTCAGTTGTTTGGATGGACCTGAGAGATTAGTGGGGTTAAGGTAATGGTGGTAGTTTGAATTAAGACAAAGGTAGCTTACCCATTTACAGCTTTTGAATTTTCCAAATATTCTGGATTATTTGAAGAACTATGCAGATAATTTGTCAGAATTATCCTGTGTTATACTACTATTTTTGTAACAACTATTTATTGAATTCCTTCTATGTGCAAAATGCTTTTCTAAGTATTTTTGTGTTGATAGACAGTGTTGTGACTGAGAATATAAAGTTGGTGTCAATTCAATTCTCTACCCTATTTCTCATTAGCAATTTAATCTCTTTGCTTCAGTTTCCTCATATTTAGAATGAGGATAATATAAAATTTCAAGAAATTCTGTTGAAGATTAAATGTGCTGCTTAGATTAGTCCTGAGCCTGTTAAAAGCATTTTATAGGTGTTAGCAGTGTGATAATGATAGTAATGCTAATAATAATGAATATCAAAACTTACACTGTTACATACAAAGCTTTTTCCTGAAATTTTCATGCAATCTTTGCCAAAACAAAACAGCCAGTTGACAATGTTCTAGATTGAAACTAGGAAGAGTAAATGTGCTATTCTTTTTTTATTTAAAGTTATACAAAAATTGAGAATATTTAAACACATTACCTTATTGTGAATGTTGTATTCATTATGTCTTTAAAATTTGTGCTCTGAAATTCTTTTGGCCACTTTGCTTTTTTTTTTTTTTTTTTAAAGACACTGGAGCGGTCCTATTTGTTGAAGATCAATGGAAAAGGTGAGAAATTAAAATTTTTGTGTTTTATATTTTCCATTCATTATATTGAATATAGAGCTTTGCATTGTTAGCCTTAACATTTCTATTTAGACTTTAAATAACAATTAGAACTTTAGGTTTATTTTGTGAATAATTGTTCTGTTTATTGGTACAGAATGTTTCCAAATTTCTCTTGGTGTTCTGTTTTTTGATTAAATGAAAAATACATTTCAACCTAGTTTTTCTGATGTATCTCATCATGTGAAAACTCCTGTTTTGTTTATAGTGGCTGAAAGACCACAACATATGTTGATGAGGGTATCTGTGGGGATTCATAAAGAAGATATTGATGCTGCAATTGAAACATATAACCTTCTTTCTGAGAGGTGGTTTACACATGCTTCTCCCACTCTCTTCAATGCTGGTACCAATCGCCCACAACTTTCTAGGTATGTGTCGTCTATAGCTTCTTTTAATATTCTGAAATGGTTTTGACTTGTAAAACAGGATCATCACATAAAAAATTAATTTAGACAAGAAACTATGCGACTTCTAGGAGAAAACATAGGGTAAACACTCCAACATACAGGTACAAGCAATGACTTTTTCAATAGGACCCATAAGACTCAGTAAATAAGGCTTCTGCACAGCAAAGGAAGCAGGAATGTGAAGAGAGAACTTACAGAATGGGAGAATATCTTTTCTAGCTACTCTTCTGAAAGAAGATTAATATATAGAATATATAAAGAACTCAAAAACTTTACACTAAAAATAAAATAACCCAATTAATATATGAGCAAATGAATTAAGCAGACAATTCTCAAAAGAAGAATCACAAATGGCCAACAAATATATAAAAAAATATTCAGTACCATTCACACTTAAGGAAATGCAAATCAAAAAACTGCTATGAGATTTTTTTATCTCACTCCAGTCAGAATGGTAGTCAGTAAGAATACAAACAATAATAAATGCTGGAGAGAATTTAGAGAACAAGGAACACTTTTTATACTTTTGGTGGGATTGTAAGTTAGTTCAACCATTATGGAAATCAGTATGGGTATTCCTCAAAAGACTACGCATGGAACTACCATATGACCTAGCTATACCACTCCTTGGTATTTATCCTAATCAATTAAAGTCATTGTACCATAGTAATACATATATACCCATGTTTATAGCAGCATTATTCAAAATAGCCAAACTATGGAATCAGCCTAGTATCTATCAACAGATGAATGGATAAAGAAAATATGGGGTATGAGGGCTGGGGTTATGGCTCAGTGGCAGAGCGCTTGCCTAGCATGTGTGAGGCACTGGGTTCAATTCTCAGCACCACATGTAAATAAAAAAAATAAAGTCTATTGACAACTAAAAAAAAATTTAAAAAAAGAAAATGTGGTACATATACACAGTGGAATTTTATTCACCCATAAAGAAAAATGAAATTATGTCCTTTGCAGGAAAATGAATGAAACTTGAGACAATTACATCAAGTGAAGTAAGCCAAACTGAAAAGGTTAAGGGTCATATGTTTTCTCTCATGTGCAAACTAGAGAGGAAAAAAGAAAAATGGGGGGGCAGGGATCTCATAAAAATAAAAGAGGGATCAATAGCAGAATGAGATGCGGGGTCAGGGGTGGAGTGAAGTGTTGGGGAGTAATGTTGGCCAACGTGTATTGTTATATTGTGCGCCTTAATGAATGGGTAATAAAAGATCCCATCATTATGTAGAACTATAATGCACCAATAAAAGAATTTATTACTGCCTTCTATGAATACATGAGATTTGCATCCTGGAAAGATCTTTGCAGTATGGTCAATGAATTAGAGAGAACAAATGCTAATAATGAAAATTTTCTAAAATTGATTGTGATAGTGATTTTATGACTGAATATTCTAAAGGCTATTGAATAGTATATTTTAAATAGGGGATTGTATGTGGGTTATATTTAGATATACATTATATTTTTTTAAAAAGTAGGGCTAGAAGTATAGCTCAGTGGTACAGTATATGCTTAGTATGTGAATGGCCCTGGGTACAACAGCTGACACCAGAAAAGAAAACAAAGAAAGAAAGGAAGAAAAAAAATTGATTCCAGGTTTGGGGTATAGCTCAGTGGTAGAGTACTTGTTTAGCATGTGCAAGGATCTGGGTTCAATCCCAAGCACCACAAAAAATTAAAGGAAAAAAAAAAGTAAATGCCAAGAATTAGGGGGACTTTTAGGAATTTATATAAGAAATTATGATTATTTGGATTAGGGAGGTGAAAGGAGATATTTAGAGAAGTAGAGAGATTCAAGACATATTTAGAAGGTAAAGTTAACAGAATTTGGTGATGTTTTGAATATGGGTCAAGGATGATTCCTGGGTTTATGGGTAAAGTAACAAGATGAATGATAATTCCTTTTGCTGAGAAAAGGAAGTTTAACATGGTTTGGTATTATGTGAAAAAATGTCAGTAGTTACTTGGTTTATCCTGGAGATTCAAGGGTATGCCAACATCAAAAATATGTATTAATATAATTCATTAACATTTATATAACTTAATGCTCTTTCCTAATAAAATAACAAAATAAGTATGGAAAAGAACTTTCTTCATTTGGTAAAAGATACCCACTAAAACTTGAATCTGTCATCTTTTTCAGCATAGTAGTAGAGGCCCAAGCCAACATTATAAGATAAGAAAAGATTGGAAATGAGGGAACAAAACTGTAATGAAGCTGGGCGTGGTGGCGCATGCCTGTGATCCCAGCACTTTGGGAGGCTGAGACTGGAGAATAGTTAGTTCAAAGCCAGCCTCAGCAACGGTGAGGTGCTAAGCAACTCAGTGAGACCTTGTCTCTACATAAAATACAAAATAGGGCTGGGGATGTGGCTCAGTGGTCGAGTACCCCTGAGTTCAGTCTCCAGTACCAAAAAAAAAAACCTCTGTAATGATTCAGATATTATTTTGTTTTAAAGAAATTTTTAGTTGTAGATGGACACATTACCTTTGTTTTATTTGTTCACGTACTTTTATGTGGTACTGACGATTGAACCCAGTACCTCACGGGTGTGAGGCAAGTGCTCTAGCACTTTTACACAGGAAACTCAAGAACATCTACAGACAAATTATTAAAATTAAAAAGAGATTTCAGTCAGCACGGTGGTATAAGCCTGTAATCCCAGCGGCTTGGAAGGCTGAGGCAGGAGTATTGCTAGTTCAAAGTTAGCCTCAGCAACAGTGAGGTGCTAAGCAACTCAGTGAGACCCTGTGTTTAAATAATATACAAAATAGGGCTGGGGATGTGGCTCAGTGGTCGAGTGACTCTGAGTTCAATCCCTGGTGCCAAAAAAAAAAAAAAAGATTTTAGCAAAATACCTTTATATAAATTCACTATTAATCAATTGAGATTCTATAGCTATTGGAAAATGTATGTTACTAGAAGGAACCTAGGAATATAACAAAGGACACAATTTTTTGTTGTTGTTTGTTTTGGTTCTGGAGATTGAACTCAGGGCTTCTAGCTTGTTAGGTAAGTGCTGTGTCATTGAGCCACACCCCAACCCCTAAAGATGTTTAGATTTTAAAGGTGAATATTCTAAAACCTGATTGAAGGACATTATGGAGAGTGAGTTTATATTCATAAATGGATTCAATATTCTAAAGATGTCAGTTTTCCCCAAACTAATCCAAAGATTCAATGTAATTTTAGTCTAATTTCAACGTGGTGATTCTAAAATTTATGTGGAACAGCAAAAGACTAAAAATTGTTTTAGGAGGCTTCCCAAAGATAATCAGGTTCTAATCCACAGAACCTATAAACATTACATAATAAAAAAAATAGTCTTTGCAGGTGTAACTAAGAATGGAGCTTGACAAGGGGAGAGTATTCTGAATTATCAAAGCAGACGCTAAGTCCAATCAAAATATTGCTTTAGGAGAGGCTGAGGGTGATATACACATACAGAAGAGAAGGTGATATGAAGGTGGAGGCAGAAATTTGAGTGATACAGCCATAAGCCAAGGAATGCTATGAGCCTCCAACAGCTGGATGAGGCAAGAAACAGCTTCTACCCTGAGCCTCTGAAGAGGGTACTCTTGATTTTGACTCAGTGAGACTAATGTTAACTTCTGACCACCAGAACTGTGAAAGGATAAATTTCTGCTTTAAGTCACCAAATTACTAGTTATTTGTAAAGGGAGCCATAGCAATCTAACACAAACAGCAGGATAGTTTTGAGGGAAAAGTATTACCAGACTTCAAGACTACTATAAAGTTATGGTAATTAAGACAGTGTGCTATTTGCTGTGGTTAGACAAAAAAATACAAGAATCTAACAGTTCAGAAACAGACTCAAGTTTATGTGGGAACTTGATGAATAACTGAGGTGTTATTACATTTTACTGGGGGAAATGGTGCTAGGGAAATTGGTTATCCTTAATAGAAAATATAATTAGATCAATCAATTTTTTTCTTTTAAGGAATTAAATATAATTTAACGTTTTCCATTCCCAGCTTTAATACCTAGTAAGGCTGAATGTTTATTCGTAGTATATTCAGTTGCTTAGAGAAAATGCACTTAATATAATTTTTTCTGTGTAGCAGAAATATTTACATGTAACTAAGTCTCCTTTTTTATGCCATATACAGAAATAAAAAGTCAAGAAAAAGTCTAAATTTGAAGGTAAAATCCACAGAAGAACGTATAAAGAAAATAAATACCTATTTTCCTTCCTTTTTTTTTTATTATTTCAAACATACAGAAATGTTTAAAGGACAACATTCACCCATGTGTCCACAAATGCCTAGATAGAAAAATTACTAACATTTTGCCATGCATATTTAAAAATCTTTATTTTTGACATTTAAAAAGAAAGGTTTTTTTTAAGGCTGAGTCATTTGAAAATTAGTTGCAGACATCCTGTTAATAGTTCAACTTATATTTTGACAGAATATGACTTCAGTGGTGAAGGATTTCTTAAAATAAGATTGAAAAGCAAAACATGAAGCAAAATACTGAAAATGTTGGCTAAAGTTAAAGGCTTCTGTGAACAGTCCTTAGACAAAAGCACAAGGCAATGTGATCATAGCAGTGTTGTTCAGCACAGCAAATAAATTGAAAATAATCCAATGTGTATTAATAGGTACATGGACAAATAGTATATTTATACACGGGAGTATCTTACAACAGGAAAAGAAGCTAGGGCTATATGTATCAATAGGAATGAATCAGTATAACACAATATTGAGTTCAAAGCAAGTTGCAGAAAGATAAAGAAATGTAACAACCAGGAAAGCTTTAAATTTGAAACATATGAAAATGCTAAAGGAGAGAGCCAGGCATGGTGGTGCACGCCTCTAATCCCAGCACTTTGGGAGGCTGAGACAGGAGAATCACGAGTTCAAAGCCAGCCCCAGGAACGGCGAGGCACTAAGCAACTCAATGAGACCCTGTCTCTACATAAAACACAAAATAGGGCTGGGGATGTTGCTCAGTGGTTGAGTGCCCCTAAGTTCAATTCCCAGTACTGAAAAAAAGAAAAAAGAAGAAAATGCTAAAGGAGAGATGTATGAAAATATTAGGGAATTGCAATTTGATTATGCTTGTAGCATCTAATTTTTTGAGGTAAGGTGCAAGTGCAAATTATTTGTTATATTATTTTCTATTTTGTAATGTCTGAATATTTAGTAGAAAGTCAGTGGATAGAATCCACTTGAGTGGTTGAATATTTAAGACAGTGTAGGAATCACTGGTAGTTTTTTTCCTGAAGTGGTAGGAAGATGAGATCCAAAGTGCAGATAGAGGGGTCATCTTTATATATTTATTAATTCTTTTAGAGGGAACATTTTAAAAATACTATAATTTTAGTGGACATATCAAAGAATCAGTTGGCCACTGGATAGAGGTTTCTTTTTTCCTATGTATTTCATTTTTCTTGGCTTACTAACAGATTGAAAAAATTGGTGTATGCTTATGAATATACATTTGCAGTCTGGTAAAAATGTAAGCTAATATTTTATACTTAACAATAACACTTTTTCTTTGGCTTAATATCTAGGGTAGGCAGTAAGATAATTTTGAAATAATATGATAGGTAATATGTTTGATTGTTATGTTCAGTAAAGGTTTTTTGTTTGATTGTTTTTCCCCTTCTAAAAACTCTTAAAAACCTTGTAAACTTCAGATCTTTCATTTACACAACTTACTGCCTTGGGATTGTATAATCATTTGTGTGGCTCTTCTTTATTTCCTTTCTCTGAGTTGTCACTTTTTTCCCATAGCTGTTTTCTTCTGAGTATGAAAGATGACAGCATTGAAGGCATTTATGATACTCTAAAGCAGTGTGCATTGATTTCTAAGTCAGCTGGGGGAATTGGTGTTGCTGTGAGTTGTATTCGAGCTACTGGCAGCTACATTGCTGGGGTAAGCTTCTGTTGTATGATTTTTGAAGTGATTATTCAAATCCAAAAGCAGTCACATGGTCAAAGAGGGCATAATTTTATAATGACAGTGTTTGGGAGACCTGGCATTAATTACTAGGTAGTTATGTGACTTGGAGTGAGTCATTTCATGTCTGGCTTTATTTAGTTTATGTTAGATGATCTCTAGAATCCTTTTTAGCTTAGATTTATTTTAGCAATAATTTGTTTTATTGCTATATTAAAATATATTTATTTTAATAATAATAAATTATTGCTAAATATATTCCTGATTTATTTTAGCAATAATTATATTCCTGATTTATTTTAGCAATAATTATAACAGCTATCATTTTGTGATTGCTTTCTATGTGCTGTGTCTATTACAAACGTTTTACATGAATTAATCATTTAATCCAGCAACATTTTGTTGATTTTATGTTGGGCATTATGTCTTTATAGCAGAGGTAGATATGGAGAGCAGGTGAAACTTCATAGATTGCTGCTTAGATTTAGGCACTCTTTTTAATGAAAATTAGGAAAGATTTGTTCACTTTTGGTCCATTTCCTTGCTAAGCCCTCTGTCTCCTCCAGATGCTTTTATTTTTTACCTTTTTCCCCCCAGACTAATGGTAATTCTAATGGCCTTGTACCAATGCTGAGAGTATATAACAATACAGCTCGATATGTGGATCAAGGTGGAAACAAGGTATGCCCTGTTACTTGAAAGTTCTGGAAATCAGAACTAAAAATCTTTAGCTATGTATTGTGCAGTTATGTTTCTGATTACTGATTTTCATAGAAGGAGTAGTAGAATTGAGAGTATTGTGTTAATTTACTCAAGGTTATTACCAGGATAGTTTGCAACTAGATCTGCCTCTTATGAATATGTATGCACATCAGTCATCTATTAGTTAATGAATTTTTCTCTGATGAACTTTGGCAACCTTGATAAGACAGTTCACCTTTCTGACTGTTAATACGAGTACAGGTTATATTGCGACTTTCTTTGGACTTTATGTGCATGGTTAGATGGTGTAAAGTGATCTGGGCTATAATTGAAGAGGAGGCTCCATTTGTAGTTCACTGTCACTTTGAAGAAGTTATTTAATCTTTCTCATTTCACATTTTCTTTATATCAGTTGTTCTTTTTTACTCCTAAAATTGTAAGAAAAATATTACTACTTAAAATTTTTATAGTACTTTATATCATTTCACTTAACTAATTATAGTAAAGATCTAAGGAAATGTTATGAAAATGCTTTGGAAAATATGAAGTTTGTTTAATTCCAGTTCTGAAAAAGAATGATGATTTATTTACCATTAGCGTCCTGGAGCATTTGCTATTTACCTGGAGCCTTGGCATTTAGACATCTTTGAGTTCCTTGATTTAAAGAAGAACACAGGAAAGGAGGAGCAGCGTGCCAGGGATCTTTTCTTTGCTCTTTGGATTCCAGATCTCTTCATGAAACGGGTGGAGACTAATCAGGTGAGAGAGATAGGTACCTGTTGGTAGTAGCAACTTGATTCATATGGGCTTTATCTTTTTCAGTTATTTTAGGTCAAATATAGGTAGAAGCTTCCTGTGTATGATTCCATAGAAGGCATTCTGAACAAGTTAAGAGATGCCGTGCCTGTCTTCTTGCATTTCTGTTCTCTAAAGTTAGATGCTGCCTGACCTACATGCTTAAAAGCTTATATATGAGCAGGAGGAACTAGATTCTGATCAAATTGAGAGATGACATGCTTGCCTTCTTTCATTTCTGTTCTCTAAAGTAAATGTTACCTGACCTAATTGCTTAAAAGGTCATATGTAAACAAGCAGAACTAGATTTTTGGGACTGAGCCTAAAATGACTATTTCTTTTATTTTTAAAATTTTTTTAGTTTTTAATTTGTTCTAATTAGTTATACATGACAGTACAATGTATTTTGACATATACATAAATGGAATATAACTTCTCATTCATCTAGTTGTACATGATGTAGAGTTACACAGGTCATGTAATCATATATGCACATAGGATAATGTCTGTTTCTAAAATGTTTATTTCTGTAGCAAATTCCCAGGCGAGCCTATGAAAGCCACATTCTTGCAGTGTTTCTAATGAGATATGGTTGGTTATTTGAAGTTTTTTATGAGTGGTTCTTTCTTTTATAGGACTGGTCTTTGATGTGTCCAAATGAATGTCCTGGTCTGGATGAGGTTTGGGGAGAGGAATTTGAGAAGTTATATGAAAGGTATAAGAAAAATATGAAAGTAATAAACATTTTAAGTATACTTTTTCTTACTATCAAAAGTATTTGGTCATTAGCCTGTTTTTTAGGACTCTGAAAACATCTAAGAGAGAATGTGATTAATAATTTTATATGTTGAGATTTGCTTTCTGACTCTTCACCAAGATTGAGTTCTGTCTTAAAAGTTCTTTCTTAAAAGTTTGGGACATTTAAATTGATCCTTATAAAATTAAGGCAAAGATTAGCAGGGTTATTATTTTGCACTGTTGTGCAGTACTTTTGACAATATAAGTTATGCTTTTCATTGCACATAGGAATCATGAATGACTATGACACGTGTTATTAGTTCATTAAAATTAGCACCGTATTAAGAGGTCTGACTATAGTTTTTGTTCCTTTTTATTAAGAAAGGTATTATTGGGCTGGGGTTATAGCTCAGTAGTGGAGTGCTTGCCTTGTACACATGAAGCACTGGATTTGATCCTCAGCACCACATAAAAATAAATAAATGAAATAAAGGTATTGTGTTCATCTACAACTAAAAATGTTTTTAAAAAAGAAGGATATTATTGATTTGGTGGGATTGGGGAACATTTGCGGCTTTACTAGAATAAAATGAACATTATATTCCTTAGTAAAAATTTAAGAATTTGCATAATTTTATATTTTAGTGTGTTTCTTCAAATTGTCTGCAATAAAGGTTTTCCTAGGGAATATTAAGATAACACTAGCTTTGCCTTTTAGTTATGAGAAACAAGGTCGTGTTCGCAAAGTTGTAAAAGCTCAGCAGCTTTGGTATGCCATCATTGAGTCTCAGACAGAGACAGGTACCCCATACATGCTCTACAAAGATTCTTGTAATCGGAAGAGCAACCAGCAGAACCTGGGAACCATCAAATGCAGCAACCTGTGCACAGAAATAGTGGAGTATACCAGCAAAGATGAGGTAGGTAAGAATGCCTAGAGTGCTGAGAGAATAATTTTATTTATGTATTTATTTGGTGAGATCCTCTCTTGATTTCACTTGATGGGTGAAATGAGTTTTCTGTTTGTTGTAAGTGAAATATTATAAAGGAAATAGACCTATTACAAAGGAAGGAAGAGGTATGATCTGAGCCTGTAAATATTCAGACTAACCCAAATGGAAGAGACTGCTTTCTTAGCACAACATTGTAATAATACTTACTTGAGAAAAATAGGACTATATAGTTATATATAGTGGTTTAGGAAAACCACAAATATGTATTAGAATGTTCAGTTTAAAATGCATAAGCATGTAGAATACTTCAGAGAATGGTGAGATAAGATTCTAATCTCATCTCTAGGGATAATAGTCAAGGCTAGAAATGAGATCTAGATTTGTTTTGTTTTGTTTTGTTTTTTAAATGTTCTTTGGGGCTGAGGATATAACTTGGGTAGAGTGAATGATGTGAGGTCCTGGGTTCAATCTCTGCCACACACAGAGACATGAAAACAAAAAAAAAAGTTTTAAGGGAAAAGCTTTCCATTTGGGAAGAGTGCCTTATGTGATGGATGAGAAATAGGGCAAGTTTTTGTATAAAGAGTGTCAAGTAACTGTTTTGATGGAGCAGATAGATTAAGGCTTGGTATATTAGGAGATGGCTATTGCTAGAGGAAGAGAAATAGAAGGTAGAAGCTAATATGTCACAGAGGTAGGAAGCCCTTGTATGTTTCTGACAGGTAAATATCATCAACATGCTAACATGAGAAGGATAGTTCTAGATTATGGGTATAGAGCATTTGGTGTGACAGGTTAGAGATTAGCCTAAGGAGGTGGTTGTAGTAGTTGGATGTCAGGCTGATTGGATGTTGGTTAGAAACTAGAGGAAGGAAAAGATCCTTGATTCTAGGACTTTAACAAAGAAAATTCAAATGAAAAGTCAGAATAAATGGCAAATGAGTTAAAAATGCTGCTAAGGTTACAGTTTAATTCAAAGTTTAAGGACCAGGTACATATAAAACATTGTACTAGGAGCCCTGGGAATATAAAAGAATATGGCTGAGTCTGTGCCCTTTGAAAACCTTGAAATTTGGTTGGAAGAAATTGACATGTAACTGTTACGCAGGTTAGATTATTTTATACAGGCTAGAGTGATGCATTAAAAAAAATCAGCTCATGTCATTGGCACAGATCTCTGACTTGTCAACCCATGTAGAGTCCTTTTTTTAACTGAAATGTAATTCACATATTCAAAAATTCATTCAATTAAAGTGTACAAGTCAGTATTTTTTAAGTATATCTACAAGGTTGTGCAGTTTTTACCATTATTATAGAGCATTTTCATTACTCTAGATAATGCAACTTTGTACTGATTAGCATTCCTTGTTCACTTTTCCCCCAGCTCCTGACAACCTTTAATCTGTTTTTTGTCTCTGGATTTGCCTTTTGTGGACATTTCATATGAATGGAATCTTGTAATATGTGGCCTTTTGTGTTAGACACCTTTCACTTAATATGTTCTCAAGGCTTACCCACATTGTAGCATGTATCTGTTCTTACAATTTCCTATAAGGTCCTACACAACTGGATATTCCCATCTTATCTGTTGTTACTTTTCCCCTTGTTCACTCTGCCCTAGCCCTGCTAATTTTCTTCCTCTCACATGTCAAGCATGCTCTCGCCTCAGGATTTTTGCTCTTTACCTTAAATATTAAAACACTTTCCCCCTAGTACCTATATATCTTGCTTTCTAACCCCCTTCAGTTCTTTGTTTAGATGTCATTCTCAGTGAGGCCTTTCTTGACAGTTCTACTTGTAAATGATGCCCTTTCATCCTCTGTCTTCTTTTTTCCCCTAGCATTTATCAGACTTTTGAGGGCCAAGCTCTATTCTAAAAATGGGTATTTGGCAGCATGTGTAGAATAGAGTAGATGAGAAGAGCATCAGGGAATCCAGTTGGGCAACTGTTCCAGTATTCCAGATGAGAGGCTTTGAGATCCTAAATTGGGACATTCATAATCAAAATGGAAAAGAAGGTGTATTCATTCAATATTATAAGCACTTATTGTATACCAGGAGACTAGGGGGAGAGGTTGGAAAGGAAAGGAGGGTGTTGGGAATTGAAATTAAATTTCTTGCATGTATGATTCTGTCGGAATATACCCATATACTATGTATAACTGTAATGCTCTTTAAAAAAAATAAGTCGGAGGAAGGGGCTGGGGGCATAGCTCATTGGTAAGGCACCACTGGGTTAAATCCCTGGTACCAAAAAAAAAGTTAACAATATCTGCCTGAAGAAGTGGCTCACTATCTAGTGTAATGTAGTGAGGAATTCATCTGAAGATCTTTTTCAGAATCCACAGATTTGGATCCTGTGTTGTCAGAATATCAGTAAGGGTGAGATGGACGTGTATTTTGGAAGAGCTTTCTACAGTGATGGCCAAGTTTGATAGTTGTAGCTATTGAGCTCTTGAAATATGACTAACACAACTAAGAATTGATTTTTTAATATTTATTTATTTAGGTACAGGGAATTTAACCCAGGGGTGCTCAACCTCTGAGCCACATCCCCAGCCTTTTTTATATTTTATTTTGAGAGAGGGTTTCACTAAGTTGCTTAAGGCCTCACTTAATTGTTGAGGTTGGTCTCATACTTGCAGACCCCCTGCCTCAGCCTCCCAAGTTGTAGGATTACAGGTGTGAACCACCTTTCCTGGCTTTTAATTTTTATTAACTAATTACCATGTTAGATCATGCACATCTACTAAATACTGAGATAGATATACAGAAAAAATTATAGCACAGTGTGATATATGCTTAACTGTACTGTGGAACACAGAATTCTCTTTCCATCTTATTTTGCTGGTGCATGTTACAACTCACATAGATTACAACATATTCAAGAGAGAATCAGTGAGATTTAGAAATGTACTGATGAATGATAGAGAAGTATCATTTCTTTAATATTTGGGAGTATTAGAGGCTTATGGTAGTATCATTGGCAAAGGGAGAAGAAATAAAAATTCTGTAATTCTTGATTCCTTTTTTTGCATTCTAGGTTGCAGTGTGTAACTTGGCTTCCCTGGCCCTGAATATGTATGTCACATCAGAACACACATATGACTTTAAGAAATTGGCTGAAGTCACTAAAGTCATTGTGCGGAACTTGAATAAAATTATTGATATAAACTACTACCCTGTCCCAGAGGTACGAATAGATTTTTTTTTTTTTTGCTTATTATTGATAACCATGGAAGAGGGAGTTTATCATGGTCTGCAAATCATAATTTTAAATGTTTGTCATTGGAATGTGTAAGAAAACAGATAAAGAGGAAATGTATATTTTTGGTACAGAATGTTTGATTTTGTGTTCAATAATGTTTTCTCTTTTCTCTTAATCTATTGGCACAAAGGCATACTTATCAAATAAACGCCATCGCCCCATTGGAATTGGGGTTCAGGGTCTGGCAGATGCTTTTATCCTGATGAGATACCCTTTTGAGAGTCCTGAGGCCCAGTTATTGAATAAGCAGATCTTTGAAACTATTTATTATGGAGCCCTGGAAGCCAGCTGTGACCTAGCAAAGGAGCATGGCCCATATGAAACCTATGAGGGTTCTCCAGCAAGCAAAGGAGTAAGTATATGGATGGATTTTTCTTTTTCTTGTGAGTACATACAATAGGCTGAATCATGACACCAAAAGATATGTCCAAATTATAATCCTTGGAACCTGTAAGTATTATCTTTACTGTTCAAAAGGGGTCTTTGCAGATGAGATTGAGGTTGTTGAGATGCGGGTGATCCTGGATTGTTCAGGTGGTCCCTAAATCCAATTAACGATTGTCCTGCAAGAGACTTAAGGAAAAGGGGAAGCAACATGACCTTAGAGACAGAGATTGGAGTGATATAGACAGAAGCTCAGGAGTGCCACATTACTAGTTGATAGTAGAGATAATTTAAATTCAAGTCTTATCCAGAATCATTATCTTGATTCCCAATTAATGGCAAATGAGCAAAGGGTTAGTTTATATCTTAAAGTGCCAATGTTTAAAGCTTGGATCCTGGCTCTACTACATATTAGGTGCTGCCAGTCAGAAACTAGAATAGGGAAGGGACAGAATCTCTGGAGTATGACCCTCCCAACTTGTTGATTTTGAGCTTCTGGCTTCCAGAAGCATGGGAATAAATATTTGTTATTTTTTAGTTATTTTTAGAGATAAAATGATATATTTAATTGTGAATAAATTAGAAAGAAAACCCGTTTCCAGAAATAACATGGATCGAAGTCAACACTTTATCTCTATACATGATTTTAATTCACCTTAGGGTTTTTTTTTGTTTTGTTTTGTTTTGTTTTTGAAAGACAATGAAATACAAATTTTAATTGAAAAAATAAAACAGGTTGTTAAGCTATAAAGATAATTATCATTGCCATCCCTAGCCTAATACTCATTGTCTTTACTAAAATGTTAAATGTTTTCAATGACATCACATTTTTATTGTTCTCTTTAGTTACACATAACATTTAAGATTCATTTTGACATAATTATAAAAGCATGGAACATAATTTGTTCTAATTCAGTCCCCAGTACTTCCTCTTTCCCTTCAGTCTTTCCTCCCCCTGTTCTCTTCCCTCTACTCTACTGATCTTTGTTATTTACTTATAGCTTTTCTTTTAATTAGCATCTTGTGGATATACATGACGGTGAGATTATCTGTGATATATTCATATATGTACATAGGAAAGTTAGGCCAGATTTATTTCACTGTCTTTCCCTATCTCATCCCTCTACCCTCATAATTAGTTATTTATTATATCAGCTATAGAAAATTTAGTACCTTTGTCCTCCAGAGTAATAAGGATACTCTGTCTTAATCTCTTAAATTTATAACTGGTTATTGCTAAAATGACTTAGCATACCTAGATGGATACTTCCTGTGTTAGTTTTCTAGTATTAAATTTAGTGGATTAAAACAATATATATTAATTATATGGCAGTTTACATGAGTCAGGAGTTCAGGGTTGGCTTAGCTGGCCTCCTTCTCTGGGTCTCATAAGGCTGATGCTTATCCCTAAGGCTAAGCTCATCTGTGTTGGCAGAATTCATTTCCTTGTAGCATTTTGCTTTGAGACCAGTGGGGAAGACTGCCTCTCATTTCACAAAGGACCTCATCTAGTTCTTTTTTTGAGGGCTTTTATCTGATAAGTCAGGTCCTCCCTTTTGTTTAAATCAAAATCAACTTATTTGAGACCTTAATTACAACTGTGCAAGTCCTTCACCTTTGCCATAATTACAGGAGTGACATCCATTACCTTCCCAGATTTTGTTCATACTCAAGTGGAGATTAAATGTGGCCTCTGCAAAAGGGACTGGGAATCTGGGTAGCCATCTTAGAACTCTGCTTTCCACATTGCCTTTTTTATCAATAGAGTGATTTTTGTTCTCTATAAAATTTTAGTTCCAACATTTTTGTAGATATTTAGGAGATAAAATGTATGGTTGTTTGAGAAGTGGTGATTTTAGCTAAATACACAGATAATGGCAATGAAGATAAAGTTAGAATAACACTGTTAATGTAAATGCATCTCAGCAGCATGCTTTTATGAATGTTGATTTCCTGGTTTGTGGATATGATAAGGGCCTTCTGAGAAGACTCAACAGGGATGTGGAAAAGAGGAGACCTTAACTAGCCTGCTTCTGATCAGTATGACTACAAGGTATTTTGTCCAGGGAAATCATTGAATCTTCTATTTCTTACACAGACAGAGTAGAAAGCAGCATTTATGGTGGAAATGGCAGTGAGTCATTTGTTTTTTGTCAGTTTTAAATTGCTTTAGAGTGACACCATAAATTTGAGTTGTTTATTCCTTAGATTCTTCAGTATGATATGTGGAATGTTACTCCCACAGACTTATGGGACTGGGCACTTCTCAAAGAGAAGATTGCAAAGTAAGTAAAAAGATGTAACGTAGCATTGGAATCAAGAGGATTTGGGTTTTTCTCACTCTTCAGAAGTTGGATGGATTGTTCTAACTTCTAAAACTAATATTTTCTTTTCTTTTAAATGGGGCTAAGGTGACCTATCTCACAGCTGATTTTTGGAAAAAAAAAACTTTGCAAGAAAATGTATAGTAACCTGCAAGTTGTTTGGCACAGTGAAAGCATTTTAATGCATAGTAGGTATTATTATTGTTATTATTTTTGGTACTGGAGATTGAACTCAGGGGCACTAGACTACTGAGCCACATCCCCAGCCCTATTTTATATTTTTTTATGTAGAGACAGGGTCTCACTGAGTTGCTTAGCGCCTCACCTTTGCTAAGGCTGGCTTTGAACTTGCAATTCTCCTGTCTCAGCCTCCCAAAGTGCTGGGATTACAAGCGTGAGCCACCGCGCCCGGCTTGAAAGAAAAAATTTTAAGTTGAGTCTTTAGGGTTGGGGATAATTACTTAGTGGTAGAGTACTTGCTTACCGTGTGCAAGGGCCTGATTTTGGTCTCCAGCACCAAATTTTGAGTCTTTGTAGTCCTTTTCACACTAATGAACACAAGCAATTTGGAGACAGGCAAAACGTTTTGCTGGGTGAATAATGAAATAAATTGTTTTTGTTTTCTATCATGATGAGTTTATCATTTATGTGTTAATGCAGATGAAAAGTATTTACTGTTTGGATAAGGAAGCTGTAGCTTTAAAATACTCTTTTAAAAATTAATATTTGCCTTAAAATTGTTTTATTTAAATAATAAATTCTAGATAATTTAGAAAAACATACATGTGGAAAGGGAAAAAAATGAAAATTATCCCAGTACCACTTCCCCCAGGATACTTTTTGCCTCTTGGTAATTTTTCTTCATACTTTCCTGTGAGTGTGTGTGCATGTGTATAGGACATACAAATTCAGCTCTTACAAAAATGGACCTGAACTTCATTTTGTATTTGTTACTTTTTTATTTTTTCAAAACACTTTGGGTTATTTTTTATATACATGACTTTTTAAATTTCAAAATTAATGTTAGTACACATTCATTATTAATCAAGTATGGAAGTAAAAAAGTCAAAACCCTTTTTTATACTTTTGTCAACCACCTGTCCAACAAAACAAACAAACAAAAAACTTATTCCTTTTCCTAGAGGTAGCCTTTGTTAATGGTGTGGATTTTTGTAGACCTTTTTCAATACACTGGTGGATAGACACATGTGCATGGACAGTTTTGCCAAATGAATGTGATCAACTTGACATAGTCTAAGCCTTTATGTAGTGTTTTATTTTTGAAATCTTTATCTTTCAGTATGTGTAGACCTACCTAATGTTTTTAATGATTCCATAGTTTGAATATATTATACATGAATTTTCCTGTTATATAGACAGATGGTATAGCTGTTTTATAGATAAAGAAGTAAAGATATAGAGATAATTGGTGGTTTGCTTAATGACCACAACTGGAAAGTAACAGGATGAGATGAAATCTCATCCTCCATCAGAATCTGAGGCTCTATGCTAAGTGCTGTATGAATAAGTAGGTGTAGAATGTAGGAAAGACATATTCTTTGTTTTAGAGAAACTTAAGACTAAGTAAGGTAAGACATGTAATACAATAAATCTGTGAAGATATGGGTCCTAGAAAAGGTTTGCAGAGCAAATATTTGACACTGAAAAATGTTACAGCTATCTTAGATGGAGCTTTGGAGAATGAGGCAGAGGCTGTTTGAAGATTTCATTTATGTGTCACGTAGTATTCTTCCTTAAATACTTTTTCTGGCATTGAATTAAAAATTGTTAATTTTATAGGAGTTTGTAATTAGTAATAAGGAAAGTCAGAAATATACTTTGAGCGTAATTTTTCCCTTTTCATAGGATATTGGAGAGTTCTGGTGGTAGTGTCTTGTTCTGCCTACTTTCGTATCATTGTGTTTCCTGAAGGCTTCTAATATAGTTATCACATACATACTTAAAAAATAAAGGGGAGGATTGAATGAATAAATGTACTTAGAGACAGGTGGAAAACTCTTCAATAGTGATTTGAGTATTTCTTTGGACAAGATAGCATATCAAGTGCTGTGATTCCTGAGTGCCACAGTGCAAGTAGCTTAAGTCATGACATAATAAGGATTGCCAACAATAAAAATTGTGTGAGTTCTGTTCAGGGGTCAGGTGCTAAGAAATGGGTGAGTGCTGGGCATGATGACGCATGCTTGTAATCCCAGTGATTCAGGAGACTGAGGCAGGAGAATCACAAGTTTAAAGCTAGCTTCAGCAACTTAGTGAAGCTCTAAGCAACTTAGTGAGACCCTGTCTCAAAGTAAAAAATAAAAAGAGCTGGGGATGTGGCTTTGTGGTTAAGTGTCCGTGGGTTTAATCCCCAGTACAAAAAGAAAAAGAAAGAAATGGTTGATTTAACAGCCTTGTCCATACTATGGAACTGCATCCCTATAGGCCTTTGAAAAGTCAGCATGTGAGTTAAAGGCATATGAGATGTTACTCCCAGGATCTGCATATACTACAATAATGTAAACAGCTGCCTTCTTGGCAGATTATAGCGTTAGCACCAGCAACTAATAATCTCCTTTTCTTTAGGTATGGTATAAGAAACAGTTTACTTATTGCCCCGATGCCTACTGCTTCAACTGCTCAAATCCTGGGGAATAATGAGTCCATTGAACCTTACACCAGTAATATCTATACCCGCAGAGTCTTGTCAGGAGAATTTCAGGTGAGAAGTTCAAAACCAGATTTACAGGGAGATCTTTTAAAGGCTTGATGTTGGGAGTAAATGCTCACTCACATTTAGCATGCCCCTGTTTCCTAGTTTGTAGATAAAGCTTTGATACAGAGTAACATATTTATCTTTAATATTGTTGAATGTTGTTTTAGTACATCTTAGGCATTTACTAAATGCTGTTCAAAGAATGAACGATTAGGGGCTGAGTATGAAAGTAACTTGATATTAGAGTTCATGTGATTGTTAATTATATATGATTATGGTGCTGTGTGCTACAGCCTTAGATGCTTAAGTTGGGATACTGAAGATGTATATAAAAGTATCATTAAGATTGTTTTTTAGACTTTGTTACCAATTAGAATTTCTGGTGGGTAGAACCAGGACTATTTTTTTAAAATTCCCAGATGATTCTTACATGCAGCTAGGATTGAGAACCACTAATTTTGAAAGGTGTGTGTGTGAATTTCCAGATATCCTGAAATAAATTTTTGTAAGGTTTCAGGAAGATCCATTTCTAATTTTTTTTTTACTTATTTATTGTATCTTTACTTAGAAAAAACAACAACAAAAAAAATAAATCCATATAGATTTACCCAGCTTAGGCAATGTTAGTTCTTTTCACTTTTACAAATGCCATATATTGTTTTTTTTTTAACTAAAATTTTTCAGCCTTATTGAAGTATAATTGACAAAAATTGTACATATCCAAGATATACAATTTGATGATTTGACATGTATACATTGTCTAATATTTACCATAATATAATATGTTTCTTGAGTTGCAGATGTCAAGATCTTAAAGGAATATAGCTTTTATGTGGTGGGATGGCCTCTCAGTTTTATACAAAATATAATTTACCGAGGCATCTAATGTTACATAATTCTTCAGTGATCTTACTTATTTTGAGTTATAGGCCTGTGTTCTTATGTAGATTCTGTCATTTATTTCTTTACTTTTTTTCTGCTTTTTCATTCAGATTGTAAATCCTCATTTATTGAAAGATCTTACTGAGCGAGGTTTATGGAATGAAGAAATGAAAAACCAGATTATTGCATGCAATGGCTCTATTCAGGTACAGAATAAGAATGAAACATGCTCCTCAGGAGCTAAGATGAACATTGTAGTGCCTCTTCATTTATGCCAGGCCATGGAAATGAAAAATAACTATTTGTTGTGGTCATACTTACATAGCTGTGTTCACCTCTGTGTTGTGCTAGGATTATACACATCTTTAAATAGCATGTTTTCACATCTTTATCTTGTTGTTTGTGCAATAATAGAAAGCAGTGGTTCCTAATTTATTTTTGTACAACTGGGAAACTTTTAAAATCCTGAAGTTTAAATTTCCTTTCTTATCATTTAAATAAGAATGTTTGGAAGTAGGACCCGGCATAAAGATTCCTTAGGTGATTCCAAAATGTCTCAGAATTTGGGATTCACTAATAAAAAGTCTGAAATTAGGGAGTCAAACTTAAAAAGCATGATGGAGATGCTGAGGACTGATAGTACAAAAGGCAGTCAGATTGTGATTAAAAATGAAATATTTGCAGCTGAGAATCAAGAAACTTTTTTTGTGGAGAGGCGAGGGCTCTGGCTAAACATTGGTCTGTTTGGCAACACAGATAAAGAGTCCTACAAGCCTTCTGTTTTTAGTGACAGAATCTGTCACATTAGCCAGTCTGTGTGTTTTAATGCAAGTTAATTCTTGTCCCAAGATAATCTAATTTATTTGGACTCTCAGTGGAGTTTGTAGATCCTTTGATCATATCACTGTGAGTTACAGTTCTGATTATTTGTGTTTTCTGCAAAATTCAAGGGTCATTTAGTGCTGCTTAGCTCTGACTTTTCCTTTCTTAAATGCCGCTAGAATAACGAATGCTTTGGCTATAAACCAGCTAAAGATGAATGCTTAAATTACCACCACCAGATTGATATTTGATTGTTCAATGGAGTTTTATTGGACTTTCTAAAGAAGAGTTAAATGGTTTTGGCAAATTTGATAAAGATCATATGATTAGAATGAATAGTAGGGTCAGTACAGGCAGGAAGTCCAGACCCTTGTATTATTATTCTATTAATCATAGTGCTTTCTTTAACTGTAGTAGTACAAACATTTGGTTTCCTTTTTTCAGAACATACCAGAAATTCCTGATGACCTGAAGCAGCTTTACAAGACTGTGTGGGAAATCTCTCAGAAAACTGTTCTCAAAATGGCAGCAGAGAGAGGTGCTTTCATCGATCAAAGCCAGTCTTTGAACATACATATTGCTGAGCCTAACTATGGCAAACTCACTAGTATGCACTTCTATGGCTGGAAGCAGGTTGGTAGAGGAAATCAAAGAGGACTTAATTGGGATATTTTGGAATTGGAGTAGTTCTAGCCATTGATTAAATATTGCCACCTGGAAGTTCTTCCATTTTTAATCCAGTGTGTTAAATCTAACCCATGGTTTTTGTAACAGATCAAGCTATTGCTTTGGATTTGTTTCTGTTAGGATTATTTCATTCTTAGATTTTAAAATTTGGAGTTACTTATGATCCTCCCTTCCTTTACTGTCCATGCAGTTACTTAAGAAGTTAGGTTGTTGTTCTGTATTGTTCCTTGAATATCTTATTTCCTTTTCCACTGCTATACTTCTTCTTTTTTTAATGTTTGTATTAGTGCATCATAGTTATATATAATAGTGGGGTTCATTTTGACATGATCATACATGCATGGAATATAATTTGCTCCATTTTAGTCCCTGGTATTTACTATTTTCCTCCCCCTGTTCCTCTTCCTCTATTCTAGTGGTTTTCATTCAGTTTTTTTTTATTGTTGGTGCTTTGTGGATATATATATAAAGGTGGAATTCATTGTGGTATTTCCATGTATGTACATAGTGTAATTTTCTCAGTTTCGTTCCACAGTTCCTCCTTTTTTCATCCCTCCTTCTCCCTCAGTCCTCTTCCTCTGTTCCACTATTCCCTCCCTCTAGTACTTTGAGATTCCTCATCCCCTCTACCCCACCCCTGCTTTCCTCTTATTTTGCTCTAGCTTCCACATTTGGGAGAAAAAGTTCAATCCTTGACTTTCAGAGACTGGCTTATTTTTCTTAGCATAATGTTCTCTAGTTCCATCCATTTACTAGCAAATGCCATTATTTCATTCTTCATCTACTGTCATTATTCCTAACTGATCTCTATGCTCTAGTACCTTAGTACCAGGACATCTTGTACTCTATTAACATTCCTAAAATAAAATTTTGCACATGTCAGTCCACTATTCAAAAACATCCATTGTTTCCCCTCTTTACTTACATTGTAAAAGCCAAATTATTAAAATTCACTAACTGTAAAGTCCCATGATTTTGGATTGTATTCTTATTCCTTGGCAATATGAAGAGTATTTTTATAGAATTATAAATTTATTTTCTTATTTAATAGGTTATTAACTCTTATCAACTTTTATTTAACTCTTATTTCACAGTTACTCTGTGCTAGTATTGGGGATACTGAAAAGAAGGTGATGATCCTCATCCTTGAAGTTATTATAGTCTGTTATATGAAGATTTAATCTAGTCCTCTTAATAGTACTCTTAATCCAAGGTAGATATGTTGTGTTGGGTAAAGTTGGAAGTCATATATGTAAAAGTAAAGACAATTAAACAAAAATTGTTTACTTCCTAAAGAGCTAAACATTTTGAGGGTGGAAGGAACAATAGCAGTCTGATTGTCTAAACATTTGGGGGAGTACTTTATAGAGGAGATAGAATTGCAAGTTTAGTGAAGAGTTTGAGATAGAATTGCAAGTTTAGTGAAGAGTTTGTCCTGGTTTGTAGGAATGTATTTTTAAATTTAAAAGTTACTGTTTAATGGATAAATATGTATGAATATATTGTAAACATGAATCTTGAATGTCTAGTGTTCTTATAGAATTTCTCCTAATAGTTGTATTACTTTCCTTGCAGGGTTTGAAGACTGGGATGTATTACTTAAGGACAAGACCTGCAGCTAATCCAATTCAGTTTACTTTAAATAAAGAAAAGCTGAAAGATAAGGAAAAGGTATCAAAAGAGGAAGAAGAGAAGGAGAGGAACACAGCAGCCATGGTGTGCTCTTTGGAGAACAGAGATGAGTGTCTGATGTGTGGATCCTGAGAAAAGGCTTAGAAGAGACCAGCACATCTTCCATAACCAAACAACTTGAGCATAGATAGGTGTAGTGGGTTTGCTTGCGATGTTAAGGCTTTGCTGGACCTTATTGCAACAAAAGTGTAATTGATTTAAAGTACTGTGTCTATATGGTATGAAGATAATGATCTTTTAAAATATTGCTGTGTTGGGACCAGAGTAGAAGTTTTAGGAATGAGAGAGAAGTCATCTTGGAAATAGGAAGTGATTTAGTAAGGTTTCATCACACCTCTAAGAGCACTTCTTTTCTGATGATCTCGGCGTGTGTAAAGAGACTTAGTTTTGATGCTTTGAGTGGTGGAGTACTAGAAGCAAAACTGAATGATGACCCATCAAAAGTGCCGATAGGACCTTTATCTAGATAAGATCTATTCTGAAATAAACATTTTTAAGTGATTATGTGAGGTTAATTTTTTGATTTATTTTCATAAAGAAAAGTCAGGTGTGAAAAAAACATTTTTTGTTCTTTGCAAGAAATTTTAAGACAAGTATATTCTGTATAGAATTCTGATGTTAATATATGTCCTCCCCCCATGGTAAAATACACATAAGATAAAATTTACCATATTGTCCATTTAAAAATGTATAGTTCAGTGGCATTTAGTACACTCATAATGTTGTGAGACCATCACTGTTACTTATTTTTAGGACTTTGTCATCACTCCAAACTCTGTACCCATAAAAACAACTCCTCTTTCTCTCCTCCCCCTTAGTTTGTGGTAACACCTGTTCTACTTTATGTTTGTGTGTCTGTTCTGGGTGCCTCATATACATGTAATACATTATTTGTCCTGTGTATAGCTTATTCACTTAGCATAATATTTTCAAGGTTCATCCATGTTGTAATTTGTATCAGAATTTTACTCCTTTTAAAGGCTGAATAGTATTTCATTTTGTGTCTGTATGTGCATGTGTAGTCTACATATATATACACACACACAATGAATTATATACTAACATTTACATATGCACATTGAGAAGCTGAATAGTATTTCATTTTGTGTGTGTAGATAGATAAATACATAGATATTTTGTTAACATTTTGTTAATTCATCATCTGTTGATAAACATTTGGATTGTTTTTTCCTTTTAGCTACTATGAATAATGTTGCTGTGAATTCTGGTGTACAGGTATCTGTTAAATTCCTGCTTTCAGTTCTTTGGGTTTTATATATGTAGGAGTTGAATTGCTGAAATAGATGATGGTTTTATTTTTAACTTTGAGGAATTATCAAACTTTGCCATAGTAGCTACATTGTTTTATATTTCCACCAACAATATGCAAGGGCTCCATTTTCTCTATATCTTCACCTACACTTATAATTTTTATATACATATAATTTATTTATTTTATGGCCCCAAATTATTCAAAGGAATGGTGCAAATTAAATTAATGGATGTTTTGGTACAACTTATAGGACAGTTAAGTGTAACCCCAAAATGCATGTACTGCCTTGGTCACCAGGGAAGTCACTGGCTATAGGGAAGTCTGCCTAAGGCTTAACTCTTTTTTTTTGGTACTGGAGATTGAACTCAGGGACACTGGACCCTTGAGCCACATCCCCAGCCCTATTTTGTGTTTTTATGTAGAGACAGGGTCTCACTGAGTTGCTTAGCGCCTCGCTGTTGCTAAGGCTGCTTTGAACTTGCGATTCTCCTGTCTCAGCCTCCCTAAGTGCTTGGATTACAGGCTTGAGCCACCATGCCTGGCTGAGGCTTAACTCTTGATATCACTGTTTCCCAGGGTATGTGTGCCAAAGAGATATTCTGCCATGCTAGATTGCAGGGCTCCCACCTTACGCAAGTTGATTACATGGTCACCCAATTCTTTTATGGATTTGTTCAGGTAATGAACAAATTACCTGCTTGTTCAGGTAATGAGGCTCAAGTCACACAAGTAGGGGTCATTTTTGTCAGTAGCAATTCAATGGTGACTGATTTACTTTTTTCCAAGTGTAACATGCATTCCGTTGCATTCAGCTTACTTTCTCCATCATCACAGTATGGTTTCTTGATATCCTGAGAGAAAATTTGGCCATGTCATTGGTTCTGCAGCTTCAGTTTCTCAGCACGTTCCCTGTCATGAGATTGGTGAAGAAAGTATTTGGCAGTTCTTCAAAGCCATATCACCATGGTCAAAGTAGTAGATGTAGGAGGCATAGAGCTCCATGTGGGTCTGGAGGTTGATAGTAGCTTTTCCAAAGAGGGTGTGGTTATCATGGTGGTTGGCTAAGGAGAGGCATGACTCTTGAAGAAGCCTTGAGGATGTCTAAGGGTATTGAGAGGAGGTGGCAAAGTGCTGCTGACTGAGCAGCTGTTGGGTTGGGTGTCTGGTGGGATTGGGGTCAAGTACCAGGTTCCATCCAAGCACTATTGAAGCAGGAACTTCTCAGTGAAGAATGTCTAATTTTTCATATTTTTTTAAAATTTTTTTTAAATATTTATTTTTTAGTTGTAGGTGGACAGAATATCTTTATTTTATTTTTATGTGGTGCTGAGGATCGAACCCAGTGCCTCCCGCATGCTAGGTGAGCACCCTACCACTGCGTCATAACCCCAGCCCCTAATTTTTCATATTTTTGATAATAGCAATGCTAATAGCTTTTCATTATAATATGTCTTAGCATGAGTCTCAGTTTATCCCTGAGATTTTGTAGGCTTTTGGGGTTTGTACATTCATGTTTTCCATTAAATTTGGGAAGTTTTTGGCCATTTTATCTTCAGATAATCTTTCTGCCCCTTTCTTATGGAACTCTCAGTGCATCTATTGGGTCATTAGATGGTGGCTTTCAAGTTCCTTTAGGCTGTGTTCAGTTTTCTTCATTTTGTTCTCTTTCTACTCCTCAGACTCAATAATTTCAATTTTCTATCTTCAAGTGTGCCCATTCTCTCTCCTTCCTGCTCAAATCTATTGTCTAGTGAATTTTTCATTTTAGTTATTGTACTTTTCAGCTCCAGAATTAGATATGTTTTTAAATCATTTTTATGTCTGTTGCTAGTCTGGTTTTCTTAATAATTGCTTTCCTGATTTCCTTTACTTATTTGTCCATGTTTTCCTTTAGTTTTTTGAGCAGTTGTTTTAATGTTTTTGTATGGTAAGTCCAATGTCTTAGCTTCCTCAGGGATAGTTTGTCAATTTATCTTATTTCTTGAATGTTTTCCTGCTTCTTTGTATGCCTTGTGATACTGTTGTTGAAAATAGGGAATTTGACAATAATTCATTTAATAATGAAGTAATTCTGGAAATTAGATTCTCCTCCTTGAGAGTTTGCTATTTTGTGGCATTATGTTTTGTTTGTTGATGTTGAAGGTTGTAATATTCTGTTTTGGAAACTTTTCTGAACTATTTTTGCAGGGACCATTCCTTGTCATGTGTGATCATTGAAGTCTATTTCTTTAGTACATGTGCAGTTAGTGTTTGGACAGAGAGTTTCATGAACTTCTAGAACTCTCTAAGTGTTTGCAAAATGGCCCTGTGCTAGGGCACTCCTTCCATACTTTGGTAGACTTGGAATCTGTGCATCTAGGAATCTGTGATGGTTAATTTTGTCCACTGGCTAGGCAATAGTACCCAGGTAATTGATCAAACACCAGCTTAATTGTTGCCGTGAAGATATTTTTTTGGATGAGATTAACCTTTAAATGATAGAGTTTGAGTAAAGCAGATTACCCTTCATTATGTGGGTAATATCATCTAATCATTTGGAGACCTTAAGAGGAAAAAGACTGAGGTCCCAGAAAAATAAGAACTTGTGCCTCTGGACTGTCTTTGGATCAAGCTCCTTTCTGAATCTTTAAGCTGCTGTTTTTCCTCTGCCAATTTCAGACTTGCCAATTTTCACAATCACATAAGCCATTTATTTAAATGTCTCTATCAATATATCTATGTAGATATATAAAAATATCTTTATCTATGTAGACATAGATGGTTGTTTCTCTGAAGAGCCCTGATTAATATAGATTGGTTTTAGGGAAACCAATTCTTTAGAATTGTTCTGGAGGAAAAAACTTTTAAGAATGAGTTTCTTGAATTGGTTCTGGGGTTTCTGAAATTGGTTTTCTAATCTGATTAGATTTAAAGGCACTAATGATTTTATTTCAAGAAGTAAAGAAAGTACTGATAGTCCATGGTGTGATGTGGCAACAGAGATAGACAAAGTACAACCACCATTAGATACTTCTAGTCAAATACTTAAAGACAAGGCCTTGAGTGACCATATATATATAGAGCCTTCAAACATTTTTCTCAATTAGAAGCTGGTTGCTTCTAATTTCACTTGAAAAAAATAGGAGGGCAGGAGAAGGATGAGCCCAGGGTTTTGAAGTTTTAGCTCAAGTGGTGTATGAGTGACCTGAAAATTTGTAAGTCTTTCCTGAAAGAAACCTATTTTCTATAACTGCAGAGTTGAGATTGCCGAAAATCAAACTCAGAATCTCATCCTATGAGTGGTTGAATTACAAAGTTTAATTTCTAACCTGGTAGTGTATTTACTGTCAAAGTGAGGTTGTTGATTTGGAGTGAATGAAATCCTAAAAATTGGAATGGGAGCATATGGGGAAATCCTGATAAAACTAGGAACATTGAAGCCCTAAATTCTGATGATATTTTTTTGTTGTTCTTACCACCCCATCTAAGAAGCTTAAATCTGCTCTGAGGAAACTCATGTTCTCTCCTGAGGTAATTGCCTTACAATAAATACACTGCTGATTGTCCAGAGAACTACCCACCCCGACCCTTCTGCTTCCTGACCCTTCTGCTGCATGGACCAAAAGGTGGCCTATAATAAATGAAGTTGAAATGCCAGACCTTTGGATATAACATAGACAAAGGAATTCAAAGGCTTAGGGAAATTTAAATGGTAAGAGTGAATTATCATTTAAGACCTGCTCACTTCTCCTGAGGGGGTCCAGAGGACATACCGTTCACAACTGTGAGAAATAACTGTGAGGAGGGTCCTAGCATCTTTAAAGAACTGTTAGTCCTCTTTGTAGATAGGAAATTATTGTAGTAACTGCTGCCTCTGAATTGGGAAGCTTAAATTCAATGGGAGTAATTGGATTTCTGGGTAGCAGGTAGTAGCAATTAATTGTCAAAGGCAAAGTGGGCACCCTTACCATAATGGACAACAGAATCAAAGCAGCAATCTGAATTGTTGATACGCAGAGATATGTGGTTTGGTTAGTTGATCAAGGAGTTCCTAGAAGTGAAATAGAGGGAAGGTCTAATAAATCCTTAACTTGATCTGTATAAGCAAGATTTTATGTCAAGTGAACAAGAGTCTAATTTGAATCATTAAAAGAGTCAGCACCTCAATTTCCAGATTTGAGACAGTTTACAGGTTCAGAGTCCCTGAATGGAGGGAGACCACATGCCTTTGAGAAAGGACCCCACTACACTGGAAAATATGTGTACTGTTAAATGTTTCTTCTAGCCTTCTCCAAAGGGATCTATGGCCTTTTACCAGGGTAACTATATATTGGGGAAAAGGAAATAATCAAACCCAAGATCTCATTGTGGTCCACAGTCAGAGTAAGGACTTACAGAAGTCAGTAATGGAGTTGTAGTTTTAGCTCAGGTCCATCTCAGTGATCTGGTGAAGTCCCCCAAACCATGCTGTGTTGTTTCTCCACTTCTGGAATGCAGAACTGGAATAGACATGCTCAGCAACTGACAGAATCTCCACATTGGTTCCCTGACTTATGGAGTGAGGGCTGTTAATAGTGAGAAAAGCCAAGAGTAAGCCACTAGGAAAATAGTAAACCAAAAGTGTTGCGTTCCTGGAAGGATAACAGAATAGTGGCACCACTGACATGAACTATTCAGGAGAGGTGATTCCCACCCCAGCCTCATCCAACTCATATAGCCTCATCCTCTTATAGCCTGTACATCTTGGAGAACGACAATGAATTACTGTCACTGTAAGGGGGTTTGAGGAGAGAAGCAGAGGAGATGTCTACTGGGACCTTCCAGGCTCTTGACATGCCACAGAAAGGAACTTAAGGACACATCTTTTTTAACAAAGAGGAAGAAGAGCTTTATTAGAAACTGAAAAGTGAAGATACACATTCTCAGCAGAATGTGGGCAAGAAGTGCTTTTGGGGTCTTCAGCTCATCTTCTAAAGGAAACATGAAGGATGAGTATAGAAAGCTATGTGGGAACACCATCAGCCTGATGGACTCAGTTCTTTGATTATAAATCAAAAGATGTGGGCTGGTCTTCCAGGATCTTCAGGTTGGCATTGTCTTCTATCTAGGTAACTTTTGGAATGTGCCGATAATATAGGTTTCTGAAAATACACCTTCCTTTGGTTTATCTAATCCGAGAGTAATTGTGTGGGCTAACAGTGCACTTACACTTTAATCAAAATGAGGCAGTTTTCACAGATGAGTGAATTTAAATGAGTGAAATTGTAGCTGTCTTAGGAATTTGGATGTGACAGACCTGAAGGAAAAAACAAGTCTGGTGAGTTAAGTCTGTAGGGCTTTTAGATTTATGACTAGTCTCTTTTTTCCTTTCCTTTGGTCTCCTTTCAATTTTATTTCTTCTATCTTACCTCATTATCATAAGCTCATTTGGGTGGCAATTCCAAGTTGATATGGTTTCCATGCTTGAATAAATCATCATATCCCCGGGTAACCTGGGAGTCAGCTATTGATTTGGTAAATGCTTTTTTCTCCAGGCCCCTTAGTAAAATGACCACCTTGCTTTTAGCTAGCAAAGCCAGCAATATACCTTTATTGTTCTGCTTTAAGAGTATATCAACTCACTAGAGCCTATGTCATAATTTAGTTAACACAGGATTTTGATCAGCTTTGCCTTCCATAAGACATTGCACTGGTCCAATACATTGATAACATGTTGATTGGAACTTGTGAGTGAGAAGGAGCCACAACTCTAGACTTATTGGTAGGAGAGATACATGTCAAAAGGATAGGGAATAAGTCTCACCAGAATTCAAGGTCTTTCTGCATCAGCAAAATTTAGAGGGAATAAAGCATGTTAAGTTATTGCTTTTAAGGTAAAGGATAAATTGTTGCATCTGGTCCCTCCCACAACCAAGAAAGAGGTATAACACCTAGTGGGCCTCCTTGAAATTGAGGCAAAATATTCTTCCTTTGGTGGAACTACTCTAGCTTGTTTACCAAGTGACCTGAAAAGCTGCTAGTTTTTTATTTTTTTATTTTTTTATTGCTTTGTATGTGGTGCTGAGGATCGAACCCAGGGCCCCACGCATGCAAGGCAAGCGTTCTACCGCTGAGCTACAATCCCAGCCCAGCTGCTAGTTTTGAATGAGGCCCAGGACAGGAGAGGGCTCTGCCACAGGTCCAGTCTGTTGTGCAAGCTGCTCTGTTATTTGGGCCATATGTTTCAGCAGATCTGATGGTGATTGAAGTGACAGTGGCAGATGGAGATGATGCTTGGAGATTTTGGCTCCTATAGGTAAATCACAGCTAAATCCCTTAGGATTTTTTAACAAAGCTCTGTCATCCTCTGGATATCTACTTTCCTTTTTTCGTTTTACTTTTGGTATTGAGGATTGAACATAGGGGGCACTTTACCACTGAGCTATATTCCCTTTTTATTTATTTTGAGACAGGGTCTCACTAAGTTGCTAAGGCTGGCCTGGAACTTGGTATCCTTCCTCAGCCTCCTGAATGACTAGAATTACATAATGTACCATCATATCTGGTTGTATTCTCCTTTTAAGAAATAAGTTTTGGCTTGCTACTGAACCCAAGTAGAGACTGGACACTTAACTGTAGGTGATCAAATTACTGTGTGTTTGAGATGTGCATCATGTCCCATGTAGCCATAAAGTTGGGTATGCACAGCAGCACTCCATCATCAAATGAAAGTGGTATATACAAGATCAAGGCTCAAGCAGTCACTGAAAGCACAAGTTACATGAGGTGGTTGAAATACTCATGTTACCTGCTCCTGCCTGCTATATGCCTTCTTTCTCCCAGACTATACTTATGGCCTCATGGGGAATTCCCTAATGATCAGTTGAGAGAGGTTCACAGATAGTTCTGTGCAATGTGTAGGCACCATAGCCTCTCTTTGGGACATCCTTAAAGGGTACTGCTCAATAGATGACAGAGAGCTGTATAAGTATTTTAAGCAAGGGAATTATATTATTTTTATTTTAAATTTTGGACTGGGGACCCTGGGCATGACCTGAACTGTTTATGTGGGCTAAACTGCACACCCTGGGGTCAGGCACACAGGTCCTATTTGGGACTTCAGGCAAGGTCCTCACCTGTATTTGGGACTGATTGGACTATAGAACTCAACCTAGTTCTTGGATTAGACTGGAAACCTCAAAATTGACTGGTTTATTTGGTCCTGCTAAACTTATGTCAGGTCTTAGGCTGTATTTAGGAGAGATGGCCCCAGGGAAGGGCTTGGATTATTTCTTTGCTTCAGACTGGGTGTTCAGGGCAGGTCATGGTCTGTTTGATTTGCTTTATATGTCTTCTAGTGAAGCTATATGCATCCAGATATTAGTTGGAGCTTTCTCAAAACTGGGGGAAAGAGGACAGAGAAATATACTAAGAAGGACAAATAGGTACAAGCTATTGGATGGGGGATAGGAATAGGAAAGGCAGTGGAATGAATCTGACATAACTTTCCTATGTGTACACCACAGTGATCTCAACATTGTGTACATCCACAAGACTGGGATCCTAAATAGAATAAGATACATTCCATGCTTGTATAAACATGTCAAAATAGACTCTGCTGTCATGTATAACTAAAAAGAACAACAACAACAACAACAAAAAATATTCTAAGAATTTAACAAGCCATAGTTTACCACCAACGAGCCAGCTGTTGAACCTGAAATCTGCTCAGGAAATTCCATTTTGTCTCCTATTTATCTCATTTCTGAGGTCACAGCCCCAACTTCCCAAGATGATGAAGTTCTCTTACCCTGGCAATTCCCTCTCCACTCTCATGTTCTGCAGCCTCTTTGGCTTCTCTCCAACCTCGAGAGGTGATTCTTTTCTGCAGAACATCTTTTCTATATGTTGTCGAATCTCCCTAGTCCTCGCCCCATAAATGAGAGGATTCAAGGCTCCAGGGAGCAGCAAGTATATGGCACTAAGTAAATTTTGAACATCCTGAGACACAGTCTTGGCCACTCGGAAGACAATGGAAGTGGAGAGGCCAGAGAGGTAGATGGTGAGGATGACCAGTAAGTGGGAGCCACATGTGTGCAAGGCCTTGGCCCGGGCTCCCCCAGAAGAGATCCGTAGGGCAGCATAGATGATGCGGGTATAGGAGGTTCCCAGAAGAACCAGATCAAAGGTCACAGTGACCAGTCGCATAGCCAGCCCCAACCGGTTGTTGAAGGTCAAGTCTCCACAAGCAATGCTCAGCAGTGCGATATACTCACATGTGAAATGTTGAATCATTGCCGTCCGGCAGAATTGAGCTTGTGCAGTTACCACCACCAAGGGCACTGCCACTCCTAGGCTTCGTGTCAGGGCAAAAATGGTCAGCACACCCAGCAGGTGAGAGGTCATCAGATCAGTATAGCGGAGTGGGTGGCAGATAGCCATATAGCGGTCCAGGGCCATAGCTAGCAGGAGATTGTAGTCCAGAAGGAGGGTGAAGTAGATAAAGAACATCTGGGTCAGGCAGCCGTGTAACGATATGGGGTTAGCATAGTGCACAAAGCCTTCCAACATTTTAGGCATCACAGCTGTGGCAGCACAAATGTTGACAGCCAGGAGCAGAGCGATGAGCACATACATGGGCTGATGCAGATTCCGCTGGGCCACCACAGTGTGGATGACCAGGGCATTGGTAGAGATGATGGCCACATAGAGGAAGGTAAAAGGCAGGACCAGGAGGGACCGGCCCTCCTGCAGTCTGGGGAAACCCACCAGGAAGAAGTTGGTGTAGGAGATGTTGAAGATGCTGGTATTTCCATCATCATCCATTAGTTTCAACCCTGGGCTGGTCCCAGGAGTGGGGATTAGAGGCTGTTAGAACAAAATGACAATGGAAGAAAGTCTAATTCTATTTTAGGGCCTGAGGATTTTGTGATGAAAAGCCATCTCTTTATGTATGTGCATCTATTTCTTTGGCCTACAGACACAGTGCCAGGTGTTGTAGAAACTGCACAGGGGGACAAGGGATTCCTTGTGTTCGAGGAACTCTTGGTCTTCTGTGTGTAAAATGTAAACTCACAAGATACTTGCCTACCTGTGATGTTTGAGGCATTTGATGGTTGAATAAAAGGTTAAGAGAAAAAGTAGATGTCATATATGATGGGGAGAAAAGAGTGATGGCCAGAGATAAAATAAGAAAGGTTGAAGAAAAGAAACCCTTGATTAGGGGGAAGAGAAAGAATATGAAGAATCTGTGATCCAAGGAGACTGGGAAGGACCAGGCAGGGTTTACTGGGGAGGGAGGAACCAGCCAGGAATAATGGCCTCACTTGTGCACTTGGGCATATTAAGGCAAGGACAGAAGAAAGTTGCCAAGGAAGACTTCTAGTAAGCAACAGGTTGCAGGGACTAGTCTTTACCTCAGCCCCTCTAGACTGGTTTCAGCACCTCCAGCCTGGCCTTGTTCTTAATGTTATGGATGATGTTTTTACTTCTCTTTCAGAGGGTGAGTTTGGGGAGGGCAGGGGTAGTGACATGCCTCGGGAGTGCTCATTGGAGCTCCAAGCTCAGAGACACCACAGAGACACAGAATTTGGCGCTTTGCTTGTCAGTGAATGAGAATAGGAAAAAATGGAGAAAGCTAAACTTGTAATTGGGTTTTAGAGCAGTAATTTCAATGCATTGACCAGATTTTTGTATAATTAAGGGAGTACATACTGAAAGATACATGATTCAATAATGTGCCTGCTCACTTTTTCTTAGGGAGCACAGTTTGGTGGTGTTGGTGGTAGGAGTGATCAGAAAAAGAATTAACAGATGATATACAAAGAATAGCAAACCCTCATTGAAACATTCATATATTAGGAAGTGTTCTAAATACTTACATGTATTGACTTTTTAAAATATCTTTTTCATTTCACCAGTGAGGAAACTGAGACTCAGAAAGATTAAGTGACACAGCTAGTAAATGGCAGAGCTGGATTTGAACCCAGGCAGTTACTCCAGACTCTATTCTTTTACCAACTAGAGAATGACCAACTCATCCTGGTTTGCCTGGAACTTGCAGGGTTTTAGTTCTGAAAGTCTGAGGTCCCAGGAAACATTCAGGAAAACTAGACAACCCATCATTTTCCTATTACCAATACTACCTACCCTGACGATCAGCAAAGTCTCATAAACTGTGGAGCAGTTAGGAAATGTTTTTGTTCCTTTTTGTAGGTTTAAAGTCTTAGCAAAATTAGTATTTATGTGGGTATTACTATACCAATCCTCTGAATACTCAGAAGAAAAAGAGGTATATCTGCAAATTCATACTGCAGGGAGAACTAAAAAAGGAGTGAATTTGAAATTCTAAAGGCCACTCTGGAATGTCTTTCTGAAAAATCCTTGAGCATTGAATTAGTGTAACATAGACTTTGGGAAATGCACTGTTGTTGAGGTTGGGTGAGGGCCAGATGACCCTTGTAGGGAGGCAGTAAAAACTCTCGTAGCCAAGGTTTGTAGAAGAATTCTATGGAGAAGAGTGGAAATAAGAAATGAAGTGAGAGGTGGTGCCTGATAGAATAAAGTGATGAGGAAAAAAATGCAACCAAGAAGATGCTTGGGTTTCCATACTCTTCCTCCTCCAATGTGACCAGAGGGTGTTCATCCTTAAGGGACAGAAACTGAGTCAGGCTGCCCATGAATCTCTTTTTTTTGCGGGGGGATGCTGAAGATTGAATTCAGGGACACTCAACCACTGAGCCCCAGCCCCAGCCCTATTTTATATTTTATTTAGAGACAGGGTTTCACTGAGTTGCTTAGTGCCTCGGCTATTGCTGAGGCTGGCTTAGAACTCATGATCCTCCTGTCTCAGCCTCCTGAGACGCTAGGATTACAAGTGTGCGCCACTGTGCCCAGCTATGAATCTCTTACCTTAGACAAGATTGCCCTGTCTCTGTTTGTATCAGATGTAATTTGCTCTCCTGCTTTGTGTCTTGGGATTCCTCTGTAGATTCCTTAAGGAGCTTTTTTGACATGGAGCCCCAAAGCAGTCAGTAAAGGGAATATAGAATAGAAATGCTGTAAAGAAGTAGCAGAAGAGATGCAAAAGATGGTGAGAGATGGGGTGATGGGTTAACTGACTAATGAAGCTCTTAAGAAAGAGGAAGTGAGGCTTCTAGAGTTAAATCAATCAGACCTGAGAACCAATTTGCAGTTGACAGAAATAGAGTAAATCAACAGTACTTCCAAGTTTTTTTTGTTTTTGTTTTTGTTTTTTTAGCTATGATGACTATGTTGGAGTTGCCAAAACCTGAGAATTACTGAAGGTGAGAGTGGAGAGCTTAGACGAAGGGTTAAGGCTGGAGATGAAAAATGCAGGGATGGTTGTTTTATAGGGGACATGAAATAGAATCCTAGGGGGCAGACAGAATAACAGACACCAGTGAAAGAGAAGAAGAAAAAGGGAAGGGAGGTAGAGTGAGAATCAGGAGCAAATGGAGAGCTGGAAGCCAGGGAGAGATTTGGGTGCTTTGGAGGCTTCAAGGTAAAGAAATTTACAGACTAGTGCAGGTAGAAGACCAATGCAGCTAAATTACCCTATAAAGCCTAATGTTCTGAGCAGCAGAAGAGTGGGACAGGCAGGAGAGCTGAAGTTAGGGTGCCAGACATCATGTGATTTCTGTAGAAAGAGCCACACCTCCTCCACTGTAAAAGTCAAAGCCACTGTCAGACACTCCTTCAATCTCTCTGCCCTCACACACTGCTTGGCTACTGTGAGCTTCTCTCTTCCTTCCATTCCAGAAGAGATGTCTCTTCTCTCTTTCCTCAAGATATCTTCCAATTCTCTTTTCTTTCCCCTCAGCTTATGAAAAAGTTCAAGTTTCTGTCATTACAGAAAATGAACTCTTCGTTAATTTCCTATGAGCCTCTAGATTTCAATTTTTCTCCTCACCTTTAAAGCTGAGCCCCTGGCAGGTCTTCAGCATGCTTTAATCATTGCTTACTTATCTGTCTCCTTATCAGACTGAAACTGTTCCTCAAGGGGAGACCATGTCTTATTCATGTCTGCCTCAGTGCCCAGCACAGAGCTGACAGCAAAATAGAGTGCTCAAAGTGACGTGTTGAAAGAATCAATGAATGCACCAAGGGATATTATTAAGCTTTCCAATTTGCAACTTTAAGCAGCCTTTTTCAGGTTGAGTGAATGAATGAAAACCTAACCCTATCAAAGCCCAGAGATTTCAAATGATTTGCTGTCTCACCTACCAAGAAGAATCAAGCCTCAACTTCATCCTCTAGTACTCTTCCCTCTATGCCTCTTGTCCTCTGCACAAAACAGCATTGGACAGGCTTCAAGCATTTTTAATCTCAAAAACAATATTAAGAGGGGGGAGGGTACCGGGGATTGAACTCAGGGGCACTTAACAACTGAGCCCCAGCCCCAGCCGTAGCCCTATTTTGTATTTTATATAGAGACAGGGTCTCACTGACTTGCTTAGCAAGCCTTGCTGTTGCTGAGGCTGGCTTTGAACTTGCAATTGTCCTGCCTCTGGTTCCTGAGCCACTGGGATCACAGGCATGTGCCACTGCACTCAGCTCAGAGTTAGCTTTTATCGAGTATTTACTATGTGCCAGACATGGTTTCAAGTGTTTCCCATGTGTTATCGCTTTACTCACAGTACCTAAGAGACGAATACTATTTGTTAACCCAGTTTATAAATGTGGTCACTAAGCTTTAGGGAAGTTAAGTAATGTTATTAAAGTATCCTAGGTATTAAGTGATAGGGCTGGGATACGAACTTCAGTTTGTCAGTGGTAATGTGATGTTCAGTTTTAATCTCAGGTTTACCTGCCTCAAATCCCCCTAAACCTCTTTTCTTCTCACCGTGGCAGTCTGTAGTGGTCTCTGACTGGGTTGCAGCCTACTGTAGTTTTGGTTTCGCCTCCGAAGAGGTAAGGCTTGACTGAAGTTGATGCCCAGCTCCAAGACACTGATCCATGAGGCTGAGGAAGAGGAATGGTTAATTAAACCTGTGGTTCCAGGGGAGGAGCCAGAGGAGATTCCCAGAGGGGAGCTGTTTCCAGGGACCCAAAGGAGGAAATAAGGAGAAATCCAGAACAACCACTTTCCCTCTTTGTTGTGTTGTTTTAGGGTTTATAGTACACATCTTTAACTTACTAAAAGCTGTCTTCTAGCAGTGTTATGCCACTTCCCGAATAGCATGAGATCCTTACAACAAGGACTTTCATTTCCTCTCTTCTAGTGTCTGTATTAATGTTGTCATATGTTTTCATTTCTACATAATTATAAATCTCACAATATGCTGTTTTTTTCTGTCTTATTTTTCTGTCATATCCTAGATTTAGAAAAATAAGAAATATTACGTTTGCAAAATTCATATTGGGTGTGACTGTCACTTATTTTATTGCTCATAGTATTTCAATATATAAATGTATCACCCTATATTTACATATTTTATAGCTGAAGTACAGTTATGTACTTCTGATTTCTCACAATTAAGAACAATGACATGCCAGGTGTTGTGGTGCATACCTGTATTCCCAGCAGCTTGGGAGGCTGAGGCAGGACGATTCAGAGATCAAAGCCAGCCTCAGCAAAAGCAAGGTACTAAGCAACTCAGTGAGACTCTCTCTCTAAATAAAATACAAAACAGGGCTGGGGATGTGGCTCAGTGGTTGAGTGCCCCTGAGTTCAATCTCCTGTATCCCCATTCCCCCAATAGAAAAGAACAATGATGCTATGAATATTCTTAATATCCATATGCCTGAGGTATCAAGAAGTCAAAGGATATGTGTATCTTCAGTTTGACTAGATAATGGCAAATTGTCTTCCAAGGTGATTGTTATAATTGATAACATCACCAATAGTGTATGAGAGTATCCATTGATATGTTGGGAAATCATTATGCTACATATCCAAATCTGCTATGTCTACATAACAGATGTGCTAAGATTATTTTACTATCAAGTTGCCTTTTATTGATTTATAGTTGTTCTTTTTTAGACTAGACCTTTTTTTTTTACATACCCTTATTTTATTTCTTTCTTTTTATGTGGTGCTGAGGATTGAACCCAGTGCTTCACACGTGCCAGGCAAGAGCTCTACCATTGAGCCACAACTCTACCCCTGGATACTAGTTTTTTGTTGGTTAAATTTTTTGCAAGTATATTCCCCAAATCTGTGACTTGCCTTTTCACTTTTATGGCACCTTCTGCTTAAAGTTGTATCTAGCATATAGGGTATCTTTGTATAAATTATAAAACAAGTCTGTCTCTGCTGGCTTGACAAGTGGTGTGGATTGAATTTAATGTTCCACTTGTTTTTGCCAGATGCCTATGGATAGGTTGCTGCATCATCTACTAATAAAAGTGGCAGCTCTGCTTTTTACTACCTAAAGTTCTTAACTTTAATGCAGTGAAATTTATATCACTTTTTTCTTTTCCTTCTTAAAGAGATCAGTGTTTTTTATGTTCTGCTTTATAGAAGTTTCATTATAGATATTGTCTTATATTCCTTAGCTTTATGGTTTGGATTTTAACATGTACCTTTCTTTAGTATTTCTGGTAAATATTTTTTAATTGTTTTTTTAGTTGTCAATGGACTTTTATTTTATTTATATGTGGTGCTGAGAATCAAACCCAGTGCCTCACACATGCTAAGCAAGTGGTCTACCTTTGAGCTATAACCCCAGCCCTCTGATAAATATTTAACAAATATAATGCATATCATATACTATATAAAGCATATAACCTTTTTTGAGATGTGAAAATACAGAGCTGTTGCCATGATTTTACCAAGTTCTTCTAGCTTAATGTATCACATTTGCTTTGTCTTTGATCTCTCGTGTTTGCCTCTCAGGTTTCAGTGTGACTCTTTGTAGGCTTCACTGAGGATTTAGGAGATTAGAGGGAAGAGTCAAATTATGAATATGCACTCATGTCCTGGGTTGACTTCCCATCTTTTTCATCTTCTCTCTAATAACTGAACATTTCTTCCATTCTCCACAGAGAATATTTCTACCATTCTTTTTTTTTAAATTTATTTTTTAATTTTTAATTATCCAATAGAATCTATGAATATTATTTAAGAAAGAAGGAGTAGAAACAATACAATGTAGATCTAATGAACTATAAACTATTCAATATATAAAAGTACTCAATATATAAAAATTCTATAAATTCTATATAAAGAAATTATAAATAGTCTACAGAAGATGTAGGAATAAGATTAAAACATAAAATAGAATTAATCACATTGGTTTTCTGTATTCAATAAAAGCATTTCCCAAATAAAATGGATGATAAAATGGAAAGAAAATCAGAGAAGAAAAAAAAGAGTATAGAAATGGAAAGAATGTATAAAATCAAACAAGTTTTTAAACAGTGTTTTAAAATTAAGAAACTGACTTCATGTTTCATCTTTGATATGTTAAGTAATCAAAAGTCATCAGTCATAAGTTATCCTTACAGTAACAAAAATGTCTGAAAGTCAAATTACATTTATTGAACTCAACAATGTACTGCTAGAGCTGTCAACTGGTATATATAATCTTGAAGAATGGCTGGAGACAGTATATGGGCTAATTTGAATTTAAGGAAACCTTGGGGTCCTGTAGACTCAGAGAAACCCTCATAGTCCCACAGTTTTCTTTCCAGATATCCTACCAGTTTCCCGCTGAAGATTCCAAAAAGACCTCGTGTCTCTGATAGGATTAGGTTGTGAATTAAAAACAAAGTCAATTAAGGACAAAGTTTCAAAGAAAAATATTGGGAATATTGCAGTCAGAGATGGGAGTAAGGGTGCCAGTGGGGGTGGTCACATTGATGAAACACTTGTGAAAGTTGAAGTCCTCAGACATAGACCCACTTAAAGATTGGATAAGATTAGAAAAAACTCCTTTGCCCCATATTCGACCTGCATAGCAGCAAGGATCTGGTATAATAACAATCAATTACAGCTGAAAGAGTTGTAATACACAGATTCTTTCTCCCTAAAGTAGTGTTTAAGAAACAGTGAGATAAAAGAAAGTACAGGATGAAAACTTAAAAGCCTCTGGTACCTTTAGCTGCAAGCAAGTATTAAACACCAGACAAGTCCTCACCAGATAAAATAAATACTCCTAACAGTGGCCTATTAATCTCATTTTTTTATTATTCAATAAAACATATTTGGCTTTCAATAGAAAATTACAAGAAAAGCTATAAGACATGCTAAAATGTAGTCTGAAAATAAAAATCAGACTCAAACATATCATACATATTTGAATTGCCAAGTTAAAAAAACTAAAGTAATTATGATTAATATGTTAAATACTCTAATGATAAAAAAGTATACAGCATGCAAAATGTATAAAATGTATACATTTATCATGCAAAAACTTATAAACCATGTTAGGGAAAAATGGAAAATTTAAGAATCAAAACAAAATTAAAGAAATCAAACATGCTGAAATAGAAAGGAAGAATGCCTTCTGATGCCATCAATTAAATTTTATGGCCAAGGAAAGAAACCATGATCTTGATGATAATTAAATTTTCCCAAACAAAAATACAAAGGAAATAAAAGCAACCCAAGAACTGTGGGACAATATCAAAGAATAAAGCATGCATAATTAGAATACAAAAAGAAGAAAGAAAAACAGAGCAGAAAAATATTTGAAGTAAAACTATCTGAAATTTTTTCAAAAACTGAGATTAAAAAGCAGATTTTGAAAGAATATCAAGTAGGATATGTACCAAATATAAATAGGTGAATAAATAAAGTAATACCTAGTCATCTCATAGCTAAATCACAGAAAACAAAAAACAAAGAAAAACTTGAAAGAAGAAAGAGAAACAATTGCCTTACTTATACAGCTATAGAGATAAGGATAAGAAAATCATTGGATAGCACAATAACCAATTTTTATCTTCAGCTGATGTTCCTAACACAGTCCTTTTCTCCATTGTAGGCATAGCCCTGAGCCAACATCTATGTGAATTCCACAATTTGAGTCTTTTTTTAAATTAAATCTGCCAGTCTATGTCTTTTAATTGATGAGTTTAGGCCATTAATATTGAGTTATTATTGAAATATGGCTTATATTCCCATACATTTTAGTTTATTTTTGGTTTTTAACTTGGCTTGGTTTCTCCTTTGATTGGCTTTTCCTTTAGTGTAGTTCCTCCCTTTGCTGATTTTCGTTGTTGTTTTTCATTTCCTCCTAGTGGAATATTTTGCCAAGAATGCTCTCTAGTGCAGGCTTTCTTGCTGTAAATTCTTTTAACTTTTGTTTATCATGGAAGTTTTTATTTCATCATCAAGTCTGAAGCTTAATTTTGCTGGACATAAGATTCTTGGTTGGCAACATTTTCTTTTAGAGCTTGGTATAGGATGTTCCAGGATCTCCTGGTTTTGAGGGTCTGGGTTGAGAAATCTGCTGAAATCTGAATTGGTTTCCCCCTGTATGTAATCTGCTTCTTCTCTTTTGCAGCTTTTAAAATTCTATCCTTATTGTTTATGTTAGAGATTTTCATTATGAGGTGCCTTGGTGTGGATCTGTTATAGTTTTGTACATTTGGTGTCCTGTAAGCCTCTTATATATGATTTTCCAATTTATTCTTCATGTTTGGGAAATTTTATGAAATTATTTCATTGAAGAGATTGTGCATTCCTTTGGTTTGGACCTCTGTGCCTTACTCTATCCCAATAATTCTTAGATTTGGTCTTTTCATGTTATTCCATAATCCTGTATGTTCTGTTCATGGTTTCTTACCATTTTGATTGTGTGGTCAACTTTATTTTCAAGATTATATATTTTGTCTTCATTGTCTGAGGTTTTGTCTTCTAAGTTCCTAGTCTGTTGGTGATGCTTTTTATTGAATTTTTCATTTGGTTTATTGTTTCCTTCATTTAAAGGATTTCTGCTTGGTTCTTTTTCAAAGTCACTATCTCTTTCTTGAAGTACATTTTGCTCCCTGTATTTGCTCTCCTATCTCTTTGTTGGAATGATCAATTGTTGCCTGTATTTGTTCCCTTATATTATTCTGTGCTTCACAGATCATTTTAATTTTGTACATTCTGAACTCCTTCTCTGACATTTTATCTATTGTGCTGTCAGTGGATTCTATTGTAGCATCTTGGTTTGTTTGGGGCATTTTCTTCCCTTGTTTTTTCATGTTGCTCATGTGTCTTCCTCTGTAACAGTGCTGATCTGAGGTATTATAGTTTCTACCCTATAATCTTGTAGTGTCCCTGCAAGTTACCAATACCTCACCTCTGGTGTAACCAGGCCTGCAGGAACCTCAGGGATGATCTTCCTGGTCCTGGTTGTTGACTCTAAATGGACGTAGGCAGTGACAGCCACCAGTTGGTAGATAGGGAGCTGCAATGCGGTGGGTCTCCTCCTCCATGCTTTGGCCCAGGGTTGGTCCAGTTCTACCATGCTTGTTTTTTTAAAAACATAATTTTGAAATGATTTCAGACTTAAACTTTGCAACAATAGTACAAAAAATTCCTACATGCCCAACGTTAACATCTTACATAATTGCTGTATAATTATATTTGGAAATTAATATTGACACAATACTGTTATCCAATTTACAGACCTTAATAAAATTATGCCAATGTCCCATTAATGTTCCCTTTCTCCTCTAGAATTCAATCCAGTATTACATGTTTGCATCTATTACAAAGTCTCCTTAATTAGGAAGAGTTCCTTAGTTTTTCATTCTCTTTCATGTTTTTAATACTTGTTCATGTTTCCTTTCATTTAATTTAGGTTTTGCATTTTTTGCAAGAATACCACAGAATAGTCATTGTGCCTTTCTCAGTAAGGACAACAATTTCAGGAGATGTGATGTCATGTTGTGTCACTATTGGTAAGGTTAACATCTATTACTTGCTTAGGAGACTGCCAAGTTTTTCCATAGTAAAGTTACTATTTTTCCTTTGCAATTAATAAGTACTTTACAAAGGAATATTTTAAGAAAAAATCCTGTTTCTCATACTTTTTCCTGTTAATTAGCATCCATTCTTTCTTTCTTTCTTTCTTTCTTTGGTACTGGGGATTCAACTCAGGGGTACTTGACCACTGAGCCACATCCCTAGCCCTATTTTGTGTTTTATTTAGAGAAAGGGTCTCACTGAGTTGCTTAGCGCCTTGCTGTTGCTGAGGCTGGCTTTGAACTCACTATTCTCCTGTCTTAGCCTCCCAAAGTGCTAGGATTACGGGCATGCACCACTGTGCCCGGCTCCATTAATTATTCTTGACTGAAATATTTATTACTTTGATGTTTGCCAAATGGTGATTTTTCCATTTCTATTATTCTTTCTACATTTGTTAATTACAATTATATTGTAAGGAAATGTCTTTCCTTATTTATTTGCTTGCTTTGATCATTAAGGACTTTTGTATTCACATTCTAAAGATTGTCATTAATTACTGTCATAATTTATTTTGTTGCTAAAATTCTTCCTCTATTTGGCCATTAGAAATCTCTTAAGCTGTGCACGGTAGTACATGCCTGTAATCCCAGTAGCTTGGGAGGCCTGTAATCCCAGTAGCTTGGGAGGCTGAGACAGGAGAATCATGAGTTCAAAGCCAGCCTCAGCAATGGCAAAATACTAAGCAACTCAGTGAGACCCTGTCTCTAAATAAAATACAAAATAGGGTTGTGGCCGTGGCTCATTGGTCAAGTGTTCCTGAGTTCAATCCCCGGTACAAAAAATAAAAGAAAGGAAAAGAAAAAAAGGAAATACCTTAAAATTGGTCTCTGTAGCTGAGCATGGTGGTGCATGCCATAATACCAGTAACTCTGGAGGCTGAGGCAGGAGGATTGCAAGTTTTAGGTCAGGCCTCAGAAACATAGCAAAATCCCATCTCAAAATAAAAAAAAGGGCTGGGGATGTGACTCAGTGGTTAAGCATCCCTGGATTCAATTTCCTGTAACAACAAAAAAATTGGTGCATCTATTCTTCTGACAGTTCCCTAAAAATATTTGAGCATTTCTTTTCTTTATTTTTTGGCACTACAAGGTGGTTTGGGATCATTTTGTGCTTGGCATACTCCAGGCCTGGAATCATTCATTTCTCCAAGCACCCTTGGCTGCTTTTATGAGAGTAGCATTTATTAGAGTGGGAATTATTCATTCACTGTTAACATCTATCTTCAAGTACTTGTCAATGTATTTTCTCTAACAGGGACTTACCTATTAAAAAATATTTTTGCACTACATTGTTTTCCTTTTTATACCAATAACCTTCACTTATTGAGCACTTATTATATGTCAGGTCTTGCCCTAAATCTCTGTGTGTATGTATATGTGTGGTATGAATACTTAACATGAGATCTAAGATCTTTAACCTTTTAAGTACGCAATTCAGAATTGTTCACACAATGTTGTGTGGCAGATCTCTAGAACATATTCATCTTGCATAGTTGAAACTTTATACCCATTGAACATCAACTCCCCATTTCTCTCTCCACTCAGTCCATGGTAGCTACCATTCTATTTTCTGTTTCTAATAATTTGACTATTTTAGCTAATTAATATAAATAGCATCATGCATTTTTTGTCCTTCTGTGACTATCTTATTTACATAGCATAGTATCCTCCAGGGTCAGCCATGTTGTCATCATGGCAGGATTTCCTTCCTTTTTAAGTTCAAATAGCATTCCATTGTATGTCTATATCACATTTTTTATCCATTCTTCAGTGGACATTTAGGTCATTTCCATATTTTGTCTATTGTGAATAATGCTGCAGCGAACATGGGAGTGTTTCTATCTCTTCCAGATCCTGATTTTAGTTCTTTTGGTTTAAACCCAGAAGTGGGATTTATGGGTTATATGGTAATTCTATTTTTAATTTTTTGAGGAATTGCCACACTGCTTTCTATAGTGCTGGCATCATTTTACATTCTTACCCACAGTGTATAAGGGTTTCAGTTTATCCACATCATCACAAACACTTGTTCTCTCTCTTGTTTGCTTTTGTTTTCAGTAGCCATCCTAACAGTGGGTGGTTTTGATTTGTATTTCCTTGATGATTAGTGGTGTTGAGTATTTTTTCAAATGCTTGTTGACCTTTTGTATGTCTTCTTTGGAGAAATGTCTAAGTTAGTCTTTTGTACATTTAAGATTATTATTATTTTGCTATTGAGTTATATAAGTCCCTTGTGTATTTTGAGTACTAATCTATTATCAGATGTATTGTTTTCAAATATTTCCTTTTGTCATATAGGTTGCTTTTTAATTCTGTTGATTGTTTCCTTTGCTGTGTAGAACTTTCAGTTTGATATAGTCCCATTTGTCTAATTTTTGCTTTTGCTTTTGGTGTCATGTGCCAATTTCAATATCATGAAGAATTTCACCTATGTTTTCTTCTAGGAGTTTTACATTTCTAGATCTGTTTAAATCTTTAATTCATTTTGAGGTTTTTTTTTTTTTTTTTTTGGTACTGGGGATTGAACCCAGGGCACTTAACCACTGAGTCACATCCCCAGCCCTATTTTTGTATTTTATTTAGAGACAAGGCCTCACTTAAAATTGCTTATGGCCTTGCTTAGTAGCTGAGGGTAGCTTTCAACCCGCAATCCTCCTGCCTCAGCCTCCTGAGCTGCTGGGACTACAGGCATGCATCACCACACCTGGCCTTCAGTTGATTTTTGTGTATGGTATAAGATGAAGGTGCAATTTCTTTCTTTTTCTTGTCAGTATCCAATTTCCCACACCATATGTTGAAGAGAACGTCCTTTCCTTATTGTGGATTCTTAGTGAGGATGTATATATATGGGTTGATTTCATTATTCTATGTGTCTGTTCTTATGTCAGTAGCATTTTATTTTTTTAGTAGCATATTATTTAAAATTTACTATAGCTTTATAATATATCTTGAAATCAAACAGGAAATGTGCTGCCTCTAGTTTTATTTTTCTTCCTTCCTTTTTTTCCTTTAATTGGTCAAACAACTGATAAGCTTAAAGATAACCAGCACAATTCCACAAAAGAACCAGCTCAGCCCAACTAAATTTTTCTCAACAGCAATTGACACTGATGTATAGGTATACAAATTAGTTGATGAATCTGAACAAAGGGGAAACCCATTCTTCCTTTTTCTTATTTTGCCCTCTTCACACCTCTCTTAGAGATATCCCTCTCCTTGGTCTTATTTCACCTTTAGCAATCCCAAACTGAGTGTTGCAATGATCCTGCTCCACCTCAACATTAAGCATCCTGACTTCCAAGTGCAACACTGCAGTTTTGTTCTTCTTTTTCAAGATTGCTTTGGCTAGGACTTAAAATTAGTATACTAAAGTGATGCAGCCACATCAATGTTTACAGCAGCTCAATTCACAATAGCTAAGCTATGGAACCAACCTAGGTGCCCTTTGACAGATAAATGGATAAAGAAAATGTGGACACAATGGAATATTACTCAGCCATAAAGAAGGAAATTATGGCATTTATTAATAAATGGGTTGAACTGGAGACTCTCATGCTAAGTGAAATAAACCAATCCCAAAACCAAAGGCCAAATGTTTTCTCTGATATGTGGATGCTAACTCTCAATTAGGGTGTGTGGTAGGAAAGAATAGAAGTAGTTTGGGGACAAAGGGGAATGAAGGGAAAGCGAGAGGAATAGGAATAGGAATAAGAAGGATAGAATGAATTGGACATTACAATTCTATGTGCATATATCATTACACAACCAATGTAATTCTACATCATGTATAATCAGAAGAATGAGACATTATACTCCATATATGTATAATATGTAAAAATAAATTCTACTACCATGTATAACTAATAAGAACAAATTTTAAAAATTGCTTTGGCTATTTGGGTTTTTTGCAGTTCCATATGAATTTTAGGATAGTTTTTCTATTTCTTTTTTAAAATTTTTTTTAATTTTTTGGTCCCAAGGACTGAGCTAAGAGGTACTCGACCATGGGGCCACATCCCTAGACCAATTTTCTGTTTTATGTAGAGACAGGGTCTCACTGAGTTGCTTAGCATCTTGCCCTTGCTGAGGCTGGCTTTAAATTTGCAATTCTCCTGTCTCAGCCTCCCAAGATGCTGAGATTACAGGCTTGCACCACCATGCCCAGCTAGTTTTTCTATTTCTGTAAAAAATACCATTGAGGTTTTTGGCTTTGTTTTGTTTTGTTGCAGTACTACTAGGGATTGAACCCAAGGCCTTATACTCTGAGATATATCCCCATCTTCATTTTCAATTTTATTTTGAAGCACAGTCTTGCTAAATTGCCAAAGATGGCCTCAATTTTGCAATCTTCCTGCCTCAGTCTCCCAAGTAGCTGGGATTACAGGTGTGTGCCACTACACACCTGTGTGCCAGATTACAGCTGGCTCCACTGGAGTTTTGATAGAAATATTTTGAATTTTTAGATTGCTTTGGGTAGTATGAACATCTTTAACAATATTAAGTCTTCCAAACCATGAACATGAGATGTCTTTCTAAATGAAATATTTGTATATTCTTTAATTTCTTCATTAATAATTTGTGTTTTTCAGTGTAGATACATTTCACCTTTTTGATTGATTCTTATGATTTTATTCTTTTTGATGCTATTGTAATTGGCATTGTTTTCTTGATTTTGTTGTTGGATAGTTGTTGGTATACAGAAATACAATTGATTTTTGAATGCTAATTTTGTATTCTGTCACTTTACTTATTTATTATCTAACAATATTTCTTTGGAGTGTCTTTAGAATTGTCTACATGTAAGAGCATGTCATCTGCAAAGGGATACCATTTTATATTTGTCCTTTGATTTGGATGTTTTAATTCTTTTCTTTGTCTAAAATTTCTAAGAATTCCAATAGTATGTTGAATAAAAGTGGTGAGAACAAGTATAGTTTCTTTGATGGAAATATTAGAGAAAAAGATTTCAGTTTTTCACCATTGAGTAATGTTAGCTGTGAGCTTCTCATATATGGTCTTGTATTTAAGTAAATTGTTTCTGTATGTAATTTTGAGAGTTTGTATCATGAAAAGATTTTAAATTTTGTCAAATGTTTTTTCTGCATCTATTGAAATAAGCATGTGATTTTTATGCTGCAATCACTTTAAAAACTTTAATTGTATATGGACATAATACTTTTAATTTATTTTTATGTGGTGCTGAGGATTGGACTCAGTGCCTCACACATGCTAAGCAAATGCTCTATCACTGAGCTACAACTCCAGCCCCCTGCAATTTCTTAGTATGGTGTATAACCTTGATTGATTTGTGTATGTTGAACCATCCTTGCATTCCAGGGATAGATCCCACTGGTCATGGTGTATGATCCTTTTAAGGTGCTATTAAGTTTGCTTTGCTAACATTTTGTGAGGAATTTTGCATCTGTGTTCATCAGGGATTTTGGTTTGTTGTTTTCTTTTCTTTTAGTACCTTTGGCTTTGGACTGGATTAAAAAAAAAAAGACCCAACAATATGCTGTTTTCAAGAGACTCATCTCACACGAAAAGACATCCAGACTGAAAGTGAAAGGGTGGGAAAAAATGTATCACTCACATGGACCCCACAAACAAGCAGGAGTTTCCATCCTCATATCAAATAAAGTAGACTTCAAACCAAAGCTGGTGAAAAGAGATAAAGAAGGTCATTTTATACTTCTTAAGGGAATCATACATCAACAAGACATAACAATCACAAATATCTATGCCCCAAATAATAGGGCTTCTATGTATATCAAACAAATCCTTCTCAAATACAAGAATCAAATAGACCACAACACAATAATACTTGGAGACTTTAACACAGCTCTCTCACCGTTGGATAGATCTTCCAAACAAAAACTAAATAAAGAAACCATAGATCTCAATGAAACTATCA
>CM053399.1:52572672-52639470 GCA_028644305.1 Xerus rutilus | reverse complement strand
TCACAATTGCAAAACTGTGGAAGCAACCCAGATGCCCTTCAATAGATGAATGGATAAAGAAACTGTGGTACATATACACAATGGAATATTATTCAGCAATAAAAGAGAATAAAATTATGGCATTTGCAGGTAAATGGATGGAATTGGAGAACATTATGCTAAGTAAAGTAAGCCAATCCCAAAAAACCAAATGCCAAATGTTCTCTCTGATCAGTGGATGGTGATACATAAGGGGGGTGGGATTGGGGAACATAGGAGAAATGGAGGAACTCTGGATGCGGCAGAGGGGAGGTGGGGGGAGGGAAAAGCGAATGAGTGTAGTAAAGATGGTTGATTGAGATCGTCATCACTATCCTTGGTGCATGTATGAAGACACAAATGGTGTGACTCTATCTGGTTTGCAACCAGAGAAATGGAGAAATTGAGCTATACATATGTACTATGACATGAAATGCATTTAAATAAATTATAAAAAAAATAATGTACCTGTTTTGAAGGAAAAAAATCCAATATGCTGTCCTTTATCTATTTCTTAGCATGAAGGTACATTTGTGTGTCCAGATTTTAAATGTTTGAGTAGAACCCAATATTCAGTGTATTTATATACTTCCTAATATCATATTTGCAAAATTTAATCCTCAATATTCATTTATTGAGAAGGTTATTTATTAAATGAATTTGCATTTTCAAACTGATTCATCAAACAATAATTTTTATGGTTGTGAAAATAGTCATGCTACTTGCAGAATTATTCAAAATTCTTTGACCATACGTAAAATTCAGTCAGCACTTTTGTAAATTCAGATTACATAAACACTTCCAAGTTTCAGTCCAAAAACACAAAATGGTTTTATAGAGTTAATTCTTCATTTAAAAATAAACTCATTATTTATTTCAGCAATTGAAATTAATATTTTTTACTGTGAATAAAAATTTACTTTTGAAAACTTAAAAAGCAGGTTTAATTCCCAATTTAACAATAAATACTGCATGAAATAAGACTCTAACAAAGGTTCTAGGTTAGTATTAAAATGACCACTAATCAGTAAATTACATAGCAAAAAAAAGATTTGACAGTAAATTACTAGGTCTGACATGTGCATGCTACAGTATATATGTTCAGGGTTTTAAAAATGAAGTAAAACTAAGAGACATTTCAAGATCCTCTCTACCCTAGGTATCCATTTCTATATCATAAGTGCCTTTCTCTTCAAAGTAGTTTCTGGAGAATGACCCCCAGGAGTGATCTACCACTGAGCTACATTCCCAGCCAGGTTGTAATTTGTTCTTTCCTTCATATTTAACAGTCATTTTAGGTGCCAGAAGTGGCAGCAAAGGTGGCGTCAAGGCCTTGAGGGACCAATAGATAAAATTAGTACATTGATGTTTCATTTTATTCTGAAATAATATCTGCATGTTTTGGACAGTCATGGAAGAGAGAAATCTCTGACCTGGAATGGAGGGTATTGTGACCCTCTAACTCCCTAATTTTTTCCCCTAGGGTTATAGTATTTCATTGGATTAAATGAAGAAGCATTTATTTGGCTTCTTTTGGAAGCCTGAATGTACCCATCTGGTGGAGGAGGAGAGTGGCCGAGCAGTAGGGTGCTGGTAATGAGTATGTCCTTACATCAAGAGTACCCTCAGGTTGACAGCTGTTTCTTCCCCTAGGGTAGAGAGCATGTTTCCACCACCATTCTGGTGGTTCTCAAAAGATGGAGATCATAACTCCACCAGCCTGGGTAGTATAGAGTCAGAAGCACAGTACTTCTTGTGCTTTGCTCTGTGCACATTGGAACACTTAAGTTTGGACAGAGTGACTTCTATGGTGTTACACTCTCCTATGCCCAGGGACATTGTAAACATGCCTGCTTATCCTTCTTTTATGTTCTATGCTCCATGTCTTCATAATAAAAATCAAGAAACATTTTCCACCATCCATAATATCTTCTGTACCTCTTACATGTTGCTACTTTGAAATGGAAGTGATGGAAAACTTAGAATATAAGTTGGGGAAGTGAGGTATTAGTTATAATTAGGATCTTGCCTGGGGAAAGGCAAGCAGGCTTGAATCACTACCGAGAGACTTTCATCATCTTCCCATCCTATCTTTCACTGGCCTTTTTGAAGGGCCAGATTGTATCAGCTGCTTCCTATTTTGTGCTATAAAATGGCTGTCCTCTGTACTGAAGTGCTCAAGTTTATTTTGAGAAAAGACAATCTTCAGTTTGAATATGTATAATAATTAATCACTTAAAAATAATTTTCTTCCTTGGTATTTCTCTCATCAATCTGAGAAGCCACATCTTGACACTTTGGAACGCCACCCCCACCTCAGTGGTTAGTATCCTACTGTTGCTAAAATGATTGCTTTTCCAGTTTTGTGTCCTTTCTTTCCTCATTATTGTTATGCAGTAGCCACGAGGTTCTTCACCCATTTTCATAAGAGACATTGACTCAGCCTCTTTCCTCCTCAGCTTCTGCAGTTCTCCTGTACAGCTGCCGCACCCCCACAACCCCCAGATCCATAGGCACGGCATCTACAGATTCAGCAAACCATGGACCAAAAATATTTTTTAAAGACTGCATCTGTAGTGAACACATACAGACTTTTTTCTTGTCATCATTCCCTAAATAATGCATCAAAACAATGATTTACTTTGTATTAGGCATCATAAATAATCTAGAGATAATTTAAAGTATATGGAGGATGTGCGTGGATTATATGCAAATGCTATGCCAATTGATATAAGGTACTTGAACCTTGCAGGTTTTGCTGTGTGGGAGGGGGATCCTGGAACTAATTCTTCAAGGATGCTAAGGATGATGATGTAGTTCATTTGCATTAATGTTCCATACAATGTCCTTATTCAATGGTCCTTTTCCTACTTCAATACAACTGATATATTCTCCATCTAGTCCAGGCCATATCCTGGATCATCACCTAGAAATACAGCCCCTCTGAAGTCTTCTATTTTAGTATCTTTCTTTCTAGACATCTTTTTTTTTTTTTGGTACTGGAGATTGAACTCAGGGGCACTCGACCACTGAGCCACATCCCCAGCCCTATTTTGTGTTTTATGTAGAGACAGGGTCTCACTGAGTTGCTTAGCACCTCGCTGTTGCTGAGGCTGGCTTTGAACTCGCAATTCTCCTGTCTCAGCCTCCCTAAGTGCTGGGATTACAGGCTTGCGCCACTGCGCCCGGCTCTTTCCAGACATCTTATTCCTTCCCTCCACTATTCCTACCTTTATATCTCATGATGACCTCTAGGGCTTGAATCTTTCTTTAATTGTTCTTTTCTGCCCTCCTGACACTTGGATGTCAAGCAGTGCTATGACTCTCCAGTACTCCTATTTCTCTGCTGTACCTTCTTAACAATGGTATGAAAGCTGTGCCTGGACTGCTGAGAGGCTCTGGAGAAGCAGCACAATTGCGCGGTTCTGTACTGTCCCTCACCCTGTTGATAACAGAGGGTCCCTCCTTTCAGACTCAGCACTCCTGGTTTACTCTTGCTCCTACCTGGTTCCTCATCTAATAGATTATTTTTTGGCTTTTCTCTCGACTGGTTACTCCTCTCCCTATTAGGCAGGTAATATTGTTACTTCTGTTTTACAGATGAGGAAACTAAGGTTCAGAAGAATTCCAAGGCTCTTTCACAACTGGTAAATGACCGAGCCAGGAATCAAACTCACATCTCTCCCTCTCCACATTCTCCTCACGTTCTTTCTGCAATCTGAAGTTTGCCCACATGCCCTTCCCTGCTTTCCCCTCCGTCTACTGCCATCATCCCCCATAAACTTCCCTCCATCTCAATGTCCTCAGAATCATGGTGGTTTTATTTCAGTTTCCACCATTCCTCTGCACTGATGTTGGTTGACTAATGCCTGTGTATCCTCTAAATTTTAAGACAAAGATCATATTAAGCTCATTAATGTATCTCTAGAGCCTGAAGGTAGAAACTGCCCTGGCTATCGTAGTTGTCAGTAATCCACATATTACTGAGTCAAGTTCTGTTCTTCTTGACCCATCAGAGGATTTAACATTGCCAATTACTCCAACCTTCTTCACACAGTCTCCTCCCTTGTTTTTGTAAAGATACTCACCTTGTTTTCTTTCTGCCTCTGACTCCTACATACAAATCTAGGATTTCCTCATTTCCTCCTATGGCCCTATACACCTGCCATGCTAGGGAAACATAGACCTACCAGTGACTGTCCAGGTCTGCTGTCTTTAGTTAGTCCTCCACACCTTTCCCCAAGTTCTTCCTTTGCCTAGAATGAGTTTTCTTTTCTCCATCTCCTTTTGCTCCAGAGAACAGCTTATTATTCTTTAAATGCAACTCAAGCTCACCTTCTCTGAGATGTTCTGAGTTTGAGTGAGTGTTTCCTTCTCTACAATTCTACAGCATTTTGAACACAAAGCTATTATTCAATATTGCCTCTCTACAGCCTGCTAGATTGGGACCTTCCTCTGGGGAGAAACAGACTTTTCTTTTTCTTTGCAATCATAGAGTCATCTTGATGAATACATAATAAACATGTGAAGAATGAATGAATGAATGAAACATATGCAGAAGGAAAGGGAGAAAGCAGAAGTCAGAGATGGAAGCTTTTTCTGCAGCTTGTTACTGTATAACTCTGAGCAGCAATTTTTCAGAAAATGGCTATAAGACTCGAAGATTAATGTACATAGCCAAGCCAAAATATAGCAAGTGTGACTAATTCACATAAATGCCATTCCCTCATTGGACAGTGAGAATGATTTTAGGACCCATAAGTCCCAGAGAATCAGCCAGGAAGCTCTCTATGTGAGGGTGGGGACTGAAGCTTCTCAGTGTGGACTTGTTGCTGTGTCCTTTGGAACAAAGTTGCTAGATGCTGCCTGATTTCCTTGGTTCTGGCTCCATAGATGATGGGGTTCACCAGACAGGGGAGCAACAGATAGAAGGCACTGAGCAGGTTGTGCACATCCTGGGAGGCAGTACGGGCCACACGGTAGACGATAGATGAGGACATGGTGGAGGAGTAGACGGTGAGGATGACCAGCAGGTGGGAGCCGCAGGTGTTTAGGGCCTTGGAACGTGCTCCACCTGATGAAATCCTAAAGGCTGCATGGATGATGCAGGAGTAGGAGGCTCCTAGGAGAAGCATGTCCAGGACTCTGTTGAAGATGCGGACAGTGAGTCCCACAGTCTTGTTCAGTGAAACGTCCCCACAGGAAAGCTTCATCAGGGCCATGTGCTCACAGGCAAAGTGGTGGATCACATCTGAGCGGCAGAAGTGGACCCGTGAGGCCAGCCCCACCACTGGAGCAACAATGCACGTGCTCCTGACAGCTGCCACCCCCACCAGGCCAGCCAGCAACCGGCTTGTCACTACCTTTGGGTAGCGAAGAGGGTAGCAGATGGCAACATAGCGGTCCAGGGCCATGACCAGGAGGATGTTGCAGTCAAAGACAATGAGGAAGTAGATGCAAAACATCTGGATTAGGCAACGAGCCAGGGAGATGTGGTTGAAGTGTGTGGAGAAGCTGAAGAGCATGGGGGGCACCACGGTGGTGGCAGCACAGATGTTGACAGCCAGAAGCAGGGCAATGAGCAGGTACATGGGCTGATGTAGGCTCCGCTGAGACATCACCGTGTGGATGACCAGTGCATTGGCAAAGAGGATCACCAGGTAGAGGCCAAGGAAGGGCAGCACCAGAAGAGTGCGGCAGTCCCGCAGTCCTGGGAAGCCCACCAAGAGGAAGCTGGTATAGGATCCATTGGAGCTACCATTGCTCTGCCCAGACATCTCCCCTGAGGGAGCAGGATGGCTCCTGGAGAGGGGAGGAGTCGTTCTGACGTCAGGATCCAGCTCTCCCTGCCCCAGCTTCACCAGGTTGCCCTGGGTGCTTTGTCCTCCATGAACACAATATTTCTACAGATAAAATGAAGAGTCATTTATTAATATTTAGTGGGGTACTTCAAGAAATAACTACCTTACATAGTCCCTACTTTGTTATTTTTCCTTTTTTTTTTTCGCTACTGAACCTACATTGAAGGCCTATTTTGTGTTAGTTCCTATGCTAGGGGCTTGGGATACACAATGAATAGCTGATTGCCTCTGTCTTGAGGGAGCTCACATTGTATAGAGCAAGAATGAAGTGCCAATTTCTTTCAACTTGGCATTACACACTATTTGATGATCTATTGTAGGATCTAGGATTTTGCAGGGATTGACTTTGAGTTGCCATTATCCATCTTTCTTTCATTTTGGCAAATTGGTATTCTTGTCAATTGCCCCTCTTTTCCAATTTGTCAAAGAATATTTTGAGGAAACCATAAAACCATTTGCTAGTTCTTTCAATATTTGAAACTTAACTTTTTTTTTTCTTTAGCCTACTCAGATGGTATTCTATGGTCTCTTCCCCATCTGTAGTTTTATTTCCTTTTCAGTTGTTTGTCTACTTTAGAAAATTTCATGTAATATAAAAGAATAAAAATGAGAAATTATCAGTTTTTCTCTATTATCTTTTATTACTGTACCATCTAACCAAGCCATACAGAACCCTATTTCTTTGGTCTTTTCTTCCCTCCTGTCTCCCCTCCCCTGCTTCTTTCTAGAGCAATCACCTGAAAACTCTATTCTCCCCAGCTCGGGCTGTCCGATTGTTACACCTTCAGGAATGTGGACCTCTAATCCTGGGGTCCATCCTAAGCTGACCCCAAAGTGTGAAAGAAGAAAAGGGTATGGAGTGAAGATCCTGGGACTTAGGCTATGATAGGTGGACATGATCCAGGGTTGATGTTCTCACAGAAAAGTGGGGAGTGGCAAGGAAGGCAGAAACTGCACGCTTTTCAAGCTATTTAGTGATAGAGAGTTTTAGGGACAGGGAGAGGGGAAGTTGATTATCCCTATTCTTCCTTGTCCTCCACTGGGATCACAGGATCCAAGAACCAAGGCATCAGAGACCTACCTAGTCCAATAATCTTTGGACATCAGTGGAGGGCTGCTTCTCAGGAGGGTAGAGTTCAGCCCTTCAGCAGGAAGGTGAGTCCTTGCAAGGCACCTGAATCAGTGACACCTTTTACTTGCTTCTTTCCCTCTAAGGTTGGGAAAGTAAAGTGGTTTTGTGGCAGTCCATCCTATTTTGGGGCACCCATCCTCTCCTAAAACAGCCCATCTCATCACATCCAAGTGTGGAACAGGGCCTGCTCTGAGGATGTACTCTCTGTTGAGCCGCCATCATACTCTGAATATTTACCACACTGTTCCTGGTTGTGCTTCCTGGAGCCACACAGAGCCTGTCTTATCTACAGACTAGTCCTTTAGAGAGAACGGGACAAGCATTTGGGTTGGCTTACCCGTCCTGACAAGACAGGCTGCTGAATGTCACATGAGGCAGCCCAGGGCGGAGCTGACACTGAGAAGTAAGAGGAGGGCTGTATCTGTGGGAGGCCAGGCCAAAGACAGGGGGGCATAATGCTGAAGCCTGCCAGGCTCCCGGTACAGGGCGGTGGGATCACTTCATTGTGATTCCTGTTCCTGCCATTTGCTTGTGTACCTCTGGCCAAGGGACTTATGAACTCCTCAGCTGTAAAATGTCGATATTGGCTTGGTAGGGTGTCAGAGAAGATTAAATTGCTGAACACTGTAAAGTGGATGAACAGAGTAGGTGCCTAACTAATGTAAGGGTGGCTTCTTTCTCTGTGGCTCCATTTGGAAGGGGAAGGAAGTGAGCCCAGGGCCAGCCTCAAACCCTGGGCATGGGAAGGGAGATTGGGGAGATTGGGGAGATTGTTACCTGTGTCAGTGGACTTAGGGACGCACGTGAAGATTTTCCTTCATTGTACTCCTGAGTTTGTAGAAGTAGATCTTTCACAATCTCAGTTTCCATCTGACTAGAAAAGGGAAGGTTCAGTCTTAGATCTATTCCTCCGTCAAAGCGAGGTCCTTCAGGGCACTAGCAGTGTTGCCTGGTACTAACAGAGACCCTATTCTGATAGAACCCCAAGTCCTCAGGCACAGACTTGGCTAGGTGAATGAGTCTGTGTCAATGTGCAGAAGAGAAGATTGTGTGTAGGGGGCAATGAGCAGAGGAACATAGGTTTAGCTGAGAGTCACTTTTGAGCTCCTTGATGGGCATCTGTAGGAGAAGACTAGGATTTGCTTATCTGCACAGAAGAGGAAAAGGAATAAGTGGAACTCATCTGCCACAATATGACTCTGGGTTAGACTCAGAAGATGGTTCAGGAGACATTTACAACATCAGAGGCCTTCAAACCCAGGGTTAGAAGCTGGGAATAAGGATACATAGGTCATTCCCTTCTTTCCCCTGGACTGGAGGAGGTGAAATACTTAGCTAGAGCAATAAGGGTGATGGGGATGGCCTTTGCCCTGACTCCCTTGGGCTGAACTTTGACTATATCTTCTCCTAGCTGAGAGCCTCTGCCAAGCTCCCTGCCTGGCCAAACACAAACTCTCCTACTTACCGAGATTTACACAGGCAAAAGTAAGGACAGGTCAAGTCACACCCGGCTTCTTTGAGTGAGTTAAATTCTTTCCATTCCTCCCTGAGGTAACACCAAGAATTTCCTGTCATTGCTCCCATGCTTGACTTAGACAATTAGCAGGACCCCAGGGGGCACTAGAATGGAGTGTGTCCCACAGACCCTTGGGGCTAGGGGGAACAGTCTGAGCAAGAGCAGCTCTTGATACAGACATGCTAGGGAACAGCGAGGCCCCTGTTTGGGGGAAGTTGATAATTCCTACAGAAAGTAGTTCTCTATATACTCCTTTAACCCTTTCTAGGTAATCTCATCCATATGAAGGTCAATGACCTTTCAACCCTAATGACTCCATTTCTCTATATCCAAGTCTCCCCCTTTTACCCCAAACCAGTTTAACTGCTTATTGGAAATTTCCACCTGAATGTTCCACAGGAAACTCAAATGAATCCAGCCCTGCTTTGAAGTTACGCCATTATTAAAAAAATGTTGTCATTCCTCTGTGTTCCCTGTGTTGAAAATGCTATCTTTTCATCGTATCTTCTGGGGCTTGGTGGAGACCTAGAAATGACCAACAATAATAGTCAGGGTTGGGAAAAGCATCCGAGGTCGCTCATTCTTCATCCCTGGTTCTTTGCCAAGCCCTGCCCTGCCTTTGTCTCTTTTTTGGATTATGTTTTTCATCTCTATTCCCTCCACCAGTAACGATACCTGTTCTTGGTAATAATATTTCTAGTTTGCCTGTATGGTTACTGTGACTGTCTTCCAGATGATGTCTTTTCTCTGTCTCACACTCAGCAGGTGAGAATATATTTATTGAACTTTATTTTTCTTAGCCTTTGCTAACTTGGTAGATGAAAAATAGAAGTTTTCTGGTTCTTTGTGTTGACCATCAATTTCTTATGTTGGTAACTTGTTTGTGTGTGTGTGTGTGTGTGAGAGAGAGAGAGAGAGTATTTATATAAATTATTAAGTGAATTTGAGTGTTCTCCTTGCTTAACTTCCTTCCTGGTGAAAGTCCATGATAAAACTCACTCTCTCCATCAGGGTAGGGGGTACCACTGTGCTTGATGCCTGGCTCAAGCACATCACTGTCCCTATCATTACACTAATACCTACCAGGCAATATTGTTACAGTTAAAAACATACCAGGAATGTTGCCAAATCCTTTTGTGCAATACATTCTTGTTTAATTTTTATAACAACCTAAGAGGGTAGGCTTTATCTTTTCCATTTGGCAATTGAGGTAGTAAAGTCCACATTGATGTATTTAAAATTTCCTAGGTGAGCTTGATTGTTTCATACCCAAGACTTCTCACAGGACCCTGAAAATTAAATATGAAGCTTTTGGCTAGGAGGAGAGGCAAAGGAAGAGTATAGAGGGAGACCAAGCAAATCCAAGGGTCTTCACTGGATAAATAGTCAGCCTAGTGCAGTTCTCGAGTTGGGCACAAAGGACAAAGCCCAGTTTCAAGAACAATCAGAGGGGCATCTCAAGTCCTACTCCTGGACATCTACTCATACATCAAAAATAAATAGAAGTCCCAAAGCAAAAAGGATAACTACACACAAAATGACACACATTTAAAAGAGGAAGGGGAATCCATCTCAACTGATGCACAAGTCCAAGGTCTCTCAAAACATGAGGAAGGAGTCAAATCAATCTCCCTCTAAACTTCGTATTCCCCCAATAAGGATCTCATGGGTGTGGAAGTAGATGAAATTGCAGAGAAAGACTATAAAAAACTGATTATTACAGTGTTCAGTGAACTAAAAGAAGATCTAAGGAAAAAATTAAGAGAGAAAATAGGAGATGAAAGAGCTTTTTAATAAAGAAATGGAGATAATGAACAGAAACCAGTTAGAACTCCTGGAAATGAAAGATTCAATGAATCGAAAGATTTGCTTGACAACATCACTAACAGATTAGATTGTATAGAAAATAGAACCTCAGTCATTGAAGACAGGTTATATAAACTTGAATATTCAGAATGCAATAAAGGGAAAAAATATGATCACAATATATAAGAATTCTGGGACAGCATCAAGAGAAAACTGAGTCACTGAAATAGAAGAGAACATGAAGATACAGGCTAATGGCACTAAAAAAATCTTTAAAAAGATAGTAACAGAAAAAATTCCTCATATTAGAAATGAGAAACATCCATACAGGATGCATAGAGGAGCCCAAATAGACACGATCAAAACAGAACAGAACCTTTCTGAGACATATCATATTCAAAATACCTAACAGAAAATATGGAAAGAATATCAAAAGCTGTAAGACAAAAATGTCAGGTCACATTAGAGGCAAACCAATAAGGCTTACTTTGATTTCTTTACTCAGAAAGGGGGACTTGGTGTGAAATATCCCAAGTGCTAAAAGAAAACAATTGCCAGCCAAGATTGTTACTTTCAGCAAAGCTATCTTTTAAAATCAGTGGGGAAATAAAAACTTTCCACAACAAGGATAAGCTAAAAGACAGGATATAAAATTAACACCCATAAATCAATTGTGTTCCTATACACTAATGATGAATCCGCTGAAAGAGAAATTAGGAAAACTATCCCATTCACAATAGCCTAAGAAAAAGCAAAAACTTGGAAATCAATCTAAAAAAAGAGATGGAAGACCTCTACAATGAAAACTATATAACTAAAGAAAGAAATTGAAGAAGACCTGAGAAGATGGGAAGATCTCCCATGTAATTAGATAGGCAAAATTAATATTGTCAAAATGGCCATACTACCAAAAGCATTATACAGATTTAATGCAATTCCTATTAAAATTCCAATTACATTATTCATATAAATAGAAAAAGCAGTCCTGAAATTAATTTGGAAAAATAAGAGACCCAGAATAGCCAAAGCAATCCTTAGCGGGAGGCATCACAATACCAGACCTTAAAATTATACTGCAGAGCCATCATAACCAAAAGGGCATGATATTGGCACTAAAACAGACATGAGGACCAATGTAACAGAACAGAAGACACAGAGACAAACTCACATGAATACAGTTATCTCATACTAGAAAAAGATGCCAACAACATACATTGGAGAAAAGATAGCCTCTTCAACAAATGATACTGGGAAAAAAGAATAAAATTGAACCCATATCTCTCACTCTCCACAAAATTCAACTCAAGGTGGATCAAGAACCTAGGCATTAGACAAGAGACCCTGCACCTACTAGAAGAAAATGTAGGTCCAACTCTTCATCATGCTGGCTTAGGAATTGACGTCCTCAACTAGATTCTTAAAGTGCAAGAAGTAAAATCAAGAATCAATAAACGGGATAGTATGACACTAAAAATCTTTCATCGCAAAAGAAATAATAAAGAACATGAAGAGAGAGCCTATAGAATGGAAGAAAATCTTTGCCACCTGCACCTTAGATAGAGCATTAATCTCCAGGATATATAAAGAACTCAAAAAACTTAACACCAAAAAACCAAATAATCCAATTAATAAATGAGCAATTGGTGCAACCACTTTGGAAAGCAGTATGGAAATTCCTTAGAAAACTTTGAATGGAACCACCATTTGATCCAGTTATCTCACTCCTCAGACTATATTAAAATCAGCATACTATTGCGATGAAGTCACATCAGTGTTTATAGCAGCTCAATTTACAATAGCTAAGCTATGGAACCAATCTATGTGTCCTTTAACTGATGAATGGATAAAGATAATGTGGTATATATACACGATGGAATATTAATCAGCCATAAAGAAGAATGAAATTACCACATTTGCTGGTAAATGGATGGACCTGAAGACTATCATGCGAAGTGAAATAAGCCAATCCTCCAAAACCAAATGTTGAATGTTCTGATATACAGATGCTAGCACACAAAAAGAGGGGGAGGGAAGAATAGAAGTTCAGTGGATTAGACAAAGGGGAATGAAGGAAAGAGAGGGGGAATGGAAATAGGAAAGACGGTAGAATGAATCAGACAGAACTTTCCTATGTTCATATAAGAATACATGACCAGTGAAACTCCACATCATGTACAACCACAAAAAAGGGAACCTAATTAGAATAAAATATATGCCATGTATGTATAGGTCAAATACTCTCTACTGTCAAGAACAAATAAAAAATAAGTTAAAAGAGAACTCATTGCCCTAGGTACATGTATGACTGCACATATGGTGTGACTCTACATCATGTACAACCAGAGAAATGAAAAGTTGTGCTCCATTTGTGTACAATGAATCAAAATGCATTCTGCTGTCATGTATACCTAATTAGAATAAATTTTAAAAAAGAACAAGTTTGTTGAACTTGAAAAAAAAGAAAAAGAAACAAAACACAGGCCATCAGAGAAGGAATATTTGTTGGTACATACAAAAAACTTAAAGGAAGATAGGAACTACCAGCCTCCCAGGACTTGGGAGTCATGGCAGCACTGATCTCCAGATGCCCAGCATAAGGTAGGTGGGGGCCTCTTCTCATCCCTTTCTGGGCCTCTATGACATGCAAAACATTGAGAACCATGAATTCACACCACATACTGTAGAGGACTGTAAAGGTCGTCTTGTTCAGCCCCTGCACTCCCATGAATTCTCTGGGCTTGCTCAGCTCTGGTGACAGGTTGCTCGCTGCCCACTCTTGAGGCCTGTCAGTTCTAGGAGTTGGTTGCTTTACATAATGCAGTCCTTACTTAGGGCTAAAATCTCTTTTTCTGTAGGGTCACTACCTTGGTTTCAGGTCTGTTAATTCTGAGAGATAGCTTCTTGAGGTTTCTTTGACAGGAACGAGGAGATGGAAAACTAACATCTTCTTGAAGGCCTTTCAAGTTCTGGGTCCTGGGAAGTGCTTCCACTCACGATGTCCCCTCATTCAGCGGCAACAACATCTCTGGTAAAGCTGGGAGTCAGACACAGGAAGTCACCCATTATTTAGATATTTATTGCTTATTCAACATCCTTTTCCCCCCTTTACTTGTATTATGTACCGAGCGCTCTGCTAGGCATGGGGACTTCATGCATGCACTAAATGTGGTTTCTGTGCCCAGGTTGCTTAGAGTCCAGTAGGGAAGACCCAAAGTGCTATGGGAGCCCAGAGCACTGCTCAGAGGTCTCTAATTCAGCCTGTGGGAGCAGGGAAAGTTTCTTAGAGGAGGGGATTAGAAATCCCCTCCAAAGTTTGACTCAGCCAAAGCAAGGGCAGGTGGGGTGCAAATAGCCTAATGATGTAAAGCCAAGAATTGGTAGGCAAAGGAGAAGAACTCCAAAGCCAAGTTTCCTCTCACTGTCACCACAGCTCCAGGGAGACACCCAGGTTTGGGAAAATCCCATAGAAGAAAATTATAGTAAAAAAGTAAAGTGGGAGAGTGGAAGTGAGGTGGTTAACTTCACGTCCTGATCTTTTTCCACTATTGATGAGACTCAGTTTCTAAAAGGAGGGACTTGGCCAGGTGCGGTGGCCCATGCCTGTAATCCTAGCAACTGAGGAGGCTGAGGCAGGAGGAGCACAAATTTGAGACCAGCCTCAGCAATTTAGCAAGACCTTAAGTAACTTGGTGAGAACCTGTCTCAAATAAAAAATAAAAAGGGCTGGGGATGTTGCTCAGTGGTAAAGTTCTCCTGAGTGCAATCCCACTAAATAAAATAAAATAAAATAAAATAAAATAAAATAAAATAAAAAATAAATAAATAAATAAAATAAAATGAGGGATGTAATTTAGCTTAGAAAAGGCCTAATTTTCCTTCTGAGAAGACCTGGAGCTGGGGTGGAGAGGACAGTGGTGTGAACTATGGGTAATGGAGTGACTGCTCATAGATAGAGCAATGACCAGTCAGGGGCTCATTAGTAAGAGCCTCCACCAAAGCCCCTGCTGCCCCCTTGGCCGACCTGTAGAGCTGATACTCACCCGCATATAGTTAGGCAGGAGTAGAGAGAACCAGTGGGGCTTCCTACGGGCTATTGAAGGCACCCTACTTCTCCTTCTGGGAGCCCAGGCTTTGGCTTCCCCAGTGGGCAGTGACAAGAGCTGCCTGACTGATCTGTGGTCTCCTGGAAATGCCAGAGGACGAGTCCAGAGTCTGGTCTCCTGACATCCAGGCCAGGCCCTTCCTATGGACCATTGGGTTGTATCAGATTTCTGAATCCTTACTATGTATGTCTTACTCATGACTGTCTAAGTGAAACCTATGGGGTTTATAATAAGACTAAATTATATGCTGAGGACTTAAGGCAGCTTTGGTCATCCTGGCTTGTGCAGGCTGGTTTTATCTGGAACTTGCTTTCAACAGCCCTGGAGGCTATTGAGCTTTCCAGCCTTCAGTCAGGGAAATCTGTCTTCCTCTTAGCAAAGGAGTAGTTTCAGGCAAACTATCCTCAGTCCTATGAGTAATACCTTGTCACTGCCTATTAACTTAAGCGAGAGGAGGGCCACCATGATTTTAGATTTTTTTTTTTTTAAAACAAGTTGAGAGTTTGCATATAGGCTCAGTCTGTAGAATTAACTCCTTAGAACTCCCCATGTTCCCACCACTCATGTGTACCTGTTCCCTTTCACAAGGATGCACAACTTTTATTAAGCACCTAGTACATGGAGATTTGGAAGGATCCATGCTACTTCTCTGACATTTATGGGAAAAGAGGGAGCTGGAAGCAGGGGAATAGGGCTGTGGGAGGGCCTTCTGAAGTGAGGATGCTGTTGCCCCACTCTAGGGTGGGGCATCTAGGGTTAGAGCTTTTAGGCAACTTGTCCAATGTTACTCAGCAGATCTGTGGCAGAGCCGGGCTGTGTGGTCTCATACAAACCTGCCTTGTCTACTCACCCCCTTTGTCTTGCCTCTGCTTTGGGCCCAGAGGAAGAAAAGGGCCTCAGGGAAAGTTTTGTGGAGGAGGGATTTGAGCCAGGCCTGGAAAATCCAGAAACAGCCACATAGGTAGGGAGGAGGAGGGCCTGTAGTGGCCAAGGCTGAACTCCCCAGAAGAGCTGGGGATGCTGATGCCTGTAGGCATGGGCTGAGGTTGATCTCAAAGCCTTGAATGTTGGTAAAGCATGGGAACCAAGGGTGGCTTGGAGCCCAGCACATCCTCCCAAGGGTGTCTGGTTTGGGTTTGCCTCACCCATGCTACGCTGAGGGAGCAGCAGGATGGTGTCCAGCGGGCAGTCAGGGCTGGAGGGCTTCACAGAGGTCTGCTGCTCTCCAAACCCTGTCCCCCAATCTCCCATGCTAGGTGTGAGGTCTGCCTGAGGAGGGCCTTCCTCATATGGAGTTGGGCATACCTCACGTGACCCCTCCGTGGGCCCAACAGCCCCAGGACTCACCCCAGCACATGCTCCTCTCATGGGCTGCTTCTTTTTTTCTTCCACATTGACTTTATTTTTTAAAAAAATTATAAAAGTTTGTTCTTTTAGTTATACATGGCAGTAGAATGTATTTTGACATATCATACATACATGGAGTATAATTTCCCATTTTTGTGGTTGTACATAATGTGGAGTTTCACTGGTCCTGTATTCATACATGAACATAGGAAAGTTATGTCTGATTCCTCCTACTGTCTTTCCCACTCCCATCCCTCCTCTCTTCCCCCCACTTCCGCCTGTCCAATCTGGTGAAACTCCACTCCTCCCTCCTCTCCACCTATTGTGAGTCAGCATCTGCATATCAGAGAGAACATCTGGCCTTTGGTTTTTTGGAATTGGCTTATTTCACTTAGCATGATAGTCTCCAGTTCTACCCATTTACCAGCAAATGTCATAATTTCATTCTTTTTTACAGTAACATTCCACTGCTCACTGGGCTTCTTGGGCCACTTCAGTTTGTCCTCATATGACCCTCCTATGGGGTGGTACCTGGGCCTGGCAGTCAGCGACTGCAAAGTGGCTCCTCTTTCGTGCAGGCCCCCAGGACCATGGCAGCTCTCACTGGATAAAGCACTTGGTCAGCTCATGCTGTGGTCAACTTAGACCTCTGAGAATTTCTTGAGGTTCCTTGTTTCCTAAGGATCCATAAGAAATCACCACAACTTTGTCTTAAAACAACAGACAAATTTCCTCCCACAGTTCTGGTGGCTAGAAGTCTGCAGGGCCATAGCCATAGCCTTTGGAGGGCTATGCTCCCTCCAAAGGCCTTAGGGAAGGGCACATTCCTTGCCTCTTCCAGCTCTGGTGGCTCCAGGCATTCCTTGGCTTGTGCTGCGCAACTCCAGTCTCTGCTTCTGTCTTTACATGACTCTCATTCTTGTCTTTTATCAAGATATTTGTCATGGGACTTAGGGTCCACCTGGGTACTCTAGGATGATCTCATCTGAAGATCCTTAATTTTTTTGAACCCAGGGGCGCTCAACCACTGAGCCATATCCCCAGCCCCCCGCCCCCCTTTGTATTTGATTTAGAGACAGGGTTTTTCTGAGTTGCTAAATGCTTCCCTAAGTTGCTGAGGCTGGCTTTGAACTCACAATTCTCCTGCCTCAGCCTCCTGAGTTGCTGGGATTACAGGCCTGTGCCAATGCACCTGGCCTTAATTTAATTATATCGGCAAAGACCATTTTCCTAAAGAAGGTCATGTTCAGAGGCTCCAGGGTTAGGACTTGGATGTGCCTTTGTGTGTGTGTGTGTGGTGGCATGTCACAAGCGGCATGTGTAATTAATAATTACTCGGAGGCGGATTGTCTTTAAATGCAATTGTATGTTCAATCACAAAAAACATCAAATATAATTAATTAATGCAAAAAGTCCTGGGTGTGCTGGAGCACCCCAACTAGCATTTGATGTGCACTAATCAAACACTATAGGTAAGTTACACTATCCTAGGGCAACTAAGCATGACAATTAATTCACACAATCCTATGGCAACCACAAGCCCCAAAGTACCTCTGATGCCAGGTGACTTCTCTTAGCCAAAGAGCAGATGTTGTCCTTGTCTGGTGGTTCTCTTCAGCCGATGGCTGGACGGGATGTCAGGGAATGGTGGAGCTGATTCAGGGACAGGCAGCAAGGTGGCTGGTCTCACTGATGTGTTGGAGCAAGCCCCAAAATGTGGCAGGGCAAGCGGTTTTAAAGCAGTTCCGAGTTGGTGGTATGGGCCGAGTTGGTGGTGTGGGTTGGTGATTGGTTACACCCAGTAAAAGCCAATGTCCATTGGTTACGTGCAGTGAGATAGTATAATTGCAACTGGGTCTTTCTTTGTGCATGTGCATGGGCTGAGCCCCCCAATCAATTGTAACCAGTAGGCCTGCTGTTAGGTGCCCCTCATTGGCCCTTTGTTGATTACATGGGCTGGGCCACTTGCAGCCCTCGATTGCATGGGCTGAGCTCCCTATCAATTGTAGGCTTATGGTTAGGTGCCTTTTCGGCCCCCATCATTGTAAGCAGGCATGACTAAGCAAGTCAGTGGCTGCTGCTCCTTATGGCCAGCAACTCAGTGAGTTCCCGGCATGTCCAGGCATGTCCATGGCATATGCTCCTTACAGGGAACCATTCAACCCACCCCAGCCTCCATGTGTGGAATGCAAAAGAATGGGAGGGAGAGGGTGTAGGGGTGGCCTTGGCCCAGGCAGACTTGGGTGCAGAGGATTGACACAGGGTGGGTGTGACAGCTGGGATGTTAAAGGTGCTGCTTCTGAGAAGTCCATCTGGTCTGGGGATAAAGTCTTTGACTCCAGGGGTTCAGCTCAGAGAGGTAGGACCTTCCTGTGGGTTATGGCTAAGCCAGAGGCCTTCCTTGGGCAGGGGAGCTTCCACCCTTGCCTTAGAAGACAGGGCAGCCAAGGGCTGCTGAGTGAGCACTCAGGCTGAGGAATCACCACTCACTCAGGGGTCTTTCTCACACTGTGACCTCCCAGCTGTGCCTCTTCTCAGACTTAGGGCTTTCCAGGGCAGGGTGGACCTCCTCCCTCAGGCAGAGAGGCCCTCCTACAGGGACAACATCCAGTGAGAGGGTGAGATGTGGCTGCAGAGCACAGGGGGCAGGTCCTGAGAACCATGGCCAGGATTCCATGCCAGTCAACAGGGAGGGGAGGCACAAGGTGGGCACATACATCTCCAGGGCAACGTGACTGCTACTGACCCTGTCCCCTTTGCCCCCTCCAGTGCTCCATTAGCTCCTCCTTTATCTCCTTCCTTGGGAGTCCACCCCATGGCTGGGCCAGGTTCTGGGATGTCATCCTGCTTGCCCCTCCCTCACACTCATCATGAGCCAAACACTGCCAATCTCACTGCCAGTCTCCTCTCCCTCCTGCCCACTAAACCTTTGTCCTGGGTCCTTTATGAAAGCAAATCTGACCTTATCACCCTATTAAAGACCACAGAATCTCTCCACCACCAACCAGGTGAAGTCCAGTCTCCCTCACCCGGCATGTAAGCTCTCATCCCTCACCCTTCCCTGAGGGGTTCTAGCCTTCAAACTGCCCGTGCTGTGCTGGCCTATCCTTCTTCCCCTCAGCCTTGCCTGGCTTGTACTTCTTTAAACCTCAGATGCCACCCACTTCAGGAAGCCCTCTCTGACGACTCTTGCCCCAGCCAGAGTCCTTGTAGCAAGAAGGGTCACGAGTCTGGGACTTACACTGTGCCCCACTGTGGAGACGCTGGCCTGTGACCCCCTCTGCAGTCCTCACTTCCACTCCAGGACTACAGGGCAGCCCACTTGTCTGTCACCCCTCTTCCTTTCCCTCCTTCTAGGTCCCATGACACCCCTCACCCTAAACTCAACTCCTCAGAACCCTCTACCGAGATGGTCAGGGGCCTCCTATTCTCTGTCCTTCCCAATGTCAAACCTGATCTCTGCTGGGATCTGAAGTTCCCTCATAGGCACAAAGGCCTGGTGGAGGCACTAATTGACTCAGAGGAATGGCAGGGATATCCTGGCACATTGAATAGATGGGAGGCTTTAGGGGCACTGGATCTCACTCAAGTCCCTGAAATTTGTCTCAGGAGCATTGTTTACTCTGTTTCTGGTCAGGGCTAACCAGAGCCTCTGATGCTCTGTCTTTCCTCCTGCTCCACACTTATTCTTGGTCTCAGGAAACTGAATTCATTGCACTCATGTTGCACCAATAGGAGGCAACAGGAATAAGTGAGTCAAGAAGCCTGAGATATGCACAGGTTTTGGTGGGGAGCCCTCGGTCCAGTCTCTGGGTCTGTTTCCTCTTCTATAAAAGGATGCTGGATTGGTTTTTCATGGCCTATCCCCACCCAGATCAAACTTCCAATGAAATGTATATGATTAGAGTTTAGGAAGCTCTTTCATGTTTTTGGCTGAATGGATTTTCCCAACACTCTTGGAAGGGAAAAGTACCATCCTACTTTACAGATGAGAGAATTGAGCTCAGAGCATGCAGTCTCACAGCAGCTTGGTAACAGATCCAGCCTGGAGCAGTAACCCGAGTCCTCCTGTGTCCACCCTGGTTGCTGGCAAGCTGGAGGGCCTCTCAGTCCTGGGAATGCTGGGGCAGATTCTTCCCTCCACGTCAGGTAGTTCTGGGATCAGGCCTGGCCAAGCCCTTCTCTTGTCCACACTACAACCTCAGCCTGACATCTCTAGTCCTGCTGTGTCTACTCCTGGAACTGGGTCTCTGTCTCCTCAGGCAGATCCCCTGACCTCTCCAGCCTTAGCACCTCCTTTGAGGAAGGGGCTGAGGAAATCTTCCATGTAACAGGCAAGTAGGCCTCCTGTACAGGTGAGGGGTTTCCCTTTCTTGGTGGAACAGTTCTCAAATCTTTCCTCACACAAGGAAGGGCAGATGCCTCCAGACAGGCTTGGGGAGCTCAGTGCTGCTTGGGTGAGAGGAGCCTGACCACAGGTCTTTCAGTGGGAGCTGGAGAACAGGGCTGGCCTGGCCCCTGGCCTGGCCTCTATCCAGGGTATTCACCTGCACCAGGCATCTCCCCTTCCCTAGAAAATCAACCTGTGGGTCTATTCTTAAGATTCTCAAAGGAAGACATGTCAGGACCTTGAGGCAGAGAAGGCACTGACTGCATGATTCTGAAGGGCCTTCCCTGATTTGCCTGAGCCAGTGCTCTGCCATTGAGAAGTTCTGGCATTGGAGTCTGTTATCAATTGTGGTTGGAGGGCTTCAGCACCTTTGAAAATCCTTAAGTTGGGACCCCCCCTGACTGGCCAGGGGCTACAGGAAAGGAACAGCCTGCTTAACCAACTCCTGCCCTGGCTAGGTCCCCAATTAGGGATGCTACGTGCTGCATCTCATTTGCACATTTGACCCCCTTGCAAAGTAGTGATCATGGAACCCACATAATGGATGAAAACACTGAGAAGTTGCCCTTGGCCAATGCTCAGCACTAGTTAGTGCAGTACTTGGAATCAAGTCTGGCTCTAATCTTCTTCTATAAGATCCTTGGCATGGGCCCCGGCTGGAGTCAGCACTGCTGGAAAGGAAGCTCTACTGAGTCCTTGAAGACCAGGATCAGATTGAATGAATGCATGATCAAATCACAGCACTTGCTCTACTATTTATTTTTTCTTTTTGAGGTACTGAGGATTTAACCTAGGAGTGCTCTATTACTGAGTCATGTTCCCAGACCTTTTAATTTATTTTTAAATTTTGAGATACAGTCTCTCTAAGTGCCCAGGCTGTCTTTGAACATGAGATCCTCCTGCTTCAGCCTTCTGAGTAACTGGGATTACCAGCTGTGTACCTAGTGTGTGCCACTGTGTCCAGCTTGCTGTTTCATTTTTTGGGGGGGGGCGGAGGAGGTACTGGGAATTGAACTCAGGGGCACTCGACCACTGAGCCACATCCTCAGCCCTGTTTTGTATTTTATTTAGAGACAGGGTCTCACTGAGTTGCTCAGTGCCTTGCTTTTGCTGAGGCTGGCTTTGAACTCGCAATCCTCCTGCCTCAGTCTTCTGCGCCACTGGGATTACAGGCATGTGCCACTGTGCTCAGCTGCTATTTCATTTTTAAGACAGGGGATGCCTACTGGGCCTGACAGTCTAGAGGTCTGGGTGCTGGGCCCACCCGCCAGGGCTTTGCTGAGTGATCTTGGGCAGCCTCTCCCCCCATGGTTTTCATGTTCATAAAGAAGGGGTAGAAACTATTCACTCAGATGATCCATTGGGCTGACAGACCCAAAGACCTCAGGCTGTGGGCAGTGGGAAATGTGGCAAGTGGCGAGATGTGCCTCCTGTGTGGGAAGGGCAGGTGGGAGACCATCTGGGGTTGACACTCCAGAAGGTCAGGAGCCCTCAGGTCTCTGTTGGATGCAGAAGCAATCCCAGCTGCATAATCTCAGCTCTTCCCAGCCCATAAACAAGTTGGTGGTCTTTGATCTCTGCGTGAAACTCCTGGGACATCCTGTCATTCCCTACCCATGACTGGGCTGAGATCTCACCCAGGATCTGTGAAATGGTAGACCCCTGGCCTCTCCTGGCTATCAGAGTGGCCTTCTTCAGCCACCTAGGGTCTCCTAGTCTGACTCGATGAAGCCTGCATATCCCAGAGTAACCACAAGGTGGCACCCAAGCACCACACTCCATGGGGCCATCTGGACTCACACCTGCACTGGAGGGACTGTGGCTGGGGGAAGTGGCTGGCTGTGCCTGGCAGGACTTGTTAGTTTGTCAGAATGTCACCAGCTTGACATCCCTGGTGCACCCCCTGCCCCCAGGACTGTTACATCATGCTGGTGTTAGGGATGAGGGCAGGGGACCTGGGATCTAGTTCTGGTTCTGTGAGCTCCTGGAAGTTGCTTCTCTTTGAGCTTGAGCGCTCTTCTGGATAATGGGCAGGATAGCAGCATCGGCCTCATCTTCCTTCCTATTTCTTTCCTCCATTTCTTCCTTCCACTATGTTAATTGAGTCCCTACTTGGCTACGTGTAGTGTAAACTGTGAATAAATAAAGCCTCACAGGGGTGCTCTGAAGATCAAATAAGATAATGTCTATAAGTTATTTAGCATAGTTACTCTCACACAATGTGAACTCTATAAATATTAGCTAAGACTCTATCTCTAATCCTTACATTATGGAGGGGAGTAGGCAAAGGCATTTTCCCAAGGCCACAGAAATAGGACCTAACAGATCTGGGACTTGAACCTGGGCTATCTGACTCTAACCCCCACTGATGCTGCTTTACACATTTAACTTTGGGCTGAGTGGCTCCTTTAGGCTCCCTCCAGTCTTCTCCAGGGGCTGTTGACAAACTGTAGTCACTTCCCCAGACTTTCCCCATATAGACCCTCAGCCCTCTCCTTTCCCCAGAGTCTCCTGCAGGTTTGGGCCTGACAGGGACTGACCAGTCATCAAGGGGCCAATGATGAATCAAGGACTCTGAGAAGGTCCCAGGCCCAGCTCTCTTCTGCTAGCACCAGGGGTTCAGGCTGCCAGGGAATGGAGGCCAGAACCCTTTGGTCCTGGCACAGGCTCCATCAAGAACACCAATCCCACCAGTGGGACTATTGAGCTTAGCCTTCCCTGAAAGTCTTTGAAGGGGCCCTTTTGAGAGCACCTGAGAGGTTCTCTTTCCGCGAGATTGTCAGGCCCCTGTCAGATTGGAGGGGTGTTATGGGACACATCTTAAACCTATGTTTTATAGAAACTCTCCGCTTTTGTTTAGGTTGTGGGCTTATTTGGGGGTGACAGAAGCTGCATGGGGCTCACAGGTTATACCTCTGAGCAGGACAACGCAGGGGAGGGTCTGTCAACTCCTTCTCCAGTTCCTTTCTCTGTCCCTAGAACATGTATTTCCCTCTCTGTATGTATTTTGAGTATCTCCTGCTTGGCTCACTGACACTCATGTGTAGGGGCACTTATGGGTCCTGCTTGGACTGCAGGGTAAATGAGTGAGGCAGAAGGGCTGAAGAAAGCCTGCTTGCTCCCACCGAGTTGCTCAAGCATTCTCTGGACAGAAAAGTCCTAGGACTCACTCTGGGTGTGGCTACCCACCACCTGGGTACCTTGGGCAATGGCTGCAGGTTCCTGAACCTTGCTTTCCTCCTCTGTGAACTGGCATGGGATATTTCTATATGGTTCTAGAATTTGCAGATCATGCTTACTTCCACTATTGAAATAACACCAAGAGGCAGGTACTGCTCCACCATTTTTATGTAGGTTAAAGCTGAGCTGAGAGAGCTTAAGTGATAGGCTGCTGTTTGACCTCCCACCCCACCCTGACCATGTTGCACTTACTTCCTTGTCTCACCCTTCTGCCAGATCCCAAGTTCAGGAAGGGCAGAGAGGCATCTAGCTGACTCAAAATCCCAGGGCCTGAAACAGAACCTGATGTGGATCAAGAGCACAAAACTAATTTTAACATTGCTGGCTCCAAATTCTGTCCTTTTTTCATCCCACTAAGATATTACACAGTACTAACTATAGTCATTTAACAAACCTTTAATCTGGGTCAGGTCTATGACGAACATTTTATAGGCACTGTTTCTTTAACCTCACAATCTTGTGAAATAGATGTGACTAATAGCTCTGATCTACAGATGAAGAAACAAAGACTCAGAAGTTAAATAAATAACTTGCATAAGTTTGCAAAGTTGGCTGAGTGTCCGAGCGGGGATTTGAACCTAGACTTGTCTTACTTCAAAGCCAAGCTTCTCTACAGGGAACAGTTGTCTGGGGTAGGCAAGCTTGAGGTCTCCAAGTCTCAGTTTATTTGTCTATGAAATAGGGATAACAATGACCACCTCATTGGGCTTCTCAAAAGGGTAAATGCACTGACGCATGTAAGACATTTAGTTCTGCAACTGTAGCTGTTTATCGCTATCATCATCTTTACATCACTCTCCCTCTCTCCTGTGGCTAGTGTGGGGAAGACATGGGCTCAGGTGGACGGGTGACCTCTGTGACCTACTTCAGGGATGGGGGGGCTTATCATCAAATCTTTGCCCCAGCAGGGATGTAGTGCTCAACCCTAGGTATGTCCAGATCCCACCAAGTATTCTGAATGGGATGGGGATTGAAGTCAGGGCACCCCTTGCCAGGTTGAGAGCATCCTTGAAGCTCTGGGGAGTTATCTGTGTCTCAGACCATCCGGCCACAACTGTTATGCCAGCCTTCCATGGTGCACCTGGGTCTGGGCAATCTGGAGAGACCTATGTACCAGCAGGGACCTCTGTGCCTCCCAGGGCTGAGAAAAGTTTGGGTTACTGAGGAGAAAGTTGTAGGCCACTTGGGAGAAAGTTGTAGCTGCTCAAACTTTTCTCACTGATCTCATTGCTCTCTGTCCCTGAGGTTTGCCAAGTGATTTGCCTCCAATTAGGATATAATGAGCTGGACCTTGGTGGCCTATGAGGCTCCCAAGGGGAGGCAGGCTCAGCAGGACACCTGGGGCCCAATTACAGTAGCCCAGGCCTGACACTAGGTCCAGCTGAGGCCTGAGTCCCAAGGAGATCTGCCTGCCCCAGGTGCCTACTTTGCTTTCCTGGCCAAACTTTTAATGGGTGAAATGGTTATTTCTCACACTTGCTAGCCGATTGCCCAGGTATGCCTTCTGGGTCCTGACCCCTCCTTCCTTAAAGAGCCAGAACAATTTCTAGAATATGACTTGCTAGAGTTTAAATGAATCAGTCAACCAAGAGGCAGGTCATGTGGGGTCTAGACACTGACCCATTGTGTGACCCTGGAGCAAGCCCAGGCCTCTCAGGTCCTAGATTTTAGTAATAGTAATCACAGATTGACATAAGGCCCAGATGAGCTAACACAAACTGCAAAGTGATGGTTACTTTTGAACAGTATTATTGTCCTTATTCTGGCCAAGACCTTGACTGTGAATCCCACTCCTAGCCAGCTCTGACCTGGGTGCTCACAGAGGCAGCAGTGTGCTTCTCCCTGCTCTGCTGGTCACTGGCCTGACGTGTGCTCCAGGCTGGGCCAATCTACTAATCATTTCTTTTCCAGGTCTCTCTCAGCCCCATCTCCCCTCCCCACTCTCCTGCTCTGTTCTCTAGGCCTGCAGACAGCACTATGGAGAGAGCAAGGGCCCTAGTATTACCAAGTCCACCCTTAATGATCATGAGAAATGCAGGCCCGGCCTGAATGGGTACTCCTTCCTTTTCTGGAGCTAATTATAATGATATGCACACATAGCACTGTAGTTTCCTGGTCTTCTCAGCAGTCTGGGGCAGGCAGGTAGGTATTCATCTGCCCACTTGTTTACTATGGCTCAAGTTGCTGACTCCAGAGTCAGACTGATTGGGTGCAATTGCTTGCTGTGGGCTTTCATGTCTCCTGTCTCCACTATTTACCAGGCACATCTCTGTGCCTCTATTTCCTTGAATGGGAAAACTCTAGAATATACCTCATATGGTTGTTGTATTAAATGAGTTAGAATCCAGTAAAGTGTTTGGAACTGGACCTAGGACACAGCAGGCTCTCAATAACTAACATTCTCACTTAATATGATTCAGTCATTGAGTCACCATTTATTGGGTTCCTACTATGTGCTAAGGTTGGGGGTGCTGGTCCTGGGGATATAACAGTGAACAAAGCTATCCTTGCTGCTCATTTTTTGGGGGGAAGACAGACACATAGGGCCATAATTTCAAGAACAGAGGTGTGGTGGGATGAGATGGGGATAAACCTTGGAACACAGCAGAGGGGTCTTGTCACCCAGAACAAGTCACTTCATATCTCCGTGTCTCAGTTTCCTCCTCTGTAAAACGGGGACAATGACAATAACAAACATCACTTGTGTAGTACTTCTAAGGCCTCTCCTTCCCTTGTGGATTTTACATCTGTTACTCATTTAATCCTCAGGTTTTAGGTATTTTTTTTCCTTCTCTCTCCAGGTGGGGAAAATCCTGGGTGTTTTTATTTTTTGTACCTGGGATTGAACTCAGGTGCACTGGACCACTGAGCTACATCCCCAGCCCTATTTTTTTTTTTTAGAGACAGGGTCTCACTGAGTTGCTTAGCGCCTCAACATTGCTGAGGCTGCCTTTGAACTGGTGATTCTCCTGTCTCAGCCTCCCAAACTGCTGGGACTACCTGGCTAGTTTTAAGGAATAAATTAGTTAATACACAAAAAGCACTTAGAACAGTTTTTGGCACATAGGAAATGCTCAGTAAATGTTAGTTATAGTTATTATTCAGCACCACAGAGTGGAATCCCAGAAGGCCAAGGGCAGCATTCCTAAAAATAATGAAGAACATTTGAGAGGTAACTGTGTCACAAAGTGTGTTTTTTCAAACAGCTCCACAGGGTGCTAAGAAAAGTATCTTCTCAAAAAGGGCTCTGTTCACATAAGCTTGGAATACACTGAATTAGACCAAGTTAAACAGTTTTCTTCTCTGACTCACTAAAATGAAGGGTCAGCCTCATCAGAGTTGAGGGAGAGAGTGCAGTGTTCCCCCTAATCACTGGGCCCTGTATTCCCATGTCCTGAGGCACTGTCTCTGTGGTGTGGCCTCTGGGAGGCACAATACCGGGCAAAGAGCTTTGGCTTTGTTTCAGCCAATCGCTTGCTGTGGCCCTTCAAGTTAAGCCACGCGATCCTAGGCCTCGGTTTTCCTTTCTGTAAAATGGTAACAACTGTACACAAGCGAGGGCTCAGCACAGTGTTTTTGTAAGGACTAGATGAGGTAACTGGATAAGGCACACTGCACAATTCTTGGCAAATAGACAACAATTAACTTTTTATCTATATAAATCCCCTATGGACGGATGCATAATCACTGCATCTGGAGTGGAACTCTCCCAGAGGCCAGCTGGTGGCTCCTCAGTGCCAGTCTTGGGTAGAGCACTCGCGCATCCCTGGGTGAGCGGTAGCCAGTGATTGGGGGCTTTCCTCTCTCTCTTTCTCTCCCTCTGGTCGCCGAGGACGTCATTGTCCCAGGCAGGGATGGAGCACTCCAGCCTCCTGCTGACCCGCTCTGCACCGGGAGCGGCTGCGGCCGGGCGCTCGCCGCGGGATGGTGTGGGATGGCACTCATGGAAAGCTCGTATGGGGCCTCGGCTGGGAAGCCGGGCCGGAGCGGACAGCGGCCGCCGCCGCCCGCGGCGCTAGGACCAGGCCGCGGGCTAGCGCAGGGCCTGGCGGCTCCGGCAGGCCTGTGTCCTGCGGCGGCGCGGGGTTGCCATGGCCAGGCCTCGCGACACTGCGCTCCTGCGGGGCTCGTTAGCTTTGCCAGGCAGCAGCCGCCGCCACAGCCCCGGGGAGCCCGGCGACTTTGCAAACATCCGGTGTGCCGCGCACTGACGAGGCCCCAGGGAGGCCAGCGGCCTAGTGGACTGCTCTATGGGCGACGACCTAGGAGCGCTGGGCCCCGCAGGATCGTCGCTGGTCCCCGGGACGCCTGGCCCAGGTGCGCCTCCCGCCCTCAGCCGCGCGGGGGCGCCCGAGTCCACGGAATGAGCCGGGGCGGGGCGGCGCGCAGGAGCTGAGCCAAGCTGGGTGTGTGTTAGACTGCCAAATTTGTGGGCAGTGTGGGGAACCTCGGGTGCCCAGCGAGACTAAGCGCTGATCCTTATTTTACTCACTCAGCTATTTTTTAAAAATAATTTTACAATTTGTTCTAATTAGTTAGACATGACAGTTGAATGCATTTAAAGTGTTTTAGTTGTAGATGGACACAATAATTTAACTTATTTATTTTTATGTGGTGCTGAGAATCAAACCCAATGCCTCACACATGCTAGGCAAGTGCTGTACCATTGAGCTACAATGACAGCCCCAGAAGAATGCATTTTTTAAAAGAATATTTTTTTAGTTGTCAATGGACTTTATTTATGTGCGGTGCTGAGATTCGAACCCAGTGCCCCACACATGCTAGGCAAGCGCTCTACCACTGAGCCACAATCCCAGCCTAGTAGAATGGTATTTTGACACATCATACATAAATGGAGTGTAACTTCTCATTCTTCTGGCTGTACATGATTGTAGGGTTACACTGGTGGTGTAATCATATATGCACATAGGGTAATGTTTGATTCAATCTACTATCATTCCTACCCCCATACCCCTTCTCCTCCTTTCACTTTCCTCTCTCTAATCCAAAGTACCTCTATTCTTACCTAGCCGCTGCCCCTCCCTTATTGTGAATTAGCATCAGCATATGCTTCGGGCTTTGGCTCTTTGGGACTGGTTTATTTCGCTTAGCATAATATTCTCCAGCTCCATCCATTTACCAGCAAATGCCATAATTTGATTCTTCTTTAAGGCTGAGTAATATTCTGTTGTGTATATATACCACATTTTCTTTATCCATTCATTGTTGAAGGGCACCTAGATTGGTTCACTCAGCTATTTTCAATAGCAGTGGGAAAAGGCTGAAACCATGCTTGGGCTGAGAGAGCTATAGGGGAAGGTCTTGGATGCTTAGGTTTTTGGATGCTTCATTTTTTAAAACTTTGTTACCTGGCAATAGTCTATTGTTCTCAATGACCAATTTCTGTTCTAGTTGCATTTAATCCCCACCCTGCCCTTTACCAAAGGAAAAATAAAACCAACTTGGAATGGCAAGACACCGTCTTAAAGCCTGTACTTGCCTGTACTTGTGAACCCCATCAGGAAGAGCAAGCCCTAGTCTGAGGGTGAGCATTGACCTCAGAATAGTCTCACTGGAGGCTAGAAAGTTCAAGATCAAGGTGTTGGAGCAGTGTCTGGAGAGAGAAGTAACCTTTACCTCCACTCTAGAGTGAGCTTAGGGTCATAATAGACTAGAGAGTAGGCTAGGGATAACTGCTGCTGTGGTCCCCTTCCACTTAACTTTCTGACTCTTCAAAATACTCTATTTTATGAGTGCTTTCTATTTCCTTTTCAAATGTTCAGGCCAACCTCAAAGTGTGGGTTGCTTGGATTACAGAGGAACTTGGAACCTCCCACCCCACCCCTTCTTAGGTATCCCTCCTGTCATCTAATGTCAAGGTTGGCTGCTTTCAGGACCTCTTCTGAGTCTGTGACTAGGATGATAACTCTGAAGAGGAGTATTCTTAGAAAAGGCCTGGCAGAAACTAGAGAATGAAGTGTGTTAGAATGAATGGCGGCATTTTTGTGACTCCTAGACAGAGATTTTTTATAGGAGGAGGGAGAGGCAATTTAATAGGAGAAGGGGGAGTTAGGCTCCCATCTGTGCTACTGGGGAAAATGGACTAGGTGGGAGTCTGTATGGGCTTACCTCTTTGTTCAGTGCCCGCTTCCCTACGACCCCCCCAACCTGGTCTATCTACTAAGATTGTCACTACTGACAATTGCAATGAAATAAACTTGGCCACATTGGGTGGCAGTCATGGCTACCCTGTTCCTAAAGATACAGAGATGGCACTGAAGATAGATTGCTGTTTGGAGGCTAGGAGTTTGCCACTTTGGTGGCACGGTCCTGATGATACTCCCTGCCCTACTATCGTCCAACAAAACAACAGATCCAGTAGATCTACTTCAGACCAGCCCATGGTGATCCCTTCTTTATTTAGCCTGTACTTTTCCCCAAGGCCTTAAGCAGGCCCAGTCCTTGCTAAGGGCCCGCACCATGGCAGGAGCTAAGGAGAGGTTTTGCTCCTGCTCAGGGAAGAGAGATTCCTCCTGGGTCTGCAGAGCAAGGCTCTCATCTGTGCTACTGGAGAAAATGAACCAGATGGGAATCGGATATGAGCTCTATTTCTTAGCTTAGTCTCTAACTCGCCGTGGCCATGGACAAGTCAGTTCCCCACCCTGTTGGAATCTTGGGCAAAATAATCCTTCAGTTAACTTTTAACTCTTGAATGCCTTTCTTCACAACCAGGCTGAGCAAGGCAAGAAGGAAAGGAATCTTGGTGCAGGTTGTGTAGTATCCCTCGTGGCCCGGCTGGCAGGAAGGCCTTGCATAGGAAAGGGTGAGCAACACCTGGGGGGCTGAACAGATAGTGATTTTTGGGCAGGAAGATGGCCAGATGATTCTCAGGTGTTCTCAAGACTTTAAGGGTGAGTTGGCTGCAGTGCTCAATTTTGGTACCAGATTCAGCTCTTAGGAGACTCATGTGGACTTGTGGCCATGAACGCATAAGGCAGGGTAGAAACACAAGGGAGGGAGGGCCACTTGGCCATGGCCAAGGATGTGGTGGTAATGCTTGGGGCTAAGGAAGCAGGTGCTGTAGGTGGTTGTATGGCTCATACTACAGCCCTGGGAGATCCTAATGTGGGAGACAGGTGGTTAAATAAATCAGTAGAGTTTGTGATGGACAAGGGCAGGCTTAATACTTAATTAGGCCGTGTGCCAGGCACAGTGAGACAGTTCCTAAAATATTGAAGTAGGAGGTACTATTTGGAAATGGCTGAGGCCCCAAGCTCTGTGAGGGTCCCGAGCCACTAACAGAGGATGGGGCCTTGGTATTCACTGGCTCATACACTGTCAGACAATTGCAGCCCTGGGACCTGATCCCTGTTTCTAGGTATCCTCTTGACCAGCGTATGCTCCTGTACCTTGGAGGGAAGAGCTTCCCTAGGAACAGTTCTGGAGTTCCCAGATGCAATTCTGGCCCCTGAGGCTCCATCTGCCTGCTGTAGCCTCCCCAGAATCACTCTCACATGGTGGCTGTGGGAACTCCTGCATCCACTGTGAACTATATCACCTGTTAAGTATAGTCGTGTGTTGTTTAATGATCAGGCTACATCCTAAGAAATTCACAGTTAGGTCACTTCATTGTTGTGCGAACATCAGAGTGTATTTACACAAACCTAGATGGTGTAGTCTACTACACACATAGGCCATATGGAATATATATACATATACACAGTATAGCCTTATTGCTTATAGGGCTGAGACCAGGGCAAAGGACAGGTAACTAATTACCAAAGAAAAGGAAATGGGTAGATAGCACCCCACATCACCTGGTTGCTAACCGCCTCTGGGAGAGGGGAAGGATCACATTTTCCAACATAAACAATCAGCCCCTGGTTGGCTCCCTTTTGATCACAAAGTAGGTGGAATGGAAGGGTGGAGCATGAGAGGAAAGGGTATCTGAAATCTGTAAAGGGGTAGGACACCCCGACTCCCTCAGGGCACCAGTTCTGGACTTCTTCCTCTTCAGAGGAGTCTCTCTCTCTCTCTCTCTCTCTCTGTTCTATCCCTAAAATAAAACTTTTTGCTCTTGCCTTGCTGTTTCTCCAGTGTTTACTCTTAGACACTCGGGGAATGGGACTGTTCCTGATTTTCAAGACTGATTTCAGGGCCACGAAGAACAAAACAACATGAGATTAAATCAAACACAAGAGAAAATGATGTAATCCAGAGACACAGTGTTTTAGTCAGCTTTACTTTGCTGTGACCAAAAGATCTGACACGAAAAATTTACAAGAGGAGAAAGTGTATTTTGGCTCACGGTTTCAGAGGCTTAGTCCATGGTTGGCGGACTTCATAGCTCTGGGCCCAAGATGAGGCAGCAGAACATCATGTTGGAAGAGTGTGGTGGAAGAAAGCGGCTCAGGACTGGACAATCAGGAAGCCAGTGGGGAGTTAGTTCTGTTCACCAGGGACAAAATATAAAACTCAAAGGCACAGCCCCAGTGACCTACTTCCTCTAGTCATACCCTATCTGCCCTCAGTTACCACCCAGTTAATCTATATCAGTGGATTAGGTTAAGTTTCTCATAAACCAATCATTTCATCTCTAAAGTTTCTTGCTTGCATTGTCTCACACATGAGCTTTTGGGGGATACCTCATAGCTAAACCATGATACATGGAGAATATATATTATTTAAGTTACTTTTTCTAAGTAGGAGTACTCTCTAAACAATAATAATTTAGTGAATACATAAACCAGTAACATAGTTGTTTATTAGGATTATCAAATATTATTTAACTGTACATCGTTGTGTGTGCTGCACTATTACGTGACTGGCAGCTCAGTTTGTTTATACCAGTATCACCACCCACATGTAATATGTTGTGCTATGACACATTGATGTCACTAGGTGATATGAGTTTTTAGCTCCACTATAAACTTAAACCACTGCACATGTGGCCTGTCATTAATTGAAGTGTTATATAGTGAGTGACCATATGTTGACCAACACCCCTGCGTAGAGGGAGGAGACCATAGGCCTCTCCACTGTGGGGGAATTGTGGCAAAACCTGGCAGGCTTGCTGTCTTTATTTTCCTTTCCTTTTTTTTTTTTTTGGCATCAAATAACTCTTTAATAAAGATTTTTAAATTTTATACATTATATTTTTCCCCTCTTTTTAAAATCTGCTTTGTTTTGCCGTCTTTATCAGCGGTGTGAAGAGGGTTGTGAGTTCTGGCAGCTCCTCGCATAGGTGGGGTCATGAGTGTGGCACAGCAGACCGCCAGTTTCTTACCCTTCCTCCTTCACCATACCTGGCACGAGCCCCCTGGGCAACTCCTGGGAGCTGAGTCCTGCTGGGAGCCATTTCTGCCTCTACCCTTTGCAGGCAGTTGGCAGACTGAGGTCTCTGCTTCCCTTGGCCAGTTCCTGCCACAGCTAATCTCCTCCCTGTGGCCTGTTCTTGGCACTGATCCTCCCTGGCAGGGCAGGCTGCTTGTGAGTGTCTTTGCCAGGCAGGCCTGCTTCCATTCCTGGCACTGGCCCCATTTCTCCAGCACCCTCCCTGATGGCCTGATCCCTGGCTGAACTCTCCTGGGAGCATCTAGAGTGCCTTCCTTACTAGTCCAGCATGCCATCACAATCCTGAATTCTCTCTTAAGTGCCTACGGTGTTTGCTTTACAGTTCACAAAAGGCTTTTCTATTTGATCTCATCAGGTGTACACAGTCCCTCAAAGAGCAAGTAGTGCCTTTGAGAATGCAGGGCATGGATTAGGCAGATTTCTTGACTGGTCTGCTCTGAGTCTGCCCTTGGGTTGGCAGAAAATCCTTTGTAGGAGAATATGTCCTCAGGCCAGGTGAGTTGCTGGAGCAGGAGTTGGCCACAGGGCCTTTCTGTGGGTGAGTCTGAGATGTTAGGAGAACCTGAGCTTCTGTGGCTCCCTGGCTGCCTGATCTGAAGCAGAGAGAGAGAGAGAGAGAGGGAAAAAAAAAAAAAAAAAGAGAGAAAGCAGGGGGTGGGGAGGTGTTTGGGGGTTAACTATAGGGGCCATGAGAAAGGCTGGGTCCTGGAGACATTCTAGTTGTAGGGCAAAGGAGGGTCTCTGATGATGGGGAGTCCCCCAGAGAGAAATTTGAGCACATGAGGTAGGGCTAGAGTGAGCCAGCTAATTTGTATGATACTTTAAGTGTCAAAACTTGTGGGGAAATGCTGTTTTCCCAAAATGGAGGCAAAGTGAAGTTTACAAGAGCTGGTGAACAAGCTATTCCTTCTTGGTAATTTAGAGCACAAACTAGGCACTGGCTGCAGCTGACAATTTCTTCAGGTCGGCCCCAGAGCTGACCTCCTGTTCAGATTTCAAGAGAGTATTGGGCTAGTGCTTTTTTTCTTCATTGGAAGATGTAATACTTTATTCCATTCCTTTAGTGGTTATCCTATAGTTTTCCACATTTCTTTGACTTACTTAACCATAATCTTTATCTTTATTCCTTTTTCCTGGATCATGTAAGGAATTTGGGTTATTTTAGTTTCATTTTATTTCTCTCCTGCCTTATATGCTTTTCTTTAAAAAACTTTTATTTTGCTTTTATTTACATTTTTAGTTATAGAAAATTTGTAAAAAATTAGTACTGTATATGGCTTTTCTACATCCTTCTCTCAGTTCCATATACATTAATATGTCATTTCATATGCCTTATACTTTTTTTTTAAAAGTTAATGAATTTTCTATTTCTGAGTGAAACTGTACTTTGATACTAGTTTCAAAGTACAAATGAATACACTACCTAGAAAATGAATACACTACCCTTGCTCTCTCTGCTTCTTGAATCTGCTGGTACTCAGGCCTGTTGGAGGCTCACTTGAGCTGCATATCATCTTTCAAATCCATCTCTCACCTGTGTCAGACTCATGACTCCAATCCTGAGTGTAAGTTCTGACTAAAGTCCTACAGCTTTAGGTTCAGAGAGAGAGAGGCATGTGACTGCTCCCTCTCTTTAGTCTAAATTCATCATTTACTGTGACTTCAGATTGCTCCTTGTGTCTATTTACAGATGGTTATAACTTGGGAGGCCTGCTTTTTAGCTATAACAAACGTTTCCGCTGTGTCACTTGGCTCACCCCAGTACCAGTTAATAAGCTAGAGTCAGCGCCAAATCCACTCTTCAGATCTCTGTTCTAGGTGGCTGGTATCCTCACCTTTACTCCTAGTAGCTTCTTCATTCAAGCCCTGACACCATCCTGAGTACCTCCAACATCCTCATGACAACTCAGCCAGTATCCCAACTCAACCAGCTTTTTAACTCTTTGAAATCTTCATCTCCATGTCTTATTCCTCAGCACCCCAGATACCCCCTGCCAGAAGCACCCCAGGGATTTGTCTTCACCAGAAGTTGTTCTCCCTCCAAAATAACAGTTCCATGAAACCCATCCCCTGCCTGCAGCTTCCAGCTTGCTCACTCTGTGTCCATCCTTCCACCATCATTTCTACTCTGGGCACAAATTCTCCTATATACCCTTGCCTCCTCCAGATCACTCTACTCACTCAAAGCAAGGAACGCTTTCCACATTTGGTTAGGGCACTCTGAGCACCTCAGAAATAAAAGGCACAGAGATGGAGAAAAGAATAAAGCTTCTCAGGAACCCATAACAATGGTTGTTAGAGAAGGGTATGGTGAACAGGGCTCAATTGAGATGAGGGAACAGTATCTTGACTGTGGTGGTTACACGAATCTACACATGCAATTAAAATACACAAACACACACATACACACACACACCACAAACAAGTGCATATAAAACTGTCAAAATCTGAACAAGTTCTACAGATTGTATCAATATTAATTTCTTAGTTTTTGAGATTGTACTATGATCATAAAAGATGCTACATTGCACAAAACCAGGTGAAGGAAACACAGGACCTTCTTGAACATTTTTTTTGCAATTAAGTGCTGAAGATGCAGCCCAAAGCAAAAGAAACAGTAGACTCTATCCTCATATAGTTGAGAAGGAGAGATGGGACTCAACTGTGGTTCTCTTACTCCTACATATGCCTTATATCCTTCCACATCATAACTTTTTTGGAATATTTGAGGGAAAGTTGTAAACATGATGCTGTGTTATCCTTAAATATTTTTCTTTTTCTTTGTATTTCCTAAGAAACAGGGACATTCTCTTACATAATCAGCACATAATTATCAAAAGCAGGTAAATTAATATGATACATCACTATGATCTATACAACTTATCCAAATTTTGCCAAGTACCACTTACGGCCAAGGTGGAAAACACACACACACACACACACACACGTATGTAAGTGTGTGTATATATACATATACACACATAAATATATCATATTTGTTGTATAATATGTTTCTATTTGGCTCAGGATGCAATCCAGCATTAGGTGTTGCATTCAGCTATCATGTTTCTAGTTTTCTTTGAGCTGATCTTTCTTTTCTCTTTTTCAGTTCAGGCCAATTATTCTATAGAACAACTTTACTTGAATTTGATATTTTCTCATGGTTAAATTTGGGTTTTATTGGTCTATAATCACAAGAACAGTACATCTTGGGTCAACTTGTTTACACCCATGCCAACACGGGAATTAGCATGCCTTTTCATCTTTGTTGGACCGGGAAGTGCTCTAGCAGGAACAAGGGGTGTCACATTTTTATCTAAGTGGAAATCCCTGGATTATTGCTGAAGGTGGATATTCGTTTCATATGTTCTTAACAGGAGCCAGGTTAGGCAATCTGAGATGCTGCTTTCTGAAGAGGCCTGGAGATCCTGGTCCTGTGCTGGGATCTGTGTTTGGGAGCTTGAAGGAGCTCATTCTTGTCTTCTGCAGCACCAGGTTCATAGGTCAGGAAGGAGGAGCTTCTGGGGAAAGTGCATTGAAAAGTGGCTGCAGAAAGAGAAGGAAAAGAGGGAGTTGCTGCCAGCAAGCAGAGTGCCTAAAGGGACACAGTTTCAGAGAAACAGGAAACTGTTAACTAGAAGATGAGGAGGAGAAGTTGTCCTATGAGAAATAAACAAAAACACACTTGGGAATTGCACAGGGAAAGAGACTAAGGGGCAGATATAGAGACCAGAGCAGGACAGTGGCTGGCACAGAGGCAGCAGGGAGGAGAGAAACAGCTGCTCCTGCCCAGGGAGCTCTGGCAGCCCAAGTCTTGAGATGAGGAGAACATCAGAGAGGAACCCCACTTGCTCAGGGAGGCAGAGTCTTTCCAAATTTTCTCTAAATGTTTCTTTCCTTCTCAATATGATGACCCTGCCCATCTCATATGCCCTGTTTCAACTATAGGAGTATCTGTCACAGTGGGGTTGGGAGAGATCAATTGTCTCAGCCCCTGGGGATGACCCCAGTGAGGACTCACTGAGCATTACAGGACTAAAGGGATCCCTCTGAGCTGCCCTACCCCCTAGCACTCAGGATGCCACCAAGGGTATCATGAAAGCCTGCCTTCCAGAATCTATGGGAGGGATGTCAGGGGGACTGTCCCCTGAGCCCAACTCAGACATTTAGTTTCCACTTTCCCTCCAGCACCACAGGCTGATTCCTCAGACTCCCCATTGTCTCTCCACACCCTACCTGAGAATCTGCAGGCTGCAGTCCTTGTGCTCCAGCCCTCAAATGGCAGTTTGTCATCATCATTTCTTGGAGGACTATGACTGGTATCAGCATTTGGCAGGTGTTGACTATTCTCCAGCACAGAGGAGATTCCCCACAACAGGCAACAGAGGGGTGACAATCCTTTTAGCTGTGAAAAAGAACTGTTAAAGAATTCTTTTAAGAGTAAGAAAGTTCTTTTAATTAAGTAAGAAAATGCTTACTTAATTCTAAGATTTCACTGTCTCCTAGAAAAGTCTAGCACATAAGTATTATCCTCAGTGCATGAAGGACCTGAGCTTGTGGTCCCACTTCCCTGCTCCCCAGGCAGAGGGCCCCATGTTCCAATCTTAGTCTGAGATACTAGGCACAGCATTCTGGTCATTGACCATTTTCATGCTTTAGGATTAAGAATGTTCTTCCCATTGCTCTGAGCTATGTGTTCCCCAGAGTGACTCTCATTTTTTTCTGTGGCTGACAGTTTTGGTGCAGAAATTTTTAGTAAAATAATGGGATCTGGGGAATGTGAGAGAGGCAACAAAGGCCCTGCAAAGTCCGTATTGACTTTGGGAGTTGCTGGAGGTGGATGTTTTCAGGAATCAGTCTGCTGGTGGGATAAAGAAGACAACAGATTTCCTAGGCTGTCAGGAAAGACCATTTTCTGTGAGGTCAGCTTGTGTGTAGACAAGGCCTTTGTGTGAGGAGAGCAAAACTGAGGGGCACTTCCGAAAACTTAACTTCCATTTCTGCTTCCTACAACTCCAATCCCACAGTTAATCTACAGCACAAGGAAAGAGGGCTCCTTCCTTTAAGTCAGGAGTTTTCAACTTAGAACCAATATTTTGGGCTGGGTAATTCTTTGTTGTGAAGGTTGCCCTTTGTACTGTAGGATGGTTAGAAGCATCCCTGACTTCTACCCACCAGATGCCATTAGTCTCCTGTGAGTGGATGAGAAATACATATTTGCTGTCTGCCTTCTCCCCTATTTCCTGGCACACAGCTCCTAAAAGCCTTGAAGTCACCAAAGCAGTGAGTGTTCTTAGCTTGCTAATAAGATGGCTGGTGGTTGTGGGGGCTCCTTGATAGCAACAGGATGGAGATTTGTCACCAGGGGAACCAATATAGTGGTTAGAGGATTGGAACTTTCATCCCCCACCTATAGACCTATGGGGATGGGAGAGGGGCTGAGGGTTGAGTTGACCACCAAAGGCCAATGCTTTAACCAATCCTGTCCACAGAGTAAAGACTTGAGAAAACCCTAACAGGACAGAGTTTGAGGAGCTTCTAGGTTTGTGAACATGTGGAAGTATAGGATGGTGTCTCCCTGAAGAGGTCATAGAAGCTCTGTACCCCATCCTCTGAAATACTGCCCTATAAATCTCTTCTATCTGGTGGTTTCTAAGTTATATTCTTTTATAATAAACTAGTAAATGTCAGTAAATTGTTTGAGTTCTGTTAGCCATTCTACCAAAGGATCAAGCAAGCCTAAGGAGCAGGTGTGGGAACCTCTGATTTGTTGGACGAACATCAAAGGGAACCTGGGGACCCATCAATTGTGAATGACATCTGAAATTGAGAGCAGTCTTGTGGGACTGAACCCCCTTGTGCTAACTCTGTGCAGTTAGTATTAGAACTGAGTTAAACTGTAGGACACCTAATTGGTGTTTGATGGAGAAGTGAATTGAATTGTGGGGGAAAACACCCATACATGTGCTTGGTGAATAGAATAGAAGAGGAAATAAAGGTTTTCCTTGCACACCCTTTCCTCCAGGTTTTTCTTTTTTTGGTACTGGAGATTGAACTCAGGGGCACTCGACCACTGAGTCACATCCCCAGCCTATTTTGTGTTTTATGTAGAGACAGGGTCTCACTGAGTTGCTTAGCGCCTCACCGTTGCTGAGGCTGGCTTTGAACTCGCGATTCTCCTGTCTCAACCTCCCTAAGTGCTGGGATTACAGGTTTGTGCCACTGCGCTCGGCTCTTTCCTCCAGTTTTGACAGCCAAAAATATCTTCAGACCTTGCAAATCTACTCCTGGTTGAGACCTACCACTTTGTGCCATTTGAAGGATGGCAAAATTAATGATAAAATTCACATAGTAAGGAAATCAACGCTAGAGGCCAGGGTCTGGGATACAGTGGGTGCACCATATATGTGCAACATATCAGGCTTCTGGTAGGTACTGGAATAATACAAAATTCTAATATATCAACTTGATGGAAGGAGTTATGTTAAAATATATGATTGTCAACCACTTTGTGAGAAACTTTAGTTAATTAAACTCTTTGCCCTTCAGTTTAAGCACTATTTATAGTTAGCTGTTATTATGATTGCTACTATCTCCACTGAAAGTTGAAATAATGTATGAATAATGTTCTATTTCTGGAACAGTCAAAATATGTGTGAAAACTTTATTTAATTTTGTTTTCCTGTTTCTTACCAAGAACCTGCCCCTGTACTTGGGGCAGGGATGGAGAGGAGGGATTTCTTAGTGATGGAGATGGCAGGGTAAGGGAGACTTAGGCAGCTATAGAAGTCAACATGACTGAGCGGCCCTACTTTCTAGTTTGAGGTGACCAGAGGTTACACAGTTCCCTGCCCTGAGATTGTTTTTTGTTACCATCTAACACTGTATGACTCTGCTTGGGACAGAGAAAATGTGCCTTGCTTTCTTGTGTATTTCCTGATTGGACAGAAGTAGAAGGCTTCCTCTGTACATCTGGAGGATGAAAGAAGAGGGTGAAGAAGGGATGGGGCGAAGCCTCACAATATGTACCTACTGATGCTGTCTTTCTCTGGGTCTCCAGAAAGGCCCAGGCCAGAATCTGCTTGTGAGGGTGAAGGTCTTTCCCCTGTGTACTGACTGCCAAATCCTAATATGGGCATCTGAAACACTGTGGGTGAAGCAAAAAGAGAAGCTATATGGTGGAAAATGTATACTCAATTTAGATGGAGTTTTTCTGGGAAATACCATTCAAACATGTCCTCAATTCCACCTGCATGCTCAGACTAAAGGCTTCCTTTCTCTCTTCCTGGAAAATCCACCTGGCCAGACCCCTCCTGCATTGTGAATAAACTGGTCCCAGAGTGAGGGTTAGAGCAAGAAAAGGGGGTGGGGGGTGGAACCAGCCACAGAGAGAACATGGAACAGTGGAGTGGTGCAGCTGGAGCTCTGGGCAAGCCACTATGATCCTTCAATAAGGAGAATGGCAGAGCTTTGTCTGAGAGCAGCAAGGACTTTGCACATTATCCTAAACTTTAATGCCCTCCCAAGGGAGAGGTTCCTGTCATCCTGTACTACCTCACACAGTGGGGAGGGATAGAGAGGAGGGACTTCTTAGTGATGGAGATGGCAGGGTAAGGAAGACTTAGGAAGCTGTAGAAGTCAACATGACTGAGCAGCCTTACTTTCTAGTTTGAGGTGACCAGAGGTCACATAATTCCCTTCCCTGAGATTGTTTCTTGTCACCATCTAACACTGTATGACTCTGTGCTTTCTTATTCCTTGACCAAACCCAGGTGTTCTCGTGACGAAAGTGATGGTCCCTCCCTTCAGTTTTCCTGGGCCACATGGATGGTGTCCAGAGGCCTCACACAGATGCTTCACTCCATTCTCTCTGAGGTAATTGCACCCCAGACCTAAATCTTTCAGATGCTGAAGATTCTTCTGTGTAATGCAAATATTCTGATAAGTATCAGTGAACTCAAAATTTTTCAAACTATAAGAGAGTCATGAAATGAAAAATATTTTTGCATATCACTGCTTTTGTAGAAGAGGAAAACTTTACATTTAGGTTAAAATAAAAACTAAATAAAACTGTGTGTGGGCTAGGCGCGGTGGCGCACGCCTGTAATCCTAGCTCTTTGGGAGGCAGAGACAGGAAAATCGCGAGTTCAAAGCCAGCCTCAGCAACTGCGCGGTGCTAAGCAACTCAGTGAGACCCTGTCTCTACATAAAACACAAAATAGGGCTGGGGTTTTGGCTCAGTGGTCAAGTACCCCTGAGTTCAATTCCTGGCACCAAAAAAACCAAAAAAAACCCCAAAAAAACAAAAACTCAAAAAGCAAAAAACAAAAAATAAAACTAGGGAGGATCGAGGGAGACTTTTATGTTTTATTCTGTGTATTTCTGTAATACTGATTTATTGAAAAATAGGTATATGTTTATATATTACTTTTTTATTTTGGGTACTGGGGATTGAACCCAGGGGTGCTTTACCACTGAGCTACATCTCTAGTCCTTTTTATTTATTATTTTTAAAATTTTGAGACAGGGTCTCTTAAGTTGCTGAGAGTCTTGATAAGTTTGCTGAGGGCTGGGGATATAGCTCAGTTGGTAGAGTGCTTGCCTCACATGTATAAGGCTCTGGGTTCAATCCCCAGCACCACATGCACAAAAAAATTTGCTGAGGCTGGCCTCAGACTTGTGATCCTTCTATCTCAGCCTCCTGAGTCATTGGGATTATAGTCATGTACCACTGTATCCAGCTACATATTATTTAAAATTTTTTAAAAAAGTCTTTGTTAGTGTATTATAGTTATACATAACAATGGAGTTCATTCTGATATATTCATAGATGCGTATAACATAGTTTGCTTCATTTCAGTCCATAGTACTTCCCCTGATCTCCTTCCTCTATTCTTCTTCTTTCAATTTATTTATTTTTAATTGATGCATTAAAAGTTATATGTGAAAGTGGAATGTATTGTGATACATATTACTTTTTGATGACCAATCTATATATAACATGAAATACACAAGAATTAGAAGGCCTGCTACATAGCTGTTCAAGAAATGTACATGGGTATGTAAATGAAAACCAATGATGACTGAATCAGACGCCTTTTATGTTTTACTCAGATTCTCTTGGCCTTACCCACCTCTTTTTCCAGTTGCTGCTGTGGCCAACAGCTCTGACCGGCTTCATGCAGGGGCAGCCTGACAGCACCTCTCTTCCAGCCTATGCTGCAGACCCCTAGCCTCCCAGCCTGTGCCTTCCCTGCAGTGGCTGTTGCTGGAGGGCTCTTGGTATTTTTACAGCAGCAACCTGTAAGTGTAGAGGATTTGTGACATACAGTGTGAACCTTTGACCAGTGAAAGATAGAGCTTGTGGGCACATTCCTATGTCACTTCTGTGGATGGTCCTGAGGGTATACTGTACCTGGCTCACTAGAGGTTGGTTCTGTGAGGCCAAGCACTCAGGGAGAGAGCCAACGTGTGATGTCACCCATGTTGGTTCTCTGCTTACCTGCTTTTTTATTTATTTATTTTTTTGAGATGGGGGAATCACTATGTTGTCCAGGCTGGCCTTGAACTGGGCTTAAGAGATCCTCCTAACTCAGCCTCCCGAGTAGCTGGGACTCTAGGCAGTGCTACCATGCCCAGCTCTGCTTCCTCTGCTTCCTGTTGTCAACCTGCCCACTCCCTGGGATTTTGGTCCCTGATAAGGAAGAATACTCTGCTGCAGCTACTTTGCTTTCTGAAGAACCCAGGCTTAGAGGTGGACCTTAGTTAAGTTTGTAAACTGAACTTAATATGAGAAAGAATGAAGTTTTTTTGTATGTTTTATTACTGACTCAATTGTTGACTTTAAAAAGGGCAAGCAGCTGCACCGCAGAGCTGTCTGTAAGAACGTCAAACACTGACATGAGCAAATACAGCTTTAAAAAGTTCACTTTTTGCCAGACATGGTGGTGCATGCTGCCTGTAATCCCAGCAACTCAGGAGGCTCAGGGAGGAGGATTACAAGTTCAAAGCCAGCCTCAGCAACTTAGCAAGATCCTAAGCAACTTAGTGAGACCCTGTCTCAAACTAAAATATAAAAAGGGCTAGGGATGCAGCTCAGGGGTTAAGCACCCTTTGGTTCAATCCCCAGTACTGGGAAAAAAAAAAGTTCACTTTTTAAAGAACATCTCTGATGTCCTGAATCTACTCGGTTTCTGAAGTAGTTAGAGAAAATAAGTAAAGCCCTAAGATTAATTACAGAAATGCAAGTCCCAGAGCCTATTGTGATTTCAGATGAAAAACGGTCTGAAATGGAGGAACTTTGGATGGGACAGGGGATAGGTGGGGGAGGGGAGGGGCAATGGGAGTAGCAAAAATGGTGGAATGAGATGGACATCACCACCCTAGGTACATGTATGAAGACACAAATGGTGTGACTCTATCTTGTTTGCAACCAGAGAGATGGAAATTTGAGCTCTATATATGTACTATGACTTGAAAAGCATTTTAAAAAATACATTAATAAAAAAAAACAAACTGAAGAAGCTGGGCCTGTTGAAAGGTGATTATAGAAAGACATAAAATAACTTTGAGGGCAACAAAGCTTCTAGGATGGAATTTTAAAAATGTAAAAAATGTAGTAATAAAAAAACCCTAAACCTGACTATAACAAAAAAAAAACACATTTCGATAAAAAATAAAACTATATATATTCAAGATTAGCTCAAAAATGAAAAATTAGAAATGATGAGGAGTTGGCAGTTTATTTATCATGCCTGCTTTTTAGGTGTCCCCTGTAAGCACTGCAGACTTTGGGGAGGCCTATGGAACGAGCTATCTTCACTTTCTCTAGCTCTTAGTGCCCCACCCCATCTGTCACACAGTGCTGGCATAGAGCTTCCTGTGGCTCAGGGATAAATGAAGGGGGAACAGTATCATTGCATTGGAAACACTGGCTTCTAAAGTATAATGATGTTTACTATCATCTGATGACAAGAAATCCTGTCAAATATGAGACATGGCTCTGAAAGAATTCTTGGCTCAAGTAGTTCCCATCTCTAGAGGATGGTGGCATATTTGAAGCAATCATTTAATTACAAGAGCTATCTCCTGGGCTGAGGTTGTGGCTCAGTGGCAGAGCGCTTGCCTCACACGTGTGAGGCACTGGGTTCAATCCTCACATAAAAACAAATAAAATAAAAGACACTGTGTCCATGTATAAGTAAAAATATTTTTTTAAAAAGAGCTATCTCCTCATGTACCATACCACACTTATTGTCAATAACCCAGAACTTCTTAAATGGTAAGGGATTGACCCTTTGTGTCTCCAGAGCTCAGAGTGGTATCCTTGGATACCTCCTGTCTCCTACTGTGGGGCTCACACAGTGGCCATGCCACCTGGGTTCACATCATCTGGAGAGGAGCAGGCCTCTTGCAGTCAGGCAAATGATCATTTTTCATTTATTATTATTGTTATTTTTAAAATTTGTTTTAGTTGTAGATGAACACAGTATCTTCATTTATTTATTTTTATGTGGTGCTGGGGATGGAACCCAGTGCCTCACACGTGTGAGAAAAGCGTTCTGCCACTGAGCTACAGCCCCAGCCCATCCTTTGTTATTTAAGCAGCATAGCAAACTGGAACCTTATCTAGAAAACAGTGAGCAGGGGACTGAGATGGGCATGAAGTGCCCTTCAGTCCTAGGGAAGCAGTGCTGCAGACTCTTCCCTCAGAATTCTGCAGGACATCCTGCTTCCGGCTGACGAGGGCAAGTTCTTCCTAGCCCTCCTCAGAGCTCCACTACAGATCCCCACAATTGTTTGCACATCTTCTTGCCCCCCCTCGACTTCATTCTTGTGATACCAGTGGGTCACTGATGTGGGACAGGTCCCTCAACTCTAGTCTTGAGGTGATGGTGGTCATGTTTTGGGGCGTCAACTAAATTTCGCCTCCTTCCAAGGCAAGGTCATTAAACATGTGAAAATGTCAGATTTCTTATCTTCCAGAGTGGAACTAGGACATTGAACCTTTGAGACAGGAAAGTGGAAAGGGTGGAGTGGGTGGTAGGGACACAGGAGGGCAAGGGATGGTGAGCAAACTATAGAGGAAAAGCAAAGGTGTAGGGAATGAGGAAGTGAAAGGATAAAGGGTCTAAAGGTGAGAATTCTACTAAAAGCAGGCGTGAAGAAAAGGAAGGAGGGAAAAGGGCGACTGTCCCACCCCAGAGCCTTCCCACACTTAACAGATGCACAGGCCTTTCTGCTTCTTGCTTCCCCAGCTTCCTCAGGGCCATCTTCTCCCTAAGGGTGAGGCCCTCATTCCAGGCCTTCACCAACTAACCCCTCTGCACTAGATGAGGGTCCAGAAGAATTTCTTCTCTGTCAGCTCCTTCTCTGTTACCTTATAAATTTCTTTCTTCTGTAGCAGCAGTTCGTGCAGGTATTTTGGTCATGCCTTTCTGAGGTTGACCTCAGGTGCTGGAGGCCAGATGGAACAGAGGAAAGAGTAAAATGACTTAACAGAGAAGCCATCCTCTCTGGTCAGAAGAAGGGTTTTCTGAATCAGCTGTATGACTTCCTTCTCTCTATCCTCCTGCCATTTTCTCTTCCTAATCTGGGTTACTGGAACAATCTCCTGACTGGTCTCTTCTTCACTCACCATTCTTGCCCTTCCAGTGAATTCTTTTTTTTTTTTTTTGGTACTGGGGATTGAACCCAGGTGTGCTTAACCACTGAGCCACATCCCCAGCCCTTTTTACTTATTTTTTAAAAATTTTGAGGAAGGGTCTCACTAAGTTTGCTGAGGCTGGCCTTGAACTTGTGATCCTCCTGCCTCAGCTTCCTGAGCCTCTGGGATTGCAGGTGTGCACCATTACACCTGGTTCCAGTGAATTTTTTTTTAAACACTTTTTTTTAGTTGTTAATGGTCCTTTATTTAATTAATTTATTCATATCTGGTGCTGAGAATTGAGCACGGGGCCTCACACATGCTAGGCAAGCACTCTACCACTGAGCCACAACCCCAGCCCAAATTCTTTATTTTGTGGCTAGAGTTAGCTTTCTGTAATACCTATCTAATCGCTTCATGTCTTAAAATCCTTTAACATCTCATGCAAAATCCTACTCCTCAGCAAAGTTTAATTGGGCTATAATGACTTCACCTCAGGAAACCAAGCAAACCTCACACCATCACCTCCTTCCGTGTTTCACTTTCCCTCAGTCACTTAAGAATAGCCCTTTTTCTTCCTGTCTGAACTATCCACAGTCCATTTTTCCATCTCACTGAAAATATTTCTTCTTCTTTCTATTTATACTTTGGGCTTCAGGACATTACTTTCTCCAAAAAATCTTCTCTGACACCCTGAGATTAGGATGGCTTTGCCTTATAAATTCTTACAAACATTCTAAAATGACCCCTATAGTACTATTTATCATGTGCAATTGATTAGATTGTAAACAACTTGAGGGCACAGAGTGTTCTTGCTGTGATATGCCCAACACTCAGAATAGTATGGAATACACATTAAGATGCTCAAAGCTCAAAAAGGCATTGTTGAATGGATGAACCATTAATCAAACGTCTTGTATTGTCTCCATCCCTCTGCTTCCTTTCCTTTATCATCATCTTCACCAATTATGGTTGTCCTTCTTCCCACCCATGGCTGTTTCTCACTTAGCATTAACTACATCAACCATATTGTCACCAATCATATTGTTCATCTCTCTCTTCTGAGATCATATTCTCACCAATCTTTCAATTCAAATGTTAGTGGACTCTGAACGTATATCATCAAAATTGGGGGGTATCAGGTATGTTGTCCTCAATCTCTCAGCATCCCACCCTCCTACTTAGACTCAGCACCACCAATGTTCTCCAGAGAGGCAGTGCACATTGCTGTCCGAGGGCTTAGGATTTTAAAATCAGGCAGTGATTCCAAGTGATAACGACTGCTATAGTTTAGATATGACATGTCTCCCAAAAGCTCATGCGTGAGACAATGCAAGAGGTTTAGAGGAGAAACCATTGTGTTATGAGAACCTTAACCCAATCAGTGAATTAATCCCCTGATGGGATTAACCAAGTGGGACCTGGAGGAGGTGGGTCATTGGAGGTGTGGCTTTGGAGTATATATTTTGTGTGTGGCAAGTGGAGTTTCTCCCTCTGCTTCTGATTGTCATGTGAACTGCTTCCCTCCACCATACTCTTCTACCTCACCTTGAGCCCCAGGAATGGAACCAGCTATTTATGGACCCAGACCTCTGAAATTCTGAGCCCCAAATAAACTTTTCCTCCTCTAAAATTGTTCTTGTCACATCTTTTAGTCACAGCAGCAAAAAAGCTGACTAAAACAATGACCTTAGGAAATATTTTCATTTTTCCGTTTAGGCCCCTTTCAAGTCCAAACCTCATCTGTGCCTCCCTCACAGACCTGCTGTTTGAAGGCATATTCTCCACACTTGTTGCATAGCACAGTGCCAGCTGCCTTATACCCGAGCACCAGAAAGAAACTGCGTAGTGTTCTGAGTTCTTTTCACTTCTAATTCCTTTCATGCTTAAATTTTCTACTGAATTCAACAATTTTGACTAGTCTTTACTTCTAGATAACCTTTGTACTCTTTGCTTCAGCAAAATGAAAATCTAAATTCTATTGTTTCTCAGAGAATATTTACTACTTCATCACCCTGAATTTAGACTCTGTAGGGCAACTACCCTCAGACTGTTTTAATTCTCTTCTTACATGCACTCTTGTTCACCCAAATCTTTTTTTTTTCATTTTTCAGTACTGGGGATTGAATCCAGGGATGCTCTGCCACTGAGCTACATCCCTAGCCCTTTTAAATTTTAAGACAAGTTCTCTTAAGTTGCCCAGGCTGGTCTCAAACTTTTAAAATCAGCCTTCCTAGTCACTGAGCCTATAGGTGTGTGCCACTGCATGTGGCTCAAATCTGTTTTTGAAATGAAATGGGTTATATACAAATAATGATACAAATTTTTTTCCGTCTACTCTCATGATTTTAATTTGCAACTGTTTATTCTGATGCCACTGAAATCTAAGGTTCCAAATGAGTCTTCCTACCCAAACTTCAGAGTTGAATATCCAAATAGGATATATTTCTTTATTTATACTTTAAGTTGAATTTGACAGAAATAAAATCTTCCACTTTTCTTCAATTTATTCATTTTATTTAACTGTAAGACTTAATGTGCAGTCACCCTATTTAGAAATGTGGCATCTAACTCGTCATGAAGTTCCAACAAGATTACTTCCTCAATGTTTCTGAATATTTTCTCCTTGCCATCAGGAAGGTCATGGCTTCCTAATCTTTAGCTCAAGTTCAAGGAATTCTTCTCATCACTCCATTTGCAGAGAAGAAGGAATTCAATTGTGGGCTGCTTAAGGATGCAGAGCAATTGACTTCTAGTTCTAAAAGGGGTAGGGTTTAGAAAATATCCACTGAGAATAAATGTTTCCTTCCTTAGTCTACTTTTTTATGGGGTACTCCTTTCTTTGCTCTTTTGAATAATAAGATCTAGAGGACAAACATTTCAATGAGAGTCACAGAGGTCTGTTTAAAACAAGCTTCATGTCTGAATATGAGTGAATCCTCCCAGCTCTCAGTTGGTGACTCAGTTCATGCCATTACTTAAGGTCTGAAGCAACACTCATCTAGTACTAAAAACTGCACTCAGCAGGATGTCTCTATGTCATCTTCCTGCTGAGCCTTGTGGCAAGAGGCAGCTGCTGGGGGTCCTGAAGATTCTGGATATGGGCTTCTTTTTCATCTCAAACACATACTATTTTCTAACAAGACCTGAATAATAATTTTATTTAAAAATTCTCAATAGTTTCAATATTTAGGTCACCTGTGGTTCTATTTCTATTTTTCTTCTTATTGCTTTTAGTTATTTGATACTGTTTCTTGGCATGATTGATAATATTCACTGTGGGTTGAAGGGATAATGGTGACTATATACAAAAAATTTAGAGACCCTGGCCTCTAAACATTTTATCTTTCTCCAAAGAGGATTGGGGCAGATCTTGAAGAGGAGAATTTAATTTCTAAAAGGGTTGATCTTTTTCTGGGTTGTCTTGGTCCTTGACTTCCTGGCCAAACTTTTAATGAAATGGCTGGGATAGGTATCTTAAAGATGGACTGGTTTAGGGGTGGGTGAATAAATAAATGTATAAATCTGTCTCATGTAGTACTAGGGAGTTGTAAAATGTTGGTACAGGAGGGGGATTTTGGTTCTTTAAAAGCCTGCTGGGAGAACTGGAAGGGGCTGCTTTGTAAGGACTAAATTAGTTCTTGGGTTTAAGATCTGAGGAGAGAAGAGGGGAGAGATTGATTTTGGTGTCCTGAATGTACTCTCTATGGACCCAGGAAGCCAAGATGAGATCCTGAAGTAGGTTGCAGGAGACCAAACCAAAAGGATTTCTTCAGGCTCAGAAGAGATCTGCAGCTTACTCTGTTCTTCACCACCAGCCTTAGAGGAATAGACACCACCTTGTCTTCAACTACCTTTAGGACTACTACCATTTGGGTTCAGGAAAAATCAGAGTCTCAAGGAGTTGGGTATAACAATCCTGTGTCCAGGATCACAGTAGCTGCAAAGTGCTTCCTTTAAGTGAAAATATTGAAGTCCAGTGAGAACAAACTGCACATTCTTCTAGTGACATTCAAGGTCTGGGGAGAAGGAAGACAACTCAGACAAAGAGTAAATGCTACTGAAGAAATTCAAGGGTTAGCTGGGCGTGGTGGCTCAAGCCTGTAATCCCAGCACTTAGGGAGGCTGAGACAGGAGAATCGCGAGTTCAAAGCCAGCCTCAGCAATGGTGAGGCGCTAAGCAACTCAGTGAGACCCTGTCTCTACATAAAACACAAAATAGGGCTGGGGATGTGGCTCAGTGGTCGAGTGCCCTGAGTTCAATCCCCAGTACCAAAAAAAAAAAAAAAAAAGAAAAGAAATTCAAGGGTTGAGGTTGTGGCTTAGTGGTGGAGCACATGCCTAGCACTTGTGAGGCACTGGGTTTAATCTTCAGCACCACACACACAAACAAATAAATAAAATAAAGTCATTAAAAAACCAGTAAAATAGAAAATCCTAAAGACACTGACAAATTTATGGAAGCATATGATCTGCCCAAACTGAATCAGGAGGATATACAAAATTTAAACAGATCAATTTCAAGCAAGGGAATAGAAGATGCCATCAAAAGCCTACCAACCAAGAAAAGCCTAGGACCCAATGGATTCTCAGCCAAGTTCAACAAGACTTTCAGAGAAGAATTAATACCAATACTCCTCAAAGTATTCCATGAAATAGAAAAAGAGGGAACCCTTCCAAACTTATTCTATGAGGCTAGTATCACCCTGATACCTAAGCCAGACAAAGATGCATCAAGGAAAGAAAACTACAGACCAATATTCCTGATGAACATAGATGCAAAAATTCTTAATAAAATCCTGGCAAATCACATACAAAAACATATTAAAAAGATAGTGCACCATGGTCAAGTGGGGTTCATCCCAGGGATGCAAGGTTGGTACAACATATGGAAATCAATAAACATGATTCATCACATCAATAGACTTAAAGATAAAATCATATGATCATCTCAATAGATGCAGAAAAAGCATTTGATATAATAAAACACCCTTTCATGTTCAAAACACTAGAAAAACTAGGGATAGTAGGAACATACCTCAATATTGTAAAAGCTATCTATGCTAAGCCTAAGGCCAACATTATTCTAAATGGAGAAAAATTGGAAGCCTTCTCTCTAAAAACTGGAACAAGATAGGCATGCCCTCTCTCACCATTTCTATTCAACATAGTCCTTGAATCTCTAGCTAGAACAATCAGATGAAAGAAATTAAAGGAAAAGAAGAACACAAACTATCACTATTTGCTGATGACATGATGCTATATTTAGAAGATCCAAAAGATTCCACAAGAAAACTTTTAGGATAAATGAATTCAGAAAAGTAGCAGGATATAAAATCAATACCAATAAATCAAATGCATTTCTATATGTAAGTGATGAATCCACTGCAAGAGAAATTAGGAAAACCACCCCATTCACAGTAGCCTCAAAAAAACAAAAAACAAACAAAAAATCACGGGAATCAGTCTAATGAAAGTGGTGAAAGAGGTGAAAACTATAGAACAGGGGCTGGGGTTATGGCTCAGTGGTAGAGTGCTACACACTACACGTGTGACTCTGCACCATGTACAGCCAGAGCAATGAGAATTTGTGCTTCATTTGTGTACAATGTGTCAAAATGCATTCTACTGTCATGTTTAACTAAGTAGAACAAATGAAAAAATAACAATGCTCTGTTTAATTAAAAAATTCAAGGGGTCTGTGTATGTATGTGTGTGGGGGATAGTTTTTGAGGCTAAGATATATTTTCTCTTATAGACAATTTAGTGGATGAATTGAAGAAACAGATTGTCTTCCTTGATATCCAGGTTAAATTTGAGAACTATTTCAAAACAAATGATCCACTTGGAACTTGAATCCTCCCTTTGTCTAGAATATCCAAGTTGTCTATACTATCCACCTATTAATTAGTAGCCATCTTGATTATCAGATTGATTGTCACAGTATAACTTAATGCTGTTTGACCCTTATTTTACTTAATAATGGCCTCAAAGTACAAGAGTATTGTTATGGTTTGGATATGAGGTGTCCTCTGAAAAGCTCATGTGTTAGACAACGCAGGAATGTTCAGAGGTGGAATGCTTAGATTGTGAAAGCTGCAATCTAATCAGTGGGTTAATCTATTTGATGGATTAACAATTTGAATGAAGTAGGTGGTAACTGTAGGGCATGGCTGAAGGACATGAGGGCATGGCCTGGACTATATCTGTCCTAGGTCCTTTCCTCTCTTCCTTTCTGTTTCCTAGCTGCAGGAGCTGAGCAACTTTCCTCCTCCATGCCCTTCTGCCATGATGTTCTGCCTTACCTCAGGTTCAGAGTGATGGAGTTGTCTGACCATGAACTGAACTTCTGAAACTGAGCACCAAATAACCTTTTTATCCTCCAGGTTGTTCTTTTTTTTTTTTTTTTAGTTATAGATGGACACAATGTCTTTTATTGCTTTGTATGTGGTGCTGAGGATCGAACTCAGGGCCTCACGCATGCGAGGCAAGCGCTCTACCACTGAGCTACAATCCCAGCCCCCAGGTTGTTCTTTTTGAGAATTTTGGTCAGAGAGAAGAAAAGCTGTAGTCAGTAGTATTGAATTTATAATGATTCCCAAGTGAATCCACAAGTAATGCAGCCTCTTCCTACTTTACTATGCCTTCAATTACAGCTATGTCGGAATACGCTGAGGAGATAGCTGTAAAGCACTTCCTGTAAGTGAAAAAGTAAAATTTCAATAAAATATCTGAGAGTGAAAGGGAGGGAGAGAAGAAGGTGGGGGGGGTGAAGGGAGGGGGGAGGGAGAGAGAGATAGAGATTACATTCATATGATGGTTATTGCAATGTTATTGTTCTATTTTATTCTGTTGTTATTGTTCATCTCTTACTGTGACTAATATAAATTTTAGTTTTATAAATTAAACTTTATCATAGGTAGGTATAGCAAAAACATAGTATATATAGTTTTATACTATCTGTGGTTTCAGGCATCCACTAGGGACTTTGGAAAGTATCCCCTGAAGATAAGGAGGCACTAATATATAGCCAAGTTTCAGAGAGTTCTGCTCTAGACAGTTGTTCTAAAACTTTGCTGTGCTTCGGGGCTGGGGTTGTGGCGCAGTGGTAGCGTGCTCGCCTAGCATGCGTGAGGCACTGGGTTCGATCCTCAGCACCACGTAAAAATAGAATAAAGATATTCTGTCTGCCTACAATTAAAAAAAATAAATAAATATTTAAAAAAAAACAAAAAAAAAAACTTTGCTGTGCTTCATATGAAGAACTTTAAAAAATAGACCTCTGGGCTTTAGCACCAGAGTTTCAGATTCAGTGGTTTAGGGGTTCAAATGTACATTTTAACAAGTTCCCAGTTGATGTTGATGCTGTTAGTCTGAGGACAACACTTTGAAAACTTTAAGGTGCTTACTGATTTAGGAATAATTGCAATGTAAGAATCACCTGAATCAGGAAAGGCATAAATAAATATCATTTGTTGCTTCATAGGTAGAATTTGCCCCCGCACTATTTTGAAATGGATGATTATCTTTATTGTTTGGTACCTCTGTCATACTTTTTAACTCTGTATTATTCTCTTAATAAATTATGCAAAGTAATAATTTTAAATATGTTGTATACCAGTATGGAAATATTCAGACATAGCTTTAGTTGAAGACATTAAAGCATTCAGTGGCTTGCATTAATTTGCAGATTCCCTTGGGAATCATTATAAATTTAAGAGTATTGAATGAAGAAAATGCTGTGTTGTTATAACTGCTAAAATACCATCAGCAGGGATGTTATCCAGAATGGGATTTTTTAAAATATTGGTGAACAATTTTATAAATTTGTGGGTGAACTATGTACAAATCTTCCCATGAGTTACAAAATTCCATTTCTATTAAACTCTTTTGTGTATTAAAACTTGCAACAATACCTGTAATTCTATGTATAATTCAATTGAGTGCAGGATTGACAATTTTTAGCAGATTTGTTATCCATATTCATGTCCAGAGGTCATTGGAGAGACCCATGATAGGCTCACAGTAGTTGTCTTGGCCACTATTGACAGCAGCCTCCATTCACTGTGGGAACAAGTAGGGCCAACTCCAGATTTCTATCAGTACCTTCATGTGGTGCCAACCTTGCTCAGGATTAGCAGTTTAATTGATTCAATCACATTGATCTGTCTCATGATAAGATTAGGCTCTAAGAGCATGATCCATTACCTTAACTGAATCAACCAAGAAAGAAGTCTCCACCCACCCTTTTGTGATGAAAACATAAAATGTGTTTCCTGTGTTTTGACATTTTGCTTGCTGGGAAGAGCTGGATGCAGGTGTTCATCTCCAAACTGTGGAGTCCCTGTAGCCGCTGAGTCATCTGTCTCACTGGAGTTACCATAGCTGCCATCATGTCCTTATCCTCACTCAGGGTGGCTGTGGTATGTAACATCAACAGGAGAATGGAAGCCCACAGCATCCTCAGGGAAAAAAGGGTTCAGTGTCAGGTTTTTTGGAATGAATTCTCATGTGAAGTTCCCAGGACCAAGAGCCAAGTTTCCAGTGGTTTATGATTTTGTAACAACATATAAACAGATGCACAATGACCCTCTAAGGAAAGGTAGAGAAAGCTATACCTGGAATGGGATTTTGCCCATCTTGGGAAGAAATGAGAGAATCAAGCCCCAACCAGAAAGATTTCAGGAGTGTACTGATTCCTTTGGTCATCGTCACCTGTGAGGAGAATGTGAATGACAGGGTGGTGACAAATTTGTGTTCCAGAGAACAGAAGACCATGCAGCCTATGCACGTGATCAATGCGGACATCAATGGTACCCTGGAAGATGCTACCCTTGGAGCTTCCTCATTTGTGAGCTCTGCCAGAGACTGTGGCAGGTAGATGACATGGAAGACAGTGTGGAGGAGTTGCTTCTGGCCACAGAGGAGAAAACAGGAAGAGTTTTCTTCATACACTGTGCTTCTACTGAGGATTGTGTCTGGGTTTGGCTCTTTCTTTAGTAAGAACTTGTGTGAATGGAGTTTTTTTTGTGTGTGTTTCCTGTAAAAAGCATCTTTAAGCATGAAGAGAGAGCCTACAGAATGGGAGAAGATCTTTGCTACCTGATCCTCAGGGGATTAATATCCAGAATATACGAAGAACTCAAAAAACTTAGTACCAAAAAATCAATAAATGGGCAAAAGAACTAAATAGATACTTCTCAAAAGAAGAAATACAAATGGCCAACAAATATATGAAAAAAAGTTCATCTCTAGAAATCAAGGGAATGTAAGTCAAAACTACATTAAGATTTCATTTTGCTCCAGTCTGAATGGCAATTATCAATAATACAAATAAGTGTTGGCAAAGATGTGGAGAAGAAGGTACTCTAATACATTATTGGCGAGATTACAAATTAGTGCAATCACTCTGGAAAGCAGTATGGAGATTCTTAAAAAACTAGAAATGGAACCACCATCTGACCCTATTTCTTGTTATCCTATTCCTTGTCATTTATTTATTTTTCTTTAATGAGAGGATTATATTGCATATTTGAACTTATGTTTTCACATAAAGATTATGATGCTTTTTTACTAGTGCTGATTTTAGTAGATAAAATCCAAGGTGGATAATGGGTTGCATATTATTGCTAAAATTCTGGAATTTTATTTCAAATAATGTTCACCAAATAAAATTAAGTAAAATAAAAAATATAATTAAATGACATATTTTTGTTTATGTTTGGAGGATGAATTTTTATACTACTAAACCATATGCTTTTAAAATAAGCCTTATGATTTACAATGAGAAAAGCATACTTTCATAATGAGGATTTTATTAAACTTCAAATATTTACTGGTTTGAACATTGGAAAAATCAAGTAATAAACCTAATGTTGTTTTCAAGAGGAAACAAGTAAACACTTCTGTCATAATCCTTGGTGGGGGCACCAAACTATGTTTACTAATAAGAGAAAAAAATTTATCAAAAGTAGTTGTTCATAGTTAATTTAAATGTTATCTATTGAATTATATTTATTTTAAAATTATCTCTTTTGCAGAGGTAGAGTTTGGGGTAGAGAAGCATCTGTCAAAAGGCAGAAGAATGAATAGATGGGAGAGAAATGTTATAGCTGAAATGAGAGGATTTGAGCCGGGCGCAGTGGTGCAAGCCTGTAATCCCAGCACTTAGGGAGGCTGAGACAGGAGAATCGCGAGTTCAAAGCCAGCCTCAGCAATGGCGAGGCACTAAGCAACTCAGTGAGACCCTGTCTCTACATAAAACACAAAATAGGGCTGGGGATGTGGCTGAGGGGTCGAGTGCCCCTGAGTTCAATCCCCAGTACCAAAAAAAAAAAAAAAAAAAAGAAATGAGAGGATTTGGTGGAGGGAGAGGAGGGTTAGAATCACTCATATTTCTAACTGACTGTAAGGTGGCTTCAACCACCACATGTAGGTGAAAGGTTTGGTGGTAGAGCCATGAGATGTTTCCTCCTGATAGTTTTTCTCTATTCTATCAATTTGGTTTATGATAAGGCCATTATCTGAAAATGGATATTTAGATCCTGATTGAGGAAAGGCTGGAGATATTTGGTATAGATAATTGTTTCAAGTTTTAGGGATGCAAACTTGAATGTAGACTTTTTTAGTAGTATGGAGAGGTCTTCTGAAGACAAATGCAAAAATGCTGAGCGTGCTTGAAAGAATGTGATGGAGCATGAAATCCAAGCTGGAGCAGAAAAGAAGGTAAAGGCGAGATTGGCTGTCATCAATGAGTTGTGGAACAATGCATACTCAAACAGCTCTTACGATTTAAGCAAATAAAGTGAATGGAAGGATGTAGTTTTAGGATTGGACAATGGGCTGTTTCTGATTTTCATATAGTGGAGGGTTTCTTGATCCCTAGGGGCAGTGGGTGTCTCTTGTAGGTGTAGACAAAGATGGTTGGGGAAGAGGTCAGAACACTAAACAGAGAGGGTGTTGGGTGGTGGATGTTGGAACACTGTGGGTGTTGGAGTTGCTAAGAATCGTGGCAGTATTTGAGTGTGATGGAACCTGAAAGTGATAAAAATTATCACTAAAAATCAGGGTGTAGAATAGGCATGGTGGAGTATACCTATAATCTTATCTACTTGGGAGACTGAGGCAGGGGGATTGCAAGTTTGAGGCTAGCCTTGGTAACTTAGTGAGACCCTATCTCAAAATAAAAAATAAAAAGGGCTGTGGATATAGCTCAGTGGTAGACTGCCCCAGGTTTCATCCCTAGTAAAACACACACACACACACACATTAGGGTGTAGAGGGTATGTGGTGTGATAATGTGTTGGGTAGATATGATGAGAGAAGGATTTCCAGGTAGGATGAACATCACTCGTGGTTTGGTTTTGTTTTGGTAGTGGGAAAGGAAGTTACAATTGGAAGATGTAATGGCAACCCCCAACATCTAGCTGTCTATCATGAGCAAGGGAAAACAACAATTTAGTTTTGCTATACTGATGAAGATGAAAAATGGTATCATTTGGCGTGAGAGCATTCTTGCGTGCATGGCTACTTTCTGTTTATCAGAACCAGCTGTACCCTGATTTCTGAGAGAAGCCACAGGTGCTGACCATTCCTTGAACTCCCGTGTTCTTGTGGTCTGAGCTTGTTTTGCAGCCTGAGCATTTTCCACACCTGGGTCTGCAGTTCCACGCCTCCCACGCCCCTCGGGTGGTAGGAAAGATATAGAAGCCCAGAGTGCTGAAATAAACAAGCTTCGAGCTTCTTCTTCAGAATTGTTGTTGTGTGTGTATTTTTTCATCCGCGGCTCCCTCGCAGACTCGGTTTCACTTTGGTCCGGCGCAGGCGCTGGCAATTTGGATGCAAACTACAGGAAGATTTGAATATTAATGTTAACCACACAAGTTAGTTATGCCAGAAAGATGGGCATTGGGACTGGGACTGGGCAAATGAATGTTTCTTCAGGTGTGTCTGATAAGCTTTTATTTCTTGGCTGGGTGATGTATGCTACACAATTATTCACTAAGCCATTCCTTTGTTTTATTTGCTTTTCTGTATTTGTGTGTGTTCTTTTTTCTTCTCTTTTCTTTCACAATAAGATGACAAAAAATGAGGGAAATAATTTATTTTCCAACATGCAGCCAAAGCATCCTTCAAGGGCTCTTATAAACGAGGATAAACAGCCCAACTGCCCAGCTCCCAACAACCTGAATTTCATTACAAATCTCATGTCTTCTCTTAAAGACTGTCTAGAGCTGGTGGGGGAATTAGACATTTGTGAGTGGGGCAAGTTCCAGAATCAAGGTAAGGAAGGTGTGGGTTGGTGTTTTGTCCTCATACAGGACAGAGGTGACAGGGCTCGTACAGGCTGTTGATACATGTGGACAAAGTGTGTTCCCCCAAAGTTCACGTGTCGGAAAGTTAATCTCTGAATTCATATATTTATGGAGGTGAGGTCTTTGGGAAGTATTTAGGGTTAGATGAGGTCATGGGACCTCCATGATGGGGTTAGTGATTTTATAAGAGAATGGAGTGGACATACTCCCTTGCTCTTGCCTTGGGATGCCCTCGGCCATGCTATGATGCACCAAGAAAGCCCTTGCTGGATGCTGGTGTCATGTGTTTGGACATTCCAGCTTCCAGAAATGTGATTCAGATAAGTCTCTGTATTTATAAATTATATGTTGAATTCTGGTATAGTAGCAGAAAAGAGACTATAGCAAATAGTAAAGACCAGAGGCCCAAACCTAGTTGGTGATAGCAGATGTGAAAAGGTGAGGTCTGGGAAGGGAGCTGAGGACTTATCATCTTGCTGAGGTTAATGGAGTTTAGGAAACAGAGATGTGTCCAAAGAATAAGAGATTCCCTAAGAGTTAGACTGAAATGAAGTGAGAAAACTGAAAACACACTGGCAGATCATCTTGGCAAATATATGAGCCCTGAGAATGACCAGGGTGTGTGCTGGGCACTGAGAATGACCAAAGTATGGTGTGGGAAGTGGCTTTGAGGAGGCAGCCAGATCACCTCAGGCGGAAGTGGAAGAACATATGGGAGAAGCATTCGAGTAGGGATTTTTAGGATGAACATGTGTTAGACTAAAGTCATTCTAGGAAGAGATCATCTCATTAGGCAAATTCCCAACCCCTGAGCTCCCTGGCTTCTTTCGCTGGCTCCAGTTAATGAAATTTCTCCTGCTTACTCCCTTTCCCCAAACACATGGCTTTTTCTTTTGCTCACTTTTAATTTTACAAGTGTTGCAACATTCAAAACAACAACAACAAACCTTTTTTCTGCCAGCATGTCTAGAAAAGGTTAGAAAAAAGCAGAATCTATAGAATCAGATGTCTAAGAATAAGAAAAAGAAAAAAAACATTTAAAAATTCCTCATTCGGACAGGTCCTGAGTTGAAATCACATTCATCTGTGAAAATAAATGTTAAGGTCAGAAAGGTGTAACTACAGATCCTCACCTTGGACTTCACTGGTGAGAGAAATGGCTTCAGAGACTCCATCCATTGGGAAAGAGTTGATTGTGGTGATGCAGCTCTGTCCCAGGAGAACCTGGTTTAAATGCTTCCCTCAAGGAGGGAGGATAAACAACACAACTCCTGGCTCCCAATAAGCTGAATTTTATTACAGACCTCATCGTTCCTCAAGTCTCCATCTGAGCCTGGTGATTGAATTAGACACCTGTGGGCAGGGCTGGCTTCAGAAGTAAGGTAAGAACTAGGCTGGTGTTGTGTCATGCAGAGCAGAGGTGACAGGAGTCTAGACTATTGAAATATGTGGTCAAAAACCATGAGACCAGAGGGGCAAATCTTGTAGCAGATGTGGAAGGTGAGGTCTGGGAAGTGAGGGTGAAAATACACGGGGTTAAGGGAGTTAGCTAAGGGTAAAAAGAAGCAACTCGATACATGGTAGGGGTCCTAATGACTAGACTAGAGATGAGGAAACAAAGATGCTGACATAGACTACGGACCCCTTTTGGAAAGACGTGAAAGGAATCCTGAGAATGGCCTGTCCCAAGCCTGACATTGGAGAGGGCTTTGTGGAGGTAGCCAGGGCATCTTGGCAGAGGTGAGAGGAAAACTAAGGAGCTGATTTTCCTCCCCAGAAAGAAAAGTCAGGGGCTTTAAGAGGAGGAACTGGAAAGGAAGAAAAAATGTTAATGAGCATAAGATATATCTTAGCCACTGAGCCAGCAATTAAAAAATATCCTTTGATTTAATATCCTGAGAAACACCTGAAGAGGACATTTTATTATTTGCTTTCATTTATTCTTGCCAGTAAAAGTGGGATAGATATGGCCCTCTTCTTAGAAGGTGCTGTCTGAGCCCATTCCCCTGGGACATTTGCTAAACCTAGTTATTTACATGTTCACCATTCTTTCAAGCCATAAGCCCAGAGAGGACTCAAGCACACAGAAGAATGCCTGAAAAAAATAGTCATTGTTCAAGTTATTCTTGCTGAAGGATTAAGCTAATGAAGAAAGAAAGGTATGGTAGGAAGTAAATGATGAAGTTAAATGCTAATTTCCACCAGTAGAAGAATTTTCCAAATATCCAGAGCTGTAACCCACCCTCCCTCCTAGAAATAATCTCTTTTTAAAATTTTAGTCATTCCGAGGTTTAGTTCCCAAGGCATAAGCACAAGGAACGCCTCATCTTAGGCACACAGTTCTGGCCACTATTACTTCTTTAAGATCTCTTGATCACCTTTGTAACTGAACAAACTTTGGTTAAGTCAGAGAGATTTCCGATCTCATTTCTATCACTGGTTTGTGACAGTTGGCAAATGATTCATGTTGTGTGAGCCTCACTTTCTTTAAGTGTGAAATGGGGATAATATCCAGTTCCTAGCATGTATGTCTATTCCCTGCATGAAGAATATATGAAATACACTGTGCATAATATAGTCCCTGGCATAAAGCAATGCTTAATAAATATTAGTTTAATTTGCCTGTGACTGTATTACATCCAGATCCTTTCCATTCCTGGAACACCACTGACTTTTTTAGGTTCCAGTGTCCATAGTTAATTAATGTTCCAATAAACATGCACAGGTAATCCTTCTAATTTAGAGTAATCATTTTAAACTATGGTTTTGAGACATCTGATAGTTTCCCCCTCTGTGAAAGATGGGGTCTGAGGGTAAAGCTGTGATAAAGACCCTTAACTGTTGGTGAACCCAAAGAATTGGATGCTGTTTGATGGCACAAAGGATTTTCAGGTAAAGGCAGTACAGGGAGATTATAGGGTAGGTGTGGGCCACAAAAGAATGAAAATGGTACCTGGAAGACTAGAAGAGACTCATAGGCCCAGGTACAACTCTCCTTGAGGAAAGGGATTAAATTTTATTTTTCCAATTGGTCAGCAAGAACCTTGTGCCTAGTAAGTGCTTCAGAAAGCTCACTTAAAAGTCTCTCCTGATTTCAGACACCTTGCTAAAATATCCCATTACATCCTGAGTCCCAGGATGCAGTGGACATTCAGTAAAATATGGGCAGTGATGGCAATCAACTGTTGGGAGTTGAATCATGTCTTTACAAACTTTGTGTAACCCGGAACCTCAGAATGTGGAAACAAGGTCTTTGTAGATGTAATTAATTAAGATGAAGTCATGCTGGCTTAGGGTGGACCCTAAATACAATGATTAGTGTCCTTATAAGGAGAGGAACGATGGTCAGAGACATACAGAAAAGGCCAGGTGAAAATAGGCAGAGACTAGTATGATGCTACCATGAGCCCAGGAGCACCAAGGTTACCAGCAGCTACCAGAAGCTGGAAGAGATCAGGAAGGATCCTCCTTCAGAGCCCTCAGAACAAAGGTGATTCTGTCTAATACCTTGATTTTGGACCTATAGCTTCCAAGAGCATGAAAGAAGAAATTTGTTGTTTTAGATTCTTCATAAACAGGAAAAATCGCCTTTGTACAATCACCTTCTCTGCTCTTTCCAACAGTCCCTATGCACCTGCCACTTGGCTTGAAGTATTTCAGGAGCACATTGTACATTGGTCTGTATGTTTATCTTTTCATATACTGCTTCTTTGTTTTCATTATTCACTTTACAATAAACTACTAAATTTCAAGGCCAAGTTCAGGTTTCATCTTTTTATAGTTTTCCCAGACACAAGTGACGATTTCCTCTGTTTATTCATAATCTTCTGTTTGTAAGTGAAATTTATAGAATAATCTTTCTTACTTTGATTTGTTGGAGATCATTCTAATTGGCTGTCACTCATTAAAGTATAGATCATCTTTCATTTTTTGCAGATTTCTTCTTAATTTATGTATTCAAAGAAGATGGAAGGCATGGACAATACCTATAGCTCCTAGTGACATCACAAAAATATTAAAGGAAATATGTGTTTTCCTGTGCTTCTGTGAATAGAAGTGGAAGTGTCTCTTGGTCTTTCCAGGTATGACCACCTTAAACCACACTGGCATTAGCTACACAGTGTTCCGCTTGCTGGGCATCCCTGGCCTAGAGGACCAGCACATGTGGATTTCCATTCCCTTCTTCATTTCCTATGTCATTGCTCTGCTTGGGAACAGCCTCCTCATCTTCATTATCCTCACAAAGCATAGTCTTCATGAACCCATGTACCTCTTTCTCTGCATGCTGGCTGGAACAGACATTGTCCTCTCCACGACCACAGTACCTCAGGCCTTGGCCATCTTCTGGTTCCATGCTGGGGAGATCTCCCTGGATTGCTGCATCACTCAGGTCTTCTTCATCCATTCCACCTTTGTCTCTGAGTCAGGGATCTTGCTGGTGATGGCATTTGATCGCTATATTGCCATTTGCTACCCACTGAGATATACCACTATTCTTACCAATTCCCTGATTGGAAAAATTGGAGTAGCTATCTTTCTGAGAAGTTCTGGTACCATATTCCCTATAATATTTCTTCTGAAAAGATTGACTTTCTGCAAACAGAATATTATTCCACACACCTGTTGTGAACACATTGGCTTGGCCAAATATGCTTGTAATGACATTAGAGTAAACCTTTGGTATGGGTTTTCCATCCTAATGGCAACAGTGGTCTTAGATGTTGTGTTAATTTTTGTTTCCTATGTGCTGATTCTTTGTGCCATCTTCTGCATGCCTTCTCAAAATGCTCGCCATAAAGCCCTCAACACATGTGGCTCCCATATCTGTGTCATCATCTTGTTTTATGGGCCTGGAATCTTCACAACCTTTACTCAGAGGTTTGGACGCCACATTCCACCTCATATCCATATCTTGCTGGCTAATGTCTGCATTCTGGCTCCACCTATGCTGAACCCCATCATTTATGGAATCAAGACTAAACAAATCCAGGAGCAGGTTGTTCATATGTTTACAAAGCAGAAGTAAATTTGGTTTTAAAACTGAGTTTTCAGAGTCTATAGCTATTTGTTAAGTTTGTCTGTGGAAATGGTGGATGAGACCATTCAGTAGGGAATAGCTCAGTAGTTCTGTGTCTGGAGGAAGTTCACCAGGGAGGCTACAGGACTTACTCTTCCATTTTGTGAATGACCTGTGAGAGTAGTGCCATATCTGACTGAGCTAAGTGCCTCCAGCATAGAGCCTGGGACAGGATGGATGGGTTTTCAGAAGTCACACATCTTTTTTTTTTTTTTTTTTTTAATATTTTTTTTTAGTTGTAGATGGACACAATGTCTTTATTTTATTGCTCTGTATGTGGTGCTGAGGATCGAACCCAGGGCCTCACGCATGTGAGGCAAGCGCTCTACCGCTGAGCTACAATCCCAGCCCTCACACATCTTTAATAACACTAATGTAGTGTTCTGGTTCAGGTATTAGGTGTCTCCAAAAAGCTCATGTGTGAGACAATGCAAGAAAGTTCAGAGGTGAAATGATTGGGTTATGAGAGCCTTGACCTGTGTGCATCAATCCACTCAAATTGATTAACTGGGTGGTAACTGTAGACAGGTAGGGTGTGGCTGGAGGAGGAGGGTTGCTGGGAGCATGCCTTTGGGGTATATATTTTGTCCCTGGTGAACCTAGCTTAGTCTTTTTCTGCTTTCCGATTGTCATGTCCTAAGCTGGTTTCTTCCTTCATACCCTTCTGCTATGATATTCTGCCTCCAGTCTAGAGCAATGGAGTGGGCCATCTATGGATTGAGACCTCTGAAACTGTGAGCCCCAAATAAATTTTTCCTCTTCTGTGTTGTTCTTGTCAGGTCTTTTGGTCATGGTGGTGAAAAGGCTGACTAAAACACACAGTCTTTGGAAATAGATGAAGTGACAATAGTGCTCTGGCCTTGGAATTTATTCAGCTACCCTGAACTCAGTTTCTCAAGTTCTGAGACATTTTTATGATATCCCTGAACAATACCACAAAATTCTCTTCCTTCATGTCCTTCATTCTAGCTAAGTAGCATTCTTAGGACAAGTGATTTCTAGGCTTTACAGTTATTTATTTTGTAATTTATATTCTATGAACATGAATTTTTGTAATAAAGGAATGTAAATGTGTGATTCATATTTTGCAGCACAACCCTTAAGAAATCTGTCTGGTCATTTTTAAAATATATTTTTTATTTGTTATAATTAGTTATAAATGACAGTAGAATGCATTTGGACATATTATACACATATGGAGTATAACTTCTCATTCGTTTGGTTGTACATGATGTAAAATTACACAGGTCATGTAATCAGATACGTACATAGGGTTATAATGTCTGATTAACTCTATTATTCCTACCCTTATGCCACCTCCTCTCCTTTCACTCCCCTCTGTCTAGTTCAAATTACTCCTATTCTTCCCCCACCTCCCTTATTGTGAATAAGTACCCACATATCAGAGAAAACATTAGGTCTTTTGTTCTTTGGGATTGGCTTATTTTGCTTAGCATAATATTCTCCAGTTCCATCTATTTACCTGCAAATGCCATAATTTCATTCTTCTTTAAGGCTGAGTAATATTCCATTGTATATATATACCACAGTTTCTTTATCCATTTATCTGTTGAAGGACACCTAGGTTGGTTCCATAGTTTAACTATTGTGAATTGAGCTTATAAACATTGATATGGCTGCATCACTGTAGTATGCTGATTTTAAGTCCTTTGGGTATAAACCAAGGAGTGGGATAGATAGGTCAAATGGTAGTTTCATTTCAGGTTTTCTGAGGAACCTCCATACTGCTTTCCAGAGTTGTTGTACCAATTTGCAGTCCTATCAGCAATATATGAGCATACCTTTTCCCCTACATCCTTGCCCACATTTATTGTTGCTTGTATTCTTGATAATTGCTGTTCTGACTGGAGTGAGATGGAATTTCAGTGTAGTTTTGATTAATATTTCTTTAATTGCTAGAGATGATGAACATTTTTTCATATAGTTTTGATCAATTGTATTTCTTCTTCTGTGAGGTGTCTGTTCAGTTCCTTTGCCCATTTATTGATTGGGTTGTTTTTTGAATTCTTTATATATCCTGGAGATTAATGCTCTATCTGAGGTGAATGTGGTAAAGACTTTTTCCCATTCTTTAGGCTTTCTCTTCACATTGTTTCATTTGCTGAGCTTTTCAGTTTGAATCCATCCTATTTATTGGTTCTTGATTTTACTTCTTGTGCTTTAGGGGTCTTGTTAAGGAGTTTGGTTCCTAAGCTGACATGGTGGAGATTTGGGTCTACTTTTTCTTCTATTAGGTGCAACGTCTTTGTTCTAGTGTTTAAGTCTTTGATCCGTTTTGAGTTGATTTTTGTACAGGGTGAGAGATAGGGGTTTAATTTCATTTTGTTACATATGGGTTTCCAGTTTTCCTAGGACAATTTGTTGAAGAGGCTATCTTTTCTCCAATGTATGCTTTTGGCATCTTTGTCTAGTATGACATAACTGTATTTATGCGGGTTTATCTGTGTCTTCTATTCTGTACCATTGGTCTGTATATCTGTTTTAGTGCTACTGTCTAGTCATTTTTGCATTGGGAAAAGTCTAATGTGGTTTCTGAAGGATATAATGGGAGAATGTAAAGGAAGGGTAATTTCTCCAATATCAATATCAGGAATTGTTCTTCAATGATCTCCTCTCCATGAGAGCATTCAAGGTGTTTAGTTACCTATTCATATGGCACAGCTTTCTCCTAACAAAGTGTCCTAAAGTGATCTAGACTGAGGCCCCCTCATATGCATGGTATCCATAGATTTTGTGTTAATTCTCTTTGCTTTTGCTGTAGCACTGAATGTCTGAGTGGAACCTCTGGGCCCACACTTAGCCATTCATACTTGGGGCCTGGTCATTAGTTTGGGTTTTTGTCTCTTCTATTCTTTATGTTAAAGTCTAGTTGAAGTTTGGGTGTCATTAATTTGTGTGAGGAGCAAGGTGTGCTGTCTTTCCACTGTTCAATGCAGCAGCAGTCTCTACCCTGTGAACTCCTAGTGTCCCTATAGATACCCAGCTTCTCACAGAAAAGGGAGGAGCAAATGATAGCAACAACAAACAATACACAGCATTAAGATAAACACCCAGCGCCTACCATGGCATCTATGATACTAATTACCACAAAAACAGTAATGGTGGGGTCAGTAATTTCCAACAGCAGAAACAAAAAATAACCATGAACTAGATCTGACATAAAAGTAAATGAGTGTCAACTATGTCATCTATAGCAGTAATAATTGCAATAACATAAATGGTAGGGCAGGAGTTATATAAACCAAATAGTTCCAGAAGATGCTGAAAATACCATTCCTTAAGAGAAAATAAAATGTGATAGGAAGGTAGAAGAGAGTTTAGAATGTTTAAAATGTGAATGAACAGAAGGAATGCAGAAGAGATGTACCAAGTGATAGCTATTAAGGAGGAGAAAAATAGGAAAAACCAAGTAGAGAGAAAAAGAGAACAAGAGAATTTGGCTGCTATTAGAAGGAAGGAAATGGAAAACAAGAGAATCAAATAAAGATAAAACAAAACTAATCAAACCCCAAACCCTAACCCTCAAATGACAAGACGAAGATAAATAACTACATTGAAAAATGGCTGCAAATGAGAATTCCCATGCATGCCAATGTTTATTTCAGCATAATTCATAAAAACCAAGTTATGGAAACAGCCTAAGAATCCATCAATAAATGAATGTAAAAAGAAAATGTGGTATATATACACAATGGAATTTTGTTCAGTCGTAAAGAAAATGAAACGATGCCATTTACTGGTTAATAGGTGGAACTGGAGAACATTTTTTTTTTTGCTGTTTTTAAAAAATTTTTATTGGTTATTTTTAGTTATACATGACAATAGAATCCATTTTGACATAATTATACAAACATGGAGTATATCTTGTTCTAATTCAGACCCTAGTACCTCTTCTTCCCTTTTCCCATTCCTGCTCCCTTCCCTCTATTGATATTTCTGCTATTTACTGTTATTTTTATAAATTAATTCCTTG
>CM053399.1:52518321-52572172 GCA_028644305.1 Xerus rutilus | reverse complement strand
CTTTTGGTGTTGCTTTGTTCTTCTTTTTATAGGGCTTTGAGTTGTAGTGTCAAGTCATTGGTTTGTTGACTTTTACATCTTTGAATATGTGAGCTTAATGCAATGAACTTTCCTCTTAGCACTGCCTTCATAGTGTCCCAGAGATTTTGGTATGTTGTATCAGAGTTCTCATTTAACTGCAAGAACTTTTTTATCGCTTCCCTGATGTCTTCTGTTACCCATGCATTGCTCAATAGCAAATTATTGAGTCTCCAGGTGTTGTAGTGGCTTCTTTTTTTAAACTGTCATTAATTTCTAGTTTCAGTCCATTATGGTCAGATAGAATGCAGGGTATCTCTATTTTTTTGTATTTGCCGAGACTTGCTTTATGGCATAGCATATGATCTATTTTGGAGAAGGATTCATGTGCTGCTGAGAAAATGTGTATTTGCTTGTCGATGGATGGAATATTCTATATATATCCATTAAGTCTAGACCATTGATTGTTCTATTGAGTCTTGTAGATTCTTTGTTTCGTTTTTGTTTGGAAGATCTGTCCAGTGGTGAGAGAGTTGTGTTAAAGTCACCCACTACTATTGTGTTGGGATCTACTTGGTTCTTGAATTTGAGAAGGGTTTCTTTGATGAACATGGCTGCCCCATTGTTTGTTGCATAGATATTTAAGATTGTTATGTCTTGTTGATGTATGATTCCCTTGAGCAGTATGAAATGACCTTCTTTATCCCTTTTCACTAACTTTGGTTTGAAGTCTACTTTATCTGAAATGAGGATGGAAACTCCTGCTTGTTTACGCAGTCCATGTGAGTGATACATTTTTTTCCATCCTTTCACCTTCAGTCTGTGAGTACCTCTTTCTATGAGGTGAGTTTCTTGGAGGCAGCATATTATTGGGTCTTTTTTTAAAATCCAATCTGCCAATCTGTGTCTTTTAATTGCTGAGTTTAGGCCATTGACATTCAATGTTATTATGGAGATATGGTTTGTATTTCCAGACATTTTGGTTTATTCTTCGGTTTTTAACTTCACTAGGTTTCTTCTTTGGCCTTTAATGTAGCTCCTCTCTCTGCAGGTTTTTATTATTGTTTTTGATATCCTGGAGGGGAGGTTTTAATAACATCTAAAGATCCAAGACAATTCTAGATCATGTTGGCCCATGTGGACCAATTCTAGTTGGAGTTTTCTTTTACAGGTTTTTTGGTTAGGAAGTTTGCTTCTCATTATCATATCCCCCGAGTTCTGGAATCTATTCCCTGTAAGGGTCACCAAAGTCCCCTCTCCAACACCAATATCAGGGTAATAATCTGTGTTCTTGTTGGCAGTGAAGAAACTATGCCTGCCTTTCTCTTGAAGATAACATGTTGTTTGCTGAGGGATGTAACATATCCTATTGACTCAAGTCAAACAGAGCTGCAGGTAAATTGCATTTTAAAACAAAGTATACAGTGGGTGGGGTTGTCAGCACAGTAGACTCAATTTGTAGATTTATTCCCTTAACTCTGTTTTTGTTGCTCATGTCTGTCTGTTACCTGTCAAAATGATCAATAGACAACTGAGACATAATTTTGAAATTGATTATATTTCCCAGTCTTTTAGGTCTTACATATGATTACAACTTTCGGCATAGACATTTTTCTCTAACATTATGATTTTTGTCATGCAATTAAAAAATGGTGTATATTTCCTCTTGTAGCATGAGTTCAGAAATAAGCAGAACAAGCTTATTAATTATACTCTTCAAACTTTCTATATAAATAGTAGTTTAATTATTCAGCAATGATAGGAAGAAAGGTTAAAATTTCTCACAGTAATCCATATTTGTCAGTTTCTTCTAATTCTTGTAATTCTTCTTTACTCTGGGACAGCTGAATTTCCTAAACATAGCACTCTTGACATATTACTATATGGTTTAGTTGAACAGGAATGTGACTGTGTGTGTTTCTATTGGTTAGTGTTTCTTGGTAAGCTATTTTATGTTTTTTACTCATAAGATTTTTTTTTGTCCACATGGTTTATGTCCTTTAACACATAAAATGATTTTTTTCCCACAAAATCCGATAATCTCTGAATTTTTCCCTATTTTTATTGGTGAATTATAGTTGTACATACTGAGGGCATTTGTTACATATTTGTACATACATGCAATATAACAATATAATTTGGTCATTATCACTCCCCAGCACATAATCTCTGAATTTTTTTCACTTAGCAATATGCATTTAAGTTTCTCCATGCCTTTTCATGGCTTGGTATTCACTTCTTTTTATTGTTGAATAATATTCCATTGTATGTAGGTATTAGGGTTTCACTCATTAATCTGTTGAAAGGTATCTTCAATTATTAATAAAGCTTCTATAAATACATGTGTGCAGTTTTCTGTGTGGAAATCAGTTTTCAATTCATTTCGGTAAACACAGTACTGATGAGCATAATTGTTGGATCCTATAGTAAGATTATGTTTAATTTTGTAAGGAACTGCCAAACTGTCTTCCTAAGTGACTGTTTTATTCAACATTCCTACCAGCAACAAATGAGAATTTTGCTTCACATTCTCATTAGCATTTGGGATTGTCAGTGTTTTTTTGAATTTCAGTTGTTCTAATGGGTGTATAATGGTATCTCATTTGATATTCTTTAATTGCTGTACTGTTGAGCATCATTCAAATGTTTATTTGCCATTTTAATGGGTCTCTCATCAGGGTGATTCTCGGTTAATTTCTTAGGTACTGCAATTTTTTGCTTTTTTCCCCTTGTTCCCCTAATAAGAAAGAAGGAGGAAAAAGTGAGAGCAGATGAGAGTATGTTTTTAAATTTAGTGTCATGAATCTGTGTGGGTTTCTAACCAATCAATTCTGATTTAGTAGATAACATTGTTTTGCTAAGAGTAAGCAAGTAGGTTCCAGAATCAAAGTTGGAGGTTTGAAGAGGGGGCATATTTGAATTTTTAATTAGAATGGGAAAGTGAGCTGGTTTCAGCAGATATGTAAACTTGCTGGGCTCTGTGGATAGTCTAGGTTGGCAGTCATTTTATTGACATCATTTTTATCTCCACTTGATTATGCAAATGTGAAGGTTGATTTGATTCATGATAACATTGGGTTGACCAGAGAGAATAGAAGATTTAAACAATTTTATCACACTTAAAAAGAAAATAATTATAATGAAGAGAACATAAGACACACAAAGTGAATTGGTGGTTTAGAAAGAAAATGATGGTATTTATAGAATAACAGTCCTGGTGAGGTTAAAAAATAGGTATAGTAAGCATGAACTTTTGCAAGTAATTGTGACTATACCAGCAAAATGTTTGAATTCATAAATCTGGAAGTGGAGAAAAGATGCGGAGTGAAGGGAAATGTATTTGGAGTGAAGAAGGAAATGGAATCAAGAGCGTCGGGTGAGGATGAATGGAAAGAAAATATGATTGACACAGATCCTGCAAATTTTAGCTCTTTTTCTTGCTTCCCCAATAAATCAGGAAGAATAGGTGAGAACAGATACAGGTATGTTTAAAAATATATTGTCTGTGTGGGTTTCTAACCAATCAATTCTGATTAATACACATACACAATAAATTATTATTCAGTCTGTCATTTGCAAAAACATGGGTGAACTTGGAGGGCATTACACTAAGTAAAATAAGCCAGACAAAGGAAAGAAAATATTACATGACAAATACTTATAGATGGTGTCTAAAATAGTCAATTTCATAAAAGCAGAGAGTAGAATGGTAGTTGCCCAAGGTAGAGTGAGGGGGAAAGGGGGCAGATGTTATCTAATGAGTACAAAGTTTCAGTTATGCAAGATGAATAAGTTCTGGAGATCTAATATACAGCAAAATGACTGTAGTTAATGGTACTGTTGTATACTGAAAATTTGCTAAGGAAGTAAAGGTAATTACGTTAAGGTGCTGGATATTTTAATTAGTTTATGGTGATTATTTTGTAATATACACATATCGAAACATCCAAGTGTACACTTCAAATATATACAATTTTTATTTGTGAATTATAACTCAGTAAGTTTGGAAAAAAAAGTACAGAGTGAAAAATAAGTTTTCTACATGGACACTAAAGTGTTTATGTACGAGAGCCAAAGTCTTGCATGTCTATGAGGGAATTTAGAAGACCTGCAGGAGTGGAAGAATCTATTATGTAGATAATATGAGTCTCAACAGAGCAATTCCTTCTACAGAAAAATGAATAAGCATTAGTTTGGAACAAAGCCTAGGAAATATTCTGCAATGATTTAATATCTTTAAAATATCAAGAACTTTCATGAGTTGTAAATATATTGCACTATAATATTAATGGACAAAAATACGCAACTAGAGGAGTTTGGTTTTCATTTTTCTTGACTTTTTTTTCTTACCAGGTCATAAATTTCACAAAGGCACTTGTCTTCTTCACTCCTATATTGAAAAGCCTGGCACAGAATGGGTTTCCAATAGAAAACATTTGACTGCTTTGCAAAAAGGCTCTATAAATAATTATCAAAATATGAAAAATTTCCATTAGTAATAAAATATGATACATAGAAATGGGAACATTGCTATAAATCAGAGTTCATACAAAATTTTGTGAACATATTCATCACAGAATATTTTTAGTGGAGAAAAATGGAAGCTATAAAAATGTGCAACAATAGCAGAATAGTTTAAACACATTGGTGGTATGTCACCAATGCAGAATATTTAGTCATACATTTTTCAAGAACTATTTATAAATTACTAACTCCATGTGTCACATTATACTAAACTGCAGCTGTATTAAAGGAACTATGTGGTAGCAGTATTGTACACAGGATTCTTGCTAAATAAGGACATTTTAACTGCTCTTGCCACAAAAATGAAAAAAGGATAACTGTGTGAGATGATGGATATGTTAATTTGCTTCATTACGGTAACCGTTTTACCTGTCTGTATCCCATAACATCAAATTGTATACACAATAAAATGTCTCATCACTATTCACCAGATGAAATATTAATTCCATAAATATTAATAAATCAAAATATTAATTCCACAGGTAAATATAGATACACACATACACATTTTAGATGGACTTGACTCTGTTCAACATTTCATTACAGTACTGTCCACTGAGGTAGCACTCAGTCCATATAGGCTGAATTTGTGGCAAATGAATAAATAAGTGTTTAAAAAACCTATAGGATCCCAGTTCCTAAATTTCATGCCTTCTAAAAATCAAGGTCAAAGAGGATGTCATGCAGCAATGTTTGGGATCTTGCAGAAGGCCTCTAACCAAATTCCTATGTTCTCTGCTCTGACCTCTCTCTCAACAAATCTCTCCCATGCTCTTGGGTGTCCTTCAAGAATTTTTTTTTTTTTTTTTACCATGGGCTCCCAGTAACCATGCCATGAAAGAGTTAATGGATTTTTAGTTATGTCATGGGAAGTAGAGGAGATCCTAGGGGAGAAGAAAGTCACATGGATAGATCCTTGGTCCCTAGGATGCTCAGAGAAAAAATAATTTCTCCTGCAGTTCCTTCTCCAGCTTGGTTTGCTGCATAGTCTGGTTGTAGGGACTCCCTGAGATGAAGTCAGGGGCACAGCTCTAGGTGGTGGCTATGCACGGCTGTGATGAACACTTTGGAGTGAGGAGAGATGTATGTTGACCAGCATAGCTTTGTGTCTCTGTGGGTCCTTCTGTCACTGGGAATGAACTGTGGGGTCTGATTACATATGGGAATAAAGAAGGTAAGGTAGGGGAAATACTTGTTGATGAGAGACATGGGAAACAGTGATGGACTGCCTTCCTTTTCGATCACCTTATAGAGGGTATATTTAGAATTCTCTGTTCTTCAAGAACAAGAGTTGCGGAAGATGGAACAAAATGTTCCTATGGAAGCTTGGTAGCATAGTGGAAATACTAGACTATTGCTTCTAGACTTCTTTAACTCATTCCTTCTGTGACCCTGGGAAATTGCCTGACCTTCCAAGGCCCTTATAAGTAATAATTTCATGACATGATTATTCTAAAGCTGAGGTCAGGATATTTGTAAAGGCCCAGAGTGGTATTTTAGGCTTCAAATGTGGTTTATTCAATTACTTCCTACAAAAGGAGCCATAGACAGTATGCAAATAAATGAAAGTGGCTGTTTCAACAAGATTATTGGTATACCACAGCAGCTGGTGAGCATGATTCCATTCCGAAGTCTGATAATCTTGGAAATAAAGTCTTAACCAGCATTTACGTTTTATATCTCTGACTCAAGCTTGGCCAGTTTAATGTGGAACCTATGAAGTATCGCCCTATGAATTGCACATTTGTGGGAGTCCTCTCTGCTGGCGTAGGCAGGCTACGAGTGGAGTGAACACTTAAGGCGCCTCCTCTCAGAGGAAACTGACTTCTTGAGAGGAAAGTTAGCATGTTGAATGAAGGTAGGCAGATTTATGACTTTTGTAAGTCACACATTATTTCTGTGAGAGTGAGTCTGACGAGGAAATTAATGACTGTGACTTTGGGTACTAGTGTGGGAAAGTTTAAATGTATTTGTGTTTAAAGTGTCAATGATAAATGTCTATTCATGTGAACTGTGAAAATGTGTGTCAGTGTATAAATCATCATAATTTGTGTTAATGTATATACAATGAGTGATATGTGTAGCTGGCAGAGCTGGAATTGAACTCAGGTAGGTCTGATTCTAAAGCTCGTATCATCTTTCCTGTGCTACAGTGTCTTATAAATAGTAGAAATGGAAGGGGTTGAGGTAGGAGCCAAAAAAAAAAAAAATGTGTTTCAGGGCTGGGGTTATGGCACAGTGGTAGCGTGCTGGCCTAGCATGCGGGAGGCACTGGGTTCGATACTCAGCACCACATAAAAATAAAATAAAGATATTCTGCCCACCTACAACTAAAAAATAAATATTTAAAAAAAATATGTGTTTCAGGGTAATCAACATAACAAAAGGAAGATTTTAAAAACAAATGGCAGATTTGGCCAAGAGAGTCTTAGATTCAAATATCAGCCTGGCTACCAACAAGTTGTTTGTACAAATTATCTGTCAGTTTCTTCACTTGTAAGCTAGTAATAATTTCAATTTCATAATTTCATGTGAGGATTAGAAATAAGAAATATGTATAGGGCTGGGGCTGTAGCTCAGTGGTAGAGCACTTGCCTAGCATGCCTGAGGCACTGGGTTCGATCCTCAGCACCACATATAAATAATAAATGAATAAAATAAAGATCCATTAACAAAAAAAATATATTTTAAAAAAAGAAATGTGTGTCTAATACTTAGATATGTAATGATTGCTATTATAAAATTAAGAAGTTATAACAAATTGGAGACTCTAAATAATAAGAAGTGAAAAATGACATTAGATTTGTCAATTGTGGTATAATAAATGATTTTAGAGAAGGAAGTTTTAGTGGTATGTTGGGGTTTTAAGAAGAATGGCAATGTGTGAACATTAAGAGGGAGCCAAGAAGATGGATAAAGAGACAAATCCCTTCTTTTGTGAAACTGAGATGAAGGGGAAGTGACACTTGAAATGTATTTACATGCAAGTGAAACACTTGAATGTATTTACATGCAAGGATCAGGAGTCACCAGAGAGGGAGAGGTTGAAATTACTAAAGAGTGATGGATTAATGGAGAGAGGTAGGTAAAGAGAAGAGAGGGCTGGGGTCCAGTGCACAGGTGGGTTTAGCCCTGAAGAGGAGGAAGAGAGAAAAGATGATTTTCAAAAATTTGTTTTAATTAGTTATACATGACAGTAGAGTGCATCTTGACACATAATACATAAATGGGGTACAACTTCTCATTCTTCTGGTTGTATATCATGTAGAGTAACACAGGTCTTGTAATCATATATGCACATAGGGTGATAATATCCAATTCATTCTACTATCTTTCCTACCCTCGTACCCCCTCCCTTCCCTTCACTCCCTTCCCTAATCCAAAGTACCTTAATTCTTCCCTAGGCACCCTCCCCCACCCATTGTGAATTAGCATCTGCATATGAGAGAAAACATTTAGCCTTTGGTTCTTTGCGACTGGCTTATTTTGCTTAGCATGATATTCTCCAGTTCCATCCATATTTAAGGTTGAGTAATACTCCATTGTGTGTATATATATATTACAATTTCTTTATCTATTCATCTGTTGAAGGGCACCTAGGTTGGTTCCATAGTTTAGCTGTTGTGATTTGAGCTGCTATAAATGTTGATGTGGTTGTGTCACTGTAGTATGCTGACTTTAAGTCCTTTGGGTATAAACCTAGGAGTGGGATAACTGGGTCAAATGGTGGTTCCATTCTGTTTTCTGAGGGATCTCCATACTGCTTTCCAGAGTGGTTGCACCAATTTGCAGTCCCACCATTAATGTATGAGTGAACCTTTTTCCCTACATCTTTGCCAACATTTATTGTTGCTTGTATTCTTGATAATTGCCATTCTGACTAGAGTGAAATGAAATCTCAGTGTAGTTTTGATTTGCATTTCTCTAATTGCTAGAGATGTCAAACATTTGGGAAAGATGATTTGAATACAAATGGATTTGTAGTGGCAGAGCAAAGAGCATGAGGAAATAAAAAATAAATTATTTTTCTTCTTGAACCAGGAGTCAGGAAGTCACAATCACCTGATGAGTGGGAGCAGGGAGAAGTAGGGCAGATAGGAGTTGATTCAAGTCTGCTCTGGGGATCCAAATTCCAGTCCCATTATTTGTCAAGTTGGCGACCTTGGGTGGGGGTACCACTTAAGTTCTCTCAGTTCTGCTTGTTCTCCTGTCAGTAAAATGGGAAAATGACTATAGTTATCTCAGGCTGTGTTGACAGAGATAATGCACCTAAAGCCCTGAGCATAGCACCTCTCCTTTCTGATGTCCTCCCTTCCCCATCCACTTCACACCATATTGCAAGAGAGCTACCTGAAATGCAAGCTTCATTGTGCCAATCAAGTCACTATCGTCAATCAAGTCAAACTCAGAAATTATAAAAACAAAAAACTTTATTTGGGGTCTTAGCAATTGCAAGCTGGTAAGCACAGGTTCAGGTAGCTCTCAATCAGTGTTCAAAGAAGGTAGGGAAAGTGGGAGTTTCTAGGGGCAAACAGTGCTGATTATAAAGATGCAAAACTTCCTTTGTAGGAAACATCTATGGAAATGTTGAGAAAGAACAGGAACTAGTGTCCAATGGAGAATAACATGTCTAGTAGGAATGTCTAAAAAAAACAAGAGTCTGATATCCTTTTGGTGTGCATCACAATGTAATAACCTAGTTCTTCTAGTTGCCTGCCGTTAAAAGGTAAAGGTGACCAAAGTCACATTCCAAGTGGCAGCTTTAGATGTGTGTAAGTCCTGCTTCCTCAATAGCATTGAAAAACTATCAATGTTTTCATCATAATTTCCTTTTATTTTCACAATACAAATCCTTCAGTGTCTCTTATCACTTCATCATAAATTCTGAAGCCATGAGAAGTAAAGTCCTCAATGGTTTGGTTCCTACTTCACTCTCCAGAGTTCTTTTCTTTTTTTTTTTTTTTTAAGAATTTTTTTTTAGATGTTGATGGACCTTTATTTTATTCATTTATGTATATGCGGTGCTGAGAATCGGACCCAGTGCCTCACACATGCTAGGCAAGCGCCCTACCACCGAGCCACAACCTCAGCCCTCCAGAGTTATTTTCTACCATGTCCGCTTTGCTGTTATCTTTGAGCCATTATAATTTTCCTCCAAACCCCATACCCCTTCATACATCTATGATTTTATTCAAGCTATTCCCTTATCACATCTCTTTACTTAGCAAACTTACTTATTCTTTAAAGTTTAATTCAGGGAGCACCTTTAGAAAGCCTTTTCTGAACTCTTAAACTTCCCATAGCTTCCCGAGTTCAGCTTTCCCCCTACATTGTGAAATTATGTAGGCAGGTATTATGCTTAACTTCTGTCTCCCTCTAGGTATGTCGCCAAGCAGCCATGCCTGGCACACAGTAGGTGCTCAGTGATGCTTGTTAAATTGACAGGCAACTCAGCCTGTCTTAAAGTTGGTCTACTCCATCCTCTTCTCAACTTTAGTTTTAAGAGAGATCCAGAGTAGGGAAGTAATTTATTGAGATTACATAGCTAGTGAATTGAATGGCAAGGAGTTTTCTTCCACATCTCTGCAATTCCTGACCAGCATGCTTTTCACTGCTCTTTCCAATGAAAAATGATCTGTTCTCTCCTCCTCTACTTCAATCCCATTCAGCTTTTTGGGAAGAGAGAAGAGTGACTACCAAATCCTACATACCAACACACTGGTGACCTCCTGTGGGCATGGCAACCTTCAACTACACTGATACCAGCCACTCACTCTTCATTTTGCTGGGCATCCCTGGCCTGGAAGACCAACACATATGGATCTCTCTCCCCTTCTTCCTTTCCTACCTCGTTTCCCTTCTTGGGAATAGTCTCCTCATCCTTGTCATCTTGACGGAACGCAGCCTTCATGAACCTATGTACCTTTTCCTCTGCATGCTGGCTGCAGCTGACCTCATCCTGTCGACGACCACTGTGCCCAAGGCCCTGGCCATATTCTGGTTTCATGCTGGGGCAATTTCCCTTGATGGTTGTGTCACCCAAATCTTCTTCATCCATGCGACTTTTATTGCTGAATCAGGCATTTTGTTGGCAATGGCATTTGATCGCTATGTGGCCATCTGTGACCCACTGCACTATAGCACAGTGCTCAGTCATGCAGTAATCCTAAGGATTGGTTTGGCGGTGGCCTTGAGAAGCTTCTGTGTGATACTCCCAGATGTGTTCCTGGTGAAGCGACTGCCTTTCTGCGGTAGCAATCTGTTGCCACATACCTACTGTGAGCACATGGCTGTGGCCAAGTTTGCTTGTGCTGATACTCGTGTCAATGTTTGGTATGGCTTGTCAGTCCTTCTCTCCACTGTAGTGCTAGACGCCTTGCTAATCTTAGTTTCCTACAGCCTCATCCTTTATGCAGTCTTCCATCTTCCTTCCAGAAGAGCTTGGCAAAAGGCTATGGGCACATGTGGCTCCCACCTTGGGGTCATTTCCATGTTTTACTTGCCTGGCATTTTTACCATAGTTACCCAGAGGTTTGGGCGCCATGTTCCTCTCCATACTCACATTCTGCTGGCCAATGTCTGTATGTTGGCCCCTCCTATGATGAATCCCATTATTTATGGGATCAAGACCAGGCAGATTCGAGAGCATGTGCTTAGCATTTTCTCATCACAGTGGAAATGATACCGAGTTTGATCAGGTGGTATGTTTACCAATGTAGGCCTTCATATTTTTCTGTGCCTACTCTTATCAATTAGGGGGCTTATGAATTAGGAGTTCCACTAATAGTGAGCAAAGTGACTTGTTATGACTTTGAAAGTCAGATTGCCATGTGACCTCAAAAAGGGTATTACTTAGGAAAGAGCATAAGCTCTTGGATCAGAATAGGTTTGAATTCTGACTTCACTGGTGATAATGAAGTGTTTAACCTTGGGAAAATTTCTTATTCTCTCAGAGTCTTCTTAGTATGTGCTTAGCATAACAGAGAAAGGGGCAAGTCAAAACCAAAGTAACCAAATTAAATAATAAAACTTGATCTGTAATGAACTTATCCAGGGCATTACAATGAAGACGTCGAGACAGAATCTATGTTAATCATATACATACACTTAATATCACTTTAAATACATTTTAGTTTGAATTTGATATGGGGGTTTCCATAATCTTCAGATGTTTTGATTATACCCTGATTGTAGCTTTATCATAGGCTGTGAGAGAACTAATGTATAAATAGGATCTCAACTATATATAACACAGGGTAAACTGTGGATTCATTTAAAACTTTTCTTCTCTATTCTGCTTTGGCTCCTTTATCTGTAAAATTTTGGTATAATAATTTTTGCCTTTACTAATTCAAAAGGTAGTTGTTGAATCAAAGGAGACCATAAAATTCAACAGCCTATTTGGAATTTTAAAGTTAAAGGACAATATTAACCAAAATTGGAATTAGTGCTGGTAGAGTCTTCATTTTTCCAGATAATTTTTATGTGACAAACAGGGATGTACCTGGATCACTTGTGGTGGTGAAAGTTGAGATACTATGATATTTGATCTCTTTCAGTGGAGAACAAGGAAAGTGAGTCATCTGTATAATGTGCACCTCTGGGTATCAAGGTAACCTGATATGCTAAGGATATTGAAAAATGAGATTTAAGTTTATATCATTAGGATAGTTTCCTTCCATTAGTATGTAAATCAAAGGGCACAAACCACCATTTACAGTGCTCAATTCCATGGCAGAAACAGAAGCAGAAAAGCTGATTCGATAATTAATGCTTTCTTTTAAAAAATGTCTCCATGAATCTGACAAACACAAGCCATCCATTTCCTAGTGTATTCCCATTTGCATAAGCCTAAGTTCTCTTTCACATTCCTCCTCTAGTTTATCAACTAAATCACTAGTTGATTTTGCCCATTTATTTGATTTAGTTCTGTAATGTTGTCATAGTGTCTAAGAATTCACACCTGGATCTTTTTATCTGTTTCAAAATAGATCATTACTCATGTTTAGAAAGAAACCTTATCAATAAACTATTTTCAAAGTCACTGATATCTTTGTATAGTACCTAAATTTTTCATAAAATATTTAGCGGATGAACTGAGGCTCATCTGAAATTCTATTTTAGATAAAGGGACATCATAGCTTATCCTAGCCTACCTTACATGTTCTGAGAACACTTGAGTCTACAGTTGGGCAAAATCATCTAACATGAAGCCTATTCTACAATCAAGTATTGAATATCTCATAATTTATTGAACATTGTAAGTAAAAATCAGAATAGTTGTATGAGTATGCTTTTGCACCATTGTAAACTTGAAATATTGTAAGTCAAACCATTGTAAGTTGGGCACCATATGTATATGCCTAGATATCTATTCCTCAGGTTTACATGCACAATACAAACACATTCTCCAAAATATAAACAAGAATATTCATATTCATTGCATACAGTATGTATGTGGGAATCAAGAATGTCAGGTAATATTGCTTTGATGAGAACATATTTTGTAAGATTTCACAGAAGCTCTGACAATGTTCATATTAGAGGTGGTATGATGGCTACCTCTATATTATTTTTATAAATATGAACATTTATAAAAATCTATTAAGTCCCAAATTGGAAATTATTAACAATGAATAATTGCAGTATATCCAAATAATGAGAAACAATGAATGGATTGCAATGCCGGAAGGATGAATCTTGCAGACATGGTGAGTTTTGAAGAGAAGACTATGTTCTGTATGATTTCATTTCTACAGTATTCAAAAGTTCAAAGTAAATGTATGCTGTATGTGTGAGGATAGTGATTACTCTTGTGAGTTGTGATTGGAAGGGACTCCTTTGTATCTTCTGGGTACTGGTAATATTCTGGTTCTGGATATTGATTCTATTATAGGAGTATATTCAGTTTTCTACAAAAAGAATCGATTTGCACATTGTGCACTTTTCTGAAAGCACATATTAATAAAACTACCCTCCCCACCTCCTGTACATGCATGGCTGACCCAAACACAGGCTAGATCCTCAAGAAGACCATTATGACACTATTTGGGTTCCCTTTTCGATCTCTTGCACCTTTTTGAACTTCCAAAGAATCTTGAGGGCTATTATAGTACAGAAGTAGAAAGGAATGGGAGGATAAATATCTTTTCAATTAGCCCATTGTATCAGTCATTTCTAGAGGTAGAGTCTGTGTGGACATTTAGTCTTACACAAACCAAAGTATGATATTTTGCTGTCATCAATCCAAGTGAAATTTTCAATTGAACTCCTGATATTCATTCCAACAACTGTTTCCTGAAATCCTGCTGAGTTCTCAGCACTGTACTAGGCGTAGGGGATGCAATGGTCAAGCTCCAGTATCCACATCCTTCTCAGAAAATGTTACCACAGGACTTAGGAGCCCTACTCTTCAAAGGACAGAACTGTCTCTACATTTGGCTGCTGCTCCCTGTTGTGGGGAACAGCCCTATACATAGATTTGGAGGAGGCTGTTGGTTCTTTACCTCCAGGGGCTGGCCCAGAGCAGTCACTGAACACTCCTCTCCACTGAAATAGTCCTAAGGCATAATTAGAAGTCCAAAAGAGGATGTGGCCACATTCTGGGTCTCTGAGAAAGTGCTGTATACTAGGATAGGGCTGTGGTAGCTAAAATGTTCTTTAACCAACTCCGCTATGATCAAGATGAGGAGGGGGAGAGCTCTGACCACAATTTGAGGGCTTTAGGAGGTGGAGCAGTGAAAAAATTTTGTCTACAATAAGCACCCAGAGTTTCATGCTGAGGTGACTTCCACTCCCCACCGCACTGACTCCGACACCTTCCATACCTTAGCCTTCAACTATAGCTCCTTTCCAGGCTTGGACTATTCCTGCGGGACACCATCCCAAGACTTCTAGGCTTAGTCCTTTACCCCAGAGTGGGCACTTTGACAGGAACTACCAGCAGCCATCTGATAGCTGGTTTTAAGTAGAGGCTGAGGAGAGGTGTGTGTATAGGGTGGTGGTGCCCAGTGTTACCCTGCCCCAATCTCGCACTGTCAAGGTAACCAAATGGATTTCTACCTCACCCTAATCTTGTTTATCTTTAAGGACAGGATGCCTGATTGAAGCAGTGAGGGACCATTATTCTGGGACCAAGGCTGGGACAATGAGATAAACCTGTAGTGCAATTGTAACAACGGTCTACTTTATGCTTTGAATTTAACCCTTGCTGACCTGCCACTGCAACTTTTTTTTTTTTTGGTACCAGGGATTGAACTCAGGGGCACTCAACCACTGAGCCACATCCCTAACCCTATTTTATGTTTTATGTAGAGACAGGGTCTCACTGAATTGCTTAGCACCTCGCCATTGCTGAGGCTGGCTTTGAACTCTCAATTCTCCTGTCTCAGCCTCCCTAAGTGCTGGGATTACAAGTGTGAGCCACCACGTCCGGCTTGCAACTTATTTTTAAAATGGACATGTTTCTCTTCCTCCCTCCCTGCTCCTCCCTAATCTCTCCCTATCTCTAATCTCAGGGGAAACAGGATCACCTTTCTTCCCCATCCTAGGCAGAGTTCTGTCCCTGAGCACACACCCACCATAGGAAGGAAGTAACCCAGACCTTGGGGATGGTACCAGCAGATCTCAGAAATAACTGTCTCCCAAATTAACAGGTGAGTTACAACTTCAGACAGAGAACACATGGAATGTAACCTTTGAGTTACCTCTTTAAAAGCCTCCTGTTCCTGATGGGCAGAATCACAACCTTTGGGACAGGAGTCCCTTGTGTTTCTCCTTCGCTAGCAAAGCAATAAACTTTTTCCCTTTTCTTAAAACCGTGTCCTTGTTATTGGATTGGCATCAGGGACAAGGACTGAGTTTTCAGCAACAAAAAGTATTAGCTTGTGTTGTAGTATTTGCAGCATGGCATATTGCTTCTCTACCCTTGTGTTCTTCAACAAGACACATAAGATTTTTTTTTTTGTGGTGCTGGGGATTGGACCTTGTGCATGCGAAGCAAGCACTCTACCAACTGAGCTATATCCCCAGCCCCATAAGATCCTGACAAAACCACAGAAACAGACATGTTGCATAAAATAAAATTGTATCTGGGTGGAAAAACCCAAATAAGCCCTACTCTTGGTCAACTTAAAAAAAAAATCACTAAATTTGGAGGTCACCAATACACTATTAATTTCCCTACTAGTCTTGCTGTAGATAACACCTCTGATCTGTGGGTTATGATAACAGTTGCTTAGGTTACTTTCAGGAGCTTAAAGGTCACTTTTTCCAACTCTTCATTTGGGCCTGCATCCAGATGTTTTATGGATGACCAGACTGGGACTTGTCTTCATGTCTGTCCCCTTGCTGCCTTAACTTCTGGGTCAGGTTCTGCTCTGCGTGTAGACATGTTGAGTGCCCCTTAGAGCTGGTATGGATTTTCTTCTACTCTATCCCTTTTTTCAGCAGCAATAGCACAAGCACCCAAAGTTCTTCACTCTATCAGGCCCAGATTGAGCCATAAGGCCATAACGTTTGCACAGGATATGGTGCTACCTCCAAGAGCAACTCAGCAGTTTCCAGGATAAGTGGATTGTGAACACTTGGTGGTCCAAGTCTCATGCAAAAAGAAACGCCCTTTTGGAACCATGGCCCTGGCCAGTTGAAAATGATCAGTTTTAACCCCAGCAAATCAACAAAAGCTTGCATCTCCCTTTGTTCAGAGTAGCCTCACCCCTTGTTCAGTCTGTCTTCCTTCAACTGAAGCCCCAACTAAAGCCTTGCCTGTATACTTGCACTCAACTTGACTTCTATTGCCACCGAGTCAAAAGTTCCTGTCTTCTGTCTCATGTATTATGAAGGACAGAAGTTCCTCTGCAGGTGAGCTAGCTGTAACTGATAGGATCTAAGGTGGCTGTCAGAGCGACCCCCAACCTCATTATAATCCCATCTGTATGCTAAATGAGCCCCTGCCAGTGCCAAGACACTGGAAATTGCCATGACCATGACCAGAAAGAACCATAAAAGGAACAAATGGAAGTAGTGTCTGAATTCCAGAAAAATCTCCACTCATTCCCAGGAAAGGCATAAATATTCTTCCCCTTTGTTAGCTTATCTTCCCTCTCATTTCTTTTACCCTATAACCCTCTAACCCCCCGAGGAGTGGAAAGTTGATTTGTGAATTTATCTCCCACTTGTATCATCATCCATGGATAAAAGTCTCCTTCATTGTTCAATCCATCTTGTTATTGGTCCACAATTCTAAGAGGGAAAACAGGCCCAGTCTTTGGGGTCAAAATGGGTAATAACAGGACTGAAGGTTGAGCAATTCTAAGCAAGAGGGTTGAGGGTGAGCGGGATACGGCAGAATCATCCAGGTTGTCTCAAATCTGGAGGAAAGGAAGAGGTGAGAACAGGTGTGAGTTTCTATGAGAGAGCTCTGAGGGAGGAAGCATGAGGGATGTTCTGGAAAACAAGAGGAAAAGACGGACATTGTCACGACATACTTATGAGGATACTCGAGAGAGAGTCTATGTCCCACCTCTTACTTCTGAACCCAGACACCACCCACCTTCCTGGATCTCTGCTTGCTGAGGCTGTCAGATGCTCTGCCTTCTCTTCAGAGATGCAGTGCTGGACACTGCAACCGCCTATTCTGTCCTCCCATCTGGAGACTCCTGTTCCTGATACACAGGCTGCCCACATTTGAGGGGGCTTATTAGTGGATGAATCCATTGTTTGGATTTCTTTTTCATACCCTTTCACGATCACTACTTTCCACCATCAAACCGTTCAGGCTAGAGATGTGGAGCTGGGGGCAGGACTTTGAGAGGAGGTAATCTGGTCACAACAGGAAGGAGATGAAACTCATTGCACCATCACTATTTGCCTGGAGGGGAAAAGAATACAGTAGCAAATTCTCTCCTCACCTTGGATGATGGGATATTTCATCCTCAGAAGAATTGTTTTAGAATCTGAAAGACACACTTGTCCTTTCTCCTTGGTTCTCTAGGTCTCACCCGCTGACCTGGAATACATGCTAATGGACATTTCTCTAGGCTCAAAACCACTGCCTCATAATTGGCGATGTGGCCACACCCACCCTTCTCTATGTCTAAGAAATAACATTCTTTTAAACCAGGAATACTTGCTTAAGAAAGGGGAATTTTAGAGTGGGATGATAAAATTGGATGTTCTAGGGGCAGTAGGAGTTTGCCATTTTCTAGGAAGAGCAATGAAATTAGGGGACATGTTCATAAGCTTTTTGTCCATGTGATGAAAATACCTGGTGAGAATAACTTAGAGGAAAAGTTTACTTGGGCTCAGAGTTTGAGATTCAATCCATGGTTGATCAACTCCATTTCTTTGGGCCTAAAGTGAGGCAGAACATCATGGTAGAAGGGTGGGATAGAAAAAAACAGCTCATTTTATGGCAGTGGCAAAGCAGATAAAAGAGCCAGGGAAAAAATAATCCCCAAGGGCCTACTGTGACCAACTGCCTCCAGACACATCCCACCTGCCTATAGTTACCATCCAGTACAGCGGTCCTTTGAAACTGTTAATATGAAACTGTTAATATGTTTAATGGTTTAATGACTGATTAGGTTATAGCTCTTGAACTCAGACACCACCCCACCCAGATGTTCCAAGGCGGAACCAATGTTCCACCTCTGAACATTGCTGCATTGTAGGACATGAACTTTTGGGGTAATACCTTATATCCAAATCACAATAGGGGGTGTCCCAGGCTTGAATCTATACGAACAGTTCCAGGAACTTTGATGTTATTACTAGTAAAACTATGAGAATACAGACAGAAGGTATTGCTGAAAGCCCAATGTGAATCCAATAACGAGGACATGGTTTTGAGCAAAGGAGAAACACAGGGGACTCCTGTACCAAAGGCTGAGATTCTGCCCATCAGCAAGAATAGAGGGGCTTTTAAAGAGATGATTCAGAAACCACATTCCACTTGTTCTGTTGGAGTTGTAATTCACTTGTTAACTTAGGAGATAGTCATTTCTGAGACTTCTGGTACCATCCCCAAAGTCTGGGTTACTTCCTTCCTATGGTGGGTGTGTGCGCAGGGACAGAACTCTGCCTAGGATGGGGAAGGAAGGTAATCGTTTCCCCTGAGATTAGGGAGGAGCAGGGGGAGAGGAAAAGAAACATCTATTTAAAAAATAAGTTGCAAATTTTTGCCACACACACATCAGAGCACTGATCTCCAGGATATATAAAGAACTCAAACACCAAAAAACAAACAAAACCAACAAATGGGCTAAGGAGCTGAACAGGCGTCTAAGATAAACAATCGATCAACAAATACATGAAAACATTTCAACATCTCTAGCCATTAGAGAAATGCAAATTAAAACTACTCTAAGATTTCATCTCACACCAGTCAGAATGGCATTTATCAAGAATACAAATAAGTGTTGGTGAGCATGTGTGGGAAACGGTACACTCATACATTGCTGGTAGGACTGCAAATTGGTGCACCCAATCTGGAAAGCAGTATGGAGATTCCTCAGAAAACTTGGAATGGAACCACCATTTGACCCAGATATCCCACTCCTCAGTCTATACCCAAAGGGCTTAAAATCAGCATACTACAGTGACACAGCCACATCAATGTTTATAGCAGCTCAATTCACGATAGCTAAATAGTGGAACCAACCTAGATGCCCTTCGATAGATGTATATATCATAGTTTCTTTATCCAATGGATTACTTAGAATTAAAATAAAATTATGGCATTTGCAGGTAAATGGAGTTGGAGATCATGCTAAGTAAGCCAATCCCAAAAACCAAAGGCCAAATGTTCTGATAAGTGGATGCTGATCCATAATGGGAGAGCGGGCATGGGAAGAATGGAGGAAGCCGGGCACAGTGGCACACACCTGTAATTCCAGCACTTTGGGAGGCTAAGACAGGAGAATCGTGAGTTCAAAGCCAGCCTCAGCAATGGTGAGGTGCTAAGCAACTCAGTGAGACCCTGTGTCTACATAAGATAGGGCTGGGGATGTGGCTCAGTGGTCAAGCAACCCTGAGTTCAATTGCTGGTGCCAAAACAAAACAAAACTTTGTTCAAAGGGGAGGGGAGGGATGGGACATGGGGGCGGGAAAGATGGTGGAATGAGATGGACAACAGTGCCCTAGGTACACGTATGACTGCACATGTGGTATAACTATTTTGTACAGAGAAAAAGTTGTTGCATTTGTGTACGATGAATCAAAATGCATTGTCATGTATACCTAATTAGAATAAAATAGCCCTTGCTGCCCTGCATCTGCAACCTATCTGCAAAGCCTAAAGTAGACCATTGTCTTGGACCCATGAGGGACAGATAGAGGTCCAGATAGCTATACCAGTCCCAGAACTCAAAACCAGGAGTTCCTTTATGGTGAGTGGGCAACATTTCTTTGAAATGTTACCCACTCAGTGATGAGCCTGAAATGGGCTTCTATTCCTACAGTGATCACTATGGGGAGTTAAAGATATTCCTGACCTTGGTCTTCAGATGTAGAAGTGGGCGGAACATCCCAGGTAAAATAAATCCATGCACAGTGCTAAAGAAACATCAACATTAATCATGTTTCGAATTGTTCAATTATTTGGGGCTTAAGTCTGGGGATTGTGGCTTAGTGGTACAGTGCTTGACTAGTATGCAAGGGATCCCAGTTTCAATCCCCATTATAGGCGGGGTGGGCAGGCGTGGGGTGGACACAATAGTTGAGGTTGAAGGAACAAGGAGTAAATTGGAGACTGAAGCATGATGTATTTAGGAAGCCCTTTTTCAAACCAGGAAAGGGATATGGCCAAAGGCAATAGCCTAGGGATAGAAGAAAACAATGCAAATCACAAAGGACACAAACATGTTTCTTGGTTGATGAGTTTGAGTCAGATATGAGGAATTGCCTTCATTGGAGGGCATCCTGGAGGACTCTAGGGCAGGATTATTAAAGGTCAGTTGGCTTTCAGTGATCTCCCTGCTCAAGCCTACTTGCTGAGACCAACACCTATGCAGAGACAAGGTAGTTCAGAGTTCATGGCAAAAAGAGGCAGCGTTCACAGCTGAGAAGGGACACCCACAGGGCTGGGGTGGCGGTTTCCAGATAGAGCCATCAATCGTCAGTGGATTCTGACCTCGTTTTCAGTGGATAGAGGGCCAGAGGGCCTGCATTTCCTCCTCCATCATTGAAACCAGGGCTGAAGAAGGGCCGCAGGGGTTCAGTGAAGGCACATTTAGAGAAGGTGTAGATGAGGGAGCCATGATCAGTGATGTTGTAGAAGGAGACAATGCCATCCTCATAATTCAGGAAAATCCCGACTTGGCACGGAGGCACCTGAAGTTGGAGGGGAGTCTGGGGACAGGTGCCAGCCTCATATTTTTCTTTGTTCCACAACCAAATTGTCCAGAAACCATTCTTAGTGTTGACCAAAAATTGCCCCTTCCTCTGCACAGAGTTTCTACAAACCCCCAGGTCCCAGGCCTCCTTTCCTGTCACATCTACCTCCCAGTACATTTTCCCAGAGTTGAAGCTCTGGGAACCTAGGACTATGGGGTAATTATCAAATCTCTCTTCATTTTCTGGTACATCCTGTCGGGTATTTCCAAGTCTCACTTGTCTCCTGTCTTCTGAAAGGATGAGCCATGGGTTGGCAGTGTCTTCATCCAACGTGATGTATACTGCAGAAAGAGGACAGTCAGGTCTGGTGCATGTTGCAGGGGTGGTGTCAGCAATCCTGTGCTCCTAGTGAGGAGATTCTTAACTCCAGGGTGAGGGGGTGATGCTGAACATCCTCACATGAGGAAATGACTCCCAGCCAACTCCAGCCCTTATCCTGACATTTGAGGGAACCTTCTCTACCTCTCTGCCTCACCACCTCTCCATGCTGCCATTTGTTCTCCCTGACGCTGGGATCCTCTGCTCTCCCATCATTCCCCTCTGCTCTAGCCCTGCAACTCCCAGATGTCACCTCACCTCCGCAGGTCCTCAGCATCTTCTTCAGTCCTGGCACACGACAAGAACTTCTTAGGTCTGGGGAGACAATGTCCATCTCCAGGTTCCAAGACTCACTCCTGGGGGAAAGAATGAGATCTTTTCCCACTTCTATCCCAGACCCTAATGAAATATATAAACACTTCTTATGTTCTAGTGTCCAGGTGAGAGGCAAAAAATATGGTGTTTAATTTCTACCCAAGAGTTGCTGGTTCCATGAATCTCTGTAGCCTGTGGATATTCTGTAGTTCTCCAAGCCTAAGGTCAACATACTAGTGTGTTCTATTTCATTTTACAGGCAAGGCATGTGATACAGGTTGAATCACATCTCTAATGAACCTTGAGGAATCTTGCCCATGTTGTCTTACTCATGGCTCATTTTGAGGTTTGCAACTGGTTAGATTGTATCTAAAAAAGTCGTCCCATCAGGCTATGGATTTAGAACTTTCCAGAACATCCTTGTTTGTTGGGGCTTTACCATATGACAATGTGATAGTCTAATTACTTTGGACAATTTGCCAGTTGAGGTGTCCATTTATTAGCTTTCTGAGACCAGACGATATTTTATAGAAGGTCAGGTCTTTGAGACTACGGAGGCAGATGGGAGAAACTAAAGGGCATGTGTTTCTATATCAATCATCCTTTTCATAGATATATGTATGCTTCCTGCCACCCTTTTTTTCCCAACAAAGAAAACCTCTTCTTACCTTTCCAGGACAACTTTCACCTCCTGAGGAGAAAAGAGGCAGAGTAAGTTTTGGAGTTTCTGGCTCAAACAGACTTCAGTGTTGTGGTAAGGTGGTACCACCCTGTGATCCCTGGGGTTCGGGTCTGCTGTGCCCCACTCCTCTGGGATGAGGCCCAAAAGATGATTCTGACAAGCTTGTAGCAGAAAGGATGTGTTGATGTTTGTAGGATAACCAGAAACCCAGCATGGGTGTATCCTATAGCCAGGGAAGGATCCTCAGTTTAAGGACCCTGATTCAGAAAACAAATTAGAAAAATCAGATTCTAGGGGTTGGCAGGGGAGGAAGGAAGGTAGAAGAGGGTGGCACAGGACAAATAGCACAGCCTGGGTAAAGCCCAGAGATAATTATGGGGGAAGAAAGGCCCAGGTAGGATGCCTAGAAACAGCTCCCTTTTACTTGTGGGCTGAGTTGTTTGGAGAAGGGTTAAAGCTATGTCCTGTGCTGTGGTTAATGTTGTCTAATCAACTGAGCATATTAGATTACAGGGTTGGGGACCCTCACATGGGAATTGGCTCCCTCCTAGGCCCAGTCAAAAGGGCATCAGGAAGTCCAGTTCAATGTTGGGCAGAAGAGAGCCTGCCAAATCAAGCCATTCCAATCAGGTTTTTTTTTTTTTTTTTTTTTTTTTTTAAAGAAATGTCTTTGTGACCACATCTGACTGGAAGAATGAAAGTGCAGGAAAAAAGCCATGGAAATATGAGAACACAGGGATTTCCGAGACCAATTAGTTTTCCAAAGTGAGGACAACACACCCCACTGGTGGACGCAAGATGAGTTTAAGTAGAACATACATTGATGTTTTAAAAAAAGTTAAACTTGTTTTAATCATCACCTCTTACTACTTGATTAAATCACTTAGATTGTTTCATTAAGTCTCTTAACATCTGTGCTCCTTAGTTTTCTTTTTTATGAAATGGGATAATAGTATCACCCATATAAAGTTTGGCAAGTAATATGTACTATGAGAATTTGTAGTTAATACATGAAAATTGGCTACTATTCTAGAAAAAAAATCTTAGAACTAAATATATTCAGGAAAAAGTGAGGCAATTTAAAGACAAACACATTAAAATCATTTAGTCCATAGAAACAGCAGAAAGTGTACAGATGTGCTTATGAGTAACATTAGGGAAACTCGTTAGTCCATTAGTATCAAAAATGGAAAAAATGGGTCTAGAAAAGAAAAATGGCTTAAGCTAGAGTTGTGGAGAGAATTGATGGCAGAGCTGGAGTCACTATCTCAACTTTCAGTTCAATTCTAGTTGTATTTATTAAATATCTAGCCATGAGGAGGTTTTATCTAAGTTTTTTCTCAATTACTCCTAGAACCTTCTTCCCATCTCACCTGCAGGAGCTCTAGTTCTGAGCCCCGACTCTTCCACTCCAACTCTGAGATCAGCTCCTGCAGGGCCTGGCTTTGCTGGGCCAGTTCAGCTTCTGCCTCTCCCAGGATTCTAAGGTGTTCCATCTCATCCTTCTCCAGCTTCTTCATCTGCCTCTGTTCTTCCTCAGCCAGGAAGTTTTTCTGGTGTACAAACTCTGCATGAATCCTCGATTTGTGCATCTCAACCTTCCTCTTTAATGAGAAGACAAAGAGTTTCTGTGAAAATTTCCCAAGCTTGGGGGATGGAAGTGTTGGTACCTATTTCTATCTCTTGAAGACTCACCACTCTGAGTATGTCTGAGAATTCTCACACAAAACTTTGCCAGGGAGTTTGGTAGGTGAGTGTGTGAAGCTTCTGGGACTAGCATTGGTAGTGGTGGGGGCACATTGTAGCTGCCCTACAATCACAGCAACAGCAACTTATGGCATCAGCAGATACTTTTCTCAAACTTTCTTCCAAAATGCAGTCAAATGAGTCCATTTGTGTTTTGTATCTCAATGAGTTACAGAAGTGTAAAAACTGTTCCCACCCACAATGACTTCACAAAGACTCAATACTATTCCCAAGTTCCAGGGAAAGGGTGGCTTTGGGACATTCATGGTTTGCCCTTTCCTGCTAGCAACTAGAGGGTCAACCAATGACAGAATATGTACCTTTTTGCCACTTGTAGCCTGACTATATTGGATGTAAGATCCTTCCACAACCCCTAATCCTGGGTACTCCCTACCTCTACTAGAAAAATCACGAATGTGGAACAGGCTTTAGTTCTCCATTATACTTTGGACCAGTGACCTGGACATGGTCAAGCAACCATCTGGTTTTCCTGCCTGACCTTGATGGATTCCTTCAATCTGTCTTCACAGCCCCTGCATTTACTAAAAGGCCTCACAGTTCGTTTCTTTCTTAGTATACATCTGTCCCCGACACAAATACTGATGCTATAATCCCCCGAAACTGGGCTCAGAGTAAGTTGTCTAAGTTTGAGAATCAATGGAGAAGGTACTGAAAGGCTCAATCTTTGTATAGAAAGGAATAAAAATGACGGAGGCTGCTCTTTGAGAAGAGGTACAGAGACCTACGGGGTAGATAGTTCTTAGTGAGATATACCAACTCCATCACTCCTCAGAGGCATAGCTATAGTTAAGATTCCCTGAGTCCAACATCCCAGACCCTTCCCAGGCTTTGACTCTTGCCTTCCAGTCTGCTCTCTTCATTGCAAGATCCACTTCCAACTTCTCGGCCAACTCCTGCTTTTTTCTCAGTTTCTCTAACGCCTCTTGGATCTTCTCCTTTAGAGAAAGACACCAGGTTAATCCCTCACCAGACCAAGTAGTGTGGGTAGTGTGGGTTGGGGGAAGACCATATCAGTTCTTAGAAAAAGTCTAAGTACAAAGGAGAGAGAACTAGAGACCGATTCGAGTAGGAATTCTGTAGATGGGAAGACTTTGGAAAAAGCCTAATATGTCATATGAAATAGAGCTATACTAATGGGGTGGCAGGATGGGGGTATCACTCATTTCTAATTGACCAGGAGGCCAATAGGAAACATGATCTTTGAAGTATTTTCCCACAGCATATCCCCTAATCTTGGGGAGTGAGAAGGTTGTTTAACCTGCAATTTCCCCTTGGGGGAAAAGGAAGGATTCTTCCTTCCCTAACTTCTCAACTCAAGGTGGTTCTTTCCCATCTGCTGCTCTAGGGAACAAAGCACTCATCAGGGCCCATCTTTTCCAGTGATTCCAGTGTTTGTGTCTGTGCTAAGGTCTTACCTGGTATTCCTGCACAGCCTCCTCAATAGGGACCATGGTGTGGTCACGGTGTTTCTTGGATTGGGCACACACCCAGCAAAGGGCCTGCCCATCTTTCTCACAGAACAGGTGAAGTTTCTCTCCATGCATGGCACATCGCTCCCCCTGTGTGTCTTTCTTGGTATCTTGGCCTATTCGTCGAAGGTTTTCCACCATGTTGGCTAGCTGCCGATTGGGCCTGAGGTGCCTGAGCAGAAAGTGCTTCCGGCACACAGGACAGACACTGCCTCCATCTTTCCCAACCCGAGAGATGCATTCTTTGCAGAAGCTGTGGCCACATTCGATGCTCACAGGCTCCATCATGGGATCCAGGCAGATAGAGCATGTGACCTCTTCCCACATCATTTCCAGTGGTATTGCTGAGGCCATAGTGGTGATGTCCCTGTTAAGCAAAAGAGATCTTGGAGAGAGAATAAGGGAAAAAAGATGAGGTTTGTATGAGAAAAACAAAGCAATGCAAAGGAAAATATGAGGGAGAATGAACTGGAAGAGTGAAAACAAGACAATTTATCAACCTGACCAGCAAGGGCCTCTCTGTAGTCTGGCCCATTGATCCAGTTTGAAGGAAAACCAAGTCTCCAGAAGAGATAAAGATTGGTGGTAACCTCAGATAAAGCTGTTGACAATTATACTTTCATCATGTCCATTCCCGCTTAAATCCTCAGTGCCCAGTCTTTCCCCATCTACATTCCCCTGTCTTATTAGCTTCTCAGTAACATGATGGCTTGGTGGCATAAGTGACAATTTACCAAGTATGTTCCATATTCCAGAGAGGTGATTCATGTTTTACATGTATCTTCATTAGTCTATAAAATAATGGCAGGAGTTGGGTGATACAGTCATGTGCCACATGACATTTTGGTCATTGAAACTCAGGGGTACTTGACCATTGAGCCACATCTATGTAGAGACAGGGTCTCACTGAGTTGCTTAGTGCCTCGTTGTTGCTGAGGCTGGCTTTGAACTTGCAATTCTCCTGCTTCAGCCTCCCAAAGTGCTGGGATTACAGGTGTGCGCCACTGTGCCCTGGCTTGACATATTCTTATACGCAAACTATCCACGTATGTACACATGTGCATTCAAGGATACATATGTACACGCACAGGCCTATGTGTATGTACTACCCCCCTCCCCCCAGGACGACTTTATCAGGGGAGGGAAGTCATCTCATGCGGGCTCCTCTGGGCCACCCTCTTGGCTCAGTTATAATGGGGATTCTCCCAGCTTCACCATCCCCTTGTCCCAGCCGAGATACCTGCATCCAGAGCAGCAGGAGCCCCTTCCAGGTGACTCTGAAGTCACTCAGAGCAGCTTCCTCCCCAGCAGATGGGCCAGCATGGGAAGAACCGCTGGGCTTGGAGCCAGCACTGCTGTTCAGAAGGCGCTAGGACTGTGGGCTCTAGGGTGGAGACTGGTTGGGAGGGCCTCTTCGAATCCTGGCAGCGGGGAAGAGGTCCCCTAGGCAGGGCGAGGGTACCTTGATCTACACCGCTCCACTCACCTTATCCGTTGGCCCGGGCTCTCTATTTCACTTTCAATTTCCTCTCAGAAGGAAGTCTGAAAGGGGGAGGAGCAATGGGAGGAGCGGAGAACTGAAGGGTGTGGGGAGGAGAGAGGCAGGGAGTTAGGAGGGAGGGAAGGGATGTGGGAGGGGAGAAAGTGACGTGAAGGCGGGGCGGTGTCAGTTGCTTCTGGCTTTCTTGGAAGCAAGGAGGAAAGCACGGAGCACGTCAGCCTGAGTGCAAGCTTCCTGCCGCCATATCTTCGGGTTCTTTTGGTGCCTTTTTTTTTTTTCGTCACACAAATGGAGCATCACTTCTCATTTCTCTGGTTGTACATGTTGTAGAGCCTTTTCTTTTTTTCATTCATTTAATTTATTTTTATGTGGTACTGAGGATCGAACCCAGTGCGTCACATGTGCTAGGCAAGCGCTCTACCACTGAGCCACAACTCCAGCCCCTGCCTTTTCTTTATTGACCAAAATGTAATTACTCTACAAACGGAAGAGTCCCTGCTTTCTTTGACTGTGGTCCTCTCCCCGCACCTAGGGGCTGTGTCCACGTTTGGGAGCTGCTCTTCAGGAGGTCTGGATACAGAGGCTAGCGCAGGGCACTCTTCTTCGATCGCCATCATCTGCTGCCTTCTTCCAGAAATGAATTCCTTTTCACATAACTGATATTCTTTTAAAATCCAGTGGTAAGAGATTTATTCCATGGAGCCTCAAGGCAGGTATCATCCCAATGAGTGTAGGAATGGACTTGACATTTATTGAACAAAACCAGCATTCTTGTCACTGAACTAGGGATAGTCTCAGGTCATTATTGTGAAAAGATACACAGAACATAAAAAGTTACCATCATTTAAGTGTGCATTTCAGTGGCATTGAGTACACTCACATTGTTGGGCAACCACCTACAACCACCATTGTCTACCTACAGATCTCAGCCTAAACTGATATTCTATACTCCTTAAACATTAAATGTACCTGTTTGCATGCCTCCTCCAGTCCCTGAGAACCACTCTTCTGCCTCTAAATATGACTACTGTAGGTGACTCATGTACATGAAATCAAATATTGGTCTTATGACTATTTCACTTAGCATAATGTCTTCTAGGTTCACCCATTTTGTCACATGTCAGAATATGCTTCCTTTTTAAGACTGAATAATATATGTATTTGGTTTATCCATTCATCTGTTGATGTATACTGGGGTTGCTTCTACCTTTTGGCTATCATGTATAGTATTGATGTGTCTTGTTATGTTATTTAAGCTATATAACAATTTGGTGATTTAGGGGTTTTTATAGTCACATGGTGGGGAGAGAGACTGAGGCTGAACATAGTGAAGCTACTTGCTTGAGGTGACATAGTATACATAGGAGCACTAGGGCTAAGGGTCTAGAAAAGCATTTTAGCAACAGTTCTGAGTAGAAGCTGCAAGGCAGCTAGCAGTGAGTGGACATAAACCATACAGGGAAAAGAAAGGGTGGTGGGACTGGAATTCTCAGTTCCTTTCAGTGCAGACATCTTATGATTTTTTGTTCCCACATAACTTAAAAACATCAGTTGAACTTTCCTTGATATTTGTTAAAGATAGAAAACCTAAAAATACTTCATGCTTTGAAACTTCCAGTTCTATTTAGAGGTTTCTCTTTCTCAGTGAAAGACTATCAGGTGACAATGTCCAGATTGTATTCAATTTTGATTTCAGGAACAAATGTGCCCAGAAAGCCCAACAAACAAAAAAAGGAAGAAGTGATCTGTATCTAAATTTGCAGACACTCAAATTGACTGCTTCAAACACTGCAGATGCTGTTGTTTCTAGCAGACAATGAGCAAGCCATTACTGAGGGGTAGAAAGCACATAGGTCTCAGAATAGAGCAGGCTTTGCTAGGTGCCTACTTCTTAAGCTTCAGTTTACTTGCCTACTAAAGATAATATCCAGATTAGTTTTGGCTTATGTTCAATAATGTGCACACACCTCCGTTAACATAACACATGCATGGCTGCTACATGTTCCACCTTGGTAATTGTTAAAACCAAAGTTGCCAATCATTCCAAATTCCCCTCACCTGCTCACAGTACTGTAGTGCTTCAGTGTTCTCCTAGTTAAGTGACCCACATCTTTATTTCTGAAGGATCAATGTCCTTAATGCCCCTGTCCAGAACATTGCTATTATTGAATAGTGAGAATGAGGAATCTCTCCAGTAGATACCTTGGGTTTTAGTCTTAGTTCTCCTTGCCCCATTATCAATACCACTATTAGTACCCTAAGTAATTCTTGTCTCTGTGGGTCTTCTTAATCCACTACAGAAATGGGCAAAGACAGGTTTCTTATACTGGCCAAAATGACTGATTCCTGTTACAAGAGATAATTACAGATTTCAGTTTATTAGAACCAGGTTGCTGTCTCTGGTGGAAGGGCTTTTCCCTTCACCAGAGGGAAGCTGATTTCCAAACCAGCTTAGACTTGGGTTAATGAAAGAAAATGTTCCATAAGTGAGTTATTGGTTTGAAATGGGCCACTTCATCTTCCTACTTAAGTGTCTAAAGAGTGTTTATATTAGATATGAAAAAAATCACATAGGTTGGTGATTTCAATTTTAGTGCATATTATATGGAATAGTGGGTTTGTCATGTTCACATATGCATAGAGCACATTTTGATTATTTTCACCCCTGTGAGGGTAAGTTGCTGATTTTAACCATGTATCAGAACTTATGGGATAACTGTCCTATCTGATAGGAATGTTGCCTATTTTGTTGGGACAAATTTTTTTTTGTTTTAAAGTAACTCGGTACTAGAAGACTGTTAGCCTAATTATTTTTACTATTCCTAGGAGGGTCTTAGAGTTGGTATGTTATGTACAAGTGCCTATAGCAATAGGCATAGAGGTTGCCTGTGCTCCACAGCCTGGATTCCTCCTAAGGCTTATCTATTCACTGCTACTGACAAAGACTTGTACATGAGCCCATTGAACAACCAATGACTGTGACAAGATCTGATTAACATCCATAGGATGGGTCATTTTCTCTATCTCATTGAGCATCTCTTCTGTTAGATGTCCTCTAGTGGGCATTCATAGACAATATATTTCCATACTCTGTACTCTTTTCTAGAATTTCAAAATATACCATAAGACTTTAATATTTTAACCTTATTGTTATCTCTTAGCATCTGACCCACAGACCAATCTGATAGAGTAAAGGGGGCAGTTTATGTATACTCACATATGTAAACTCAGTTTTTCTTCCAATCACAGGGGACAATCACTTGCTTGAAGCTGTCCATGGGGAAGATCTTCAAAGTCTTTCAGGGTGACTGTATTGGATAATCTTGGGCACCATCTCATTCTCTTCAATTCTTTCACTCTATTAGCACCCCAACAGTGCTGGGCCATTAATTTATACATACGTTGTTAGATTGGGATAAAACATTGTAGGGCAGGGCTGGGATTGTGGCTCAGTGGCAGAGCGCTTGCCTCGCATGCGTGAGGCACTAGGTTCGATCCTAAGCACCACATAAAGATAAAATATATTGTGTTCACTTACAACTAAAATAAAAAAATTTGAAAAAAAAAAAACATTGTAGGGCAAGGGATCCAGATTTTAAAGCAACCATTATGGGTCAATTGACATAAAAAGTGCAGGAGTGTGATGGTTAATTGTGGTTGGCAACTTGACTGGATTGAGAGATGCCTGGAGAATTGGTAAAGCATATATCTGTGAGGGTGTATCCTGAGAAGACTGAGTATCTCCCGCACTCAGTGTAAGCCACTTAATGTGAATGGCACCATCCAACAGGCTGGAGGCCTGGGTGGAATGGGAAACCAGCTCTTGCTCCTGCTTTCTCTAGCAGGTACATTTTTCTGCTCCTTCCACCTGCGGACAGACTTCAACTCTTCAGCCTTTGAATATGGACTTGTACTAATTTCTTTCTAGGGGGCTTTTGGCCTCCAATTGGGGCTACATCATTAGCCTGTCTCTTGTTCTGAGGTTTTCCAGGTCTTAGAACCAATGGAAATTAGATTGTTTCCCTGGGTCTGTGATAGTGTGAGCCAAACAAGTAGCTGCTCAGTCTTTCTCTGAAAAGCCCCAGTACAGGAAGTTAGGTCCCCAAGACTAAGGAGAAATGGGAGACAGGAGAGTGTGCCCTCTTTCTTCTGTGTACTACAAGGTGTTCTTTTGTGTGCTTCTGATGAGCAAGACTATCTGCTGTCTTTTTGAAACGCATTTGGTCCTCATTTAGTATAATACACTGCATGACTTTGCATTTTTCCTTGACCCACTAACCCCTTTCCCCACTTGGATTGCCTCAGTTCTCCCCGTGCACTCATTGCCTTTTGAACAAAGTTCCACTAGTTTTATCTTAGCTCAGATTGATCTAGAGGACCTGGTTAATTTCTCTTCAATAATCACAATGCTTAAATCTAGTTGACAACCAAATTACAATAAGGCTTGTGAAATCCAGAATGCTGGGAGTACCTCTCTTGCAATAAACAGAGGAGGGAGAGAAAATTCATCTGAGAGCAAATAGGCTAAGGATTTGGTCATTGTTTTATATATATATGTAAATCATTTAAACCTCTCCAAATAGTCAATTTTATAGAGAGGAAATTGATACTTTTAGAGGCTAGGTACCTGTCCTAGGACCATTTGGTAAATAGGGAGTTCAAGTTTTATCTGATTCCAAGATATTAATCATGGTGCCAGAAAGCCTTTGAGAATGTATTGGCCTCAAATACATAGAAATAAAAGTCCCAACTCCAATACCACACATTCTTATGAAGCCTTCTATATTTCTTATATACTAGAATAATGTTAATCATTTGGCTTTTACACATGCTTTACTGTCCTTTTCTTTGAGCCAAAACTTGAGGATCAGATTTTACCTGGATAATCTCTAGATACAGCACAGTAAATGAGGGAGCCAATTCTATCAACTATTTCAAAGACCATTGGATAATGTAGGTTTTAGAATGAGAGCAGGAGTAATCTTGAACTGATAAAATCCATCCTTTTATCATTCTCTCAGAGAACCTGACTTCGGTACATTTGTTAGTTTTAAAGCAAAGAATCCTAGAGTGAGGTTCTAGCGAAGCTAAAGAGAATTTAGTCAGATGTATTTCAATAAAATATAGGCAGGAATCCCTTAAAATTATTTCTATAACTTTAGAACCTGAGGCTAATCTACAAAATTATAAAATTTTAATGCATAGGAATGGGATGGTAATAGATATGGGAGTCTAATATTGGGGTTCAGTCCACAGGGGACAGATTGATCTTCAGGTTGAAAGAACCATGAATGATCTCAGCTGTTAATGGCCTCAAGCAGACAAAATCTTAAAATATTCTGTTTTTACAATATCCAGGACATGTTGGAACCTGCAGTGGAATGAAAAGTCACAATACCAGTCATCTCTAGATTGTCCTACTCTCCGTGGTGGAAAGAGGGAATGGCTGGGGTTGGTGAATTAAGATTTTGGCCTACACAATACAAAATCCCTACCCAGTATTTTAAGACCCTCAAGGTCATGAAAACCAAGGAAAGACTTCTGGTCTATGACAGTTTATCAGAGACTAAGGAGACACAATAAGTATACTGGGTCGGATTCTGGAATGGGAAAAAGATTGAAAAACTGGTGAAATCCAGATAAAGTCTGGATTTTAGTAGTAATGTGTCAGTATTGATCTTTTAGTTCTGACAAATGTACAATGATTATGAGTTAACATCGAAGGAAATTGGGTGAAGGATATAAAGAAACTATACTATGCTTGAAACTTTTCTGAGAATCTAAAATTATTCCAAAATAAAGTTTATTAAAAACTCCAAGAACAGTGGAATGAATCCAGCCTAACTTTCCTATGTACATATCTGAATATACCTACAGTGAATCTCAACATTATGTATCCACAAGGCACTAAAACAAATAATGGAAAGTTAAGTAGAGTGAAGGGAATGGGGGAGGGAGAAGGGGAGGTAAAGGGGAAGTACTGGGGACTAAATTAGAGCAAATTATATTCCATGCTTTTGTAATTATACTTATATGAGTAACTAAAGAGAACCAATAAAAGAATAAACTATTTCATTGAAAAAGAAACTCCCAAACACTGCCTATGAATGGTAGGGGAAGACTGGTGTGACATGGAGTCTAGATAGTTACCCAAACCAATTTTTAATCTATTGGAAAGTAAAAGCAGTATGTGTAAAGCTATTATAAACCCTATTCTTTTTTTTTTTTTTTTTGGTACTGGGAATTGAACTCAGGGGCACTTGACCACTGAGCCACATCCCCAGCCCTGTTTTGTGTTTTATGTAGAGACAGGGTCTCACTGAGTTGCTTAGCACCTCACCATTGCTGAGGCTGGCTTTGAATTCGTGGATTCTCCTGTCTCAGCCTCCCAAAGTGCGGGGATTACAGGCGTGTGCCACTGCGCCCAGCTTATAAGCCCTATTCTAAGTGCCTTCATATATTTTAATAATTCTAACAATGATATAATGAAGTAACCATTATCACCAGTGTACAAATAAAGACCAAGAGGCTCAGCTCAAGAAAGTAATTCGCTCATTATCACAGTTGATAGCTGAAGATCCAGATGTAGAGCTCAGCTTTTCCATTACATCATGCTTGATCTCCATGGTATTTCTGGGAGAAAGATTCCTTTATTTTCAACCACCCTCATCCCCAAGGTCTAACCATAAAGTTAGATAGGAAATTTTTCTAAGATGCTTCCCATGTCTGAAGCACTCATGCACGTTTCTTTGCTTACATTGCCCGATCTCTCTTTGGTGGAATTTTGTAAGTCTGTGCTCATTCTTTCTGGAAGCAGAAATTCCTCATGGTCTATTTCCTCAGAAGGATAGTGTGTCCCACTATCTTGTTCCCCACCTGTCTCCATCTATCATTATGCAATTCATAGGGCTGCTCTGAGGGAAGAGCAGAGACTCAGTATGGTGTGTCTTAGTGTCCTCCTGGTGACCCCTAAGAAAACTCACCCATGCTAAATAGGATGCATTGCTTGATGCTTGCTCCCAAGTCCCAGAGCTGCCTGGCCCAGAACTCAGGGGGCTCAGTAAATTTAACTATGTAAATCTCTTGGATTTGTACCTGTATCCCAGCAGACCTGTTATTTCCTTACCTACATGAGGAAGATTATAAAGTACTGGCTTTTAATGACACAGCAAGAAATGTTTTTCACAAACAGAAGGCCAGATGAGAGGAGAGCTCTGGAGCTGTGGTGAGTGCAGGGTATGCTGAGGGCACCGAGGCCTTGTGCCACCAGCCTGCATCAGCAGTTCTGCCCATGTGCAGCACTGAATGGTATCTTTCTAGGGCAGGGAACGAACTTCCAGGACATTTCAAAACCTGAGGGTTTAGAGTTACCTTAAGGTTTTTGCAGATCCTTCTGCGTCAGTGGGCATCTGTGAGGTCTTGTCATCATAGCCCTTTTTGAGCTTGATGATCTGAACTAAGGAACATGGGAAAACGATCTATGGATAGTTGTCCAGGATCATTGGCAATGACTGCTCCTAGCGCAGGCAGGATCTGCCAGGTGTTCTGAATCCTACTGTGGGAATTTTATTTTTCTCCTCTAGTTATTTTTAATTCTTATGGATTTACATGATAGTGAGATTCACTGGTGTATGTACGTAGGAAAGTTAGGTCAGGTTCATTCCACTGTCTTTCCTTTTCCTACTCTGACCCCTTCATTTCCCTTTGTCTACTGTGGGACTTTTGATTATGGAGTGAAGAGTAAGGACCCTGCCTGAACCTGGAGCCTTGGCTGCTTGATTAAACCTCCCCCATGAAGGCATATTCTGACTAGTTTGAGCAGGGGCAGTGGGGAGGGAATCTCTTCATCTTATAAGTTAACTCAGACCTAGAAGCCTGTCAGCTATGTAACAGCCAATCATAATACTAAGGCTATGCTTTCTTGAACTATTGGTCCCCACAACTCAAGGATAGAAGTACTTATTCTTTTATAAGTGAGAATATTTAGGACATACAGTTTTAAGAAACATGCCCCATTTAACAGATTAGTAGTAAAGCTAGTATTCAAACCCAGACAGTGGATCTAGAGTGCATTTTTTTTTTTTTTTGGTACTGGAGATTGAATCCAGAGGCACTTAACCACTAAGCCACATCCCAAGCCAATTTTTATTTTCAATCTTGCTAAGTTGCTCAGGGCTTTTCCAAGTTGCTGAGGCTGGCCTTGAACTTGAGATCCTCCTGCCTCAATCTCCCAAGCTGCTGGGATTACAGGCATGTACCATTGTACACAGCTTTTAATTGATGAATTTATTCAGAGATTTCTGAATAAGAAAATAGCACTTTAATTTTTTACAAAATGAATATTGAAATAAATATGGTATAGCACAGTACCATAACAGACAAAATCCAAGATCTAATGACTGGAAAATGTCTCATGATTCATCTCAACTGAAGTCTCTCCTATAAGGGACAGAGTTGCCCCTTTACTTCATATCACAGAAGACACTTAGAAATATTGCATATCTTTGAATATTGAAATATGAAGGCTTAACTCTAAAGGTCTGCATAAACACTGAGACCATGTGACGGGTCTAAAGAGTTTATGCAGGATATAGAAAATACCGATACAGTGGCATGTTGATACATTTGTTAGGTTTAATATATATAGAACACACACTTCTAACCCTATGCTGCCTACTAGGATACAATATATGTAATATGCCAACCTGCTGCAGCCTCAGATATGCTAAGATGAGATGTGTGCTTTTAATAGGACACACATCTATGCTATTAAATACATTCAATGAAGTCTTTAAGAGATTACGTTTGTGGACAGCCCAGACACCCTTAAGCAGATTTATCTGTTAATCCTGGAGGGAAGAGCACAAAGCCCAGATTACAAAATATTCAATGGTGTCAGTGATTTATACAAAAAGGTCTCTGTACCAGATTGATTCTATATATCATTTGAAGTTTAATATCTTTCACCAGGTGCGGTGACACATGCCTGTAATCTGATCTGCTCAGGAGGCGAAGGCAGGAGGATTGCAAGTTTGAGGCCAGCCTCAGCCATTTAGTGAGGCCCTTACCAATGTAGCGAGACCTTTCCTTTTAATAGAGACTGGTGATGTAGATCTGTGGTAAAGTACTTCTGGCTTCAATACTAGTACCCTCTCCCCCCCCACAAAAAAAAGTTTAATATCTTTCAATACTAGAGATATTCCTGACCCATTCCAGACCTTGGCTTCATTGGTTAAATCTGAATCGAGGATTTTGGGTGTCAATTTACAAACTAAGGCAACACTTACATTCAAAGAGGATCTACTGTTCAAAATAATTAGAGATTAAGTAAAGGCTAGAAAACCAATAAGATCAAATTATTTAATAATGCCTTTTTAAATATAATAGATCCCAAATTCATAGGATACTCTTGTGAGATACTCTAATTTCTTTAATCAGTTCTTGTTGCAATTTCTTTGACATCTTTTGCCATTCAAGTCCTGTGTTAATACTTAGTAGCTTCAGAGTATCTTTTATGAGATGTGGAGAATAGGATGCCTCCCGACACATTCTGTAGTCATCTCTGCAATATAATGAAAACTTTAAACAGCTAGTGAATAATTGGAGGTGAGGAAGGCTCGAGTCATTTTGGGGAAGCTGGGGACTCTGCAGTCTGATTTGGTTATAGGTGTCTGACATGCTTAAGCTAAACTTATTTCTGATAAGAGGAGGATTAGACCCAGTTTTGGCTAAAACACATCAGCATCATAGACTTGGGAAAAACTTGGGTTCCTGGTTCCTGCTAGTCCTTTGCTAGGCTACGGCTGCAGTACCAGGACTTTTTCTGTGACTTCCCTCTTAGCCCCAGGACTCAGCTGGCAAAGCCAGAGGCTTAAAGCCTCCCATTCCCTGGAGTGCTGGAGACTGATACTTGGTTGCTATAGAAACCTTGAAGGTGGAGGGTCTCCAACCTTCTTTATGCTGGGTCATTTCCTCTCAGGACTTATAGCTTGGCTTTTGGGGATAGACTTCTCCGATTAAAAAAATAATCCTTTCTCAGAAGAATCTACTGTGTATTGATTCCCTATCCATCCTTCCACCCACTCATCATCTATCTTTGTCCATCTTTCTCACCTCGCAACCCTTATAAAATTTACTAAATTGCTTGGTTGCCTTCTCAGGAAGAATTTTTCTCCTCAAAGTACCAATCTCCTAAGCCACTAGCCTATAACTAAACTTATAATAAGCAGTATATGGTGGTCAGGAAGCATATAGGCTTGTTATAGTTTTAGGACTTTTCTATGGGAACCTCAAGGATTGATGCATGTAAGTGGTGAGGGAGGAGGTGAGGGGGTATATGAGGTCCTGAAAACATGTAGTTCTATTTCATCCCCCTTGGGGATATTTTCAGCGTTGACAGGCTGCTGTGTTGTTAGCTATCACAATTATCAACACTAACAGTGCTTAAGAATGTGGGCTCTGGAACCAGGCTGCCTGGATTTGTGCTCTGGCTCATTCACATCTTACTTCATGACCTTAGGTAAGTTATTGAGCCACTTGGTGCCTTAGTTTTCCCATGTGCAAAACGGGAATGATAATTGTACCCACCTCATGAGATAGCTACTGCTCATTGAGGATTTACTATTTTAATGCTTATTATGTGCTAGGACTTGTTTTAAGTCCTTTATTAAATGAAAAAATATATAATCAAGAGAAATATTTAAAGTTTTTAGGAATGGGAATGAGGAACAGACACCAGCTTTGGAGAAGCTTGAATTCAGGAGCCCTTTGAGACAGGGTCCAAGTTACAGAGGTTGGCTTAGAACTTGTGATCCTCCTGCCTCAGCCACCCACATTGCTGGGTTTACAGCAGTGCACTACCGCACCCAGCCCGCTTACTCTAAATGTGGCATTGATAGGATTCCTCACCTCCCAGACTTTCCTCATTGTAGAAAAGCAACCATGAAATACTGGCTGTGAAATCCTAAGGTAGTGTCTAGTTGAACTAGGACAGAAGAGGCTAGACACCTGAGGAATTTTCAGGAACGTTTATTGACTGCAGGATTCAGATGGCTCTCACCTAAGAATTCCTCTGCACAATGAGTACAGAAATTCTTTGAACCATTTACCTAGTTGGGGGTGGGGGGCAAGGAGGTTCATACGACAAGCACATTTCATTCCATCCTCTATACAGACAGGGTTTCACAAGTTTTTCTCCAAATCTGGCATTTATAAACAGGAAGCTACAAACTACAATACCTCCTGCAGACTTTTGCTGATAGCTGATGTCCTGTGCAAAAAGCTCTGATAAGAGTAAGTAGCATGCCACATATATGGTAGGGGTTTCTGCTTAATTATGGTAAAGGTCTTCTGGGTGGGGGACTCTGGCCTGCTTCATGGTTAATGTTACATTTTAATAAATGCCAAATATATGTTAGCAGTGCAGTTTGTAGTCTTTCCCATGTCTATAACCACTCTGAGGCTAGCATTATTATCCTTTTATTATGTGAAAGGACAGATTTTTTTGGTGAACTCCTTTTTCATCCTGCAGCATTGGAGCAGCACAGGGAAGATGCGGTCTCTCTTGTATCAGACATGGCTGCGTTTTTGGGTATTGAGTGCAGTGGACTGGGGAAGGTAACTTCAATGCTGGCTCCAGAGGATGAGCCAAGTGTGGAAAGGTAGGGAAAAAAAATACAAGAAGCAGAAGGGCCTGGCTGAATTAGTATGGAGACTTCCTCTTTGTGGGTGATATTGCTCCTGTTTCAAATCTCTGCATTTGTTTTAAAGGGAAATGGAGTTAGAGGAAGGGGACAGAAAAATGGGCCTTTAGATTATTTTGTGGGCAAACAATGTCATGTCTTATTTGTTTTGCACCAGTGTAGGGAGTCAGCCATACAGTTTCTGGATCATGGCCAGGGCCACTCACTGTGAGCCACAACTCCCGGAGCTCCACTCACATGGACTGAAATGTGTATGGCATCACGTGTATGGCCACATTGAACAGAACCTGGCCCTGACCTCCATAGTTGCTCTGTATATGCCTGTGTCACACACAAGTCACACCATATGCTGCCATTCCTACATCAGAGAAAAAGCCTGGCAATACTGTTTGGAGGATTCAGACAGAAGTCACTAGTATCCCACAGTTCATTAAAGAGGTACATCCAAAGAACAAGGGAAAATGAACTACAGAATTGATTTCGTCCAAGGTCTTATCTTTTAGGGCTTCCCTTATAAAGAAGTGTTCTAGACTTTCACTGAATATGAAGATGTGAACAATGTAAAGTATACACTATGTGTTAGTGTGTGGAGTGTCTGACTACAGATTAAGCCGGTTCAAGTGTAAAAGTATTATAGACAGGGAGCCACTCAGGAAATAGATGGTAAAGTTTACATAACTTGCATAAGAATTGCAATTAGAAAACCGCCTGGACACAACATACAGATGTACCATGGTATGAAGTCTTTGTTCTGAAAACAAGTATGAAAAATGCAAACAACCCGATTGAAAAAATGAGTAGAGGGCATGAAGAGAATGCCACAAAAGATATTCAAATATCCAGTAAACATGACAAGGCACTTATTAGTAAATCAGGGAAATGCACATTAAAAATCATAAGGCAATACGGCTGTACACCCGTAGGATAGCTATAATTAAGACCAAAGTATTGAAGAGGACTTGCAACTATTGAACTCTTCAGCAGTGTTAGTGTAACTTGGTAGAATTACTTTTGAAAACTGGAAGAATATACTACAGCTGAATATAGGCATAGCCTATTAGAGAAATTCCACTTAGGTATGTGTGCACCCAACAGAAAAGCCAACAGATAATTCACAAAAGACATACTAGAGTGTGCATTACAACATTGTTTATACTATATATTGTTTCTCCAAATTGAATTTAAATATATATCCAACAATAGAATGGATAAATGTATTGTGGTGTCTCCTAATGGAAAAATTATACAATGAAAAGGAATTACAACTTCATGCAACAATATGGATGTCTCAAAGTTGAGTGAGTGACAAACAAGTGTATACTATATGATTAATTTTATAAAGTTTAAAAATAGGCAAAATTAATCTGTGGTATTAGAAAGTTGGCTAGTGGTGGTTGATACTGTTTCTTGATCTGGTTATGTGGGTTATCTGGTATCATCATGTGGGTTTTATGTTTATGAAATGTCCCCTAAAAGCTCATGTGTGAGACAGTGCAGGAATGTTCAGAGGTGAAATAGTTAAGTTATGAGAGTCAAATTAATCAGTGAGTTAACCCATTTGATGTATTAGTAATTTGAATGGATTAATGGGTGGTAACTATAGGCAAGTAGGGTGTGACTGAAGGAAATAGTTCACTGGGCAGGCCCTTCGGGATTATATTATCCCTGGATTCTATCACTCAAGTTCTCTCTGCTTCCTGGCTATGTGAACTGAATAGTTTAAAAAAATATTTAGTTGTCAATGGACCTTTTATTTATATGCAGTGCTGAGAATTGAACACAATGCCTCACATATGAAAGGCAAGTACTCTACCACTGAGTCACAAACCCAGCCCCCTGAGCATCTTTCTTTCATCACACCATGCTACCATCATGTTCTGCCTCAACTTAGGCTCAAAGCTATGGAGTCAACTGACCATGGACTGAACCTGTGAAACCATGAGTCAAAATAAAACTTCCTGCTCTAAGTTGTTCTTGCCGGGTCTTTTGGTCATAGCAATGCAAAGCCAATTAAAACAGTGAGTAAATTCACTTTGTATAAATTCAAGCTTTATGCTTGTGATATGTAGACTCTTCCCTGTTATATTTCAATAATATTTAAAAATGATCACATGAATTCGGAGAAAAAGTCGTTTCAAGAGAGATGAGCTCAGTAGTAGAATGCTTGCCCAGAGTGTGCGAGTCCTGGGTTTGATCCTTAGAATTGAAAATAGCGGGGAGAGTGATTGAAAAGCCTAGAGATGTAGGATGAACAAGATCTTTTCTCTTAGATCTGGTTCTTAGACCTGATCCTACAAGTATCAGGGAACCACTGGTAATCAGTAGAGTAGGAGACATCTTCCCAAAACAAATTTGATCACCATCTCTCTTTACATAGAATACATATAATTTAAGTGTTCATACTTTTTGTAAATATTGAGAATTCTAGTGGAAATTTGGAATATGAATTAGAATACAGAAAGACTGAGGGACAGTTAAACTGTTTTAGTATCCAGGGAGAAGAGGATTAAACACGATTAGTTTCTTTGATATCTGAAAGATAGTTGATTTGGAGAATAGGTAACTGAAAGAACTGTAAAGCATTTTTCCCCTCTGGATATTTCCTGAATAATGGGAAAGGGAGGCATTGACCTACAGGTACTGAGTGGTGAGCTTTGGGGAAAGTAGGAGTTAGGGTTTGTGGTTATGCAGGTTATTAAGTCTGCAGTGCAAATCCATGTGATGTGCTTAGGTGAAGGAAGGTGCGGTCTTGCTGTGAAAAGAGCAGTGGGGAGAAGATGCAGCCTCAATGTACTGTGAGGTTATGAGAACAGATGAGCTTATATACCACACTCTGGGCTCCTTGGTATACGAATCCTGGGGTTCTGGAAGCTTGTGTTGCCGACTCCTCACATGATGCCCCTGAAGTTCTATCAGTTTTATCCTTCCTCATCTAAGGAGATCTTTAAGGCAGTTGGTTCTGTCAAAAACTTCAGTATAACTGAAAAAGATACTTAAGAGGAAATTTCCTTCTAATGGAGTCCATGGGCACAGGACTATCTTGAAGGTAAGGTCAAAAATCAAGTGTGTAAACTTTAAGCAGCCAATGAGGAGGAGGTAGTGCTGGGAGAGAAACATTAACAAAATTGAATGTGTTTGGTAGATGACCATCTTGTTGATCAGGTGGTGAACCACCCTTGAATACTTCGTTGAAGCCAACTCATCTTCACAGGAGAGAAATTTGTCACCACCAAGCACATTTAAAGATGCTATATTGATCATAACATACTTTATACATGTTTTGAAATATTGTTCTCTACCCCATAAATGTGGAATTATTGAAATGTTTAAGGAGATAGAAATGTTAACTATGTTTTGATCATTACATGTTGTATACAGGTATTGAATTATTACACAGTATTCCATTGATTGGTACAACTGAAATAGCAATTAAAATATATAAGAACTATTTTGGACCCAAAGGCATTTCTAGAAAAGGAATACGGAAAACTGTAGTTCTGTAACAGCACAAGAACAAACAACCAGCCTCCCCGGAGGATGCTTCTGAAAATCTCCGTTGAATGTGTCCCTTCAGCGAGTTTAACACATTAGATGAAAAACCCAACTAGAAATAGAGCCTAAATTTTGCTCTTAATTTCATTAATTTCTATGGAAAATTTTCTTCAAATATTTAGTTTGAGAAGACACTAGAAGATTAGGCTTTTAGGTTTAGTTTTAAGGAGGCAGAGGAGGTGGTTTAGGCCTGAGGGAGGACAGCTGCTGAGTGGCAAAAGCCATAGGCAATGGGTAGAGATGAACTCACGCTCATCCAATACCACTATATGGGGGTAGGCGGGTTCCAGGGCTGGGGTGGGGACCATCCAGGGTCTCCAGGATCCCCTAAGGGGAATGGGGGAATGGAATTTCTTTCATGGCCTCATGGGTTATGAGGCCTATGAGGCAGCTCTTCCTTTCCAGCCTACACTTAACAGGAACTTTATAAGCAATAACCAAATGAATGAATGCTTCTTTCTTCTAGGGTGGCCAACTCCCTCCTGGAGTCACTATGTTCTCCTGCAACAACAGCACGTCTGCTCACTCTACCTTCCTTCTCACTGGCTTTCCAGGCCTAGAAGCCTCTCAGCATTGGGTTTCCATCCCCATCAACCTCGTATGTGTGGCTTCCATTGTGGGTAACAGTATCATCCTCTTCCTGATCCACACAGATCCAGCGTTACAGGAACCCATGTATATCTTTCTGTCCATGTTGGTAGCCTCTGATCTGGGCCTCTGTGCTTCCACCTTCCCCACAATGGTGCGGCTCTTCTGGCTGGGTGCTCGAGAGCTGCCCTTTGATCTTTGTGCAGCACAGATGTTTTTCATTCATGCCTTTACCTATGTGGAATCTGGTGTGCTGCTGGCCATGGCCTTTGATCGCTTTATTGCCATTAGGGACCCTCTGCACTATGCCACAATCCTTCCCCACTCAGCCATGGCCCAAGTGGGGGCTGCCATTCTGGCAAGGGCTGTCTTGCTCAACCTCCCTGCACCATTTCTCCTGCGGCGTCTGCTTTTTCCTCAAGTGAGTGAACTCTCTCACTGCTACTGTCTGCATTGTGACCTTGTGGGATTGGCCTGCTCAGACACTCAGGTCAACAGCTTGGTTGGCCTGGTCTCCATCCTACTCTCACTAGGGCTTGACTCGTCCCTCATTATGCTCTCCTATGTCCTGATCCTACGGACTGTGCTGGGCATTGCATCACCTGGAGAGCGGCTCAAGGCACTCAACACATGTGTCTCACACCTCTGTATTGTGCTCATCTTCTATTTGCCCAAACTGGGACTGTCTGTGTTGCACAGAGTGGAGAAGCACAGCTACCCTGCTCTGGCAGTGCTCATGGCCAACTTACACTTCTTGGTCCCACCCTTCATGAACCCCATTGTGTATTGCATCAAGTCTAAGCAGATCCGCCAGGGCCTCCTCAAGCGCTTCCAGCAGAAACGGGTTGATGTTTCTTAGAAAGGACCCAGTGGCTCATGACCCGAGTCTGGGCTTGGGTAAGCTCCAGGGGAGAGTTAATTTGAGGTTTTTAAAATGACTCATCTTTTATGGTTGAGCCCTTTGTGGGACAATGTCAACCTCTAAATTACAGCTTTGAACACAGAACATATCAAAGTATCACTGATAATCCTACCTTCATTCTCTCAAACTTGGATATACTGTGACTTCCCATCCAAGGGATTTAACCACACTGACAGGATGTGTGGCTGACATATCTGTATAGGCACTTCATTTTCTTTCCCATTTGATTTATAAACCTAAGGAAGAACTACAGTAAAATATATGTACCTTATTACTTGCTGTCTTCTCCCAAATTTAGTATTAACTAGATCCTATACCAACAAATACAAAAGGGAAGTAGGTGATGGGTAAACACGAGAACACTGTACATGTTCAATTTATCTGGCACTTATTTGCAGCTTGGGGAGTGGTAGTTTTCTCTTGATTCCCTTCCCATACGGTCTCCACTTTGAGCTAGAAAGTTTGGTGTTACCAGACCTAAGAAAGCCGCTCGCTATGATTTTTGGATAGTGCTGGTTCCTCAGGTACCAATGGTAAGGGTAAAATGGCCACACTTCCAAGCAGCTGTCCTGCTAGGTTGTAAGCTCCATGAGGCCAGAGACTCAGAACTGCTATATCCTCAGCACCAAGAATGATGGCTACCATGTAGAGCTCAATGCATATTGTTGAGTAAGTGACTAGGGAAAGTAAAGGGGATGAAAGATCAACAACCGATTCTCAGGAAGGGAGAGAACTGGGAGATCTGAATGAGGCCTGTGAGGAAAAGCAGTTAATAAACTGGAATGGAATGCACCATATTAGAGACCGTGGGGGCAAGGAATGAAGGCTATTTCTAAGGGTACAGCTTAGAAAGGGGCCAAGTATATTCAAGTAGGTTGAACTCTCCCCAATAATCCAAGTTTTTGGGAGACTGAAGGGTGTCTTACTTTATCATTATCGTTTACCTTGACCTATTTGCTCTTAAAGCATTTTTTTTTTTTTTTGGGAGGGTGGTGCTGGGGATTGAACCCAGGGCCTTGTGCATGATAGGCAAGCACTCTACCAACTGAGCTATATCCCCAGTCCCACCACACATTTATTGAAATAATGATATTCCTGGGAAAAAACTGCTCAAGTTTAGTAGAAGCCACGATAGTCCTATTAATAAGTACTTTGCCCATATCCATGGGCATCTGGACAGTCAGGAATGTATCAATTGCAGGAATTTATCTGCATTTTGATAAACAGAATGAGAAACAGTCAGGAAGGCAGGGTAGAATAAGTGATTTCTTAATAGCCTCCAACTAAAGGGAAAATGATTTCCTAATAGGTCCCTATAAAGAAAAGGGCTGCCTTTGCCCTCGACAGAAGAGAGAAAGGGAAGCCCAGGAGGAATTGACCTAATGAAAAATTACTGAATTCATTCCATGTGAACTTATGAATGCGAAATTATGTTAAAATGCTAGCTGGGCTTGGTGGCACATGCCTGTAACCCCAGCACTTAGGGAGACTGAGACAGGAGAATCGTGAGTTCAAAGAGGGGCAAGAATGATTGGCTTGGGGACATGACAGTTTTAAGAATTATGTATAGTTAGCCTTTTTTAAAAAATTAATTTATTCATTCTATTTAGGTTTACATGATAGCAGGGCACATTTTGACTGGTTGTATGTGATGTAGAATCACAACATACATGGAGTCATACATATAGCTAGGGCTATGGTGTCCATCATATTCCACCTTTACTGTCCCCCCGTTCCTTCTCACCCCTGTGTCCAGAGTTCCTCCTTTCTTCTCATGTCCTCCTCCACATTATGTATTAGCATCCACTTATCAAAGAACATTCAGCATTTGGTTTTCTGAGATTGGCTTACTTCACTTAGCATGATATTCCCCAACTCCATCCATTTACTGCAAATGCCATAATTTTGTTCTGTATTATTGCTGAGTAATATTCCATTGTGTATATATACCACAATTTCTTTATCCATTCATCTGTTGAAGGGCATCTAGTTTGGTTCCACAGTCTAACTATTGTGAATTGAGCTGCTATAAACATTGAAGTGGCTGCATCACTGTACTATGCAGTTTTTAAGTCTTCTGGGTATGGACCAAGGAGTGGGATTTTAATTGGGATTGCCTTGAATTTGTACAGCGCTTTGGGTAGTATGGCCATTGATTATATATCTTCCTTTCTTGCAATGCTGATCTGAATTATTGAGGCTTCTATCCTATAATCTTGTGTTGACACTACAGATTACCTGTATCTCACCTTGGAGTTACTTCCAGTCTCCAGCAGGTGTCCCCAAATGGACACTACTGCCACTAAAGTTGGTGGCGGTGGTACTGGATGTACCTGAAGAGGGCAGTGGGGGTGGCCTTGGCTGGGGTCCTGTGGCTTCCCCGATTGCAGTTTTGGGCCCTCTGTTGTGTTCTCACTGGGTCCACAGGTACTCTGGAGTGGAACTGGGGTGGGCCCGGGCCTCACTTGAGTGGGGCCTCTCACAGGGGTCTCTGCCAGCAACTCTTACTTGGGTGTGGGCTCCCCTGTGGCTGGAGGCTAGCAGACTCTGGTCTGCCCTTGGCTGAGTTCCCATGTAGTTCCCTGAGGGCAGTTTTGGGCCCTCTGTTGTGCTCCTCTCATTTTTTAAACATTTTTTTTAGTCATAGATGGACACTATTTTTATGTGGTGCTGAGGATCAAACCAGTGCCTCATGCATAAGAGGCAAGAGCTCTACCAGCTCCAGTTAGCTGGTTTTGATAGCATTTGGCACTTTGCAAAATTAATAGGATAGGCTCATGCCATTCCCCTATGTAAGCCAACTTATGATGCAAAAGGCAGAGGTCTTCAATGGTAGCCTCAATGGCTGCTATAATTTCCTTGGCCAGAAGATAGATTGCTGAAAATCAGGCCCAGAACATGATTTTGAGCATGTCAGAAATAGATGACTGAAAAAGTCACAGTAAGGGACTTTAAAACCTGGAATGAGACATTAAAAGTGAGTGAGCCCAAAACTAGTTTAACTTTCTGAATTTTCCAGAATGGCAGGAGCACCATCTTTTCTGTGCCAAAAGAAAAATTTTGATATAAAAACCTAATAAGGAAGTTAAGACTGTAAGCAATATCAAGATGTATATAATAACTACCAATATATTAGCAAATTGAATCCAGCAATATATAAATAGAACAATATGACCAAGTGAGGTGTATTCTAGGAATCTAATTTAAAAATGAGTCAATATAGCACATTGCATCAACATAAAAGCAAAATTAGATTACCTACATGAAAAATAATTTGAATTTACCATTCTAGATGAAGAACTTTCAAAAATGTGCTTTGTCAACATGGTAAAGAACATCTATGAAAAAACTACCTTTGTCATGTTTGATAAAAGACTGAATGCTTTCTTCCTAAAAGAAACAAGGCCACAGGTGTGTGTACATGCCCAAGCTCAAACTGCATACAAATGTTTGCACACCAATATGCCTCTGTAAAGCTGTTAAAGAAAGGTGATGGGCTGGGGCTGTGGCTCAGTGGTAGAGCACTTGCCTCACATGTGTGAGTCACTGTGTTTGATCCTCAGCACCACAAAATAAAGATATTTTTTTAAAAAAGAGGCGGTAGCAGGCATCTTAATGTAGACTTATTTGAACCCTCATTTTTTGGTGAGAATAAAATGTTGCAACTGCTCTAGAAAAATTCGAGTTTCTCAAGTGGTTGAACAAATATTTACTATATAAACCAGAAATTCTACTCCTAAGTATGTACCCACCAGAAATGACATGTGTCCAAAGACCTGTACGCACATGTCAATCACATTGGTAATGGCCAAAGGTGGAAACACACATCTAGATGATTTATCCATACAATGGAATATTAAGCTATAAATGATGTATGTCATGATGATTCCAGTAATAACTTATAGAAATGGACAAACTTTAAAATATATGGGAATGCAAAGAACCTAGACTAGCTAGGGCCATTGTGGAAGTAAAATATAGGGAGAATTTACACTACTTTGAGACTTAACAGTGTAGTATTAATACAAGGATAGACAAATAGATTAATAGGAAAGAATCAGTCAGTTGACTGATTTGACAAGGTAAGAAATGCAATTAAATTTGACAAAGTCTTTAATGCTAAGACTGGGTATCATTTTTGAAAAATTGAATTCTACTTTACATCATCATACAGTTGTGTTCGACCATAGGCCTAAAATTAAAACCTGCTTTGCCTATATAACAAAGCAGAAACTACAGACAATTTGTACTTTGTAATAGCCAAGTCTCTTTCTAAAAGGATCTCACGAAAATAAGATTAGACAAAAATTTCAGTGTATGTAATAACTTGTATCCAGAATATGTGAACTAATACAAATCAATAAAGGCCTCTAAAAATGGGCAAAAGACTAAAAAAATTTGACAAAAGATGCATGAATAGTAAACTCAGAAGGTGCTCAGCATTACTTATCTAAGTCCAGGAATACTGAGCAACTTTATTCATATTAGCTCAAAATGGGAAACAATTCAGGTGTCCAAAAGTACATAGTTAAACTGTGTATTCAGTGGACTCTTACTTAGGAAATTAAAAAGGAAGTAGCAATTGGTACACACAACAGCCTGTGGATGAGGGTTATTTCTCCATGTCAGCTAAGTAACCACGTCTTACTCATTTTATGAGGGTCACTTGGGAGGTAGGAGTCATGTCAGCCAGCACAGTGACATTTCCAGGGAAGCCAGTTTGGTAGCCATGTTTTCCTTTAGACAAGGGCTTTCTGAGCTTTGCACCAACATCTACCTCATAAATGGGAGGCACCTGATGGTTTTTCCACCGTCTAACTTGTCATTCTTCATGGAAGTGAGGATAGCCTTGAGCGTGGTTTTGGTTGCCCCATCATGCTGGGAGATGGGCGTAGTAAACATTGCACAAGGGCTAAGGGAAGAGGACAGGGTCTCAGGGTGTGGTTGAAGCCCTTATGACTGAGCAGGGTTTTTCTTCAGCAGTCGGAGGGCCCCATCCCGGATCTGCTTGGTCTTCATCCCATAGATGATGGGGTTGAGCATGGGTGGTACAACGAGGTAGAGGTCAGCCAGGAGGATGTGGATGTGTCTGGGCACGTGCTGGCCAAAACGCTGTGTGTAGAATGAGAAAAGCCCTGGTGTATAGAAGAGAAGGATGACACCCAGGTGGGAGCCACAAGTGCCAAAAGTCTTAGCCCTCGCCTCCTTGGAGGAGAGGCCCAACACAGCCCGGAGGATGAGTGCGTAGGAGATGGCAATGCAGACGGAGTCAGTGCCAACCACCAGCGTGGCAGCAGTGATGCCGTATATGTTGTTTGGCTGTGTGTCCCCACAAGCCAGTTTTACCACAGCCATGTGCTCACAGTAGGAGTGGGCCACCACTCGGCTACAGTAGCTCAGCCTCGCCAGTAAGCATGTGAGTGGGGTCATGAGCCCCAAGCCGCGAAACACAGCAGCAGCCCCCAACTTGCCTACAGACTCTGGGGGCAGCATTGACCCATAGCGTAGCGGCCAGCAGATGGCCAGGTAGCGATCAAAGGCCATTGCTAGCAGGACACCAGATTCTACAGCTGAGAAACCATGGATAAAGAACATCTGGGCGGCACAAGCCCCAAAAGCAATCTCAGCAACATTTGCCCAAAAGAGTGCAAGGAGCTTGGGCACAGTGGAGGAACAGAGCACCAGGTCGATGGCAGACAGCATGCATAGGAACAAGTACATGGGCTGGTGCAGTGCAGGATCTGAACGCACCACCAGCAGCACTGCCGTGTTGCCAAGCACTGCAAGGGCATACATGGAACAGAAGGGAAATGCAATCCAAAAGTGGGATGCCTCCAGACCAGGAATTCCCACAAGCAGAAAGGAGGTTGGGTTCTGAATGCTGCGGTTTGTGTGTTGCATTGCCAGGCCAATGTAGGTGGAGAGAGAGATCTCACCGTCTTGCTCTAAGCCCTGGAAAGCCTCGAGAGATGAAGCATCCTTAGAGGGTAGCTAAATTTCAGCAGGAAATATTTGAGTTAGACTTCATAAAAAACATCCAGGATAAGAGGACTGTAGGGTACTGGAAAATGATGCAAAAAAGGTGAGTTACCGAAGTTCAAAGTAGCCCCTCTTCCCATTCAGTGATGTCTAGACTGCGGCCTGAGGCTGAGTGACACATGGCCGTAGAATCCTTCCCATGGTCAAGGCGTGTAGCTAGAGATTCCTATAGTGTTGGTTTCTCTGCTCATGAGCCCTCTTGCCAATATGCTAGTGTTGTTTTCTTCTGATTCATCTTCTGTGTTACAACATGGAGGCAATATTGGAATAAAAGGTCAAACAGATTGGATGGGAAACTCAAATGTGGTTACTTTAAGATAGGAAGACCAGGAAGACTAGGACTGAAAGGAAGGAAAAGGTCTTGGATGGATTAAGTCATTGAGTCTATATAGAGGAGGCTCAAAACCTAGTTTTTGGCCAGAAACATTCAAACAGGAGAGAAATGAAATTTCTTGTAGCCTGCTACAGACATAGGATTGTCTGGGTCGTGTTTAGTATTAGCATTCAGTGCTTGTTCAGGTGTCCTATGTGTGTTTGTGGCATCAGTCGAGATCATGCAGAATCAATGGTGGCAGGTGTTGGCTGATTTGACCACAACATATGAAAAGATCACTGAGAAATGATTGTGTACAGAGTGTATTCTCATACAAGTTCAAGATACAAGAATGAGTGAATATTAAATTATGAATATACAATCATCCCCCTATAAACAAATATGGAGAGTAAGTTTAGTCAAATGATGGTATTGAGCTTTTACATCTCTACACCATTTGTTTATTATACTCTTTCTTGATCTTTGGTGATCTACATGCCTTCTCATTCTCTTAAATACTAGCCAGTCGATAACCAAGAACCTGAGTGGGGAGATTAGGCAGAAAAAGTAGGAAGGGGACAGAGGAAGAAGGGATGAAAAAAAGGTGAGAAGAATCAGAATGGAGTACTTTCTCAAAAGAGTTTATAATATAATGGGCCATGTCTGTTCTGTTTTCTACTTGAAACAGAGGTAGTGGAACAGGATAGACCTCTGGAGACAGGCCATTTGTGTCCTTATCCTAAAACTACAATACTCCTTGTAATTCCCAGCATTGATTACCCATACCCAGGGACCTAGAAAAGTCTTGGGAAAAGAGGCAGAAGGGAAAAGGGTTAGCTCTTCTAATTTGAGCTGTGTTTCAGGATGCCCTTTTCCATCTCAGTGCCAACTGTAGCTGTCACTGATTTAAAAAAAAAAACAACTACTTCCTGTGTTTCATTCTTCCTCATGTTTCCCACTTTACCTTGTGGGAGAGTTCCTTGAGTTTTCATCCTCTATCCTGGGCCCAAGCATCCTTAAAGGGCATCTCAGCACCTGTGAAGGTGGAAGGGTCAAGGGCAGAGTGGAATCAGCGTGGGGGACTTTGTGAAACAGCATACATGAAACTATTCCATTTGATAAATGAGCTCACTATTTGGCTAGATGTGCTTGTGTGTCTATGCATGTTTCTGTATCATGTATGAGCAAGGCTGTGCTCAGAAGACAGGTTCTCACACACTTTTAGAGAAGACATTTTTGGAGCATCCATGCTTTAGCACCCTCTGTGGAGAGGACTTAGGGCTGCTCATTCAGACCTGGGTTAATCAGCTCTACTTTCTCTTCCTCCTTTTCTTTCACCTCAGCCTATTAATAACTATCAGGTTTACTCAGCCCCTGAGCTTGCTACTCAAATGGTTACTCTGTCCTCTGCTGGGAACCACATAGCACGGCAACGGCAAGATCGTCTTTCCTCAGCCCCATTTTCACAGATGGGCAAGTGAAATTGGAAGAATATATATTGAGCACAATATGCCTAGATTACAGGACGTAGGTCAAAGTTGAGGTGTAGGCTCTGGGTTCCTTGATTCTTGGCTCTAATCTTAAGTCTTATGAACAAGATTCAGGATGGGAAGATCAGACACTGGAAAAATGGGACAAGGCAGGCGAGTCACCATCACCAGCATTCAAAGGAGGCCTTTCTTCTGTACGATTTAGTGATCTCTAGACTGGGGCTGAGTGGCCTGGGCACAGAATGCTTTTCATAGTGAAGGTGGTGCTAGAGACTTTCAGCTTTCTTTACTTGTGAGCCTTCTGCCTATACTACACTGTTATTTTCTTCTGGTTGATTTGCCTTTTGAGGTCAGGAGAGACCCGCAGCCCCCTCCTCCAGATCACTCCCCCAGAATAATTAATGCCTCTTATCTCTCTGCTTTGTTTGAATTATTTTAGCATTTGATGTTAAGGCCTTACCTAAAATACACAAGAATATCAGATCAAGTATCGGGCACAAAGCGGTCATGAGGAACAAAATTATCATGGGTCAGATGCTCAGCAGCGCCTCTTCATCCCTGTTGGGCACTTGAGCATCTGAACACAACTTGCCAAGAATTCCTAAGTGAAAGGTCAAGGGTGGCCCAATTCAAACTCTGCCTCTGCATCCCACCAGCTATGTGATTTCAGTCGTGTCACCTAGATTCTGACTGCTTCCTTGTCTGACCTAGAGAGGCTGATTCACATGGACTACTGTTAAGTGTTCTGAGAGAAAGTTGTGTGAAGATCTACTCATACTGTGTGGGATAGGTCAAGATTTATAGTCCATTTGCAAGTCCCCTCAGTTTAAAGTGGGGAGGATTTCAGAAACGGTCTTCATGGCCATCAGGTCTTTTTGCTCACAGCATGCTTATTGAAGCATTGAGTTCACAGACTCACCACATCTGGGCAGGGAGTGGTAGTGAAGTTTCAGGTCCAGCAGGGCTTAGGGTGTTAGGAGCAAAGGAGCTTGAGTATTTATCCTGTCATCAGGGCTGTAGCTGAAAATAGAATTCCCTGGGGACAAGGACATGAAGAGGACCTCTGGGATGCTGGAAAGAGGGAGCAAATTGAAGCTACACAATTTGAGTCTTAATGGGGATGGGAAGGATGAGATGGCAGAAGGGACCTACTAGGAGAGTTCAGTGTGGATAGGGTCACAGTCTGTTTTCTGCTGTTTTAACAGAATGCCACAAACTGGGTAAATAAACTTCTGTCGATTTGATTCACATTTACAAAGGCTGGGAAGTCCAAGACCATGGGCCCCATTTGATAAGGACCTCTTTGCTATGTTATGTGGTGGGAGGGTAAGCAGGGATGAGATGGAAAAGAACTGGGCTGAACTTGTCTGTTTTATCAGAAACCCACTGCTGTGATAACAGCATTAACCCATTAGTGGTCTCTTCAGGGATATACTTCACTGTTAAACGTAGCAACTGTTATAATGGCAATTAAGTTTCAACATGAGTTTGGAAGGAACATTCAGACCATAGAAGGTAGGTGGAGGTCTCTGAACACAAGTGTAGTGTGCTTTAGGCATAGGACCATATTTTATAATCTCTTACTAATTTAGTCTTCTCCTTCCTGTTCCCCACCTCCATCTCAAATATTTACTTCCATTTCTGTTGGGCGAGATGCTTAACTTTTCTGAATATTAGTTCCTCTGTAAACTGAGTGAAGGCAGTGTAGAGTTAATGAGATCATATGTACAAAATATTTATAATTCTTTCTGGTCTATGCTAAATACCCAATAAAGTTTTTATCTTGTTCTGCCTAAGGATCATTGATTGATCATCTGTTATGTGCAAAGGACTATGCTACAGTTTAGGGCAGAGTTGAGGGATTATGTCCCTGATCTGAAGTAGGTCACAGTCTGGTTTGAAGGATAGGCAGACAAAAATTAAAAGTCAATGATATTTTATACACACTCACATGCACACACAGGATACAGGCTCATTCAGCAAGGGAGGGATTCACTCAGCAGGAGTTAAGGAGTTAGGTTTTAGAAGTATATGGTGGGCTTAGAGAAACTGCATTGGGAAGAGAAGACAGCCTATGTCTTTTTTTTGGGACATTAATTTCTTTTTTATTGTTTTATTAGTTTATTTAATTGCATTTCAAGTCATAGCACATATATAGAGCTCAGTTTTTCCATTTCTCTGGTTGCAAACCAGATAAAGTTACACCAATTGTGTCTTCATACATGCACCAAGGGTAGTGATGACGATCTCAATCAA
>CM053399.1:52501118-52517821 GCA_028644305.1 Xerus rutilus | reverse complement strand
TGGCCAAGATCAAGGGGCCCATCAATGAGGGCTTTGCTGTATCATAATATGACAGAATGCATCAAGTAGTAAGAGTATACATGCAATAGTGAGCAGAGGGCCAAGTCTGCCTTTATAACACCTACTCCCATTGTAAAATCCAAACTCAAAATGGAGTCACTCTGGCTCAGGCCTGCACATATCTGCTAACTTGCTGTTTGTGCTTCTGTGATTAATGCTTTACTATGCTTGCTTCTCATGGATGGGCGGGCAAAACCACAGGCTGCCAGACCCCCTGGTCAGTTACCTAAAGTTCCAGAAACTGAAAAGGGATATAGGAGGTGCCCTCATTGTTGAACTGTAAATAACTATAGATTGAATATCTGCCAAACCCTGTTTTCCTGAGTCATGTAGCTAGCCCACCCAAAAATAACCTCTGAAACCCTCACTTTGGGGTCTCTCTCTGAAGGAAAGGAGAGCTGACCCCAATCGATAGGCACAAAGGCCAATTTCCTCAATAAACTTCACTACTTCTGCAGAGTTGTCTAGGCTGCACTTCTTGGGCAGAGGTGGGGTTTGGATGCAACATTTGGTGGGTTGGCTGGGAGGCCCTCTTCCCAGTTGCTTTACCCACTCTCCTTCCCGGAGTGTAGACTTGGGAATTGATCGTCTCTACTGAGGGGAATTAATGCCCTTAGAGGAATAGGTCAAATTTGTATTGGTATACCACAGGGGACTCGAGGGCCAAGCTGGACCCAGCGTGTTGCCCCGAGTCAGGACTCCACCCGGGACACAGGTGGACTCCATCTGGTCTGGTTCAGGTTTTAGTTAAGAGCTCATAAAACCATCTTAATAGTAAGTGGCCACAAAGGCATTATAGCCTCAAGATCCCTAGCTTAACTGTGGTGTGTTTATTGTTTGTCTTGTCTCTGTGTACTGTCTCCTTGTCTTTTAAAATAATGAGTCAATTTTTATCCATACCTAGCCTTTAGATTTGATCAAATCACACTTTAAGCATTTTCAACAAAAGGCAGCTGAATCCAGGGATGCCATTTACCCAGGTAAACTAACAATTTCTGTTCCCTTGAGTGACCCACATTCAAGGTCAGATGGCCTCCGAGGGGACCACCAACATCCCCACCTCCTACTGGGTCCAAAAAATCCACCCAAATCAAATACCAACCCCCTCCCCCTAAAAAAGTTTAAAAAGGCTTTTAACTGTGCTCACTAAAGCTTGCATTAAAATGTAAATGGCTGCCAACAGAAATAAAAAGAAAAAAAATGTCAAGAGTAAAAAAGAGCATTTTAGAGATTGCCTTCAGTTAGGAACTGGGCCAGATGGCCAACAGAGTTGATAATCAGTTTCTACAGAGGGTAAATTAAAACTAGAAAATATAGGATCATCATTTTTAAGATATGCAAAAAATCATTTTGTCTAGGAAATTTGACTTTTGTCTCTCAGTCAGCCCCAGATATTCACAGAAACCTCCAAAAACTTAAAGGGTTTACAGCATAACTTCCAACTATTGGAGGTGACCCAAAAGTTTTTCACCATGGCAGACCAAGTAATAAATGTTTTTCAAAATGCTAGGCTAAGATTTTGGTGGCCACTATCCAAGAGACCAGAAAAACTGGTTTAGAACGGGACCCCGAGCTGAGGGGGTCTTCTAAGGGGACCAATGTAAGCAGACTCCTTTACCACCTCTTTGGGAGGATTCCCTCAGGGAAAAATGGGGCCCCATTTTTCTATATTCCCTTAACTCTTTTCACCTCTGATGAGAGGGACCACATCAGGACAGAAACCAAGAAGGCTTTTAAACTTCTATTTTTGAGTTCTTAATTTTGATCTGATGCTCCTAGGTTAATATATTTTTCTAAATAGACCTATTTTATCCAACTATAAAGTTTTTACACTGCTTCATCCATAGGCCAATTTACAAGTGTTAGCTCTCAATCTAATAGGTTCAAAAAAAAAAAAAAAAAAGCTACAAGGCCTTTGTTTTGTGTAGGTACACCGGTGTGTTGTCAGTATACGTGTATTGCCATGTCTACATATGTTTGGTACCAAAATTGACGTATGAACTCATAAATTAAAATTTTTAAAAAATGGATCCCAATACACCTTTGGTTCATGTGATTCAAAAAGTTAAATTTAAATTGGGTAAACAAATAAAAGTAAAAATGTCTTTAAAGGTTATAACTCAAGCTTCTCTAGGTGGTCAGTCATTAATAAAATGTTGATGCCTATAAAATGTCTAAAAATGTTGTTCCTAGGATTGTCCTTCAACAGGAAAAAATGCCGCTAATGCAGTTGTCTGACATCTGCCTTTAAAAAAAAAAGGCAATTACATCAGACATGTATGAGATTGATTATGGATATGTTTGTTAGAGTCATGTGGTTGGTTTATAAAGTTAAAATGCTAACTGTTAAATATAACATCACATACTCTTAACTCCTTAAATTTTTTAAGGTAATATGCTTAAACATTATTGGTGTTTTCATAAACTGGTAACATTAAAAAAATTAAAATTACTTTGTGTCATCACTAAAAACAAGGTTATATAAAGAGTATAAAGGTTTCAACTACATTTTAATTAAAATATATAAAAAATATATCATCTTATTAAAAGTGTGTCTAAATTTAGAGATTTCATAAGGATTATTTCAGAGTGTAAACAAAAAGATCAACAAGGGATTCTAAATATTAAATTAAAAAAATTTCTGGGTAAAAATGTCTTTATAAAGTTGTAATACATCTAAGTAAAGAGAAGTATTACATTCATCTAAGTAAAGAGAATCTAAGTGATAAAAGGGTCCATATAAGTAAAGTTTTTTTTTGTGTAACTAAAGTTGGTTATATACATGTAACAAATAGGGAAAAACCTTGGATAGTTTTAACTAAGGTCAAATATTAATTTACTGGTATAAACCAAAGTTTAATCTGTTAAAATGACAAAAATTTCTTAAAACATTAATTCACTTCTAACCTTGTGTTTGTTAAGTTTTATTCTGAGGAACTAGTCTTAAAAAAATTAAGGTCTGTACCACTCTGGTTAAACAGCAACTGGTTTTACAGTATTGTACTACATTAGTATTTAAAGAAAAATCTAGACTCTGTAAACTTAATATAAAAACATCAATGGTAAATTTAAGCTTATAAAAATGACAAATTTTATTAGAGATTTATTTATATCATTTGATATTTTGTAACCAAACCTAAACCTTATATTACCCTTTACACTGAAATATAAAAATGTAAAAGGTATTTTTAAAAGATAATAACAGCCTGATCTGTTTAAAGGTTAATATTGTAGCTGACATTCCTATAGACTCAGGAACTATATGTCAAAATAACACCAAAGTAGGCCAAACCTCAGTTCATTTTAAGTTATATATCTCAAAAAGGGATATGATATATAACCTAGATTAAGTCATCTATAGGCAGATAGTAAATAAAAAGGTAAAAATAACTATAAAGTTATAAACATTAAGTTAAAGCCCAGTACTCTAAGACTGGTAAGACTGACTTGCTAGATGTTTAAGACCAAGGCTTAAGTATTAAGGTTAAAATAAAGGGGCTAAGGAAACCAATATTTGGCTCTTGCCCTCTGAGTCAGCCTGAACCCTGGAAAAAGGGGAAAAGCTTTACAACTCTGGGTCACATAACCTCCTGATTAGGGAGATTAATGAGACCACTAGAGAACAGAAAGCCAGTGTGCATGCTGCAAAAGAGGAGGGTCAATGGAAAGGGACAACATCCCTGATGCTTCCTTGGGAAGCCACATGGTCAGCAAGACCTTGACCCATCCTAGTGCAGATGACACTAGCAATGCTAAGAGGTTGCTGACAAGTTCCCCAAGAGTGTCCCACAACAAAACTCAGCTGACCCTTAACAATAGATAGGAACAAGGTCCATTTGACCATCTTGATCTTGAACACCTAGCAAAAACAGTTAAAACCAAAACACAATCATTCCTGGACATTTAAAAAAATAGTTATTTGTAACTCAAGATGTACACTTGGGTTAGCCCTCCAAGAATAAGTAAGACTGGAGACAACAAAAGAGATTTGTAAGCAAGAGTGCCTGATAACTATCAAAAAAACCAAACCAAAACAAAACAAAAAAACCAAAACAAAACCTGTTAGAGTCAAAATTTGTCAATTCAAGGCCTACAGATCTTCCTAATCTCCAACATAGGTAGGCTTGGTCAATGTTTACTAGTATATGTTTACTAGTATAATTCTCTAGCCCAAAGTAGCAAGTGTTGTGTATACATTCCTGATAACTGACAATATGGAAGATTTACATCCCCAAGTAAAGGCCTTATTAGGCTTTGTTAGGCCTTGTTATGGGGATAACTTCTTAGTTCTTACACCTGCCAGTGAGGGATTATTGATTTCTATTATCTTCCTGATGTTCATTGACATGTTCCAGATGCTACAACATTTATTGTGTATTGATTTCATTTCAGTGCTCATGTCTTCTCTCATAGAAGCACCACCCCCAGGTGAATTTACACCTGTACTTCCTGAATCAGACTTTCATCATGGACTCCTTGACCCAACTTATAAAAAAGGACTCCAAACTGCTTGCCCCACTGCACCCCCCCTCAGCTTGAAGCAGCAAGAACGGTTGTCGCCCTTTTCCTTACAACAGTAGGAGTTCCCTAAAATTAGAGGGAAAATGCAATCAATGTAAATGGGTAATCGGGTCAATTCACAAATTGGAGGCTGGTTTGGGTGGGCTTAAGAACAAATGTAAAGTATAAGCTCCTGAAACAATATATTTCATCAGTCCAACCCCCACCTCTAATTGGACAAAACCTAATGTTACTCAGGACTGTTGGTTAATTTCTATGTGGCTCCAGGGGACATTTGGTTTGCCTGATTATCAGGAATAACTCCCTGCTTATCCCTACAGCTTTTTGGCACATCAGAATGGAACAAATATTTTGACTGTTCACATTATTTCCCAAGTGTACTACTATAATGGAGAGGCTAAACAGCATGTGGGACGCATACTGATGATGATAAATCAATGATTTGCTTAATCCCACAAAATCAGTGGGGAATGTTGTAGACTAGGTTAGCACGAGTGACTCCCTTTCTGCCTCAGTTTCCCACAGTGATGTTTTCAAGGCCCCTCCTACTTGGTTTGCTTGTACTTCTGGTATTACTGCCTGCATCAACACCTGGTATTTTAAAAACAATGGATCAAAAAAACCATTCTAGTACACATTCTGCCACAAATATATTGGTATGGAGGAGATACAGGCTGTGAACATCTCCTTATGAGTTCACCTACACACAGGGTAAAGGAAGCTTCCCTAGTACTTATTATTAAGTACTATTAGTGGGATTAGGATTAGCAGGATCCACCACCCTAGGCACAACTTCCAAAGCCTCAGCCAGCAAGTAGACCTAGACTTAGGGCACATAGAGTCTTCTATTTCCCGCCTTGAACAACAGGTAGATTCCTTAACAGAAGTAGCCCTCCAGAACCAGAGGCCTTGAATTGCTTTTCATAAAGGAGGGAGGATTATGTATAGCCATAGATTATCTGCTGTTTCAGGTCTCCTCATACTTTGGCTTTTGGGATTTCCAGTAGGCCCCTGCATTGTTAACTGTCCAGTTAACTATATAAGGCAAAGAATTAGTGTTGTTAAACTCATGGTACTCCAGTCCCACTATAACCCCTTCCCAATAAATGATGAGTCACAGGTTTAACTCTAGTCACTAGAAAAGGGGGGAATGTAAAATCCAAACTCAAAATGGAGTCACCCTCAAAATGGAGTCACGTATCTGCTAACCTGCTCTTTGTGCTTCTGTGATTAATGCTTTGCTATGCTTGCTTCTCACAGATTTGGTTGGGGGGAGCAAAACCACAGGCTGCCAGACCCCCTGGTCAGTTACCTAAAGTTCCAGGAACTGAAAAGGGATATAGGAGGTGCCCTCACAGTTGAACTGTAAATAACTATAGATTAAATATCTGCCAAATCCTGTTTTTCTGAGTCATGTAGCTAGCCCACCCAAAAATAACCTCTGAAACCCTCACTTTGGGGTCACTCTCTGAAGGAAAGGAGAGCTGACCCCAATCGATAGGCACAAAGGCCAATTTCCTCAATAAACTTTGCTGCTTCTGTTGAGTTGGGCAGAGGTGCAGGTTGGATGCAACACCATGATGGCAATGATAGTGTTATTTTCTTAAAAGTTCCCATCCCAGCACTGCTGCCTTAGGGATTAAGTTTCTAACACTTAAAATTTTGGAGAAAAAAAACCATAGCAACATTTTGTTGTGTATATTTTAACAAGTTAGGATAGCAGTTATATTGTCTTTAAATTTCCAACTAAAGTGATTTATACAACATTAGAATGTGTGTGTTTTGCATTTGAGTGTTTACTTTTGCCAGAGAACTTTATCTTAAAATGTTTTCATGTTTCTAGTTAGCATTTTCCTTAAGCTTGAACTAGCATTTCTTAAAAGCTGTTTACCAACAGACTTTGTATCTGTAAAATGTTTCTTCATTTGTAAAGGATACTGTGGTAGTATTGTTCGGCAATTTGTTTCCTTTAGCCTTTGAATATGCTGTCTTGGCCTAGTTGTTGCTAAAATTGTTAGATCGGAACTACAATTTTATAACTTGTTTCTTTTCCTTTACTGCTTTCAGGACCCTCTTTAACAGCCTGATTATATGAATTGGTGCAATCTTGATTGGATTGAGTCTAAATATCTGATCTTCCTATGCCTTGATGTTTATCTTTCCATAGATTTGGGCAGTTTATTCTTTAAGAAGAGGAGAGAAATAGAAAACCTAAACCCCAATTAATAAATGAGCTCTTGATATTGTCCCATAAATTCCATAGGCTTTCCTACTTGTCTTCTTCCTATGACTGTTTTAAATAACCCATTTAAATTCAGATTCATTCTGCATGATCTGTTCTGTTGTCAAGTACTCTTACATTTTTCATTTTCATTGCATCCTTTACCTCCAGAATTTGTATTAATTTCTAGTTTCGTTTAGCACTTATGATTTTTGAACTGTATCTCTATGTTCTTGAGATTTACTGAACTTTGTATGTACATCAGTTAGTTCCTAGATTTCCATTTGTTCAGAATCAGTTACTGGGAAACTGTTCCTTTGATGGGGATACATCTGTGTTTTCATGTTATATTACATTGCTTTCTGCATTTGATAAAGCAGTTATCTCTTCCAGATTTTATGGACTTTTTGGTGGGAAAAGGCCTTCCTGTGTGTGGAAGTACAAGGGGACTGAATGAGGGCTTCAGAAATTCTGGCAGTGATGGCACCGGAGTGTTGTTTCCATATAGCTGTCACCTGCATTCAGGGTTGATGAGAATTGCATGGAGCCTCAATGGCCAACTCTGAACATCTGCAGAGGCAGTGCTTAGGTCCTTAGTGGTGATGGCTAAGGTCTTCCCAATTTCTTCAGGCAAGTTGTGATTGAGGTGATAATTCTTAGAATTGGTTCCAACCTTGACTGTGGCAGTGGTGCCTGTGGAGACATCAAACATGGCATGCATGGAAGGACTCTGGCTCTGAATTGGCACCCCCTGCTGAGTTGATACTATGTAAAGGATGAGTGCTTGTGAAGGAGCCAGGGATGAAAGGGGTCCTTTTTCTGTGTGGCAGTTGAGCTAGAGACAGCATATACATGTGCAGAAAGACCTTAGGTCTGGTTGTTCCAGTCATTATGGCAGTCTCAGGGCTGGGACTGGACTATAGGCTGGAAGCTGAGCTGGTTTTTGATGTGCAGGTATGTGTAAAGAACTTGGCTCCAGGGTCCAGGAGTTCAACGGGCTTGCTATAGCAAGGGATGTAGTGCCCAAGGTGTGGATGGACACAGTGCAGCCACAGAGCCACAGTCTGTAATGTGGGTACTTGTGGAGTGGCTTAGGAGTTAGGGGCATGCTCAGTTGGGAGAGGTGGCAGCTGTGGTCCTAGATTGGTACAATAGAAGAGTTTATTTGGGGTAATATGTAGCTTAATTTTCTTCTCTGAGATCCTCTAGCAGAAGTAGCTATTGTTTAATTAACAAAAGATGCTGGAGTTTTCTATAGAAGGCTGCTGGGGAACACAGTGGCCCCTGTCATGTGGCCAATACTGATGGTTCCTTTGTTCCTAGCCATCTCCTGGCATTTCTGGTGTACTGATTAGAGATCCTTTGTGTATATTCATTTCTTAGTTTCATTGTGTTGCTACAGATTCTGAAATGGTCCCTTGAAGCAACCTAGTGCCATTTTGGTTTGTAGATGCCTGCTATATTCTACTCCACCTGGTATATTTCTATTTTGGCATCTTAACTTTGTTTTATGTAAAAGATGTCAGTGTCTTATAATGTAGGTAGTGTATTTGAATTTAATATAAGGCACAGCCACCTTGCTATTATAGGTACTGTTGGTGGACAAACAGCATTAGCATCACCTACAAACTTGTTAGGAATGAAGAATCTCATGCTTCCCCCAGTCCTACAGAGTCAGATGCTGCATTTTAAAACAAGCACATTATTAAACACCTTTATATACACTTTCAATGAACAGTATATATATATGTATCTGTTTATAATTTTGTGCAAAGTTAGAAAAATTATGATTATAACAATTTTTTTCAATTTGCCTCAACAAAAGTTTTCAGTGAACAGTGTGTATAGCTTCTGAAAATTTGTTTTTTTCTGTTATGTTTGATAACATGTATTAAAATGTAATTTTTGAGAAAAAAAAATAACAGAAGCCCAACTGCAAAACTATTCATCTCATGGTTTAAAGAATTCATTGACAAACTTTAGAGATCTCTAAAGCACATGTTCATCTCCCGTTTGATCAGAAACTTCTAGGATGGGTAGAATTTAGGTGATTGATTCCAGTCTAGAATGTAATTAAGTACCTTTACTTTCCATTTAGTACTTGAGTGTTTTCTCCTCTCTAAATCCCCCATGAAGTTAAGCATTAAGGAATCATGTTCAATTAACAATGTTGACTTTTAGATAACATAAGTACAAAAATATTTCATTATTAAGTACCAAACCTGTTGTATTTGGCTTAAGCTGTTGGTAGAACCAATAGTTGTTTACGGCTCTAAGAATTATTTTCCTGAAGCCAAGACAGTAACATCCTAACTGCACTAAGTTATAAAACTAAATAGATGATTTACAACTGTCTTATCTGAACTAGTTGATGTATGCATCCAAATATTAAGCCTTAATGTAGGAGATTTTAAATTTGATGGCATCCTTGTACTCAAGGATCACATGATCAGAGCAACAGGACAACATGGCAGATGATCAAATGTGAGGGATCAGCAAAGATAACTCAAATACTATAGCTAGAGCCTCTCCATCTCTCAGAACCCAATTCTTAATAGCCCTAATTCCCTCTTATGTTATGTACTTGGTGAGGACAGACTGCACTTAGACTCTGGACTGATGCCTTACTTATTTCTAGTTCCCTGACACCGACTAGCTTTTCTATTATTTCTAAGCTCCTGCCATTGCCAGTAACATCACCAAAATTAAAGTTGTTGTGTGGATAAGAATCTTAAAGACATCTGGGTTCTTCATCATAGTCAGAAAGTAACTGTTAGGTCCACTTGGGAGTTCGCATCTTCTTGTAGCATGGGCTGCAGGGAATGAAGCTGCAGATGGTCCATGCAGATGTGGGCTGCAGGGACATAAGCGGCGGGCAGGCCATGCCAACACAGGCTGCAGCGACCCAAGTGGCAAGCAGCCTGCATGCACAAAGGAGCACAGATTGTGTGGCATGGCTGCCCCCAGTGCTGCTGGAGGCCGGGAACAGCACAGCGAGCAGCCCGCATGGGCAGAGGAGCAGCAGGCCCAGTGCTGATACCTAAGCAGGGACCAAGGAAAAAAAAAGACCCTGATGTCAGCAGGATGCCCTGACCAATACCAGGGGGTACAGGACTCTAGGTACCCTCCTCTTTCTGCCTCAAGCCCTTCTGTTCCAGCCTTAAGCCTTCCCCTTCCTGACCAGGTCCTTTAAATTCTCTGTACCGCAAAACACACGTGCATTTCTCCCATTGGGCCCTGTTGAGCGGGAGTTCGCCCCAGGACTGTACTTTTCAAATAAAGCTTCCCCAGTTTTACCTCCTTTGGTCATCTGGCTTTATAGTTGGTGCTTGCCCAGTGGTTTTATTTTATCTCCTTTGGTCTTACAATAACCAGTTTAATCTGTCAACAAAAAAATTAAATGTTCAAAAAGTGAGAATTTAGTGTTAATGACAGCTATTTTCTAAATGGCAGATTTCTGCTTCCTTCTAGTTCTAATGTTACAGAAGTAACATGATTGTAAGTACACTTATCAGTAAAATTAATTAAATTTAGAGGCTTTGGAAATTTGTTAGTGATTCACATAATACTGTGCTGTGCCATAATGCTGTGCCAGACTAAATATTTAATAGAATGCCATTTTGTGGAAACTCGAATAGGTAGTTTCCAGGTAGTTTTTAATGCATAGATCCTCTAATGCAGAATAGCTGTCCAAGTGGCTTTGGATTGACCCAGTTCTTCCCCTTTGCTTGCTTGTAGTTCTGAAGTATAACTATGATGTGCTGTAATGTCTTGATAAGGACTTGCCCATCTAGGTTGTTTCAACCCCCTTTAGGAACAGGATGTTCTTCAATGTTCTAGCCCAGCGAGTCATGTTGCCCCAAGGTATTAAATCCAGGTTAGGCTGCTTTCTGGGGTCTTTCATCTGTGGCAAAAGTCGGGGGCACACAGATAAGACTCAGCCCCAGTCAGCTCCTGAGCCTTATAGGAGGGGACCAGCTGGTTATGACTTAAGCTTGTTATCCCTTACAGATAGGCAGCAAGGGACAAATGTGTCAAGTATGAGTGTTCTGGTCTCACAAACTTGGGGTCATAGAACTAGTAGTGTCTTGTTAATACTGGAAAATACAACTATCAAAAAGAAACCCCGGGGCTGGGGTTATGGCGCAGTGGTAGCGTGCTTGCCTAGCACGCAGGAGGGACTGGGTTCGATCCTCAGCACCACATAAAAATAAAATAAAGATATTGTGTCCACCTACAACTAAAAAATAAATATTTAAAAAAAATAAAGAAACCTCAACATAGAAAAAACATGCAGAAGTGTTTAAAGACTTATAAATCCTAAAATAGCCTTATTGGATTAATGAAAATTATTACATTTGAACAATATCTGGTACATACTTAGTGCCACTACATGTCACCAAGAAAAGAAAACCTTTAGTGGCCCCTTTAAGGAACTCCAAATATACTTAAGTATTACTAGAAATGTGACATATTTTATATACTTTATATAGATACGTATTTTCTCAGGATACAGATAAGCAGTACATGTAAATACTGAAATTTCCACAAGTTTGTATTACCAAAACCAGAAGCAAAAACCTAAGGCAAAGCAGAAATTGAGGCGATGTGTTCATTACTTCAATATCTGAGGAAATATTTTTGAACAACTTAGAAATAGAAAGCCTGTTAAATATTTTGGCAATAATTTTTAAAAAATGGCAACTTGCCAAATGTCATGATATTTAAGTGAAGGTATAATTTAACATTTGACCAAGATTTTGGATACATTTAAATTTTCTCCAAGAGTTTAGTAAAATAATTGTAGACTTTATTTGCAAAATTACTTTGCTCCAAAGTTTAGTGAAAAAAAGAAGCTAAGTCATAGAAAGTTCAGAAACTTATCTAAATTGTTATTTGAAAATAAGGCAAATCTGGGACTCAGAAAGCCAAGACTTTTTTACTGTATCATTTTAAAAATATTTTTATGTATAATTTGTTTATTCTATTTAGGTTTACATGATAGCAGAGTGCATTTTGATTCATTGTACACAGCACAACTTTTCATTTCTCTGGTTGTATGTGATGTATGACCACATGTATGTTGTGATTCTACATAAAGCTAGGGCTATGATGTCTATCATATTCCATTATTTTTTTCATATTTGTTCTATTTAGGCTTACATAACAGAGTGCAATTTGATTCATTGTACATAGAGGATAACATCAATTCTCTAGTTGTTAGTTGTATAGAATTACCATATATGCAGTCATACATAAAGTTAGGGCTATGATGACCATCATATTCCACCACTTTTACTGTCCCTATGCCCCCTCCCCCCTTACACCCCTGTGAACAGAGTTCCACCATCGTTCCCATGACCTTCCCCACATTATGGATCAGCATCCACTTAACGAGTACATTTGGCATTTGGTTTTCTGAGATTGGCTTACTTCACTTAGCATGATATTCTCCAACTCCATTTATCTGCAAATACCATAATTTTATTCTCTTTTATTGATGAGTAATATTCCATTGTGTATATATACCACAGTTTCTTTATCCAGTCATCTATTGAAGGGCATCTAGGTTGGTTCCACAGTTTAGCTATTGTGAATTGAGCTGCTATAAACATTGAAGTGGCTGTGTCACTGTAGTATGCTGTTTTTCAGTCTTCTGGGTATAGACCGAGGAGTGGGATAGCAGGCTCAAATGGTGGTTTCATTCCAAGTTTTCTAAGGAATCTCCATATTGCTTTCCAGGTTGGTTGTACCAATTTGCAGTTCCACTAGCAATGTATGAGCGTGCCTTTCCCTCACAACTTCGCCAACGCTTATTGTTGTTTGTATTCTTGATAATTGCCATTCTGACTGGTGTGAGATGAAATCTTAGGGTAGTTTTGATTTGCATTTCTCTGATTGCTAGAGATGAACATTTTTTCATGTCTGTTGATTGATTGTATATCATCTTCTGTGAAGTTTGTGTTCAGCACTTTGGCCCATTTATTGATTGGGTTGTTAGTTTTTTTGGTGTTAAGCTTTTTGAGTTCTTTATATATCCTGGAGATTAGTGCTCTATCGAATGTGTGTGTGGCAAAGATTTGTTCCCAGAATGTTGGCTCTGTTCACTTCATTGATTATTTCTTTCGCTGAGAAACAGCTTTTTAGTTTGAATCCATCCCATTTGTTGATTCTTGATTTTACTTCTTGTGCTCTAGGAGCCTTGTTAAGGAAGTATGGTCCTAATCTGACATGATGAAGATTTGGGCCTTTATTTTCTACTATTAGGCATTGGGTCTCTGGTCTGATTCCCAGGTCCTTGATCCACTTTGAGTTGAATTTTGTGCATGGTGAGAGATAGGGGTTTAGTTTCAATTTGCTGCATATGGATTTCCAGTTTTCCCAGCACCATTTGTTGAAGAGGCTATCTTTTCTCCAGTGTACATGTTTGGCTCCTTTATCTAGTATGAGGTAACTGTATGTAAGAGGGTTCATCTCTGTGTCTTCTATATCATTGGTCTACATGTCTATTTTGGTGCCAGTACCATGTTTTTGTTACTATAGCTTTGTAGTATAATTTAAGGCCTGGTATTGTGCTTCTTGCTAAGGATTGCTTTGGTTATTCTGGGTCTCAGTCTTCCAAATGAATTTCATGATTGCCTTTTCTATAAGGAATGATGTTGGGATTTTAATTGGGATTGCATTGAATCTATAGCACTTTGGGTAGTATGGCCGTTTTGACAATATTGATTCTGCCTATCCAGGAGCATGGGAGATTCCATCTTCTAAGGTCTTCCTCAATTTCTTTCTTCAGTGTCTTGTAGTTTGCGTTGTAGAGGTGTTTTACCTCTTTTGTTAAATTGATTCCAAGGTATTTTATTTTTTTTGAGGCTATTGTGAATGGGATAATTTTCCTACTTTCTCTTTCAGAGGGGTTTTCACTGATGTATAGAAATGCAATTGATTTGTGGGTGTTGATTTTATATCCTGCTACTTTGCTGAAATCATTAAAAGTTTTCTGGTAGAATTTTTTGGATCCTCTAAGTATAGAATCATGTTGTCTGCAGATAATGATTGAGTTCTTTTCTGATTCATATCCCTTTAATTTTTTTCATCTGTCTGATTGCTCTGATTAGTGTTTCAAGGACTATGTTGAATAGCAGTGGTGAGAGAGGGCATCCCTGTCTAGTTCCTGTTTTCAGAGGGAATAATTCCATTTTTTCTCCATTTAGGATGATGTTGGCCTTGGGTTTAGCACAGATAGTTTTTACAAAGTTGAGGAATGTTCCTACTATCCCAAATTTTTCTAGTGTTTTGAGCATAAAAGGGTTTTGTATTTTGTCAAATGCCTTCTCTGCATCGATTGACACAATTATATGATTCTTTAAGTCTACTGATGTGATGTATTACGTTAATTGGTTTCTATATGATGAACCAACCTTGCATCCCTGGAATGAACCCCACCCGATCATGGTACACTATTTTTTGATATGTTTTTGTAGTGATTTGCCAGAATTTTGAGAATTTTTGCATCTATGTTCATCAGGGATATTGGTCTGAAGTTTTCTTTGACGTGTCTGTCTGGTTTTGGAATCAGGGTGATACTTGCCTCATTGAATGAGTTTGGAAGGGTTCCCTCTTTTTCTATTTCATGAAATAGTTTGAGGAGTATTGGTTAATCTTTGAAGGTCTTGTAGACCTCAGCTGAGTGTAAGCTCTAAAATTACAAAATGAGAATTTTGAAATTGTCAATTTCTTGGATTTGACTCAAAGTATAGGCATCAAAAATAGATATATTGCACTTTAAGATTTAAAAGGCTTTTTGTTCCAAAAACACTGAGAGTAGAAAGGCAGCTTACAGAATAGGAGAAAGTATGTTCAAATCATACATCTGATGAGCTATAACTATGCAGAAAACAGATAATTCCTACAACTTAATTTCCCAAAAATCCAGTGTACAAATGGGCAAAGGGGCCAGTTGTGGGTGCTTGCCTGTAATCCCAGCATGGCAGGAGGTTAAGGCAGGACAATTGCAAATTTGAAGCCACCTTCAGCAACTTAAAGACCTCTCTCAAAGGGGTTGGATCTGAGGATGACCTGGTGGTATATACCTAAAGGATTTAAAAATCAGCATACTTCAGTGATGCAGCCAGAACATCTACAGCAGCTCAATTCACAATAGCTAAGCTATGGAGCCAATGTAGGTGCGCTTCAACAAATGGATAAATGGAATGGAGTATTATTATATATAGTATTGAGTATTGTTATGTATAGTATTGAGTATATTATACACAATGGAGTATTATTCAGCCATTATGTTTCTATGACATTTACCACTAAGGTGGATGGAACTGGAGACTATCAAGCTAAGTGAAGTAAGTCAATCCCAAAACACCAAAGGTTGAATGTTTGCTGATGTGTGGAAGCTAACCCACAATAAGGGAAGAGGCGGGAAGAATAGTTCAGTATATTAGACAAAGAGGAGTGAAGGGAGGTGGGGGAAAGAGAAAAGACAGTGGAAATGAATCTGACAATTTTCTTATGGTACCCGAGATTGACCTCAGGGGCTCTCAACTACTGAGCCACATCCCCAACCCTATTTTGTATTTTATTTAGAGACAGGGTCTCACTGAGTTGCTTAGAGCCTCACTTTTGCCGAGGCTGGCTTTGAACTGGTGATCCTCCTACATCAGCCTCCTGAGGCGTGTACCACTGTGCCTGGCAAGAATGGTGTCTTCATTTAAATTCCATGCTTGTATAATTATATAAAAATGGATTCTACTGTCATGTATGTTTGAAAGAACCAATAAAAAAGAACATTCAGAGGTAAAAGAATTAGTTGTAACCTAATCAATGGTTTATTCCATCGACATGGAATAACTTGGCAACTATAGGCAGGTCGGTGTGGCTACAGGAGCTCGGTCACTGGGGGTGTGCCTTTGGAGCTTATATTTTGACACTCATGAGTGGGGCTCTGCTCCCTGTTGCCATGTCCATGTTTCCTCTGGCATGCCCTTCTACCATGATGTTCTGTCTCACCTTGGATCCAGAGCTAGGGAATTGGCCATCTACGAACTGAGACCTCAAGCTGAGTGCCAAATAAACTTCTCTACATTGTTCTTGAAAGGTTTTTTGGTCACAGCAATGGAAAAACTGACTAAAACAGCTTCTGAGTTCAATCCCCAGTACTGCCCCCACACAAAAGAAAAAAAAAGTGGTCAGAAGGACAAGATATTTCTCCAATTCTCCAGAATATACAAATGGAAATGTGCTCAACATGACCAATCACTAGGGAAATGCAAATCAAAAACAGATGCTATTTCATATCTATTAGGATTGCTATTATCAAAAAATCAGAAAAGAAGTGCTAGATGAATGTGGAAAATTGTGATCCTGTATTTTGTTGGTGGGAATTCAAGAGTGTAGTTTCTGTGAAAAATAGTATAGTTCCTAGACCAATTACACAATTATCACAATCTTTACCTAACCCAACCTTGGTATCTTCCACATTGCTCCTAGTATCACCTTGTGAACCTCAAGTCAGGATCACTGTCTTTACGTAGTCTGTTAGAACTAGCTCAGACTAACGATGCAGGCCTGTGCAGGACTCCCACCTCGACCCAATGTATTCTGGAGACTACAGGTGAGAGGTGACTGAGGGACAACAATTAGATCATCTAGTGGAGGTTCTCTGTAGGAAGAGGGGATGTCAGTAGGATTTGATCTCAGGAAGAGCTGTTGGGATGTGTTCTGTGAAAGCCCACTTTCTTCCTCAGAACCATGACAGTTAGGAAGCCCTAAGACCAGTCATAGAACTTAACACTTTCATATTAGAGGGTAATGTTTGTTGTATAGATGTTTTCTACAATTATCCACTGGATCCCCCGGGCCTCCTTCAAATCCTGTGAGGTTGGAAGAACTG
>CM053399.1:52458621-52500618 GCA_028644305.1 Xerus rutilus | reverse complement strand
ATCTGTGGTAGTCCATTTTGTGCTGCTATAACAGAATACTCGAGACCAGACGATTTATGAAGAATGGCAATTCTTTTGCCTCATGTTTCTGAAGGCTATGGCCAAGATCAAGGGGCCCATCAATGAGGGCTTTGCTGTATCATAATATGACAGAATGCATCAAGTAGTAAGAGTATACATGCAACAGTGAGCAGAGGGCCAAGTCTGCCTTTATAGTCAGTCCCATGATAGTAATTAATTTCTTTAAAGTTCCCACCTCTCAACACTGCTGCATTAGGGATTAAGTTTCTAACACTTAAAATTTTGGGGAAAGAACCATAACATTTTGTTGTGTATATTTTAACAAGTTATGATAGCTATATTTTGTCTTTAAACTTCCAACTAATGTGATTTACATAACATTAGAATGTGTGTTTTGCATGAGTATTTACTTTTGCCAGTGAACTTTTTAAAATATGAAGTTACTAGTTAGTAGCATTTTCCTTAAGCTGATGGAACTAGCATTTCTTAAAAGCTCATGTTTACCAACAGACCTGTATCTGTCAAATATTTCTTCATTTGTACAGGATACAAATGTGGTACTATTGTTTGGCAATTTGTTTCCTTTAGCCTTTGAATATGTTGTCTGGCCTGGTTGTTTCTGAAATTGTTAGATTGGAACTACACTTATGTAACTTGTTTTTCCCTTTGCTGCTTTCAGGACCCTCTTTAACAGCCTGATTATATGAAGTGGTGCAATCAGATTGGATTGAATCCAAATATCTGATCTTCCTATACCTTGATCTTTTCATAGATTTGGGCATTTAAATTTCTCTCTTCTTGAACTTTAAAAAATGAGCTCTTGATATTGTCCCATAAATTCTATACGCTTTCCTACTTGTCTTTTTCCTATGACGGTTTAAGTAACCTATTTAAATTCAGACTCATTCTGCACAATTCGTTCTGCTGTCAAGTACTTATATTTTTCATTTTCATTGCATCCTTTAAGTCCAGGATTTGTATTAATTTGTAGTTTGGTTTAGCACTTATGATTTTTGAAGTCTTTTCTTGAGATTTACTGAACTTAAAACTCTCTATGTACGTCAGGTAGTTTCTAGCTTTGCATTTGTTCAGGCTCAGTTACTGGGAAATTGTGTTCTTTTGGTGGCGACACATCTGTGTTTTCATGTTTGTTATATTACATTGCTTTCTGCATTTGATAAAGCAGTTATCTCTTCGATTTTATGGACTTTTTTGGTGGGAAAAGGCCTTCCCGTGTGTGGAAGTACAAGGGGACTGAATGAATGGGGTTCAGAAATTCTGGCAGTGACGGCACGGGAGTGTTGTTTCCATATAGCTGTCACTTGTGTTCAGGGTTGATGAGAATTGCATGGAGCCTCAATGGCCAACTCCGGACATCTGCAGAGGTAGTGTTCGGGTCCTCAGTGGTGATGGCTAAGGTCTTCCCAATTTCTTCAGGCAAGTTATGATTGAGGTGATAATTCTTAGAATTGGTTCCAACCTTGACTGTGGCAGTGGTGCCTGTGGAGACATCAAGCATGGCATGCATGGAAGGACTCTGGCTCTGGGTCTGAACTGGTAATGCTGAATTGGCACCCTCTGCTGAGTTGATACTATGTAAAGCATGAGTGCTTGTGAAGGAGCCAGGGGGAGCACAGCTGTGCAAAGGGGTCCAGTGGCTCCGGGGCCTGTTTCTCTGTGGCAGTTGAGCTAGAGACAGCATATATACGTGTAGAAAGACCTTAGGTGTGGGTGTTCCAGTGGAAGCTAGGTCATTATGGGTGCCTCAATGCTGGGACTGGACTATAGGCTGGAAGCCAAGCTGGTTTTTGATGTGCAGGTATGTGTAAAGAACTTGGCTCCAGGGTCCAGGAGTTCAATGGGCTTGCTATAGCAGTGGACGTAGTGCCCGAGGTGTGGATGGACACAGTGCAGCCACAGAGCCACAGTCTGTAATGTGGGTACTCGTGGAGTGGCTTAGAAGTTAGGGGCATGCTCAGTTGGGAGAGGTGGCAGCTGTGGTCCTAGATTGGTACAATAGAAGAGTTTATTTGGGGGTAATATATGTAGCTTAATCTCCATCTCTGGGATTCTCTAGGAGAAATAGCTATTGTTTAAGTGGCAAAGGATGCTGGAGTTCTCTATAGAAGGCTGCTGGGGAACACAGTGGCCCTTGTCATGTGGCCAATACTGATGGCTCCTTTGTTCCTAGCTATCTCCTGGCATTTCTGGTGTACTGATTAGAGATCCTTTGTGTGTATATTCATTTCTTAGTTTCATTGTGTTGCTACAGATTCTGAAATGGTCCCTTGAAGCAACCTAGTGCCATTTTGGTTTGTAAGTGCCTGCTATATTCTACTCCACCTGGTATATTCTATTCTGCCATCTTAACATTGTTTTATGTAAAAGATGTCAGTGTCTTATAATGTAGGTAGTGTATTTGAATTTAATATAAAAACAGAAGCCCAACTGCAAAATTATTCATCTCATGGTTTAAAAGAATTCATTGACAAACTTTAGAGATCTTTAAAGCACATGTTCATCTCCCATTTGATCAGAAACTTCTAGGATGGGTAGATTTTAGATGATTGATTCCAGTCTAGAATGTAATTAAGTACCTTCTCTTTCCATTTAGTACTTGAGTGTTTTCTCCTCTCTAAATCCCCCATGAAGTTAAGCATTAAGGAATTGTTATATTCAAGTAACAATGTCAACTTTTAGATAAGTACAAAAATATTTCATTGTTAATAAGTACCAAGCCCATTGTATTTGGCTTGAGCCGTTGGTAGAACCAATAGTTGTTTATAGCTCTAAGAATTTTCCTGAAGCCAAGACAATGACACCCTAGCTGCATTAATTTATAAACTAAATAGATTTTCAACTGTCTTATCTGAACTAGGTGATGCATTCATCCAAATATTAGGCCTTAATGTAGGTGGTTTTAAATTAGATGGCATATATGTACTCAAGGATCACATGATCAGATCAACAGGACAACATGGCAGATGATCAAATGTGAGGGATCAGCAAAGATACTCAAATGCTACATTTAGAGTCCATCTCTTCGAACCCAATTCTTAATAGCCCTAATTCCCTGTTATGTCATGTACTTGGTGAGGACAGACTGCACTTAGACTCTGGACTGATGCCTTACTTATTTCTAGTTCCCTGACACCGACTAGCTTTTCTATTATTTCTAAGCTCCTGCCATTGTCAGTAACATCACCAAAATGGAAGGTGGTGTGGGGACATAAGAATCTGAGAAAGACCTCTGGGTCTATCAGAAAGTAACTAGTTTAATCTGTCAAAAAAATTAGATGTTCAAATACTAACAGCTGTGGTTAACACTAAATTTTCTAAATGGCAGATTTCTGCTTCCTTCTAGTTCTAATGTTACACAAGTAGCATGATTGTAAAAGAACACTTAATAAAATGATTAAGTTTAGAGGCAATGGAAATTTGTTAGCAATCCAAACACCTGCTGTACCAGATTAACTATTTAGTAGAATGCCATTTTGTGGCAACTGGAGTAGGTTGTTTCCAGGTAGTTTCTAATGCATAGATCCTCTAATGCAGAATAGCTCTCCAGGTGGCTTTGGATTGACCCCGTTCTTCCCCTTTGCTTGCTTGTAGCTCTGAAGTATAACTGACGTGCTGTAATGTCTTGATAAGGACTTGCCCATCTAGGTTGTTTCAACCCCTCTTAGGAACAGGATGTTCTTCAATGTTCTAGCCCAGCGAGTCACATTGCCCCAAGGTATTAAATCCAAGTTAGGCTGCTGTCTGGGGCCTTTCATCTGTGGCACCATTTGGGGCCACACAGATAAGACTCAGCCCCAGTTAGCTCCTGAGCCTTATAGGAGGGGACCAGCTGGTTATGACTTAAATTTGTTGTCCCTTGCTGCCTATATGTAATGGACAAAAGTGTCAAGTATGAGTGTTCTGGTCTCACAAATGGAGTCATAGAACTAGAGTCATTAATACTGGAAAATACAACTATAAAAAAAGCCTTGAACACTTTTGCATGTTTTTTGCATATTTTAGGATTTAAGTATTGGATTAATGAAAGTTACATTTGAACAATATCGTACATATTAAGTGCCACTACATGTCACCAAGAAAAGAATCTTTAGTGGTCACTTTCCAAGGAGTTCCATCTGACTACACTTATTACTAGAAATGTGGCATATTTTATTTACATTCTCAGGATACAGATAAGCAGTATGTGTTGTAACTACTGAGATTTCCACAAGTTTGTAACAAGAATTCTGTTACAAACTGATCCTGTTGCATTACCAAAACCAGAAGCAAAAACCTAAAGGCAAAGCAGAAATTGAAGCAATGTGCTTATTATTTCAACATATTTTTGAACAATTTAGAAATAGAAATCTTGTTAAATATTTTGGCAATAATTCTTAAATGAGAACTTGCCAAATGTCATGAAATTTTTTTTTAAGTGAAGTTTTAACATTTGACAAGAATTTTGGATTTTCTCCAAGTTCAGTAAAATGTAGACTTTACAAAATTACTTTGTTCAAGTTTAGTGAAACAAAGAGGCTGTCATAGGAAGTTCAGAAACTTATCTAAATTCTTATTTAAAAAGGCAAATCTGGGACTCAAAGCCAAGCCCTTTTTTGTTTCATTTATGTTTAATTTTTAATTTATTCTATTTAGGTTTACATGATAGCAGAGTGCATTTTGATTCATTGTACAGATGGAACACAACTTTTCATTTCTCTGGTTGTATGTGATGAATCACAACATACATGCAGTCATACATAAAACTAGGGCTATGATGTCCATTGTATTCTACCATCTTTACTGTCTCCTGCCCCCTCCCATCCCTGTGACCAAAGTTCCTCCATTCTTCCCGTGTCCTCCCCCACATTACGGATCAGCATACACTTATCAATGTGTATGCTCGGCATTTGGTTTTCTGAGATTGGCTTGCTTCACTTAGCATATTCTCCAACTCCATTTACCTGCAATGCCATTTTATTCTCTTATTGCTGAGTAATATTCCATTGTATATGTATACACCAGTTTCTTTATTCATTCATCTATTGAAGGGCATCTAGGTTGGTTCCAAGGTTTAGCTATTGTGAACTGAGCTGCTATGAACATTGAAGTGGCTGCGTCACTGTAGTATGCTATTTTTAAGACTTCTGGGTATAGACCAAGGAGTGGGATAGCTGGGTCAAATGGTGGTTCCATTTTAAGTGTTCTAAGGAATCTCCATACTGCTTTCCAGATTGCTGGTGGAACTGCAAATTGGTGCAACCATTGTATGAGCATGCCTTTTCCTCCCACAACCTTGCCAACACTTGTTTGTATTCTTGACAATTGCCATTCTGACTGGTGCGAGATAAAATCTTAGGGTAGTTTTGATTTGCATTTCTGATTGCTAGAGATGTTGAACATTCTCATATGTCTGTTGATTGATTGTATATCTGTGAAGTTTCTGCTCAGCTCCTTTGCTCATTTATTGATTCGGTTGTTTTGGTGTTAAGATTGAGTTCTTTATATATCCTGGAGATATATAAATGTGATGGATTATGTTAATTTCCATATGTTGAACCAACTTTGCATCCCTGGATTGAACCCACTCGATCATTGTGCACTATTTTTGATGTTTTTGTATGCAATTTATGCAATTTGCCAGAATTGAGAATTTTTGCATCTATGTTCATCATGGATCTTGGTCTGAAGTTTTCTTTGATGTGTCTGGTTTTGGAATCAGGGCGATACGTCAGAAAAGGAGGGAATCCTTCCAAACTCATTCATGAAATAGTTTAAGGAGTATTGGTATTAGTTCTTTGAAGGTCTTATAGAACTTGGCTGAGAATTCATCAACCTGGGCTTTTCTTGGTTGGCAGGCTCTTGATGGCATTTATCTCCTTGCTTGAAATCGATCTGTTTAAGTTGTGTATGACCTCTTGATTCAGTTTGGGTAGGTCATATGCCTCTAGAAATTTGTTGGTGTCTTCAGGGTTTTCTATTTTACTGGAGTATAAAGATTTTCAAAATAGTTTCTATTTATTCTCTAATTTAGTAGTGTCTGTCATGATATTTCCCTTTCATCATGATTTTAGTAATTTTTTCTCCTTTTTGTTAGGGTGGCTAAGGGTTTGTCAGGTTTAATTTTTTTATTTTTTCAAAGAACCAGCTTTTTGTCAGTTTTTTGAATTGTTTCAGTTTCATTGATTTCAGCCCTTGTAGGAGCACTCCCCATACCTTCAACCCCTCCCTTCCTTCTTTTCCCATTCTATGCTGATGAACCGCAGGCCCAGCAGAACATGCCTCATTGGTTGTAGTCTCGGGATTTGTCTGAGGACCGTATATAAGCTTCTGTACTTCCTGGAATAAGCGGGTTCTGTGTCTCGCTCTGGCAGAGCGGTCAGTCTTACCTACCCCTAGAGTCTGGGTGGAGTGACTCCACAGACTGTCACCCCAAAACCCCACTTCGTCTTCCCTGAAGACCCCTTTTTGTCTCTTGGGACCCCAACTTATCTAGCAGACCCAAGGCATGACTTAAAACAGTAAGCCCTGATTTTAATTATTTCCTATTTCTTTTGGTGTTGGTTTGTTCTTTTTCTAAGACTTTGAGATGCAAAGTCAAGTCATTTGTTGACTTCTTCTTCTTTTAGTGAGCTTAATGCAATGAACTTTCCTCTTAGCACTGCCTTCATGGTGTCCCAGAGATTGATATGTTGTATCAGTTTTTACCTCTAAGAATTTTCTCTTCCCTTATGTCTTCTGTTATCCATGCATCATTCAATAGCATATTGTTTAGTTTCCAGGTGTCGGAATAGTTTCTATTTTTTAATCTGTCATTGATTTCTAATTTTATTCCATTGTGGTCAGATAGCAAATACAAAAAGATACTACCCTGAATCCTAAGTCTGGACTTGTGACATAACATGATCTATTTTGGAAAATGACCCATGTGCTGCTGAGAAAACAGTGTTCTATCCAAACACACTTAAGTTATTGATTTGAGTTCTGTGGTTTTAGTTTTTGTTTGGAAAAAATCTATCCAGTGGTGAGAGCTGTGTTAAAGTCATCAAGCATTGTGTTGTGGTCTATTTGATTCTTGTATTTAAGAAGGATTTGTTTGACATATGTAGAATCCCCATTGTTTGGGGCATAGATATTTATGATTGTTATGTCTTGATGTATGAGTCCCTTAAGTATGAAATGACTTATCCCTTTTCAGCTTTGGTCTGAAGTCCACTATCTTAGGATGGAAACTCCTGCTTGTTTACTCATCCATGTGAATGATGTTTTTTCCTCCACCCTTTCACTTTCAGTCTGTGGATGTCTTTTCCTGTGAAGTGTGTCTCTTGAAGGCAGCATATTGCTAGGATTAAAAAACAACCCCGTCTGTCAGTCTGTCTTTTAATTGGTGCATTTAAGCCACTCACATTCAGGGTTATTGAAAAATGCTTTGTAGTCCCGGTCATTTGGGTTTTTTTGGCTTTTACCTTGACTCAGTTTCTCTAATTGCATGCCCCCCCTTTAGTGTTGTTGTTCTTCTCATTTTCTTCTCCTGGAATATTTTGCCGGGAATGCTGTGTAGTGCAGGTTTTCTTGCTGAGAATTCTTTTAACTTTTATCATGGAAGGTTTTTGTTTCAAATCTGAAGCTCAGTTTGCTGGATGCAGGATTCTTGGTTGGCATCCATTTTCTTTCAGGGCTTGAAATATGTTGTTCCATGATCTCCTGGCTTTTAGAGTCTGGGCTGAAATATGCTGAGATCTGAATTGGTCTCCCCTTATATGTAATCTGGTTCTTCTTGCTGCCTTTAAAATTCTATCCTTATTCTGTATGTTGGGCATTTTCATTATAATGTGCCTTGGTGTGGATCTGTTTTAGTTTTGTACGTTTGGTGTCCTGTAAGCCTCTTGTGTTTGATTTACCACTTCATTCTTCATGTTTGGGAAATTTTCTGGTATTTCATTGAAGAGATTGTGCTTTCCTTTGGGTTGAAATTCTGTGCCTTCTATCCCGATAAATCTTAGATTTAGTCTTTTGATGCTGTCTCATAATTCTTGTATGTTCTGTTCATGATTTCTTTAAGATTATATATCTTGTCTTTATTCAAGGTTTTGTCTTCCAGGTGATCTAGTCTGCTGGTGATGCTTTCTATTGAGTTTATTTGGTTTGTTTCCTTCATCAAGAATTTGATTGTTCTCCCCCACCCCAATCTCTACCTCTTTCTTAATCTTTATTTTGTATTTGTTCTCTTATCTCTTTGTTAGAGTGGCCAATGGTTGCCTTTATTTGCTTTCCTATTTCTTTGCTCAATTTTTGCCTGTGTTTGCTTGCTTATGTCATTCTTTAATTTGCAAATCATTTTAATTATGTACATTCTGAATTCTGACATTTCATCAACTGTTGTCAGTGGATTCTATTACTGTGGTATCAAGTTATTTGGGGCGCTCTACTCCTTTGTTTTATGTTGATTATCTTCCTTTCTTTCAATGCTGATCTGGAGGTATTGCGGCTTCTATCCTATACTCTTGTATTGACACTACGGATTACCTGTATCTCACCTTTGAGTTACTTCTGGTCCCCAATAGATGGGCACTACTGCCACTAGAGTTGGTGGCAGTGGTAGACGTATCTCAAGAGGTCAGTGGGAATGGTCTTGGCTGGGTTCCCGTGGTGGTCCCTCAGTGTGGTTTTGGGCCCTCTTGTGCTCCTACCAGTCTGCAGGAACTCTGGAGTGGACCTGGGGGCGGGCCCAGGCCTCACTTAGGCAGTGTATCAAGTAGGAGTATATGTGCGCCCCTTACCGTGGGTGTGGACTCCCCTGTGGCTAGTGGCTAACAGTCTCTGGTCTGCCTTTAGCTGGAAATCCGCAAGGGTGTTTTTGGGCCCTCTCTTGCACTACCCCTGGGTCCGCAGGAACCCTAGAGTGGAACTGGGGGTGGCTCCAGGCCTCACTTGGGCTGGGTTTCAGGCAGGGGTCTCTGCAGGTGACTCTTACCATGGATGTTGCCTCCCCTGTGGCTGGAGGCTAGCAGACCCTGGTTTGCCTTTGGCTGGGCTCTTGTGGGATCCCTTAGGGTGCCTTTGGGCCCTCTGTTGTGCTTCTACTGGGTCCACAGGAATTTGACCACTTTTGTATATTGTTGCCCCAAGTGGTTATTAAGGTTGTTTAAGAACTTTTGGGAAGTAGTAAGCTCCTGCCATTGCCAGTAACAAAGAAGTACTTGAAGTAGATAAAAATGGCTATACCGAGCTTAACGGTCTATGATCCTGATAAGGCTCTCATTTTGGCAACCATGATGCCCATCTTAAGCAGCCCTTTATAATCCCTGAATTCATTATTAGCCATTATACCTACATCTCAAAACCACTCAGCTTTGAGGTGCTGTCTATTGTGAGGAACGAACCTAGCTCCTACACAATTTCAATATTGGTGGGGAATAGGATTACTTCACTGACAGGGATGAGCAGTGATAGTGCCTCACTATATCTAAGCCAAAGGTCTAATGATTGACAAACTTCAAACTGCTTTAAGGAAAATGTTGGAAAAGATGAAGGGAAAATTACTATACATTGTTGGGACTGCATGTTTGTAAAGTCACTATGGAAATCAGTATGAAGATTCCTCATAAGGATAGGAATAGAACCATATGACCCAGCTATTCCATTACTTGATATTTATCCTAAAGAACCAAACTCAGCATATGATGTCTGTAGTACAATTCACAATTGTCAGGCAATGGAATGAGCCCACGTACTCATTGACAGATGAAAATGGTACACACTGGAGTATTAGTCAGACCAAAATTATGGCATTTGTTGGTAAAAATGGAGATCATGCTAAGTGAAGGAATCCAGACTCAATAGTTGAATGTTTCCTCATGTGGCAGCTGGAGAAAATGAAAGGATCAAGATAGAAGGGAGACATACAGCAGAGGAAGGATCAAAAGAGAAGGACAATGGGAGGTACTGAAATTATGCTGTCCGTGTACAAATATACTACAGTGAATCCCACTTTTAGTTATAATGCATTAATTTTTAGTAGATTTAGTAGAAGGGAGGTCAGTAGAAGAGGATCAGGAGGAAGGAGAGGACTGGGGAATGAAATGTTATGCACTTATATAAATATAAATGCCATGTACATGTGTTATGTATACATTGAATCCCATATAATAATGCACCAATAAAAGCCATGAAGTGTGATGAAATTAAATTTTGATGGCAAATTTTGCAAGAGGGACATCTAGAATCTTGAAATAGACAGAGGAAAACATGTCAAGTTGTAGATTTTGCAGTGCCAGAATTGGCACATTGTGCAATTTCAGTCAATAAAATTAGAATTTAAAGATTTTGACAGACCAAATGTTTCATAGAACCCATTGTAAATAGGAAAAGATGAGACATTCTAAACCAAAGTTTATTTAAATGAGCTTTATATTTGGACATAGCTGGGGTCATCTGGACAAAAATCACTTGTGTAGAAATTGATTTTAGTTAAAACTCCCACCCTTTTCTACCCTTCCATTCCTTTAATCTGTTCATTTTTGCTAATTTATGTTCAATTGGTTCTTATTTATACACAAATGAAATTCCCTGTGGTATATTAACACATGCACATAGCATACTTTAAATAATTTGGCATTGCCTCTTTTCCATCCCTCCACTCTGCCTCGATTTTCTACACCGAGTTTTATCTTTATGCTATCCTATTCCTTTCCCTTACTCTTCCGCATATGAGGTAACATTTGACCTTTGAGTTTGAGTGTGGCTTATTTAGCATGATGTTCTCCATGTAAGTTATGGAGAACATGGCATTTACCAGAAAATGCCATGATTTCATTCTTTATGGCTGAGTGGAATGCCATTGTACACATGCCACAATTTCTTAATCCATTCATCTATTCACCCGTGCCTGGGTTGATTCCATAACTAACTATTGTGAATTGTGCTGCCATAGATCTTAAGGTGGCTTTAACTATGGTATGCCAATTTTAGTTCTTGGGAATAATACCAAAGGAGTGGGATAGCTGGGTTGTATGGTGGTTCCATTCCTAGTTTGAGTAATCTCCACACTGCTTTCCAGAGTGGTTATACTAGTCAAGTCCCACCAGCAATATACAGCTATACCTCCCCACCCCGCATTCTTGCCAGCATTTGTTTGTATTCTTGATCATTGCTGTTCTGACTGGAGTAAGATGCAATCTTAGTTTTGATTTGCATTTGACTGCTAGAGATGTGAAACATTTGTTGGCCATTTGTGTATCCTTTGAGAAATGCCCATTTAATTCTTTTGCCTGTTTAGTGACTGGGTTGTATTTTGGTAGAGTTTTCTACATTCTATATTAATCCCCTGTCAGATGAGTAGCTGGCAAAGATTTCCTCCCATTCCGAAGGTTCTCTTCATGTTCTTAGTTTCCTTTGCTATGTGGAAACATTTTAATTTGATGGCATCCCACTTTATTTATTTTGCTTTTGGTGCTGTGCTCATGGGGTTTAGGGGTGGGCATGGCTCACCGCTCCCACTGAACTTTCACTTCAGACCACTCTGAGTTTGTTTGCACTGAGATGCTTACCCTACCAACTTTGTTAAACTTTCTTAAACTACAGGTTTCCCTAAGTCAGTTTTTCCATTTCTTCTTTATGTGCCAGTCATGCATATCTTTTGTCTGAGCTCCCTGCTCAGGTGTACTGGTGTCTGGAGAGGGTGCCATCTCTAAGTTTTTGTTTTTTTAATGCTTAAGTCACCAACTTTCTGTAGCTGATTTTAAAAAACAGTTTAGTATTGTTTTAGTGAGGTTCCTTTGTTACCTTGCTGAGGTGCAGTCCTCCTGCTTCCTAAGTCTGGTGCTGAGGAATTACTGGGCAGTGCTTCCTTTCTCTACTCCATCTCGTCCTTTCCCAGGCTGGTAGAGTGCTCGCCTGCCATGAAAGAGGCCCTGGATTCAACTCCAGCAATGATCAGGCTGAAAAGCCTCACAATGATCAGTAGGCAGGCAGCCAAGGAAGCAGCAGCTGCTCCGTGGAGGAACCTGAAAGCCTCTGAAGAATCAGGACCAGTGACAGCCCCAGTCGAGAAGGCCTGGAAGGTCTCTGGAGATTGTGTGAGTCCATGTTCAAAGGCTGAAGAATCGGAGTTTGATGTCCACAGGTGATGGAAGCTGTAGATAATCCCTGCACCCTCTTAAGATTTGAGCTGTGCACTGCAGTCAAGATTAAATCTCAACCTAATGCAGTATGGGAGCAAGCCCCCGACCTCCCCCTAACCCCCTGGTGAATCTTGATCCTGGTAGAAAAGCAGTTAACTTTAGAGTCAGGTGCAGTCTGCCTCCTGTGGCATTGTCTTTTACTCGAGTCTCAAAACATGGTTTGTGAAGATATGGAAGCAGGTATCTCCTAGGGCATCCTATTCCTTCTACGATCACTTTCACTTTGGCTACAAATCCTGGACTTACCATTAATCAAGGGAATATTGTCAAGTTAGACCAGAGAAAGACTAAATTCTTAGCCTTTAGGTCTCGATCAAGAAAAAGTTACAAGAGGTTCTGAGGTGGCAGACAAGTTTTCCTAGTTTCAGATAAGGTTAAGCAAAACAGCCTTCCTGTGCCCAGCAGGAGGGACATTTGCTGTGACCATAACCCATTGTCCCTCAAGTGGAGACTCCCAAGGTTCCCAGTGGTGTGGAAGTACATCCTAAGCCCTGCTTTCTCCCTTGTCTATCAGCCTGAAAAGGCCACCCAAAGTATCATTCATGAGAAAGATACTTGCTTTGAATAAGATGATACATTCACATATTGCATTCTCCAGTGCCTATTCTCTTCCATTCTGTTCTGAGAAATTCACCATGTAAGAGTCTAGTTCACACCAAGTTCAATAGGCATGGGTGGTTGCCCCTGGATGGAGCGTACCTACTTGTATTCTTTATCCCAAATTCAGTGCTATATGGAGATACTGAAAACCCTTTGGATTGGTATTTCATCTTCATATATAGATTTTAGATCTAGAGATAAATGCCTTTTCTCCTGCTTGCCCCCACCAAGGTTATTCTGCCAGGACATTTAGTAATTCAGCTGGATTTAACTAAGACCATATTTTTAAAGCCCCAAATATCTATATATTCTGGTCTATGAGTGGACTTTAGGCATTGAGACCAAGAGTTGTGTCAAAAAGTTCCTTGTTGTTTCACTTTAGCATTAATGTCAATGTATTTTAATACCACATTTGTTTTTTATACCAAGGTTTATGGTGAGAAATCTACAGCTCTGAAGCTTTTGCAGTATCAAGTCCCAAGTAATGGTCAGTTATTTCAGTGCCAAATGTAATCTGTGTTCATAAAAACCCTATCTTTTCCTGATAACTGGGCCAACTTTGGCATTGGATTCCAGGGGCCCTGATAAGATGGGTGAGTGATCACTTCTCCCAACAATGGAGGAAAAAATTCCAGTCAAAATCTTGGTGTTAGGCATAGACCGAGTAGAAATTTGTGACTAGTTATGTATTTAAGCTAAACTTTAGAGAAGTACTTGTGCTATTCTACTTTTCAAAAATATTTTTGTATTCTAGCTCTTAGCACTGGTTTCCTTAGTCTATTTTCCAAAATAAAGTCAATGCGATTTTTGAAAGATCAGCCACATTAGTCTTAAGGTATTATGGTTTGTAAAATAAGTTGATTTAAAAAAAAAAATCAAGGTGTTTTAGAAAAATGGACATAACCATGATTCTGGAACTCGATTGGGATCAGTTGCCTTATTTTTTATGCATTACAAAATTTTTGAAGGTCATTGACCTGAAATAGTCATATCTTGATTAATAAGCAGTATACTAAGGGTCAAATAATAAGTAGCAACAAGAATTCTAAGAATTTCAAGGAATAATTTCAAGGTTTATATCCACAAGGTCTCCATTTATTCTCATCTCACTCATTACAATAACCCTTCCTGTTTATCCCACTGTTGCTTTCTCCCCATGTCAGTGCAGTGGATGTCCCTCATATATGCAATGTTATAGGCTCTGAAGTGGGACCTCCTAATGTCCTTTCAATCTCCTACTTGCTCCAGTTAGCCACATTAGGAGATGTAGGATGTTTTATACCACTTGTCTACTTAGGTGGGGGAATGAACTGGTCTGAGGACTTCAACTACTTTGGGCAATAAGTTCTTATTCCAAGTTCCATTAAGATTTCTAGCATTCATGTTGCCACCATCGAATGTTTTTGGGCAAGCCGAAAGTACTGGAAAAGTTTGTTAAGTTTTTTTAGACTTATACAGTATTGGCAGACTTTTGTAAACCACCTTTAAGGTGTTAAAATACAAATTCAAAAGGTAGAATTCTATTACACTGCCCAGAGAAACTAGAAGTGTTATATCCAAGAAGAATGATCTTATTTCTTGGTTTATATACTCATGCTTATTGTGCTTAGTTTTCTAAAGTTGAGTAGGTAAAAGTCGGGGCATAAATTCTTGTACATTTCTATTTTCAGAAGTTAGGTCTACACTGCGTAGATGATACCCAATTTTAGGATTGGTTTTAGGCCACTATCCTCAGTCTGGATAGGGCCTAGAAATTTCATGGGAGTCCACAGTCAAAGCCTCTTCCCGTTGTCACTAAGTATTCATATGCCTCAGATGGAGGACATTCACCTGGGTTGAGTCTCTGTCTTAAGAATGTGGAGAAGTCTCTCTCGGATCTGTTTGGTACGGACAGCATAGACAACTGGGTTGAGGATGGGTGGGATGAGGAGGTATAAGTTAGCCAAAAGAATATGGATATGGGGAGGCACATGATGGCCAAAACGATGAGTGAGAGATGAAACAGCAATAGGGATATAAAAGACAAGGATGGCACAGATATGAGAACCACATGTACCTAAGGTTTTAAACCTGGCATCATGGGTAGCCAATCCCAATACAGCCTTAAAAATCATCACATATGAAGCAGTGATGGCTAGAGAATCCACGATTAGTACTAGGAAGCCAATTCCCATTCCATACAAGTTGTTGACCCTTGTGTCACCACATGCCAAGGTGACCACAGCCATGTGCTCACAGTAGGAGTGGGCAATGATTCGGGTCCGATAAAAGGGTAGCCTCAGGCGAATCAGTAGGGGCAGAGGTCCGATGTAGAGTACCCCCCGGAGGAGGGCAGCCATCCCTAAACGACCTACCACTGCATGGTTGAGCACTGAGGTATGGTGTAGTGGGTCACAGATAGCCACATAGCGATCATAAGCCATGGCAAGGAAGATGCCCGACTCCACAGTAGCAAAGCAGTGGATGAAGAACATCTGAGCCAGGCAGGAATCCAGACCAATGTTGCGGGCACCAAACCAGAAGATGGTCAAAAGTTTGGGCATGGTAGAGGTTGAAAGGACCAAGTCAATGACAGCCAACATACACAGGAAGAAATACATAGGCTGGTGAAGGCTGCGCTCCATCTTGATCACTGCCAGGATGGTGATGTTCCCCACCAAAGCCAATAGGTACATGAAGCCAAAGGGGATGGAGAGCCAGATGTGCAGGGACTCCAACCCTGGGATACCAGTAAGCCAGAAAGAGGTGGGCACAGAGCAGGCATTATTAGAGGTATACATGTTTGGGGGTATGAAGTATCCAGGGGGTAGGAGCACTTAGTTTCAGATTTCTACTCGTGAGAGATGCTTCTGACAACTGTAGAATAGATCTTCATTTTTCATTCTGGGCAATTGGTGGCACCTGCAATAAAAAGATGCCAATTGCCAACTTAAGTTTTTTTTTTCCCCAAGTTATCCATGACAAAACCCACCATTAGATATCGGGATCATACCCGTTTCTATTTCTACTGCTAAATTGCCCTATAGTACTGCAGAAATCCTGATTATGCATTATTTTGACCCAGTAGTTTTAGGAAAATTTTGCCTAGAGGAAATAGAATATGGAAAAAATTGTCATGATTAAATGTAAGTCCATGTGTTTATCCCAGTGCCTGAATGTGCTTGTCAATATCAATATACATTTTGCAATTTTTATGCCAATGAAAAGTTAGAGCCATGTTTTAAGTACATATGTACTACAATTTGATCAGAATGTATAAATGTTAAGGACTTCTACACATTTCTAGTTGTAGGTATGGTAGCCTGTGTTAATTCCAGAAGCTGAAGCTGGGAGATTATGAGCACAGGTGAACAAGTTCTAGTATGTCTAGTCAGTGAGTTATAATTATGAATGCTTTTAGATACTGTATTATAAATATTATGCCAGGAAACAAGGAATAGCAAGAGGTAGGTCAAACTATGATTTTAATTTCATTAAAGCTATAGAAACATGCCCTAAGTAGAGAAGCATCTGGAAAGATTTGTGCTAAGATTTTGATTTTTGGGATGGGATTATGAATGCTTTTACTTCTCTTTTGTAACTATGTAGATTCTTCCTTTCAAAAATAAGATTTTAAACTAATCAAAGCCCAATAATAATGTACACAAGTTTTTTATATCTATTATGTGGTGCTGAGGATTGAACCCAGTGCCTCACACATACGAGGCAGGCGCTCTACCACTGAGCCACAATCCCAGCCCTGTACATAAACATTTTTAAACAAGATCAGTGGAATAGAATGGGTCCTGTGCCTAATTTCTCAAAAATCTCTCATTTAAGGTTGCCCAGATTTCATGGTAAAACAAAAAAAGTTTGCTATAAAATTTTAAAAAAATTTTTTAGTTGTACATGGACATAATGTCTATTTTTGTTTTACTTATTTTTATGTGGTACTGAGGATCGAACCCAGTGCCTCACACGTGCAAGGCAAGCGCTCTGCCACCGAGCCACAACCTCAGCCCTATTTTCTTGACAAGGATATGGGTATCACCTATAATTTGACACAAGGTGCATCTTTGTAAGTTTGTCTTTCCTACCATCTGAAAACAGCAAATTATGTGCATATATGACCGTCACTCCATTCTTATAATGTACTAAAACACTAAATGGAATGTCATTTTCTGGTAAGTGGAATGAGGCTTAAGTGAAATAAACCAGACTGGGGGAGGCGAAAAAAAGCCAAGGGTCAAACATTTTCCTTCAAATCTAGAGAAAAGGCATAAAAAACACTCAGGACAGCATAAGGAAGACCAACAGAGTAGAGGCAGGGGATCGAGGGAGAGTAGTACAGATGAAGGTAATAAGGAATGAAATTGAAGTTATGCTACATCCATGTATGACTCAATCCTACTTTTATATGTAATTATGATGTAATATGGAAGAGACCAGTAAGGGGAACAGGAGGGAAGGGAGAGAAAGGAGATACTGGGGAATGAGAATGATCTGATTATGTCCATGTATGAATGTGAAGGAATCCATTATAATGCAAATAAGTGTCAAAAAAAATGTATAGGAATGGACTGGAACTAGTCAGCAAGATATGTAGTAGCATCCTTGGTTTCTATTTGAAGATCCAGGGAGATCATGGAAGTACTGGTTATTGCTTCTAAAATTCTTGCTTTTTGCTTTTCAGACGTCTGAAAAATCTTACTGCTTCCCATCCTCTGGATTCAGAACTGAGCATTTGTGCCTTTTCCCATCAGGCTTGCCCCTTGAGACCTCAGATTCCCGGATCAGCCAGTGACATCCCATGTGTGCATGGGTGCTTTCTTCACATAGCCATGTTTTGGCTAGGAAGTTTGTACCTCAAAACTTCCAACATTCAAGGCCCACTTTAGATAACCCCTTGTCTACAAACCCTGAGGTGCCTCCAGCCTGTACCAGAATGAGTGGGTAATTTGATCGGGAATCAATCAAATAATAGATAACCCTTTGTCTACAAACCCTGAGGTGCCTCCAGCCTGTACCAGAATGAGTGGGTAATTCCCCCCCCCTTCCTTCCCCGGGGGAAGGTAGTCAAATTCCCGATTTTCAAGCCCATGCACACTTCAGATTTTATCTAAAATGGGATAGTGATTATCACAGCAAATAAGCATAGGAAAAGGTCCTTGTGTAGCCTTATGAGTTCTTAGTTCAGATTCCGGCAAAGTTTTTAGGAGTTTGCTTTTTGTTCAGGCATTAAACCAGGTACTGAGAAAAATGCAAGTTTTGTGAACCTTGATTTAAAAAAATCACGAACCGTTTTAAGTATTGCCAATTTCTCAGTAACTTGGGTACTTAGACAAATATATACATGTGAGGTTACTTCCTCAGGGAGGAAGTGTAAGGCTGCTCTGCTTCTCAGTTAAGAGAAGCAGGCCCTAGGAGGCAGCACCATGTAGCTGTTTAGGCACCAACTTGCCATCTCAAGCTGGGTTTCCCATTCCAGATCTTCAACTTACTGTTTGAACAACTTTAACCTCAGGAAGACTTTCAGTGTTAACAGGGGATAATCCTCACTGCATACAGAGTAAACCTAAAACTTGGCACATAGCAGCAGCTGCTTTTTCCTGAAATTCCTACTGTTCTATATGGGGAGACCAAAAATGTACATTCTACATTTTTCTTGCATTTCTGTTACATGGTTCATCTTAAAGGATACCTCCAAAATGCAGGAATTGATTAGATGGGACATATTTAAGTATTAGTCAAGTTTAAAAAAATGTCCGAAATGTCCTCTACAAGTATTGCAATGAACCATCATCCTAAAGCAGATAAAGGGCATAATTTCATCAGGGTAGGTCAAGGTATTGGCAACCCATCCTAAAGAATCTGTCGGGATGGCTTGAAATCTAGACTTATGCCTTTGATTTATTCAGAGCCAGTTCAGCCAAGTGAAGTTGTAACCAGGTTTTAGGTAATACTGAACATATACTTAGAAGCATCCAAACTGACAATTGTCACCTTAGGTGCCACAGTCTACTTCAGACTACCACTTAAGCGTCACTTTACCTAGAGCTTTTGAGATAAAGTGTCAGCTCATGCGAGAGCACCCTTACCTGGACTCTGGTGACAGGCCTGCAAGCCCTGGGAGAGGCATTCCAATAGTTGGTTTGAGGCTTCTGAAAGTTGTTATGGTGACATAAGTTTGTCTTGTTTCTACTCCATGCTTAGGTTCAAATACTAACTACTACTACTTTCTGGTTCTGTAGCTTTAGGCAATGTAATCCCTTTGTTTCCTGGTCTGGGAAAACCAGAGGAAAGGCACATGTGTGTACCCTCTAAAGGCCAAGTGTTAGGATGCCTGGCCTCTGGGCAGTGGATTCACGTTACCTATTCCTTCCTCTTGTCTCCCCTACCCCTTCAACAGGACAATGCTATTTGTGTGACCATGGTTACTCCCTATCCTTTCAACTGTATGGCTAGTCTTTTTAATATGACTAATCAACTGAAGACATGGTGTTGGGATCAAGTCAGGGGAAGATGCTGCCTGACTGAAAGATGCCCAGACTGGATTCAGTCTTTCTCCTGTTCTGAGGGAAAGCCCTAGAAACAAAGCCTTTTATCTTGGGTTTTCTCTTGATTCAATCCCGACTTACACTCACTTTGTTCTTTTGACTAGACTTGTGAAGAGAAACTGTGGACCAAAAGACGTAATTCCTGGAACTTGGGGTCCTTCTCTGGAATATGCTTCCTTGTTGGGGTGCTGTCTGCCGAGCTCTAGGTTGTTAGTGCTCACCTGTTGTCTAGATACATGGGCACATTTAGCTGACAGTCAAGGGGAAGCCATGCCCCTGGTGTCTTCTGTATCTTTATCTAGGTTCTGAAAATAGCCAGTTACTCCCCAAGGGTTGCATAGAGAAACTTGTACATTTCCCTCTGGGTTTGCTATACTCTTAGGAGTAAGTCTCCATTCCTCATCTCATTCCACCTCCAAGGATTAGAATGGACATTCCTACCCCTCGGCTGGGCTCTTACCTTTCCCCAGGTTTGAGATTATCCTCCTGGGCCTGAGGTGCTTGAATTCCAGGAAGCATATTGAGATTGTAAACAAGAGTAGGGAATAATCACTGGACATTAGCAAAACTGGTATGGATTTTTTTTGGTCCATGTTAAGAAAAATCTAGGCTATACAAATGCAAATGTTTATTTTGCATCATTTTTGCTTATAATTCATTTTAAGTACAAGTTGAAATTGTATGGACACTTAAGCTTCCCAGAGTAGTGGGAAAGCCAGTTTCAGTTTTACCACGTACAAAGCGGCACAGATGTTAATGTTCTTTTTCTGCCTAAGCTTAGGATCGAATCTTGGAAGTTACTGATGACTGAGGCTCATGAATCCTGTTTAAGTTGCATCCCCAAAGCATTCTTCCATTCTATGTTTAACTCAGCATCCAGTTTCTGAAAACTTGCCCTGTAGTAATTTAAAATAAACTTTGTAGATAGGAAGATCTTTTCCATTTTTGCTCAGTGAACTTCAATTTGATAGAAGATTCCATTTTTATCTGATTCCTAACACTTAGGTGGGAAGGGATGATTTCAGAGTATTGCAAGGATTTAAGTATTTTCTATTGCAATGTTTTCTATAGGAAGTTGATGTGTGGGGAGATAATTTTTCTTTCGGTGCTGGGAATTGAACCCAGGGTCTTGTGCATGCCAAGTGTGCATACTACTACTTAGCTATACCTCCACTCCTAATTTTTCATGACTTGGTACCAGGGGTTGAACTCAGGGGTCCTAGACCACTAGGTCACATCTCCAGCCCTATTTTGTGTTTTATGTAGAGACAGGGTCTCACCTAGTTGCTTAGCACCTTGCCATTGCTGAGGCTGGCTCTGAACTCGCGATTTTCCTGCCTCAGCCTCCCTAAGTGCTGGGATCACAGGTGTGCCACTATACCTGGCTCCATGACTACTTGATTATGAGGTCCTTCAGATTTCCCAGTTCACATTTTTAGTCTTGTGTCATTGTCAGGCCAAACATTTTGACTTTGCTTTTAGTAGTTCTAGTCTTACTTTCCTCATAAGTCTGATTTTGGTTAAAAGTCCTTTAATAAGTCTTATAAAAATTCTACATGTGGGATTGATTTCTTTTGACTTATTGCTCTGGAGCATCTTAGTTCCACATTTGTGAATTTTAGTTTTGCTTGTTATTGATTTCTAGTTTCATATTGTATTGGAAGTTTCTTGATACGGCTTGTCATCAGGGTTCATTGTGATGGGCTGTGAGCTTGTATCTGCAGGAATCTTTCCCATCCTGGGTCCATGAGACACAGAATGATTGAGCTGTTCTTGAGCCTGGGTCCATTGGAGCCTAGGGCTTCAGGGACTGGCCTCTGTCAATCTTCATTTTGTTCATGTATTTTCCTGATATCAGCAAGTTGTCTCCTTGTGTTTTATCGCACCAAGGCTTTGAAAAATATTTTAGATTCCTTTTTTCAGTACCAGGGATTGAACTCAGGGGCACTTTACCACTGAGCCACATCCCTAGCCCTTTAATTTTGAAACAGGGCCTTAAGTTACCGAGACTGGCTTTAAACTTGCAATGCCCCTGCCTCAGCCTCTCAACCTGCTGGGATTTACAGGCATGCACCACCATGCTCAGCCTTATTTGATTCTTTGCAAAGCATTTTTATATTTCCATTTTGGGAACTAGGGTACTTGGAAATTGTGATGGCATTTCCTTGTAACATTGCATGAGTGTAAGAAGTGAAATTAGGATCTACTAAAACTTGAGATACAAGTTTTAGTAGATTCTAGTGCCATTAAAGAGGGAAGTCTTTTGACAAATGTCTAACAGATCAAATAAACTACCCAAGAAACTAGAATAAAGCCTAAATTAAGATTTGAGTAGTAGAGAATACAAGTTGAAAGTTTACTTTGGACACTAGGATTGACAAATTTTAACTAGAAAGAAAATTCAAATAAAGTGAAAATTATACCACACATACAAGATATAAGATTACTATGAGCAATTGTATGCCAACAAATTAGAGAATCAGTAGAAAGCTGATCATTAGGGAGATTGAATCAGTAATAAAACTTCTCAAAGATAAACTCAAGACCTGATGGCTTCCTGGCTAAATTCTACTAAATATTAAGAGCACTACCTTCTTAAACTCTAAAAAAATTGAAGCGTGAAAATTTTAGGTGTCAGCTTGACTGGATTAAGGGATACCCAGAGACCTGGTTAAATGTTTTGTGTGTCTGAGTGCTTTTGAAAAGCTGACATTTACACCGGGAAGACCTACACTCACCTGATGTGTGCCATCCAGTCAGCTGAAGATCTGGGTAACAAAAAGGCAGAGGAAGGTTAGGACTTGCTTTCTCTCTGGACCTGGGACGTATGGCCTTTCGATATCAGAACTTCAGGTTCTGACCTTTGGATTCTGGAACTTGAACCAATGACCCTGCAGGTTCTAAGGTCTTGGGTTGATAGTTATACTATCAGCTTTGCTGGTACTTGGACTGAACCATGATACAAGCTTCCCAGGTTCTCCAGCTTGCTGAGAGCCTATGGGTCTTCTCTGCTTCCATAACAATGAGCCTGTTCCCCTAGTAAATTTCTCTTCATCTATCTTTCATCCCTTTTGAGAACCATGACTTACACTAGAGGATAAATTCAAACCTTTTAAGTTTTGCAGGGTTACCATTGTCCCGATACCAAAGCTATACAAGTTACAAGAAACAGTTGTAGGCTATGTTGGTTTACTGCTGTGACCAAAATACCTGACAAGAACTTGGAGAAGTTGATTTGGGGCTCATGGTTTGAGGTTCAGTCCATGCTCTATGACTATTGCTTGGGGCCTGAGGTGAGGCAGATCATGGCAGAGGAAAGCTGCTCAGCTCATGGTAGCCAGGAAGCAGAGAAAGAAATACCTGGAGATTATAGTCCAAAGCCATACTCCCAAATGACCTACCATTTGTGTCTTCATACATGCACCAAGAGTAGTGATGACAATCTCAATCAACCATCTTTACTATATCCATTCCCTTTTTGCTCCCCCCACCTCCCCTCTGCCGCATCCAGAGTTCCTCCATTTCTCCTATGTTCCCCATTCCCACCCCCCTTATGTATCAGCATCCACTAATCAGAACATTCGGCATTTGGTTTTTTGGGATTGGCTTACTTCACTTAGCATAATGTTCTCCAGTTCCATCCATTTGCCTGCAAATGCCATAGTTTTATTCTTTTATTGCTGAATAATATTCCATTGTGTATGTGTACCAGTTTCTTTATCCATTCATCTATTGAAGGGCACCTGGGTTGCTTCCACAGTTTTGCAATTGTGAATTGTGCTGCTATAAACATTGAAGTGGCTGCTTTACTGTAGTGTGCTGTTTTTAAGTCTTTAGGGTATAGGCCAAGGAGTGGGATAGCTGGGTCAAATCGTGGTTCCTAATTTCAAGTTTAAGGAATCTCCATATTGCTTTCCAGATTGGTTGCACCAATTTGCTGTCCCACTGGCAATGTTTGAGTGTGCCTTTTTCACCACATTCTTGCCAGCACTTATTGTTGCTGGTATTTTGGATAGCTACCATTCTGACTGGGGCAAGATGAAATCAGAGTAGTTTTGATTTGCATTTCTCTAATGGCTAGAGATGGTGAACACTTCTTCATATATATGTTTGATTGTATATCTGAGATGTTTTTATTCAGCTCCTTAGCCCATTTATTGATTGGGTTTTTTTTGGTGTGTTGAGTTCTTTATATATCCTGGAGATCAGTGCTCTGATGTGCGTGTGGCAAGAATTTGCTCCCAGGCTGTAGGCTCTCTGTTCACCTCATTGATAAGTTTTTTTTTGCTGAGAAGCTTAAGTCCACCCCATTTATTGATTCTTGCTTTTATTTCTTGTGCTTTTGGGGTCTTAAGGAATTCGGGGCCTAATCCAACGTCATGGAGGTTTGGACCTACTTTCTCCTCAATTAGAGGCAGGGTCTCTGGTCTAATTCCTAGGTCTTTGATCCACTTTGAGTTGAATTTTGTGCATGGTGAGAGATAGGGGTTTAGCTTCATTTTACTGCATATGGATTTCCAGTTTTCCCAGCACCATTTGTTGAAAAGGCTATCTTTTTTCCAATGACTGTTTTTGGCACCTTTGTCTAGTATGAGATAGCTGTATTTATGTGCATTACTCTGTGTCTTCTATTCTGTACCATTGGTCTACATGTCTGTTTTGGTGCCAGTACCATGCCGTTTTTGTTACTATTGCTTTGTAGTAAAGTTTAAGGTCTGGTATTGTGATGCCTCCTGCTTTACTCTTCTTGCTCAGGATAGCTTTGGCTATTCCGGGTCTCTTATTTTTCCAGATGAATTTCATGATTGCCTTTTCTATTTCTATAAGAAAGGCCTTTGGGATTTTAATTGGGATTGCATTGAATCTGTATAGCGCTTTGGGTAGTATGGCCATTTTAATATTGATTCTGCCTATCCAGGAACATGGGAGGTCTTTCCATCTAAGATCTTCAGTTTCTTTAGTGTCTTGTAATTTTCATTGTAGAGGTCTTTCACCATTCTTGTTAGATTGATTCCCAAGTATTTTTTTTGGAGGCTATTGCAAATGGAGTAGTTTTTCTAATTTCTTTGAGGACTCATTGCTGATGTATAGAAATGCATTTGGTATATGGATATTGATTTTATATTCTGCAACTTTTCTGAATTCATTTGTCAGTTCTAGAAGTTTTCTGGTGGAACTTTTTGGATCCTCTAAGTATAGGATCATGTCATCTGCAAATAGTTTGAGGTCTTTTCCTATTCGTATTCCTTTAATTTCCTTCATCTGTCTGATTGCTCTGGCTAGAGTTTCAAGGACTATATTGAATAAGAGTGGTGAGAGGGCATCCCTGTCTTGTTCCAGTTTTTAGAGGGAATGCTTCCAATTTTTCTCCATTTAGGATGATGTTGGCTTTAGGCTTAGCATATATTGCTTTTACAATGTTGAGGTATGTTCCTACTATCCCTAGTTTCTCTAGTGTTTTGAACATGAAAGGGAGTTGTATTTTGTCAAATGCTTTCTCTGCATCAATTGATAGAATCATGTGATTCTTATCTTTAAGTCTATTGATGTGACGGATTACGTGTATTGATTTCCATATGTTGAACCAACCCTTGCATCCCTGGAATGAACCCCACTTGATCGTGGTGCACTTTTAATATGCTTTTGTATGCGATTTGCCAAAATTGAGAATTTTTGCATCTATGTTCATAAGGGATATTGGTCTGAAATTTTCCTTTTTTGAGATGTCTGGTTTTGGAATCAAGGTGGTACTAGCCTCGTGGAATAAGTTTGGAAGGGTTCCTTCCCTTTCTATTTTGTGGAATAATTTGAGGAGTATTGGAGTTAGTTCTTTGTAGGTCTTGAACTCAGCTGAGAATCCATCTGGTCCAGGGCTTTTCTTGGATGGAAGGTTTTTGATGGCCTCTTCTATTTCCTTGCACGTAATTGATCTGTTTAAGTCATGAATGTCCTCCTGGTTCAGTTTGGGTAGGTCATGTCTAGGAATTTGTTGGTATCCTCAGGGTTTTCTATTTTACTGGAATAGAAGTTTTCAAAATAGTTTGATTATCCTCTATTTCAGTATGGTCTGTTGTGATATTTCCTTTTTCATCACAAATTTTGGTAATTTGGGTTCTCTTTCTCCTTTGTTAGGGTGGCTAAGGGTTTATCAATTTAATTTTTTCGAAGAACCAGCTTTGTTTTATCAATTTTTTGAATTGTTTGTGTTTCAATTTCATTGATTTCAGCTCTATTTCCTCTATTTTACTTTTGATGTTACTTTGTTGTTCTTTTTCTCGGGCTTTGAGTTGTAGTGTCAAGTCATTGATTTGTTGACTTTTATATCTTTGAATATGTGAGCTTAATGCAATGAACTTTCCTCTTAGCACTGCCTTCATAGTGTCCCAGAGATTTTGGTATGTTGTATCAGAGTTCTCATTTACCTCCAAGAATTTTTTTTTATCTCTTCCCTGATGCCTTCTGTTACCCATGCATTGTTCAATAGCAAATTGAATCTCCAGGTGTTATAGTGGCTTCTTTTAAACAGTAATTTCTAGTTTCAGTCTATTATGGTCAGATAGAATGCAGGGTAGTATCTCTACTTTTTTGTATTTACTAAGACTGCATCTGATCTATTTTGGAGAAGGATCCATGTGCTGCTGAGAAAAGTGTATTTGCTTGTTGAAGGATGGAATATTATATATACATCTGTTAAGTCTAGACCATTGATTGTTTTGTTAAGTCTTGTAGATTCTGTGTTTTTGTTTGGAAGATCTGTCCAGTGGTGAGAGTTGTGTTAAAGTCACCCAATGCTATTGTGTTGGGATCTATTTGGTTCTTGGATTTGAGAAGGGTGATGAATATGGATGCCCCATTGTTTGGTGCATAGATATTTAAGATTGTTATGTCATGTTGATGTACGATTCCCTTGAGCAGTATGAAATGACCTTTATCCCTTTTCACTAACTTTGAAGTCTACTTTATCTGAAATGATGGTTTACTCCTGCTTGTTTACGCAGTCCATGTGAGTGATGCATTTTTTTCCATCCTTTCATCTTCAATCTGAGTATCTCTTTCTATGAGATGAGTTTCTTGGAGGCAGCATATTGTTGGGTTGTTTTTTAAAATCCAGTCTGCCAGTCTGTCTTTTAATTGCCAAGTTTAGGCCATTGACATTTGATGTTATTATGGAGATATGGTTTGTTTCCAGACATTTTGGTTTATTCTTAGTTTTTAACTTGATTGGGTTTCTCCTTTGGCCTTTAGTGTAACTCCTCCCTCTGCAGTTTCTCATTTTTCATGTCCTCCTCATGGAATATTTTACCAAGAATGTTCTGTAGTGCTGGCTTTCTTGCTGTGAATTTAATTTTTATCTTGGGAAGTTTTTATTACAAACCTAAAACTTAATTTTTCTGGATATAAGATTCTTGGTTGGCATCCACTGTCTTGTAGTGCTTGGTATGTGCTTTGCCATGATCTTGCTCTCAGGGTCTGGTTTGAGAAGTCTGCAGTGATCCCAATTGGCTTCCCCCTATATGTAATCTGGTTCCTTTCTCTTGTAGCTTTTAAGATTCTCTTATTCTGAATGTTAGGCATTTTCATTATGATGTACCTTGGTGTAGGTCTGTTGTGATTTTGTACATTTGGTGTCCTGTAAGCCTCTTGAGTTTGATTATCCAGTTCATTCTTCGTATTTGGATAGTTTTGATATTTCATTGAATAGATTGCTCATTCCTTTGGTTTGGAATTCTATGCCTTCCTCTATCCTGATAATTCTTAAGTTTGGTCTTTTAATGTTATCCCATAGTTCTTGGATGTTCTGTTCATGGTTTTTTACTGTCTTCACTGTGTTGTCAACTATTCAAGGTTAATTATTTTGTCTTCAGTATCTGAAGTTTTGTCTTCCAAGTGGTCTAATCTGTTAGTGATGCTTTCTATTGAGTTTTTAATTTGGTTTGTTTCATTTCAAGGATTTCTGTTTGGTTCCTTTTCAGAATCCCTATCTCCTTATTGAAGTGATCTTTTACTTCCTGTATTTGCCTATGTATCTCTTCATCGAAGAGATTTTGCTGACTGGGCTTGCTCTCATCATTCTTTAAGTCACAGAACATTTTAATTATGTACATCCTGAATTCCTGTTCTGTCATTTCTTCTGTCGTACTGCCCATGGATTGTAATAGTGTAGTATCTTGGTTTGTTTGAGTCACTTTTCCCTTGTTTTTTCATGGTGTTTGTGTGTCTTTTCTTCTAGCTCTGCTGATCCAAGTTGTTACAGTTTTTACTCCTATATGGGTTTGGTTTTCCTGGAGGGTTTTGATACCTCTCCTTTAAAGATGAGACCAATATTGATTGATTTCAATACAAGCAATATATAGTTTCAAACCAAGTAGCTCCTAATAGCTCCCAAATACATTTACAGTTTAGTCACAATACATAATAAGTTCCTTTACAATCTATTATGTAAACAAGTTTGCACAAGGGTCTAGTTTGTTGGTGGTCTAGGGAAACTTGAGGGTGGGGTGTAGGATAAAATGTTGGGGTAGTAGGAAGTGAAGGTATGGTTATTAGATCTTAGAAAGCATGAAAAAGGAATCCAAGAGAAGTTGGCTATTACTAGGAAGAGTGACAGTTGGGGAAGACCAGCAAGGAGGAAGAGTACAGCGAGGAGAGATGATAGCAAGAAAAATAAAACATGCAAGTGGGAGTTACAAAACTATATAATATCACTCTAGTATACAGTTCAGAAGTCCCAATGTACCATGTCCCACTGTATAATACTTGGTTTCACAACTGTTGGGGATTAGAGGGTGGGGATTAGAGGGTAGGAAAAAAGAGGGAAGGAAAAAAGATTAAATAGGAATATTAGAAAAAGATAAAGGATAAAATAAAAGTCAATGTAAATAAACAGGTATGGTTCCTTTCACCTCCAGTAGGTGGTATTGTCCATTGCTTGCTGGACTTTCCCTGCTGGTGTCCTGGGTGTGGGTTTCACAGCAGCCCAGGCTCTGGGCTGCTGCTGAAAACACTGTTTCATGGTGTGCTGTGTTGAGGTAAAAGTCTGTTCCCAGGTGCTGACACCCCTGGTGCAGGAAGTTCTGCCGTGTTAGATGGAGATCTACGAACAGTAGCCGGGGATCCCTTTCAGGAGACGGTTTGTCCACAAGAGCAACTGCTAGGGGTCCTGCGTGGTTGGGTGGGCACTGGAGCCAGGTACCCCATGTAGAAGCAGGCCCCACCCACCCGGGGAAATCTCGGGCTGGAGCCCTGGGCTGGGGCTCCACGCCACAGCCGTGTTCTGCTGCTGGCCACTGAAGTCATGCTGTTTGTGGCAATCACTGCTGCCTGGTGGCCCTTCATACACACACACAAGTGAAATTCCTGTGGGGGATGATGAGCCATGGGATGATGTCAAGAAGCTGGCTGGAAGATGGTATTTCCACTACTTCCAGCTTCGGTCCTGGAGAGACTAGCACGGAGGAGTCCGTCTAGGCCACCATCTTGGAACCGGGTCTGAATTCTATTTCTGATACTATAAAAAAGTACTTAGGAATATTTGAGATGAGAATTATGAAAATATGAAAAAAATCTGGAAGACATTAAGATTCATGAGTTGGAAGAGTATTGTTGAAATGCCATATTATTCAGAGTGATCTGTAAGTTAAATCCCTTTTAAAATTCCAAGGGAAATTTTCAAAAAAGAATATTTGTGCAGAATCACAAAGATGCACTGGAAAGCCAAAGGAATCTAAGAAAAAGCTAGAGACATCCTACTACCCAACTTCAAACTACTTCAAAGCTATGGCAGGCCAAATGGTACAGTACAGGCATAAAAACAGGCCTGAATCCATGAAATGAGGGCATGGAAATGAACCTGCAGATTTATAACCTTAATCTTTAACAAAGCTGACAACACAATGGTAAAAGGACAATCTCTTCAAACAGTGCTGGGAAAACTGGATATCCTTATAAGAGGATGGCTTTGAACCATTCTTACACCATATATAAAACCCAACTCAATGGATTAAGGGCTTAAACCTGAAGCTTGGAAGTATAGACTTTCTGAAAACCATTAGGAGAAAGCTTCTTGATATTGGTATGAGCAGTTTTTTGTATGTCACCTGAAACTTCAAACGTCAATAAGAAAGCTTTTGTACAGCCAAGGAAACAGTGAAGCGACTTACATAATGGGAAAGATATTTGCCAACATCCCTGACAAGGAGTTGATGTTGCATAAGGAAATAAATCCTATGACATCTCAGCAAGCCAGGAATGGAAGGAACTTTATGTACAAGATTTGAAAGGTTGAATTATATTCTGTTGTGCATGTGTACTGCATTCTTTGTTCATCCATTGATGGATATACTCCGTTTAACTTCATTGATCATATGTTTAATTGTAGCACTATTCACATGTAAATGCAAAAACCACACTGGATCATTGTAACCAAGTGATTGCAATTGCTGTACCAGATGTTTTGTTGAGTCAACATCCTGGTACCTGGCATCTTAGATAAATCTACTCCTGTACTTTTAAGGTCCACCAGAAGCAGTTTGTTTTCATCCGATTCAAAAGATATGCCTTCACTGTCCTACTGTAGGAGTATATTAATTCTCCATCTGTCAAAGTTTAGTTAGGATCTTTTCCTAGTACAAGATCACCAGTTCATTACATTGATAACACTGCTGATTGGACTTGAGATGTAGCAACTACTAGACTTAGTCACTTATCTTACCACCTGACAAATGTCTTACTAAAATTCAAGAGCCTTGTAACAAGTTTCTAGGGGTCCAGCAACATGGGGTGTATTTAGATGGCCTTAAGGTAAGAAGTTATTGCATTTGGCCCCTACCACCATGAAAGGTAAAACGCCTAGTGTGTCTATTGGGTTTTAAGCAACACATCCTTCATTTGTACTATTCCATCTCATTTACCAAGTGATCCCAAAACAGTTTTTAGTGGGGTCCCCCAAAAATGGTTTTGCTGTAGGCCCTGGCTCTTGTACAAGCTGCTCTGTACTCATTCCACATGATCAAGATAAATGGTGCTTGGAATCTGCTCTCTGCACTTACAGAACATCTTATTTTCTGCTATATTCTATACTTAGCATTTGTTTAACCCAATTTGCAGCAAATGAAGTACAATTGGCCTATGCTCATGGGATTTGCTGTTCTTGCCATATCGACTCCCCATTCTGAAGTAGCTGGCTCAGTAGAATACCCATTTTGAAGACTGCTACAACACCTAGGTGTTAATACCTTGAAGGGCAGGGGCAAGGTTCTACACATTGAATCAGGATCTACCATATGGTGCCATTTTCCCCACAGCTAGGATTCATGAGTCAAGGAATCCAAGTGGGAGTGACACCACTCCCAATTCATGATTCAAGTTTCACTATTTCTTAGTCTGTTGGCCTGGAGGTTTTGGTTCTAAGGGTAGAATGTTGTTATCTCGTTACATAAACAATTCCAGTGAACTGAAAAGATGGTCACCTGGATGCTGAATTCATGTTTCTGATTCAATAGGCAAAGAAAGGAGTGATGGATGACTACAGCAATTGATTCCAACCATTGGAGGAAACTGGACTACTATCTAATGGAGGTGAGGAAGGTTATGTCTAGAACACATGAAATCCCTTTGGGTGTCTTAGTATAACCAAGCCTTGACAGGTCATCAGAAAATAATGCTTTTCAGGTAGGACTACAGTGGCCCAGGCCCTTCAGGAATGAAGGTTTGAATCACTCCACCAGGAAAAAAAGTTATAACTAGCCAACATGTTTGAAGGCAAAGTTAAGGCAAATGTATAAGTACCTGCTACAATGTGATCTAGAAAACCAGTTCTCATGAGTGTTAATGAATATGCTTATGTATATTAAGATTTACTTTCTGTAAGAAACATGTATTAACATGATAGTGCTGAAATTAGTATTTAAGTTATGGAGTTTAAGATACCACTCAAGGACTTCCTCTTAAGATATACCTTTGGTCCTACATGGAACAGTTGTCTCGTTAATGTCTAGAGTCAGTTCTGCTTAAGTACAGTTTAAGAAGTTTATGGGTAATAGGTTGATAAGGGGTGAACTTGTCATGATTAGTTTTTGTGTCAACTTGGCCGAGTCACAGGATGCTCAGATGTGATTAAATATTCTGGTTGTTTCTATAGGATGCTATTTGAAATTAGTGTTAAGTTGGTAGACTGTGTAAAGCAGATAGTTCTACCCACGTAGGAAAGGTAATCAGTTGAAGTCCTGATAAGAAGGCTGCCTCAAGACCCAACTGCATGTTTGGACTTTAAGGATATCAAAAACATCTTTATCACTTTAAAAGTGAGTAGCCACATTACAAATCAGACTTCATAGCAAGGGAATTTAGTTGTAAGTAGGTATATTTTGAGTTCAAGATTCAAAACAATCTTTAGTGTGTAGGTTCCCTATCAAAATTTGAGGCAAAAAACAAGACTGGAGAAATAGGCAAGTCCATTATCAGAGAGGCACTAGTCTTCACTGTATTAGTAGGTAACAGATCCAATATGGAGAAAATAGGGACAGAACAGTACCTTTAACCTAATATACATTTGAGATCACAATATTTATGTCAGGCCACAGCTTGGGTCATGACATCTGAATTTTAAGAAAATAGGAATCAAGTATGTCCTCAAACTTGAATTAACAGATAAATTGGGACAGCTATCAGCAAGTTGATCCAGAAGTTAGCCAGGGAGTTGAATTGTTTAGCCACTAGTTATAAAGACTTCACTCTAGTTCCTGGCATCAATGGAGAAGTACAAGATTTATTCAGGTTGAAAGGTCAAGAGTTTTCTTCCACAAGCCTCAATAGGTTCTTAGTAGGTTCTTTATTTGCCGCTTATGGCCATATGGTCATGCACTTAAAGTGTAAGAATCCCCCCAAAACAGTAAAAGGTAATCCAAAAAGGTGCTTGGATTATGATCAGCTAGTATTGTCTCTTGATAGTTATCAGGTAAAAACGAGTATCCCTCAAATGTTTGACATTGTAGAAGTATTTAAAGTTCAAACAGCTTGGGTGCACTGTATACTTAGTGCAGGGAAGATGGAGAATTTGAGCATGGGGTGTATGAAAATTTGTTTTTGGCCACTATGTAAATCTTAGACAATTTGTTCAGCCTCTGCCTCGGTTCTGATTTGGAAAGTGGGGATCAGAAAAGTTATAGGGTTCTTTCTATAAAGTTGGAGATGGTAGATAATAGCACAGCAATGAGGATGAGCATGATGTGAAGTTCTTAATACTGGGAGAGTGATTTCATTAAGTGTCCAAGACAAAGGATTGTTTAAAATGCAATTGGGGTGATATACATTTCCTCATTCTGCCACCCAAGTTGACCAAGATACCAATTATATAGCCAAATTTCTGCCTGTGCAGATGAATCTGAGATTCATCTAGTTGTACTCCCACAGTTTCAGGGGTCTTAACAGACCTCATGTACTGGAAGGTAAAGACCATCGACAGCCTAGTACATGGATGGATATAGGGAGGCAGGCTATGGATTGGATGGGTTAAGGATCAGAAATAAGATAGGTGTGATGAAGGATATAGAAGTTGGGATGAAGAATGATGGAAAACCTCAAAAGGAATAACTCAGGATTTGGTATCAGGATGGAATGATTAGAATAGGGATGTGCATAACTGAACACAATTTGATGTTAGAAGTAGAAATTGGATAGATGAGGGTCTATGCTACATTCAGTCACTTGGTACATAACTTCCCTTCTGGAAAAGATGAGCTCAAATTTGTCTGAACAAAAGCCTAAATCCTGGTGCTACCATCCAAGCTAGGAAAACTATTCTGCCTATCTTAGTATCAGTATCTCATTTATGGATGAGGCAATTAGTCTTCAGAGCTGTATGCAAGTCAAGTGGTGTTTATTCTTGTTCCAATTTAGCATCAGATAGGAAGCTTAAGAATTTCCCCTAGGATTGCACATAAACATTTAGATAAACATTAAGCCCACTGTTATAAATCATAAGTCCATTCAACTTAAGTAGAACTGCTGTTTGTTAGTATCACTTGGCTTGAGCAGCACATTTTTACCTTTGATGTACATGGGAAGTCAAATTGTATGAGGGTTGATTAGGTAAAACCAAAGCTGAGAAAGTCATACATGTGAAAGTAATACCAAACTTGATGTTTTCATTTGTTCTGGAGCCTAGTCTGCCACTAGGTGTCCTTTCCTGGCGAGTTAGGATCGATGCTGACAATGTTTGCTTCTGACTGGGGTTTAGTTTCCAAGGCTCAATCTATTCTTGAGGTATTTAATAGATTTAAGATCCCACAGAATGCTTTAATGCTGTCCTGAACATCTGATGCATAACTCCCCAAATGGAAAGGTCAGGTTGATAATGTGGGGGTTAAAGGGTGAAACTATTGCACTTTTACAATTATTCAAATGCACTCAGTTTAAAACATGCAAAACATCTAGTCACAAAATGGAGTCAAACTCCCAGTTTAATGAAAGGCAGCTCATCCATAGGGAGTAGTAAATACTGAACCAAGTCTCAGAACCTAGATAATTTGTATGGAGTGACATTAAGTTTTTCCCATACTTGGCTAAAGGCACATCATATGAAGCAGGCGTGGAAGTGAAAGAGAACCCTGTATATTTTGGCAAGAGCAATTTTACACAGAATGAAGTTTAGGGTTGGGGAGTCGTTTGAAAGTTGTAGTTCCTCCCAAGGGTCTATGGAAATAGCCTCTGAAAGGCTATGAAATCTTCCTGTAATGATTTTACATTAGCACCTTCCCTGATCACACTGACTCCTTAACTGGGGGAAGGGTGCATCTCCCAGGCTTATGAACACTAGCCCTCCCTACAGATGCAGAAACAATGGCAGTAATGGCGATCATGTGGTTCAAGCATCCTTGTCTGTCTCTATACTGTATCTAAAGTTATAATTACCTGAAGTAGCTATTCCCATTTTACATTTGAAGTTGAAAAATAGTTTGAGGACACACTGTGCAACTGGGCTGGCTTTGCAGACTTGTCTTTGGAGCCTTAAATACTGTCTCTTCATATCCTAGTATATGATGTGCCACCAACCCATGAGCATCCCATTATGCCACCCCAGGAGATAGTCTATTTCCTCAATTTGTCTTTTGCAAGGGATGTTTGGGAATGTTGGCTGCATAGAAAATAGTGGAGTGGTGCATCTTTGCAGGTATAGAGTGTACTTGTGATAAAAGGAGCGGGGTGGGGTCTTTAGTTTTGGATGTTGCCATTGAGATGGCTTAGAGTTCAGTACTCTTCCAAATACTATGAAGAGTTAACAGATTTATAACCAGGCTGACCTCTAATCTCATCTGAGTCCAAAGAGACATCTATTCCAGGAACGCCTTTCCAAGTCCCATTTGGTATGCTCAGGATAGTTAATTCTAGGGAGGCCAGAAAAGGTGCAAAAGCAGGATTTGGACTCAAGAGATTAAAACTCAAGAGGTCTGTCCTTTCCTGTAGTCCCCTGGGGCCACTCTTGATATGCTGTGAATAGCTGTGCTCACTTAGATTCTGTGCTCATCCTGAGAGGTGGTCAGATATTATCCTGCATTGGACTCAACCCCAACCCCGCTTCTTTCACATGGAATTTCCTAGACTCTTGAGCAGAATGTTTATAAGTTCAAGGCCTGAGGCATTTAGAGACCCAGGCTTTTGATGTAAACCAGCCCAGGTAAGAGAATCCTATGAAGGAGAATCTAGAAAAGCAGGGTCAACAGGAGGACTCCCAACTTAAGGATGAACAGGCTTGGGATTCCTGGGCAGCCAACTTTAGATCATGTTCCTGTGTAGTATAGGACACAGAGGGAAGGTATTCTCTTGGAGGGGGATTTAACAGAGTCTACATGGCCACAGAGGTTGAAGAGGCTTCTAGTTTATTAACATGAGAAGCACCTCTCCAGATGCGTGAAATATTTTATTCTCATAGAACAGCCAAGCACTATGCTAACAGGGCTTACTGTACCGAACAAGCCAGATAAATGTTACAGAAGGGTAGGCATTATCTGGGGAAATGCGCACATCAGTAGGGCATTCACAGAACTCTAACATAGGTTAGCGAGCTAAAGGTTAAATCAGGCTTCCATAAGATCTGTGGCAAGGTGGATGTGCAAGGATTTTGCCAGGTGAAAGTAGTGCTATTCCAGTTACAATGAAGAACATGGATTATTGTTAGACAACAGGAATATAGTTGAGAAACACAGCCTTGTTGGAAGGCAGTAAGGGAAAGGAATGGCAAAAGATGAATTTGGTTATGGCAAATGCATCTTTCAATTTTTTAAATGCATTTCAAGTCAGTACATATGTAGAGCTCAATTTTCCATCTCTGGTTGCAAACAATAGTCACCATTCCTGTCTTCATACATGTACCCAGGGTAGTGATGTCCATCTCATTCCATCATTTTTATGGCAAATGTATCGAGCTCCGGGGAGGGTGTCCTGCAGTGACTACTTATCCATGCACAGGAGCTGCTGCAGCCTCATTTAAGTGGAGGCCACTTCTGACTGGGGAAGAATAAGGATGGTGTTAGATCTCAGGGAAAGATCATTAGCTCAGTCCACCTACACCGAGGTGCATCTTTCCCGACACGGGTACCCTTTCCAGTTTCATGATGCATTCAGAGATGGATAGAAAGATGAAATGAAGGTGGGATATCCATTAGGAAAACAGCTGTGTTGTCAGGTAAAGGTCAGATCTACCTTTACTATGCTTGGCTCTAATATGGTTTGAGATGGAGAAGCCTGCTGGATTTCAGTCACTTCTTCATATTCATAGTTCACTAGGTGCACATTTTGCCTCGTCTGACCTGTCCAAGATCATGTACAACACTTCCAATCAAACTTAAGAGGGAGCCTCCCACCAGGACAATAGTGAAGGGCCTCAAATGACATTGGAAAGACACTGGAACTACTAACACAGGAGTAACAGCTGTCTAGGGGAATTATGAGGACAGAAGAACTCACTTGGCAAGGGAGTTCCTGAGTAGAATAGCAAAGCTATTTTCTGTATTATAGCTTTGCCTAGTATAACATGTTCAAGTTACTAGTTATTTGATTAGAAGTAGGGACAAAATAGAAAGTCTCCCTATATTACAGATTCCTAAGTGTGGGGAAAGGTCATCTAGCCTTTGGTTTCCATGGGATATAGTTCTTAAAAAGCCAATTTGTCCAGTTTTAGATTCTGTGTCCTGCTAAGGCGGCAATCTACTTGTGAAGAGATTAGTGCATAAAAGATAGTACTGCTGGGATCTGATCTATACCCACAAGAACTCATGGCAGGGTTATGGGTACAACTGAAGGGACCATCTGCAGAGATGATAGAGGAAACTGATAGGATGGTGAAGCACCACGACTAGCAGTGTTACCTAACCTAGACCTTACCAGGTGAGGGAAGGTGTAGTTACCAGAATGCAGGCGAGTGTCTGAGAATTGGCACCTTTGATAGAAAACCAAGATACTGCCAAACATGCCTGGTAAGGGAGTTGGGAAATAAAGTCTGATCTCTACCAACTTTTTAAGTCTCCCGGTACCTCATTCTGTGCTTACTTAGAAATGAGGACAGGAATCTGGGCGATATATCCCATGAATGTCAACTTCTAGAGGCAATCAGGGATCCAGAGGGGTCCTTGGAGATATATAGCTCAAAAGTAACATTTGTTAGACACTCTAGTTCTGTATGACCCTCAACTGAAGAGCTCACGCTTAGCATTACTGTGTCAGACACTGCATGCAATCTTCATGACAACTTCTCTGGGCCAGCTTTTTAAAGTTGTGAAGTGAGGTTAGTTATGCCTTATGATAGGATAACTTGCTTAAGTTCCCTCTGCCAGGATCTGAAGTCAGATCTGGAAAACTCCCAGATCAGACCGATTATTCTGCTAGTCAGTCTGGCTTGGGAATTAGTAATCCATCTAACTGGTCTTAAGACGTAGAAGACAAAGCTTATGTACTCTACCTTCCTTCCAGTCCCTTTAACATATACAAGGCAGATACTTGTTTGATCCTTGACAAAACAAGTTTTCCTGTATGGATGTCTCTTTTAGCCAATTGCTCTGGAGTCTAGGTAAAGGCATTTCTTTAGCCATGTATGCACCATCTAGTCTTCCCAACACCCTGCACTAAGTACCTTCTGCCTTCCTGTTACCCTTCTCTGGCATCTTGTTTTCACATTAAGCCTCTGAAGAGAGGAAGGCCATTGACAGGTTCTCCCTTTGGGCAGATACACAAACAGCTTCAGTCAGCATTTGTCTTTCAGAATCACCGTCCACCCTTCAGAAGTCCTGTCTTCAATTTTCTATCTCTGCCTTGTCACTTTGGCCTGAAGATCAGACACCTCAGGTCATTCAACATTAATGCTGGTCCAAAGCTGCAGGTTTAGTTCACCATGGAATATGTTGACCTTGTATCTTAGCTTTAGTATGTTTAAAGGAGCAATCACTAAAGCACACTAGATCCCAATAGCCACCTCAGCATACCTACAGAGATAAAATGAACAAATGGGTGCATGTCTTAATTTATTGATGCATGATTAGTACTTGAGGGTCGCGCTACAAAAACTCATGTATTCGTTCTTGAATTTGTTGTAGTGCAACATGGCATTTATAAGATTTGTTTTCTAGAAAATGTATAGAATCTTATCTAGTTGTTTATGACAAAACTTTTCCTTCCAGGGGAAAATATTCTGGAATTTAGTGTACAAATGAGAAGGTTCATTTGTGAACAGCCATGCTCACCTTTCGTAATGTCTGCTCAGTGCCTGGCTCCTTCCAGCTCCTGGGCATACCAGGACTGGAGTCCCTGCACATCTGGCTCTCCATCCCCTTTGGCTCCATGTACCTGGTGGCTGTGGTGGGGAACATCACCATCCTGGCTGTGGTGAGGGTAGAGCGTAGCCTACACCAGCCAATGTACTTCTTCCTGTGCATGCTGGCCATTGTTGACCTGATTCTGTCTACTTCCACTATGCCCAAACTTCTGGGAATCTTCTGGTTTGATGCTGGGAACATTGGCCTGGATGCTTGCTTGGGCCAAATGTTCCTTATTCACTGCTTTGCCACTGTTGAGTCAGGCATCTTCCTTGCCATGGCTTTTGATCGCTATGTAGCAATCTGCAACCCACTGCGTCACACCACAGTGCTCACCCACTCAGTGGTGGGTCATATGGGGCTGGCTGCCCTCCTCCGAGGAGTCATTTACATCGGACCCCTGCCTTTGATGATCCGCCTTCGGCTGCCCCTTTACAAAACCCATGTCATCTCCCACTCCTACTGTGAACACATGGCTGTGGTCACCTTGGCATGTGGTGACAGCAGAATCAACAATGTTTATGGACTGACCATTGGCTTTCTGGTGTTGATCTTGGACTCTGTAGCTATTGCTGCTTCCTATGTGATGATTTTCAGGGCTGTGACAGGGCTGGCCACCCCTGAGGCCAGGCTTAAAACCCTGGGGACATGTGGTTCTCATGTTAGTGCCATCCTGATCTTCTATGTTCCCATTGCTGTCTCTTCCCTCATTCACAGATTTGGTCACCACGTGCCTCCTCCAATCCATACGTTGCTGGCCAACTTCTATCTCCTCATTCCCCCAGTCCTCAATCCCATCGTCTATGCTGTTCGCACCAAGCAGATCCGAGAAAGGCTTTTTCAAATCCTGAAGACAGAAATTAAGATCAGATGATTGCTTTTTCCTCCAATATACTTGTGGTATTTAAACATGGAGGGCCGCTTCCCATTTGTGAACCTCAAGAAGTCAAGATGTTAGGTCCAACTTACAGTTCCAGAGAAATACTAGGAAGCTTACAAGTTCTAAGGAGGTAGATTTGTCTTATCAGGTTATTTGATCACAAAGACCAGCAATGACAATGACATCAGTAATAAGTGTTTTGCCAGCACTTCTAATGCAGTTCTTCCAAATATCCTGACATCTTATGGAACAAGACACCATTGCTTTATGAACCAAAAGTTACTTCAGCCTCCGTTGTTTATAATATTTCTGGTATTATATACTAACAGTTTTTATTTTAAAAAAATCCTAAAAAACAAGATCATTTCCAAGTCACCTTAAGATTTCCTGAGTTAATGGTAGCAATTGAAATTTTGCTGAAATTGCTTATACTAATATGTAGTGTTCTGGAAGACTGACCTGCATGCCCACTAGATATGTGGACACATGAAAAATGTAGCCTGGCAAATTATTGGCTCAATGAAGACTTTCGTATTTTTCCGTTGTATTTCTCCAGGCTTGAACAGGTGAGGGCTCCGAAGAAAGGGAAAAATCTTACTTTCTTCACAGAAGTACCATCCAACCCCCGATTCATCTAAAACTCCTGCTCATAATGCACTATTTATAGGAATGGATCAGCATAAAAGCTACAAGTTACATGCTTTGTAGATATGACTACCTTTTAAATTGTATGTTCAATACTTAGAACATTGTTAAGTGCTTCAGGCATAACTATTAGGAACTGCAGATGTAATTTCACATACTAAAGTTAATTCCTATCTCCACCTCAAAGAAATTGAGGTCAGAAGTGATAGGATTGCCGAGGCTATACAGCTTGAGAGGTAAGCCTAGGAATAAAGCCCAGGTTATTTGAACTCTAGAGCTCCATAACTTCTGACACAAATTTTATGTAACTGATATGGCTTAAAGTCCTGAGGTCTGAATTGTGAATTTAACATTCTCTCAGTCATTAGCTGCATCCATTATTCCCAAGAGTGGGGGCATATAGATCAAAAAGTCTTTCACAGTACTTCCTAGGAGTGATGATAAAGAGTAAGCCTGGATTAGAACTATTACTAATACTTTAACTCCATGAATAGGAAAAATATTGCATATACCAGGCTTTGGGTACAACCATAATTGGGTATGACAAGAGTCAAATGCACAAGCACTACATCATAGCCAGAACAAACTTTAGTTTTGCATTGGTTTGACTAATGGAAATCACTCCACTCCCGCAATCTGGAATGTGTGGTCATTTAGGGTATCATATGCGTGTTTCATTTCCATACCATCTCTAACTTACCTGCATTATCCATTATAACCTCTCCAAACTAGAGTCAAGTGTGCTAGGAACATGAAAGCAGTCAAACCACTTTCTGTATCCCCACCCTGTTTGGGAACCAGGGGAGAGTGTGGTCCAAGGAGCCAGAATTTCCTTAAGTTATTTAAAAATATCTAGTTAGACAGGAAAAAACCTATTTCAGACATTTACATTTTCTAAGCATGTTGGAGAGTGTTAGAGACCTATTTTGTGGTCTTTGGATTTCAACCTAGCACATGAATCTTGTCTTCATTCTCCAAAAATCGTGCAGGCTATCAGATTGAATATGGAATACCATTTCTTAGTTTAGTATAAATTGAGAAGTCTACATGCAGCCAGGAGGCATTAAGTTGACCACCTGACTAAGGTTAGGAGCTTTTAAAACATACAAGAGCTTTATGGCAACCTTTAAAAGTTAGCTCTCAGATCTACAGCATGAAATGCAGTTGAAAGCTTTAGCTGCTGCTGTCTAAAATCACCATGCCCCTGCCAAAGCTGTACTTTCCAGAAGCTATTGTGTGTCAGTGACTCTAGGTAGGCCAATTCCTATACAGAACACTTCAGGGAACTATGGCTCCAAGAACCCCACTGGCCTTGCTGAAAGTATAGAGAGCTTTAATACCCTGCCTCAATCCTTAGAGATCAAGCTTACATAATTTCTTGGTAACTCTTCCCTCCAGCTTTTCATATCTCCAATACACATCACATGTCTACATCTTGGAGGACACAAGAGTGGTCAGGAGAAGATAGGTATTTGTAACTGGATCCTAACCACCTGGTGGATGATGACATCCTCCTAGTTGGTAGGTAGGACATAGATTAGCCCCCACATGGCTACTGATATCATTGGTAGTGAACCATGATGTGTCCTGGTGAAATGAAATGCCACTGCAGATGTGCATCTGCTAGACATTGGGGGTAGGGAGAGAATGTACAAGGTCAGTGGAGTTTGTTGGCTTCTTCTATGTTGTACTGATGCCCTGCAGAATGAGATCAAGGGCTATTAAATAGGCATGATTACTTAGTTATCTTTACAAGTTACAAGATACTCATCCCCTACAATGGCCAAGAAGCAGGGCTGAAGGCAATCAGGCAGAGCTACAGAAATGTTTCCATGCTAAGCCCAACAAGTTTTAAAGGTCAGCTGCATTTGGAAAAACCTGGGATACTGAAACAAGGCATGGGAATGTACAGATGGGTGCCCTTGAGGCGTTGAAACCACATACACTCCAAATGCTTTGGACTTGAGGTGACCCATCTTTCCCTAGTAAAAGGTAACATTTGTAAGGCAACAAGTATCCTCTTCAGAAGTTGCTGTTGCTTTCATCTCCCTTCCTGGCTATGGGAGCTAGCCCCATGCTACGCCTTTAAGATGGCGACTAGCCATCGTGAAAAGTGTGTAAGCATGAAGGGCAGAGGAAGAAGGGACTATGATTGGTTTACTGTTGGTTCCATGAACGTGATCAGCTCGTGGACAGAATTCAGGGGGCTTGTGTGCCTTGCCACATAGGACAGCTGCTGGCTATGTGCATTGTCTGATTGGCTGAACGGCCCTATAAGTTGAATGCTTGTTCCGCAAATAAACGAGTGCCTGCTTTGACTGGTCTCCCTGGTG
>CM053399.1:52441138-52458121 GCA_028644305.1 Xerus rutilus | reverse complement strand
TACTATACCTGGTTATACACTTCCCATAAGAGTCTCAAAATAAGAACCTTAAGATCTCTGGGTAGTGGCCATCTTTTTGCTCTGGTCAGGGTTTCTGAAACTAGATTAGGAGATGGTCTGGGAGAGGGGCATAGAGGCAGAGGGAGTTGGATCTGAATCAATCTGTAGGAAGCTGCCTGCCAGAAGAGGTACTAGAACAAGTAGCTGAAGCAGTCCTAGTAACTAAGCCTTCAATGGTTACTACAGAACTGTTATAATGGATTACTGTATGGAGCGGCAAGAACTGTATTGGAGACTATGTATGGGCCCAATCAGCTTTCCAGTGACCAAGTTTGAGTAGCTACTGCTGCCACATTTGAATGTCCAACCTATCAATGCTGAAACCGAGGTACATTCTTCTTCTAGGAGGCCACTTACTGGCAAGTTCACTACAGTGGGCATCTCAGAAGAGCCAGTAGTTTGTATTCTTTGTTAGATTTATCCAGGGTGTGGATTTGCATTTCCTGTCCATATCCTTGGACAGCACTACCTGTTGGGGCCTTCAAGAACATCTGATCTACAGGCAAGGTTTCCAACTTGTCATAGTATCAAAAGAGTGGGACATGCTTCCCAGTATGTAGGATAGAGATTACAACCTTGGAATCCACTGATGGTATTTCATTATCCTCAAGCAGAGGCAGCCAGACTGACAAGGTTAAGTGTTCTAAACAGGTAAAGCAACTCAGGTAGCACTTCACAAAAAAATGTAGTGCCATCTCTGGTACTATAGAATGTGCATTTAGTTATGTGTCTCAAAAACGGTACCAAGTTCTTCAACTGGACAAATTTGAACTAGGAACTAAGGGGTTGAAACAAGAAAATCCCATGTATATTCATTCCTGATGAGCCACTAGAAGACTTCCTGCCCCTGAAACTCTTGGCTTGTCAGGGTTGAAGTTCCTGGTTTTCAAAAGGTAGTTCACTCTGGTCAAAAGGATCCCATTAGCTACAAGTTACAGCCTTCATCTGGGTACTGTGGACTACTATGTTAGAGGCCAACTGTTAAGAGTTATACTAGCAGCATGAATTGGCCTTGATTAGAAGGCACAAGGCTGCCTTTATACAGTAGGCACAGGGAAGAGAAAAGTGTACCAAAGACAGGTGATACACTTGGACACTTTCTGGTACTCCATTGACTCATTGTCACTATGAGTGTAATTCTCAAAATATTCCCAAAGGTTAATCCCCCTCAGAAATGAAGGTTTGAGTCACTCTAGGCAAGCCAATATTTTCAATGTTGACAACTGAGTGAAGGAAACTCCAGGTAGGAGAGTAGTAGTAACAGTTGTGGCTCATTTCAGACAAGGGTTATAGTTCCACTAGTCTAAGATTTTTCCTTAGCAAGAAGGGCACATGGAAACTATGGAGGAGATGCTACCCAAGTCTCTGAAGACTAGATTTTGGTGGAGGTGAAAACAGATCTGACTGCAGCAGGCATATTTGACAGCCTTAGTCACTGCTTTGAAATACATGGCATTACCTACGCTCCACTTCCCTCGGGCAGATTCCAAAGAATGGGCACAGAACTGTAAAGGCAGGCCTCATCTTGAGACATACTGGACTCTTGTGGTTGGTTTTGCTCAAGGACTATTAGCATCGCCAAAACTCTAGGAGTACGTTACAGTCTAAGACCTTCCTTTCAGAGACCTGCACTGATCTGCCTCTCAGGAGCTTTCCCCGAATCTTCCTTCATAGCCACTTCTCTAATAAACCTTGTGCCTAATCCCATCTTGGCATCTGTTCCTGAGAAGACCTATTATAATGCAGTTATGGCAAGTCTCATGGAGAAGTCTTTAGCTCCATGCCCACGAAAGTCAGTCCTGTGGGACAAGATTAATGCAGAGCCCATTGAGATCTAAGATTTGTCTCTTAAAAGCCATTTGAGGAATGACAGTCATTTAACCCCCAGGACTCAGTATGCAAATTGGCAATGCTTTTTACTCTAGGGAGGGCAGTTCTAGTGAGATATAGAAGATCTGGTGTCAGATCTTTCAGTGCAATTTGATTAAAGTATAGCAATGTACATAAAATTGGAAAGAATCTAATATTTATGCTCCCCCCAAACATGGTACACGTGCATAGAGATTCAGTAAGCTGTTGATACATTGTAGTTGTACATAACGGATCTGTTATGTATATACAGTGTAGTTTTGCCAATATTACCAGTATTCAGGTCAGTTTTTATAGTTCATGAACCAGTGTTACTCAGGCCAACTAGAAACTAGACATTTACATCCCAAATAAAGCTAACACTTTCAGGAAACCTGCATTTGGAGGAAAAGTTCTGCAGGTTTGGACTTAAATTCCAGCTCACATTGAGTTAGTAAATAAATTTGCAGTTCCCATGAATACTAATGACGTTCTTCAGAATTAGAAGTTCCAAAGTTCATTTGGAAGAGACCCAGAATAGCCAAGGCAATCCTGAGCAAGAATGATACTGGAAGCATCACATTAGACTTCAAATTATACTACAGAACTATAGTAAAATACGATGGTATTAGCAATAAAACAATGGAATAGACATGGACAAATCCAGTCATCTGACACTTAAGGTGCTAAAAAAAAAAGCACATTTTAACAGTGGTGCTTTTAACAAAAGCTCGTTTTACATAGGTGTACCATGTTTGGTGGGGGGTCAAATATTTACTCATTTTGTTGAATGATTCCCTTAAACAGTATTCATTGACCTTTGATTTTGGCTTGAAGTCTGACATAAGAGTAACCATCCCTGCTTGCTTTCAGTTTCCATTTGCATGGCATATTCTTTCCCTTTCCCACCTCGGTCCTTTCACCTTCAGTCTGTGGATGTTTTTACTTGTCTTATAAAGAACACATGCTTGGATCCTGTTTTTATTCCAATCTGCCAATCTATTGGCGAGTTTGGACCATTTACATTGTCAGATGTTCTGCCATTTTGACTTTACAAAATTAACATACATCACATAAGGCCTTCAGTTTACACTACTGCATTCTGATTTCTAAATTAGGACTTGCATATTCCAATGCAATTCATCCCTCTGCTGGCTTTCATTTGTTTATGAATGTATGCTTTATAGTTTAGACTTAATGGTTATAATTTTATCTTATTTTCTCCTTATTAAGGAAGGTTATTTCACCTTCGGTTCTGGAGCAAAGTTTTTCTGGACGTACTACTCACTGTCCTTGGCAGTGAAGTCACAGGCATCCATTCCTGTTTCTGCTTGAGTTGCCATGAGAGACTATGCAGAGTTCTGTTAGGCCAGCACTTCCTGAAAGTGACCAGCTCTTGTGTTTGCTTCACCATACTCCCCTTGTCCATGGTGGAGAGGTGGCTTTCAGTAACTTCAGCTAGTAAGTATCTCTACAAGTTCCTTCTAGATTGAAGGATTCTATTGCAGATGTAATTTCTCTGGGTTTTATTTGGGAGGTGGGGATAAGCTGTGATTTTCCCCAGGAGGCTAGTCAGCTGCAGAATCCTCAAAAAGGATGTCATGTCTGGTATAGCTTTCAGTCCAGAATGTGTGAAACTGATTTCCTCTTACTGATCAAGTTTAGTTTGGTTTGCATTTCTTCACAGCTGTTGAGCATTTGAGATTTTCTTCCCTTCTTTGGAGTCTCCCCACCACCCACTCTGATCCTGATTTGGTGTTAACTCTGTCCTTGTTTTCTGCTCTAGGAACTGAGTTTCAGATTTAACTCAGATTGCCCAATATTGAATCAGTGTTTACCCTCACCCACCTGTCTAGTCATCTGTTCCTTCACTGCTTTTGTGGGCTAGGAAGGGGTTGGAAGTCATTGCTTAACTACTCTGCCATCTTATACCTATTTCAAAGTGTCTCCCATTTTCCACTAAGTTGAGGTTGTCTTACATTAGGGTGCTTGATCCATTGATTTTTGTACAGGGTGACTTAATTTTTTAAATATTTATTTTTTAGTTGTAGGTGGACACAATATATTTTTATGTGGTGCTGAGGATCGAACCCAGTGCCTCCCGCGTGCTAGGCAAGCACGCTACCACTGCGCCATAATCCCAGCCCCGGTGACTTAATTTTCTATAGGTAAAAGTACAATTTTCCTGGCACTATGCACTGAAGAGTCTTTTCTCCAATTTTTCTGGCTCCTTCATTGGAGAAAAAGATGGCTGTAGATATGTGGGTTTATTCCTGGGTCCTCTACCATATTCCTTTGGTCTACATGTCTGTTTTAGAGTAAGAAGTCATGCTGTTACAATGGCTCTAGTTTTGAAGTCAGGTATTGCGATGCCTGAAATTAGTCTTTTCAATTAAAATTACAATTCAGGTCTTATGCTTCCATGAATTTTTAGAATTCTGTGTCATTGTTTTGTTGGGAATTGCACTGAATCCATGTAAAAGGGATGTTTTCTATCTTCTAGTGTCTCCAATTTCTTTATTCGGTGCTCCCTTATACTCACTGTAGGGTTCTTTAGACCTCTTTGGCTATGTTTATTCTGAGGTTTTATTTTTGGGAGTGGCAAAAGACAGGTGGTCAGCATAATGATCTGGTAGGGAAGATTGGAGCTAAGAAAAATGAAATGCTGACACCCCCAGAGCACCCCCCTCAAGGTTAACTACACCTCTGGGGAAGTTATTCAATACAAGGAGTTGCTAGTGAGTACCCCCAGGTAGCTCTTTTCCTGCCTTTTATTCATAGGAATAAGGGAGATATGAGAACTGTGAAAGTGACAAGATAAGCCCTCCCATTGATACTCTTCTGGAGAGAAGGGGACCCAGAGGTGGTATTTGTTTTGTCTCTTAAAAAAAGACTTGCTTCCTACATTTGCCTTGGTACTTCTCAGGTGTTAAGTCTTCAACACCAGGGGAATGAAGATTGTGTTGATTTTTGTATCCTGCTACCTTCGAGTTTCAGTTCGAAGAAACTTATGGTAGACCCTTAGGAGTTTTCTAGGTATGGAATCTGAGAACAGGAATTTTACTTCCTCCTTTCCTATTTGTACTTTTACTTGCCGTTTCTAGTACCATGTTGAATAAGTGGTGAAGGGGACATTACTCTTGCTCCCAATTTTAGAAGTGCTTTTTTCTCCATTCAGTATGTTGATCAGTATGTTGGCTATAAAGCATGTAGCCATTGTGTTTATGTATGGTCTTTATGTAGTTTCAGAATTATGAAGGGATATTGAATTTTAGTCAAAGGCTATTTGAGAACCATGTAATTTTTTTCCTCTCAATTCCATTTATGTGATGTATTACATTTGGTTTGGATGTTAAACCAACCTCGCATCCTTGGAATGCTATTCTTGATCGTGGTGTATATTTGATGTGTTATTGAATTTGACTTGCAAGTATTGAGTATTTTCTGCATCTATTCATCAAGGATATTGGTCTATAATTGACTTGTCCTTATTAGCTTTTAGGACCAGTATGATGCTGGTTTCATAGAATGAGTTTGGAGGAGTTCTTGCTTTTATCTTATGGAATAGTTTGAGCAGCATCCATATTAGACCTTTAAAAGCCTGATAAAATTTGGCTGTGAATCCATTTAGTCTTGGGTTCTTTTTGTGGTTTGTGTGGTACTGAGACTTAAACTCAGGGCCTCGTGTTAGGCAAGTGCTCTACCACTCAGCTCCATTATCAGTCTGACTTTTGAGACGTGATCTTGCTTAAAAAAAAAAAATCCAGTCTGGTCTTAATCATGATCTTCCTGCCTTATCCTCCCAAATAGCTGACTTCTTTGTTGGGAGACTAAACTTTTGGGATTAGCTTTTATTTGGGCTTCTCAAAGTGGTTAGAGGCACTGTCTTCAGAATAAAGCAGAACAGGAAATGTATCAGACTGCCCAAAAATCTGGCCAGCTGAATCTTATTACTTAAAGTGCACATTCACAGTAACTGACAAATGGTGATGTACCTCACACAGGAATATTAGCATTTACAAGTCTGTTGCAAACCTGCCAACCTTTTTTCATCTGGAAGACTAGAAAAGTCTGACTTGACTTTCAATGCCTTATCTCCCTCTGAGCACGGAAGCCTCCAGCAGCTGTGGTCAGATTGCGGCTCACAACTGAAGTCCAGCGTGACCGCTGTGCTTAGGCCTTCAAGATAAGATGGTGCAGTGAAAATAGAAGTTAATATTCAGACCATTTCCCCAATGGAGAAACTTGAAGGTCATTCATTTGATCAGTTAAAAACAACTCACTGAAGGGTCTCCAAGGAGACCCAGTTTTACCAAAGTGAATCCAATTTCAAAAAGAAAGGTATTTGAGGGCTGCTGTGCTCTGGCCCCCTCTAGCCACTGAACTCAGCAAAGCACAGTGCTATGGCACTGGCATCTGCCAATACCTCCTGGAAATTGAGTAGGCTGATGTCTGGGCCACAACAAGTCCAAGCTTGTCACCGAAGAGCCATCAAGCTTCTGGAGTTCCACTTTTGCCTTTTGTCTCAAGAGGTTGTAGGCACCCTCTGGGGGCCGGGACCAAAAAGTAGCCCAGAGTAGCAAGTAGCTGAGGGAGGCAGACAGGTTCAGAGCACACTTCCATTAACAGGAAACAATAAAGGCCTCCAAGTGTCCTCGGAGAAGTGCACAGATTGCAGTGACCAGCAGAGTGGTAACTACCTCGAGTGTAGCCTCTCAGGCAAACAGGGGGCCACTTAATGCTGCAAAGTGCACTCCAGTACAGGCACTTGTTCGGTAAACAGTAAACAAACCTTGAGAAGGCCACGTTTCAGATGTTTGGTTAACAGGAGCAGGATGGCTGCCATTCAAATTATCTTCACAGGAAGATAGGGCATGGGGCTCAGATACATCACAGGCCATCCAAAGTCATCGTGTATGGACTGTTCAACATGAATTTTGGTTTTGTGGAATCCGAACATTTTCACCTCACAGCCTTGGATTTGTCTGTACGTGGACTGAGAAAGTTCCCAAACTAAAACCAGAGCACATGAATCCACAATATCACCAAGAATCAGGATGCAGTTCCAGTTCCCTCCTTTGGGGGCTTTTAAAACATCTGACCAAAACATGTAGGCGAGATGACTTAAGTGGGAAGGTGAGGTTGGGATGAGGAGTGAGTACTAGAACCAAAATTCTCAGCACTGTTTTGGGGAGAGGCATCTGCACCCAAACTACTTGGAGATGTGGGAAGAAGGAAAGTGGCTGTATCACTTCCTCTGAAAGTCAGTGCTTCTCTTGGATCTCTTACTATGCTCGCCTTGCCAAGTTCCTGGGTGCAGGCAGGACCTAGTCTAGCTGGGGGAGCTGCTTTTCTAGGAGTCCTGCTCATTGATGTTGAGCAGCAGGACTTGGGGGAGGCTGTGACAGGTGGATGTGCCCTGGGGCTCTTGAGCCTGCTCCTCAGGACTGGCAGACCCTTTATTGCCAGGAGGCCTCACATGACACCTATCACAGAAGTCCAGGGGCCCATCTAGGGCATCAGTGAGTATTGAACTGATATCATCATGGTGGTCCCAGTCACATACCACCCTCGATGCCTGAAGTAGCAATGTCCGCCAAGCACCTCGTTTTTGCTACTGGGGAGTATGCTGCCATGCTCCGAGCTGGAATCATTCTGAATCCTTGTTAGTGAAGGCCCTTGGGTCTAGCTCCCCAGGCTGGCCACCAAGCTCTATTACAGGGGTTTCGGTGGCTATTCAGTTGGCATGTCAGGGGTCAGGATCAGCACTTCTTGGGGGTCTTGTGCTGCAGACAAGGAGTTGCTCTGTACCCCCTGGTGGGGCACAGAGGCAGCTGCTGTTGCTGTAGCTGGAAGGCACTATGGTAGGGGAGGTGTTGGAAGTCACCACTTCCTCATGAGGTAGTAAATAGTTTGGCAAAAACCTGAAGTAAGATGGCAGTGCTGACTATGGGCTCCCTGGTAAACAATCAGGTTTATCATTTTGCCATTGCAGGGCCTACAGGTGGTCCTTGGCTCAGTGGTGGCAGATGCAGCAGCCGCTCAAGATGATGGTTCACACTTGCCAGAACTCGCTGTCCAAGAGACTCAAAAGGCTGGCCAGCCCATGGTTTCCCAAATGAACAGAGGCAGTAGCCCAGACCCTGGGTTGCCAAAAGCCACTTTAACAAGGTCTTCGAGTTCATAGTAGTTGTGGTATTGAGACTGTCCATAGCAGTGACCTGTGATGTAGCTTTGATTATTGGTACTCAAGATTCTGCAGGGGTTCATCCGATTGATGGGGGCTGGACAGCACTTGGAGGAGCCTTATTCTCAATCCCCTTCCTGCTCCTCTGCCAGGGTGCTGCCATCTCCATCCTCCTTCCCTCTGTCCTTTTCCCAATTAACTCTCCCCTCCTGCTTCAGCTCTGTTGAGAGCTATTTACTTAGGCTTTGTATAACATTTTGGTTCAATTTTGGTAGAGCATGTTTCTAGAATTGTGAGTTTCTAATTGGAATTTGATATTCCCTAATGATCCTCTTGATTTCTTTGACCCTCAGTGGTATTTGTAATATCCTTTTTATTCCCACCTCTAGTTTTTGTCTTAGTTTGGCTAAAAGTTTGTCATCTTTTCAGAAGAATCAACTGTTCTATTGATCCTTTCTTATTTCTGATCTTTCCTGATTCAGGTATGGTTCATACTCTGGGAGGTACCAGGGATTGAACACTGGAACACTCGACCACAGCCACATCCCCAGCCCTGTTTTGTATTTAGACATGGTCTCGCCGAGTTGCCTAGTGCCTTTTTAAGTATTTAGTTATACATGGACAGTGTTTTTATGTGGTGCCGAGGATTGAACCCAGTGCCTCATGTGCGAGGCAAGCGCTCTGCCACTGAGCCACAACCTCAGTCCGCCTAGTGTCTTATTTAGACAGGGTCTCACTGAGTTGCTTAGTGCCTGGCTTTGAACTTGTGATCCTCCTGCCTCAGCCTCCTGAGCCACTGGCGTTACAGGCATGCGCCACTGCTCCTGGCCTTGTGTTTTTACTAAGGCCCTTTAGGTGCCTTCATGGCAAAAACCAGATCTCAAATAATGTAGGTATAGTTATAAGTTTCCCTCTTAACTGTTTCCATTATGTTCCACTATGAAGTCTGGTAGGGTGTTTCCATTTTCATTGATTTTCTGATTTCAGTGATAACATTTGAAAGTATTCTTCAATCTAATCTCCACAGTTTCTTGCTGTTGGCTTCATATTCTGATGAAATGTAATAAATTCTATTTGGTAAAGTATATAGCTTAAAACATGGCCTATTTTGGCAAATGTTCTGTGCTGAAGAATGTACATTCAATGGCTGTCAGATGCAATGTTCTGAAGATCTTAAGTCATTATCTATGGTGTTAACTGATTTGTCTGGAAGATCTGTTGGTGAGTGGGATATTGAAGGCTACCCCTGTTATATGGGGCTCCCCTCAAGTCCTGTATGTTTTGTAAAATTGGTTTACACACATTTACAACTCATCTTGATGAATTATTCTAATACGAAGTGAACTTTTGTCCAATTTTAACAGCCTATTGGATGTGGGGATAGCTATTTGCTTCAATTTGGTTGGAATGTCTATCCTTTTACTTTTAGTCCATCATTGCACTTTGACTTTGCATGGAACTCAGCCTCAGCAGTAAATTGGGCAGTGTTTTAATCCAGTCAGCTAGTCTTAGGATTTAGCACATTTATATTCAGGGCTAATACTGAAATATTCCATTTACTTTTGTTTGATTGTCTTGAGAGTTGTGTTTCTCCCTTATTTTAGACGCTTGATGGTTTACTAAAGTAATCATGTTTGATTCTTTCCCGTTTCTCACTTGAGTCCACTTCCAGTGAGCATTTATTCCTTCCCATGGCTTTCTGGTTGTGCTTATCTTGCTTCCTCATCCGGGTATAGGATTCCTTTGTGTATCTTCTATTCCTTTGAACATCTTGCTGGGTTAGTGGTCAAATTTTTAGTTGAGCCTTGGTTTTTTTCTCCAAATTCTGAGGAACTGTAGAATATGTCTAGGTTGGCAGTCATTCTTTCATGGCTTAACATGTAAGTCCCATGGTCCCCTGTTATCTAAAGTTTCTGCCAACAAATCTTACAGCAAGATTGTTTTTATGAAGTATTTTCCATGCAGGTTTTAGTATTGTATTTTTGGGCAGTTTAACTGAAATCATGGAGAGGTTCTTTTCTAGTCATTTGGTGTTCTAAATGCTTCTAGTACCTTGATATTCTCAATCTCTGCTGGCATGCAGCCTTCTCGACAGTGTGCCCTGGGGTTATTGGTTTGTTGTGTAGGGTTAAGTTTAATTTCAAGTGAACTTCCTGTGGCTTAAGTTGTGCTTGAAACTTTCACTCTGCGTAGTGTTGGAACCTGAGGGGGCCACTCTAGAACTTGAAAGGGGTCCTTCTGGTAGTTCAGGCAGGTATGAGAATAGTGTATGAGACATTTTCTGGTTATTCCTCCAGATTTTCAGCACTGTGCATCCTGGGAGGGTTTAGGGGCAACCTGTGCTAGATCCCTTGTGGGTGGGGTGGCTAAAGTTATTTTTGTCGCTAAGGGTGTGAATGTCCAGTAATTAATCTTAAGGTACCTCCTACCTGGCCTGGATTGTCAGGGCTTCTCTTTCCCCTGTTCTTTAAATAGAAATGTTTCCCAAAGTTTGAGCAGGACTGTCTTAGATGGAGTACTTTTAATACCTTATGTGGCGCTGAGAATTGAACCCAGTGCCTCACACATGCTAGGCAAGCTCTATCCCTGAGCCAGAACCCCAGCCCAAGTACAGTTTCTTTCAAGTGGATTGGAGGTATAGCTCAGCAAAGCACCCAGTCTTCAAAGTGCTGGATTTAATCCCCAGCACTGCTTTTATAAAAAGTTGGGATGTTATCACAATGAGTCACTATTCTGTATGTTATTATGTGAACAATTTGTTCAATTTTATTCCATAGTACTAACCTTATTCCTTTCGCCTGTCGCCTCCGATCTATTGGCCCTTCTATTTTCAAAAGGGTACTTTTTCCCAACTTCCACATGAGAACATAACCCTTGACCAAGGGTGACATTCAACATGATCCTCTCCAATCTTAAACAGTTTCCTGACAATTCTTTGTGACCAAATAAAAACTACATTCTCTATTCATGTTTAGAGACTGGTTCTAAAATTTTGTTCTTGTGAGTTGTGCTAAAGATGTCACTACTAGAGACTTGAGGGAAAAATACCAAGGACTGGTATAGCTGGACAGCATGGCAGTTCCATTTGTAGTCTTGAACCTCCATACCACTTTCCATAGTGGTTGTATGTATTAGTAATAAGTTCCTCTCCCCATCTCCCCATCCTCAGTGTTCATTTTGATTGCATTCTAAATGGAATGCAGTTTTGTGGTTCCAAGATTGAACGTTGTTGGCCATTTGTATGAAATGTTTAGTTCATTTGCTCCTTTATTGAATCAGGGTTTTTGGTATTAAATGAGTTTTGGATATTAATCCTTTTGGAAAATAACTGGCAAGATTCTATTCTGTAGGTGCTTCATGCTCTTTGCTATGCAGAAGCTTTCCAATTTGATGTCAGCCTGTTAATTCTTGGTGTTATGTCTTGAGCTTTAGAAGTCCTATTAGGAAAGTCATTGTGTTGGTGTATTGACACTTTCAGGTGCAATGTTTTTGGTCTAATTCCTAGGTCTGAGTTCATTTTGTGCAGGGCCCGATAGGAAGTCTCATTCTACACGTAGATGTCCACTTTCCTAGAACCTTTTGTTAGTGTTTTCTCCATGTTTTTGGCATTTGACAAAGATCAAATTATTACTCTGTTAAGTTTAAAATTTATTGACAGACCTTTATATGTGGTGCTGAGGATCGAACCCAGTGCCTCACACATGCCAGGCAAGTGCTCCACCACTGAGCTACAACCCCAGCCCACTCCATTAGGTTTTTCTATTCCATTGGTCTATATGTCCATTTTTATGTCAGTACCATGCTGTTTCTAGAACTATAAGTTTAATTTGAAACTGGGTATTGAGATGCCTCCAGCATTTCTCTTTCCTGATTCAAGATTGCTTTGGCCATTTTGGATCTTGTTCTTCCACACAAGTTTTAGCATTTTTACAGTTAATGGTTTTGGTACCAGGTATTGAATGCAGGGGCGACTGAGTCACATCCCCAGCCCATTTTATTGGGACAGGGCCAAAGCTGCCAACGCTGGCTTTGAACTTGAGATCCTCCCGTCTCATCCTCCCGAGCAGCTGAGAATACAGGTGTGCCACCAAGCCCAACTGAAAAATTTCACTTGATGGGAATTAGTGAACCTGCATATTGCTTTGTAATGTTGTCTAAATGTAAAGTCTGCCTATTCATGAACATGGTAGATCTTCATCTAGTGTCCAGTTTTTAGTGTTCTGTGATTTGTTGTAGAGGTCTTTCACCTCTATTCCTAGGAGCTCTAAGCTATTTTGAAGTTTTCCCTTCCCAATTTCATTTCAGTGAATGTTATTGGTGTATAGCAGAGCTACTGATTGTATGATTTTATGTCCTGCTACTTTGCTGAATTCCTTTACCAGCTCTAGAAGTATGGTGGATATTTGATTAAATATAGGATCATATCTGAAGAGTGACAATTTGACTTTCGTGTTAATTTCCCTTCTCTTTCCCAATTATTCTGGCCAAGATGTCAAGTACTATATTGAGTAGTGGTGAGAGTGGACATCCTTTTGTTCCCAGGTTAGAGGAAAGGCTTTGTTTTTCCCCTTTTAAGGGGATATTGGTTTTGTGTTTGTCCCATGTGTTTATAGAGGCAAATTCCTTCTACCCTTCATTTTTAGTAAAAAAGTTGGATTTTGTTAAGTGCCTTTTCTGTATTGAGATCATGTGATTTTTTGTTCTTAATTCTGTTTAAGTCACTGCTTTGCAATCGTGTTCGTTAGCATTCATAGTTCTACATTATCCTGGTAGAAATTTTGCTCAATTCTTTAATCAATGCAAATATAGCTAAGGAAAGTTAGTGTAATTACTTTCCAATCCCAAACTTGAGAGCTGATAGTTGAGTACAAAAGACTTGTCTATTTGAACTTGTAACTATTCAGTACTTTTTAGTCAATACTTTAGAAAGTGCTTAATACACTTAATTTTCATTGAAGCAGATGATCAGCCACATTCCTCAAGTAGGCAACATGGGGTTGTAAAAGATATTTCCTGTTATGTTTATAAGTAAGTTTACATTTTGAAAAAACTACTATGTTGAAAGTTATTCAGAAAGATTTGCAACATGTTTTAGTCAGCTTTCTCACCCGTGAGAAAGACAGGAAAGTATTTGGGGCTCACAATGAGGTCTCAGTCCATAGATTGGTGGCTCCATTCCTTGGGACTTGAGATGAACATGGAATATGGCAGAAGTGGCTTCAGACATCTCCAGGAAACAGACTAAACTCAGTTCACAATATACACATCCCAAATGCTTGCACCCGATGCCCCACCTCCTATAGCTACCCAGCTGATGTGATCAGTCACATGATTAAGGCTCTGGAAGCCATCGTTCACCTCTGAACCTTGCATTGTCTCACATGAGATTTTGGGGACCACCACACAACTAGATTCTTGCAAGTTAAAATAAGGCACATAAGTAGAAAATTGACTAAGGACCCAGTTGTAATACAAAATACAAATGGAAACATGAAAAGCTCTGTTTCAGTGATCAAAGACATACAAATCAAAGTAACATTGCTATTTAAAATCAGGATGGCAAAAGACTGAGACTGTTAGTATCCAGTTATTGCATTGTATCAGCCATAACCATGAGTGTGATTGCAGTACTGAGTCCTTTGAGAGACTTGCAAAACCTGCAAGTGGTCTTGGGGACCTCTGAACATCCAATTAGTATCAATGGGGTAGTATGGACATACTAGTTGAGATCAGAAGTAGGGTATTCCTGTGGAATGCTCTAGTATCTAGTTTCTTCCCTAGCAGAAAAGTTGCCTATTAACTGAATTAGCACTTTAGTTTACCCCAGTTCAAATTTTTGCCAGATTCCTTGTTTCCTTAGTTGGAGAGTGAATACTTGGTTTTCCTTAACTTTTGTGATGTGATGATTTACTATAAAGGCATTCAGAAGTACTTGATTCTCCAATGTTTAGTCTTATCTCTTCAGGTTTATGATCCAATGCATTTTTAAAATATTTTAGTTGTAGATGGACACAATCTCTATTTTTATGTGGTGCTGAGGATCGAACCCAGTGCCTCACGCATGTGAGGCGAGCGCTCTACCACTGAGCTCCAATCCCAGCCCCCCAATGCACATTTTTACTGCATGTCTTAGGTACTTAGTTTTACTATGAAAATGCTTTGCTTTCCATTAAGTCAATTCAGATACTAAATGTAAAGGGAAGAGGTTTTTGATTTCCTCTAATTGGCCTTAGGATTTGGACCTTTGTACTCGTTTGCTTACCTAAGAAAGTGCCAGAGGCAAGAATTGGCTGATTGCTGTCATTTTCTATCAGGTACTTGATACTCACTAGGACCAGTGAGAAAACCACATTGGGGAAATGCTTAACATGGACACTTAGGGTTCAGATAAACACCTTTGGTAGAAGTTACTTTGTAGTTTACTTGTTTCCAAAGCCATCTTATTTGATTACTAATCTCATGTTCCAACTCACCTATTTTTACTCAGACCTTAAGTCAATTATCTGCTACAAGTTTAAGTCTAGAAAAACCCAGAAATCTAGTAATACTTCATCTCAAGAACTCCAGAACACTTATGGAATGAAAACCTCAAAAACGTCTAGATTCCTACAGAAAATGCTATGATGTACTTGAGTTTATGAAAACATTTCATAATTGTATTGGAACTTCCATGAGATGCTGTCAGCCAAGGGTGTCGTTTTAACATTTTCATGTGTAGTTTTACTGACAATCTTTCCTGATAACCACAGTTAAAATATGAAGTCCAAGGAAGTGAGTGTAAGGGCAAAAAGATCAAAGGCGGCAGCAAACCATGCAAGTCACTTCAGGCTTTTATTCAGGAACAGGATTCATCTGTGAAGGTGGTGGTGGTGGACCCATTCTCTTGGTGGAAAGTGAGCCACTGAACAAAGAAAGGGACTGGGTTTTTATAGGTTTATGTTGGGGGGTGGCATAGTGGAGACATGCTGGTTTTCTCAGGCACTTAGGAATTTGGGGCTAGTTCCGTAGATCAATAAAGTGGTCAGTTTTAGTGCCCAGGAATTTGGGCTCAGGGGTCAGGGTCTTGAGCTGCGGACCGAGTGTCTCCGGCCTGGCGGAGCATCCTTCCCTTATCTATAGCAGTTAGTCTTAGGGAAACATTCATCAGGGGAGGGAGGGGTGTTAGCATAGAGCTATTTGCCTCTTCCCTCAAGCTTGCTGTTTTCAATTCCCATTTCCTATTAGTGAGGAATGCAGGAGCCAGGAATTTTGATCAAGTGTGGGGAGCTAGCTCCATGTTACGCCCTTAAGATGGCGACTAACCATCGTGAAGAGTGTAAACGGGAAGGGCACGGAGGAAGGAGGGACTATGTGATTGGTTTACCGTTGGTTCCGCGAACGTGATCAGCTCGTGGACAGAATTCAAGGGGCTCGTGTGCCTTGCCACATGGACAGCTGCTGGCTACGTGCATTGTCTGACTGGCCAGATGGCCCTGTAAGTTGAATGCTTATTCCGCAAATAAACGAGTACCTGCTTTGACCGGTCTCCCTGGTGCGTCTGATTGTCCTGTGTGGAGGGCTGGGAAAGGGCGGCCAGTCGGCTCCAGCTTCTTAACTTCCACTGCTAGGTGAATGTGGGGGTGCCTTTTTGGCCCGCTAGTTCGAGACGGACCCGTAACCCCTGCAGTCAAGAACTAGGATGAGGACAGTATGTGGCTTCATTAGGTTTACATGCAGAGGGTGAGATTGTCAGCTGTGGCAGAGATCTTAAACTGCAAACTGTTGACTTGAGTCCAAGACACTAAGGGTTGTTTGGGAGGATGTTATCACAAGTATAATGCATGCTCCTCTTGAAAAGATTTCCTCTCTCCATGGAAAGATTTCCCAAGGCCTACTTCGTGATTTTATAGAAGACTTGAATAAAGCTGTACAATATTGTACTGATGGGATTGTTCCATGATAAACATGTCAATGCATAAAAGGGTCCAAGATGCCCACTAACATTTCTATGAATTCAATGATGAGTTTATTTCCTCTCCTCATGGGAGGGTTTTAGGAGATATAGGCTCCAGAAGGGGGAAGTACGATGTAGATGCTTATCTCAGGGGTGGCTATAAGCAAATGGGTTGCTGTATGAAAGATAGCTAACAATATCATTCAACAGGAATCTGTTAGCTCCCCACATCCTGTGACACCTCTAGTTCCTGAAGTATTTCCTACATATTCTGCCATGGAATATACAATAAGCACTGAATATCTAATAGCTTCCAATACAACTAGATTCTGTAATTTGATAATATGAAGTCAAGATAGGAAGGCTATTTCAGACTAGTTGACATCCTTGTGATAGATTAACCTTGACTGCATTTCAGGAAACCTTTTGCATTTCTAATATCTGGAGAAATTTTGACCCCAGAAGTATGAGATGGATTCTGTAAAATTCACACGACCAGGAGAAGATGAATTAAGCCACTCGGCCATGCTTTATTGGAAGGTGAGCCCTCGGACCATCTCCCCGTCCATCAGAGCAGGTCGGGAGAAATGGCACTGGATCTTCCGTGCGTAGAGAATTAAGAAAACCCGGTCAGGAAGGGGAGGGCTTGGGTACAGGAAGAGAAAGCCATAGTCCTTCCTGATGGGTCAGGAAAACTCGCTGATTGACAGGAGGCATGTCCACTAGTGACGTCACATCTGGCTTGCAGCTCCACTGACCAGCTTCCTTATTTGGGCATCTTGGACCCTGACCAAACCTGACATCCCAGCCTTTTTGGTAATATAGGACAGCAGATTCTGTCTGACTGCTTCGAGCGGGAATAGGGGCGTCGAGAGATGGGGGTGCGGCCAGGGCATTGGTCAGGCAGGGAGGCAGACACGGGTGTGGGAGCATCTGGTTGTCAGTCATGTTGTTT
>CM053399.1:52415205-52440638 GCA_028644305.1 Xerus rutilus | reverse complement strand
GAGAAGGCCATAGTCCTTCCTGATGGGTCAGGAAAACTCGCTGATTGACAGGAGGCATGTCCACTAGTGACGTCACATCTGGCTTGCAGCTCCACTGACCAGCTTCCTTATTTGGGCATCTTGGACCCTGACCAAACCTGACAGATTCATGATATAAGCACTTGACCTGAGGATTTAAGTATTGTCATGCTAGCTCATGAGGCAGATGTTTGTTTGCCAACATTTCCCGTTAAAGAAATCTGATCAAGGTGGTTCAGGGTATCTGGATATTAGACAAGTCAAGTATCTACCGAGTCTTCAGATAAGTAATTGTGAATAGATGTTAAAGAATCAAGGAATGCTGGAATAGGTCCAGGAAGGAAACAGGTACTGAATTCATGTCTTAGAAACTTCAGTGTGGTCAATGCTACTAATGGACACAAGATGAAGTCTTTCGGAATTGTTAGGAGCATTGAGGTCATGTGAAGGGATTTTTGGCTTCTGAGATTCTTATTCCCATTCCTCCCAAACCGATGGTCTTAATACTGCTGAGACAATCTGCCATGTAGCCATTTCTATGTTTTCAGGTAAAGCTGAGGGGAAGAGTAGGGAAGGAGGAACCATTTCCTGAGGAAAAGGTGCTAACCATAGGCCAAGGAGATTTTTTGTGGTTCTGAGAATCAAACCCAGGGGCACTGGGTCATGTCCCAGTCCTCTCCCCCCTTTTGAAATTGCGACAGTCTAAGTTGCCTAGGATGGCCACGAACTAGCAATCCTGCCTCAGCTTCCCAAGTAATTGGAATTACATTCTTGTATTACTGCACCTCATTCTTAGGGGAACTGAATTTGCTAGAAGTTTGTATTTGGGTCTTTGAGGGACTTTAAATGGCCCCATACTGAGACCAGGGGCCAACCCACTGGCTTGAACTTTTGATTTATAGGAAGTATTTTCTGGATCTTTTAGAATCTTTTCCAATCAGATATGGGTTGCTTAATGAGTTAGGATTCTGAAAGTGAGATTTTTCGAATTGTCACTGATAGAGGGGTCCAAGAAGGTCCATCCAAATGGAAGGGAATGTTATCTCAGCCCAGGAAGGTTCTTCATGGTCATCTTGGATTTCAGGATATGTCAGAAAGTGAGACTAGCAAAAAGCTTAAAGGACAAATGAGTGCACAAAAGGCAGAGTGGATACTCAAGCAGATGAGATGCAAGTTTCCAAGTCTATGCTTGTGCTTTTAAGAATGTGGGGCCCAACATGGCCTAGTAGTCTTTGTCCAAAGTTCTGGTACATTCCAGGTCTTTCTACATGCACTAGTTAAGTCACCTCTATAGGCACCTAGTTATAAGACTTGTCAAAGATGCTTTTAAAATTTATAGGCTGTTTACCACAGAACTTTGAGGGTTTTTTTAAAAGTCTTCCATCCACTTCATTTTATGAAGTAACACTTAAAAGTTAGAATTGGCTGGACTGGAAACCCAGAAAACTCACCATTCAAAGACTTCTGGTACCAAGGATTGAACTCAGGGGTACACAACCACTGAGTCATGTCCCCAGCCCTGTTTTGGGGACAGGGTCTCACCAAGTTGCTTAGAGCCTAGCTGTTGCTGAGGCTGGCATTGAACTTGCAGTTCTGTCTCAGCCTCCCAAAGTGCTGGGATTACAGGCGTGTGCCACCACGCCTGGCATGACGTTCAAGATTTAGATTTCTCACTTGTCTCTAGCAAATATATACTGTTGGGCCATTCAGTCTGATGGCCTTCTTGCCCCCTAACTTGCACCAGGCAGCCTTCAGTTACTAGCATCAAGGATTGTATGAAGCTAAGGTCACATTCTAGAGAACATGTTACTAGAGGACCATGGTTAATGTGAACCAACTCAGGTCATGAGAAGCTATTCTAAAACCAGGGCTCCTGGTACATTCTAAGACCAGGCTATCATTGCTTACTTTTGCTTCTTTCTATAGGACATTCCTTGAGGAATGTACAAGGGACTTAACATCCTGCACAACAGTTACTGAGCTTGAAGAGAGCAGACATTAGAGTGTTAGAACTAACACCTGCTGACCATTTTATAAGAACCTCATCCCTGGTGGTAGAGAACTCCCAGTAGTGGTTCCATGTAAACTGACTTTCACTGCTGTATTGGGATACTATATCGAAGGAAATGACTTAGTATTACAGCAGCTGTTTAATATGGACAGTATAGAGATTGCCAAGTGGTTTTCCCATTAGAATATTCATAACCTTATGCCTTGTGTTTAGACTTGACAGGACTGAATGTATTTTGAGAAAGTACTCAAAGCCTTGGAAAGAGTAGATGTTAATATTCATCTAGTATTTCCCAAGGAAACCTGTGGCCATGTTCAGGTAGTTGTATGCCAGAAAATAACCATTTGAAGAATGTTTGTCCCGATCCTCATAACATTGACATCCAGAAGCCCAGAGATTCATTATGGCTCCCAGAAGTGGGGGCAGAGAACCAGGTAGTTCACGGATTTCAGCTCAGTGGAATATGATTGATAGCCAGTTCGTGGTGGATCCTTTGGAGGCCGAGATGCACCCGATGATCATTCCACTTCCCTGAATGTGTAGTGAGTAGATATACACAACTATTCAGAATCTTGACCTATAGTGGGGGCAGTGAAGGCCAAGAGCATACTGAAACTTCCCTTTCTCTGGAATTTGAAGGGGATGAAGTTGGTGGCACTTAAAATGACCTTGAGGATGCAGTTATGTTGTTCCTATTATATCCCAATTCTCATGGTACTTGAAAAAGCTAAGTGAATCTTGGGTTAGGGTTACAACTACCAAGTTTAGTCAGTTAGCCACCCAACTGCTTTGCTCCAATAGCTTTTTTTTTTAAATGTTTATTTTTTAGTTGTAGGTGACTGAATATCTATTTTTATGTGGTGCTGAGGATCAAATCCAGTGCCTTATGCATGCTAGGCGAGCACGCTACCACTGCGCCATAATCCCAGCCCCCTCCAATAACTTTTCTAGAATATACCAACAGTATTTGGTGTGCATCCACTGATTTAGCCAATGCTTTGTCTTGTACAGCATCAGGAAAGGTGCTATACAAAATACTTCTATCAGATTGTTAAAGTGTCTAGTGTCCACTAGACATTGGCTATTAAGCACTTAAAATGTAACAAGTTGTCATTGAGGCTCATACTCCAGAGCATGGAAATACTAATGCCCAAGTTTAGTTTGCAGATGAGTCTACTTGGTGTGCAAGCACAAACTGAATTGACTGCAGAACCCCATTCAAGGAAAACCTTGGAAAAGTTGGGTATAGCCTCAGGCAGAGTATTTGGTTGTCAGTTATGTGATGAAAACTTTTGTGGTAAGTACATATACTGATGAGCAGTGGAAAATGTCTTAACTGGTCAGTGGCCTGGAATTAAAAATTGAAGACCTGTGACAAGTTGATGAAGTAGATGCACATGGATGTTGTATGAAAGCAGACCAGAGTGTAGTACATGTTAACACATATCCCAGGAAAGCACTAACCCACTAAGTAGATGCTAGGAATATCCTGGTAATTTTCAGCCATTTGAAGTAATCCCCTCATCTCCCACCTTCAAGAATCAAAACAGTTGGCTGGAGTAGGTAAGATGACTACCAGTTACTAATGTAGGTCTAGGTCTACATTGAAGTCCATGGCATTGCTGTCGTGCTCATGAAGGTTTGGGCATTGAGAAGTCTTGACTCGGCTAGAAGCCACAGGGGCCAGATACTCCTAATACACATGAAAGTCTCAGTTATGTCTGAACAAGTCTGCTATTAGCTAGAAAGAACATGGTAGAAATTTGATTAGTCACAAAGCTAGGATTGCATTGCTCTCCAGATGAGTTTAGATTCAGGAAAGTGGATTCCACCAGAAACATGTTCAGGATAGCAAGGACTTGAGGGCTACCAGAGCAATGCTTAAGTGAAAATTTACAGCTTCAGGAAGTGGGACATGAGTGGCATGAAACAAATCCAACTCACCATGATTTTTCTGCTCATCCTGGTAGGTTTGTTGAGCCTCAGGACATCTAACCCAGTCTTGAGACATCTAGATACATGAGGTATAAAGGTGCTTCTTTAGAACCTATCCCCTTGATTTAACTCAAGTTCAGGGAAAGGCATGTTTTGACATGTTAAATCTTGTTTCACGTAGAACACCATTTCAACTATTGGGAAAGACTAGTGTCTGATCTCCCAATTTATCTAGGAGCACTGTTTCTATCGTCCTCTGCTCTGTCTAGAAGTATTGAATGGAGCGCCATCTAGGAGATACATACTGAAGCTGCAGAAAGCATTGTTCTGAAGCTGCAGGACAGTGTACTTCAGAACAGTGTCAAAGAATGACATAGCATTTGCTGGTAGTTGATGAACTGGAGAATGTCACACTAAGTAAAATAAAACATACCCAGATATTCAAGGGTCAAATTGCTCTCTCATGTGGTAGAGGGGAGGAAAGTGGATCAGGTGGGAATCCCATGAAAACAGATCAGTGAAGTAAAGGAAGGGGACTGAGGCAGAGGGGGAGAAATGGAAAGGTTATTTTGTCTTAAACTTGCTGGCTTTTTGGTTAGCATTTCCATTTGCTCCCTATCCTTCAGGCATGGACAGGTCCTATGTCAGCTGTCCTGGCTCTTCAGCTTCATAACTGCAGTTCTGAGTGCCTCTCAGTCTCCATGAGACATTACTTGTAATGGTTTTATTATATACAGACATCCTGTTTATCTGAAGAACCACAATTAAAATGTTAACTGACTGCATGTATAGTCCTATTTTTCCAAGTCCCTTCCCTAAATTTTTTGTAACCCAGAATTCCCTACCCCAATTTTTATGAACTCAATTTCCCTTTCTGCTTTACTGCACAAAGACCACATATTTGGTGAAGGGGGAGAAGTTTATTCAATTTCGTAAAGGCAATTGGCATGAGGTTTATGCATTTTACATGCTATGGTTAGGTTATCTGTCAACATTCAGTGAAATTCAGCGATTTGAGCTATGTTTTAGGTGGTGACGCTTTTGGGAGGCGATTGGCAAAGCACTCAAAAGTGGCAATAGTCGTCTTAAAGGGGCAGAGAATCTGCCTTTAAGGCCACTTAAAAGCAAAAAGTACCATCTAAGCCAGGAATTGGTGTCTCAGACACCTGATCTGTCTTGGTCTTAGGTTTCTCAGCCTCCAGAACTGAGAAATGTCATTTGTAAGCTACCCCATTTGATAGTTACTTAAGTGAACTGAGACATACCTGCTCTGGGCATCATTCCCAAGAACAGTTTCCTCTGGTTTTCACTTCCTTCTGAACCTTGACTCTAGACTTAGTTCACCCACTGAGTTCAAGTATCTATAATGGAGTCGAGTTATTTCTGCCAAGGTGCTTTCCTGACATGGACTTCTTACACTTAGGACATTACTCATTAATTAGTTCAACCCAACCTGACAAGAGTTGGGGTCTCAGTAGGTATATGTAGTGTTGAGAAATCCTTTAGGCCCATTAAGTTTAGCTCATTTGAGCAGAGCCATAAAGTCGCTAATCAGGCAGCTCTCAACCAGATCAGGTTCTAAAGTCTCCAGCTAACATGACCAGCATTTATGGAAGGCATAGAGCACTTAGTTTGCTATAGCTTAGTACACTGGTTATGAGAGTTTACAGCTGAATCAGTTAACTGGCTATAGACTCATAGCTGTCACTGATTAAACTATGGTTAAACCATTGATTTGGCCCAGTGAAGTCCATGACCTCCCAGGTTTAAGTATTAGTGTTCCCACAGCATCTTTAGACAAGAGTAGGGATGAAATTGGAGCAAGAGTGACATTGTCTAGATGGCCCAGCTAGCAGAGGCAGGTATGTCTTCTGGAAGGTGAAATTAGATTGGTACATGTCCTAAAGGGTACATATGTAGCCATACAACTCCAGGTTAGAAGACAGCTCAGATCCATGATTTGGGCCAGTATCCTGGGATTATCTTCAGAAGCTGGACAGATCATCATTATAATGGTATACTTGGTGATCAGCTTCTAAGGGCTGTAGCTGAAGGTATAACCAAGGGACCAATTACACCAACCTTTCAGGACAGGTAATCTGAGTTCTGGATTCAAACCCTTCTCTGGACCTTAGGCTTGGTGGGAAGCCACATCCCCCCAGGACTTTCGGAGTCCCACAGGGAAAACAAGTTTAGAAACTTTAGAGGTTTGAGAATTGACAGGTAGTAATTCTTGACAGATAATGTCAGTTTATTTTTATGTTCCATTTTACAATGGAATCCTGAGGAGCAGGGAGGTTGAAAGGTTTCAGAGGACACTGGTAACTACTTGAATCAAGGCCAGATAGCCTGACATCAGCATTCATTTTTAAAATACAGTATATTGCCACACCATAGGAATTGCGATATTGCCTTGGCTGCCTTGGACTGGTTTGGAGTGTGGGATAGAGAACTAAGGTCATCACTGCTTATTTTTCAATCCAAGGTGATACTAGACTAAAACTAGCCAGCTTCATGGAAAAACTTTCCTCCCTAAAGGTTATGATCCTTTAGCCCCAGGATTAAGGATAACTTCATAGATAATATTGGCTTTTCCCATCCCCTTTGATACACAGGGATCAATATGCATCCCGTTTGAGGGGTAGTGGTAGATGAAGGATCAGAGTTTCTTCCCATGCTGCTCTCTGCAGTAGATGTGTCCCTTTACAATAGGGAGATCGTGGAGCACTGATCAAGCAGTAGAGGCAAGCAGGAATAGAGCTCTCACACCCCCAGAGTTTCTGGATCACAGAACTAGAGACCAAAAATCACGTCCGACTTCAGGATACCAAGTCAAGCTTTTAAAGGAACCTAGTTCAATCCTAAAACCCCCTTTGTGGGCCAGGATGAGGAAGCATTCTGAAACATTAGGCAGCCAGTGACAGGGTGGGTGACTTTATAAGAGGTACTGTCAGCCATGTGTTTAGAGTTGTCAAGTCAGATAGTGATTTAAGTACAGTTGGTAGTCAGACAAGGTTACAAGATCTTCTGACTAAGCAAATAGTCCAAGCCATACAGCATCCAGAAGGCTAGTGTATAGCCTTTCACAAACCATCCACTGTTCCCCCACCCCATCCCACCAGATCTATTTTCACCATCTCCATAAAGATCTTGGTAAGGCAGCCAGTAGTAAGTCTGCTTAGAACAGGTAGAATGGTATTCCTACGAAGCTAAGCATTTTTGAAGGCATGTTAGTTTCACTAAAGCTGGCGCTGTAGTCATTAGTCATGACTACATACAAAAGCTGTCACCGTGGAAAGGCTTTCAACGTAGCACGTGTGCAACAAGTCCATACTTCTATTCCTAGAAGGGACTGCTTCCTACATAGCCTCACTCAAAAGGGGGATTGGTTCCCAAATAAGACATGCAATCCATGGAGACTTAGGATCTTCAGTGACAGGATGTAGCAGCGAGATCTAGGTAGTTACCGTGCCTTTTTCCCCAGGAGTCAGTTAACTCCAACTTGGACAGCCTCTGACCAAACAGCACAAGTAGAGGTCTACTTCCAAACGTACTGAGCTTCCCTCAGCTGAGGTGAGCCATTGTGCAAGAACTTTGAGAAGCTTCATGTAGTCCTAGTACTTAGCTGGAAGAGGTTGTTTAGGAATGCAAGTCTGGTGAATTAGCCTTCCATTCCTCTGGGATAGTCCCCAAATAAGTAGTAAAAGGAAACTAGAAGACTTCCAGCAGAATTTAGTGTCACATCAGACAGCTGCTTCAAATGTCAGGCAGCAGCTATTTCTAGAACTGCATTTGAAGGGCATCTTTGTGGCATGTCAGTGCAAGAAGCACCTTCTTCAGGGCCTGGAAGGTCTTCCTTCGTTTTCCCTGCTACGTCTTTCCTCAGCTTATGATCCAGGTTTTGACTACCATTCCCACAAAAGTGTGTGGTAGCTGTTGCTTGTCACCACATGACCAGGTGCTGCCAGTGAGTGGTTGATCTGGTATGACATTCTTAAGTTAAAGCCTGCTTAAGTATCAATAGGGACATCTTAGAATACTTCCTACCATGAGCCAGTCATCCACCCTGGATCAAGATAAACTTGCCAAAGGCAGGCACAGGTGGGACAGTTTCATTAGTGATGAGAAGCATCTGTGATCTTTTGAATTTATGATGTTTATCCCTCAATCAGGATAGATGAGAAAACTCTGAAACCTTTAGAAGGTATAGAAAGAAATGTTTTGTGGGAAGTATAATTAGCTTACCCAACAAGTGTCTCAAATGCATTTTATGGCTGCTGCCTGCGTCAGGATTCCTCCACTCCTTGGTAGGAGTAGCATATAGGAGCAAGATATAAGATAAAATCTTATCTTTAGCAAAGAGATGTTGAGTCTGTTGCTAAAGTCTCAATTCTTAGGTACATACTGTGAGCGAGAGGAAAGAACATAAGATTAATCCTAGATAGTTGTTTTCTTGCCTTTCTCCTAGCTACACAGGAGACTCCAAGGGGACAGAAACAGAAGTAGAGAGGAAAAAACACTGACAGAAAAGAAACAGATGCCAGGATTTCTAGGATCAGTTCAATTCCCCAGTCCATACACTCCAGGAATTTTGTTGCTTAGACATGAGGTTAATCAGACCTCTTGGCTGTAGACTTATAGCAGAAAGCCTTATTATAAAATGGGTTATGAAGTATTGAAAGGCAGTAAGTTTAAGTTGCACATAAATATGAAGAGGAGCTTACGGGTGTGGAGTTCCACACGGAAGCTGTTACTTGGGGTTTCAAAGCTAGATTACAGTTGTTAGTTGTATAGAGCTTCAGAGAGATTAAAGGTCTTAAGATACAAGCAACTGATTTAGAAGAATCTCAAGGACTGAAAAGGTTAGGGGCTAAGTATAGGCTAAAGGGATCATACAGGTGTACTCTAGAGATATAAATAGCTGTTTGAAATGCAGAGGACGGAGGACAGATCAACAGTGGATATGAGGAATGAGGGCATTAGGGATAATGTATTCCATTCCCCAGTAACATCTTTAGAGCTCGCCTCAAGTATTCCAGATTTAGAAATCAGAACAGAAAAGCCTGCAATCGTCCCTCACAAAGGACACTGAAGCTGGTTTTTAAAAAGGTTAAGCCAACTATAATAACATTCCCTTGGATCCTTCTGTTGTAAGGACCAGCAAGTTGAATTAGAAATACCCTTCCTAATGCAGGTGATAGGCCTAATGCTCCGTTCTAGCCTTTAAGTCCATCTTTAAGTACTTTAAGTCTGGGGTTTATCTAGCATCCCCAGGAAAGGAAGTGGGGACAAAGGAATGAGTCACCTGGCTAAACTGTAGCTTCCAGTATTTCGTCACCAAATCTCATCTTTTTTAGCAAAGAGATGTCGAGTCTGTTGCTAGTCTCAATTCTTAGGTACATACTGTGAGCGAGAGGAAAGAACATAAGATTAATCCTAGATAGTTGTTTTCTTGCCTTTCTCCTAGCTACACAGAAGGAAACTCCGAGGGGACAGAAACAGAAAAGTAGAGAGGAAAAAACGCTGACAGAAAAGAGAAACTTAGATGCCAGTTCCCAGGTCCCACCCACAGTTTTCAGGTCTGACTTTCCCTCAGTCAGCAGTTTGAAGACTGGACGGGGGCCTGAAGTTGACTTAAGTAGAAGACTGGAGAACACAATTGGTTAGAGTTGATGTTCTGATTGGTTGGCGCCACTGAACCTCCTGAATCCAATCAAATCAGGAAAAAATCTCAGCTGAGCGATGGTGCTGAAATTTAAATTGAGAGACCCCTGAGTGTGTCCACCTGTAATGAGAGTATATTAATTCACACCCCAACATTTGAAATCAGGATTCCTAAGAAAAAAAAGTTGCAACTGCCAGAAATAGGTTAGAATCTTAAATTTGGCAGTAAAGAAAATGAACTCTGTAAGTTGTGAAATATGCATCACTCCACATGAAAAATAAGCATTTCCTTCTTTTAAAAATACAGAAGAGCTAAATCATCATTTTTCATGCGAACAGAAACCACTGACGACTTCCTCCTTTTTAGGCTCTTTGACCAACCCCAGCCTTCTTCCTCTAGAATCATATCAGGGTAAAATAAGAGTGTAACTAGTGGGCATTTAGTTACTTCATGTACTCAAATGTTCTACTAGTTGGCCACAGTTGTTATCAAGAGCTATTTCTCATGTCTTAGAATTTTTCTCATCAATCCATTTTCACCCTCGCCTTTGACCTTAGGAAAAAAGGGTGACATTTCTAATTGGTGCAATTATTGTTTTTCCCTTGGTGCAACCACCTTAGGAAAAGAATACATAAGCTGCCAGGAGAATATTCATGTTTATGACTCATCTCTCCAGCCCCTGTGCTGGCAGCATCACCTGAGATATATTAGAAATGTAAATTATTAGGTTCCACCAAAGAACTTTTGAACCACAAAGTCTTAGGACCGGGTTCCAATTTAGCAATTCACCCGTGATTCAGCAAGCCTTCAGGTGATTCTATTGCATGCTAAAGTTGGCACACTCTGTTCCAATTAATTCAGAATATTTGAGACTGTACTGTTTTCGTAAACATCAGGTGTTGCTTTTGTGAAGGTCTCAATGTGCAGCCAATGTTGGTAACTGCCTTATTTAGTCATAGGTTCACTTATCTCTGTCATCTGAAGGTGATTCTCCAATCTTTAGTCCAGGCCTTCTTCATCACTCTCAGGCACTATATCCTACTGACTTTGGGAAACTTCACAGTCAATATTTTTAGAGAACAAATTACAGTGATGGCAAAGGATCAACAATTTGACATCCTTGTTTGATTCCCCCAGAGGTAGCTGTTTTTATGTCCCTTCTCTAGGCAAAGAACTGAGGATTTGCTCAAAAGTAGGCACTAATAAACGGCATAGCTCACATTCAAGAACTTGCTTATGAAGCTAAACTCTTATCATCCATGCTACTTTTGCTACTTTATGCAGCTTATCAATAAGCAGAATCAACTACCTGGAACAATGATGGAGAGTGGAGTGGGAGGGGGGAGAGGGAGGGGGGAGGGGGGAGAGGGGAGAGGGTGAAGGGATGAGGAGGGGGAGGGGAGAGGGAGAGGGGAAGGAAAATAGATTCAGAATCCTCAGTACCACAAAAAACAAATAAACAAAAAACAACAATAAAACAAAGTCCTCTTCTATGAACCTCCATTTCCTCAGGTGTATAGTAAGGCTTTTACACTATATCAAACTTAAGGTTACCTGCTACAAGCATCCTTTTTTTCTTTCAAGATTCTTTAATTTCCTAGTGACAAAAGGAGCAGGCAAGCAATTCAGTAGTAGCACTGAAGCATTACTAGTTCAATGAATTATTTATTCAGTAAATGATAAGTATCTCCTGTGTATCCAAAAATCTAGGTACAGAGAAAAGTTTATTGGGAATGAAATCATTTCTATAGAAAAATCCAGATGCTTGTGAAAAACCTAGACTATGGCTTGTGATGAGTAACTACCCATCTGTAACCCCTCCATGCACACTTACCCTGTAGATCTGTGTTCTTGGTACATCTATATTCTGTCTACCCACCTGAGCCCTTTCTTCACCGCAGTGTCTTCTCCCCAACTGTAATGAGTCAGGGGTAGAAAACGAATGAGCTTTGGAAACCCTTTCCTCATTACTTATTGTGCCTCCACATGAGACTCCCCTGGATTTTTCAGAATTCTTTCTACAGTTCAGATTTCCTCTTTGCATCTCCACTGTTGTCTTCTTCACCCTCTTTTTTGGTTACATTTTTAAATTTGTTCTGTTTAGTTATACATGACAGTAGAATGTATTTTGACATATGTACATGGCTTTGCCCTCTTCTCTGACTCCCTCTCATGGAGTCTGAGGGTCATGAAGCTGAACCTAGTAGAAATTCAGATCTAGGTTCTTGCTTTAGTCTCTCAGACTGAGTTTGGGACCTAGAGAAAACCACAGAGGTGCAGGGCTCTGAAGATGTGGACTGGTTGTCATAGCTGCCCCCTCAGGGGGTGTGTGATTTTTTCCAGGGTGGTAGCTGCTATGGTTTGAATGTTTGTGTTCCTACCAGAATTCACATGGAAATGTAATTCCCAGTGTGACAGTACTAAGTATTAATAGGTAGGACTATAAGGAGGCAACAAGTTTATGAAGACTCTGCCTCCATGAATGGATTAAGCCCATGTAAAGGGGCTGGAGGACACTGGGAGGCCTCATTTGCCCTTTCATGCCCTCTACCCTGTGACGATGCAGCATTCAAAGTATGATCATAGAAGCAGAGGCCAGGCCCTTACCAGACACTGAATCTGCTGGTCCTTTTATCTTGGACTTCCCACACTTCCAAACTGTAAGAAAAAAATTTCCGTCCTTAAAAATTGGGCACAGTGGCACATACCTGTAATCTAGAGAATGGCAGCCTTCACCCTCAAAGACATTGAGCTGGCGTCAGCCTAATAGAGGCTGGATATGGTGCTGTGGCAGTGGTTTCAGGGACTTCTGGGGCCTGAGACTTGAACCAAAGATGTTCTGGCCACACCAAGGACCAACTGCTTTGTGAAACTGACAGTGATAGGGCTGATGGTGGCCCTGGGGACAGTCACACTAGTGGTGGTGAAAAGTGCCCTGGAGTGACCCGGAAGTTTTAGTGACAGTTGTTTCCCTGAAGCCCCAGAATCACTTCCTCTCAGGGTACACCCTGTCTCGCCCTTTCCCAGAAGAACTGGGACAATGGAATTTCCTTGATTGAAAGGGTTCCTGTCAAAAAAAAAAGCTAACATGCATAAAAATAGTAAGGAAAGGGTGATAAGATATAAGCAGAATTATAAACAAAAAAAAGAATACTCATGAGTTACTAATTTTGAAGTTGAAGTTGGGAGAATAGTTGAGGGTCCTCACATACTCTTCTGTGTTTTTATGTGTCAACATGTATGACACATTAACATGTTAGTATGTCCTTGTTTATCTGCTGAAAAGTTTTATAATAAGAAGGAAAATAATATAAATGGCTTAACATTTCCAAAAAAAGTGAGAAATGAAATTATTTTGGATTAAAAAAATGAAAGTGACATAATTAAGTGGAATGTGTGCAACTTGAATGACCCTTAGTTCAAAAAAAGTAAAGCAGATACAAAAGAAGTCCTTTAGGACAACTAGAAAACTTGAATATGAATTGAGGACTATGGTTATGTAGAAGAGCATCCTTATACTGGTAGATGCATGTTGGAATATTTCAAGGCATCATGTATGTATCATGTATATGTAGTGAATACATACACACTCATATGTACATGTCCATTTGTATATTTAAAACAAAGACTGCCAAATGGTAGTAATTTATGTAGGTAGTGAGTATGTAGGTATTCAATATACTATTTTGAATTCTCTGCATATTTAGATTTTTTATAGGGTTGAAAAAATTGTCACTTAGATTTGTTTTCATGCTTGTTTTTATGAAATGAATGACACTTATTTAGAGACAGATATACTAGAAGTCAACTTTTAAGGAAATCCAGTAACATGACACTGTCATCCTATCCCTGAAGTCATATTTACATGTGGTTACAAATATGTAATTTCTCACTAAATCTAGAAGATCGATACTCTTAAACTTGATTTGGGAAAGCCTGTGTTTGCAAGCCAGGACCTAATATATGATAGGAAGCAGCTTCCCTCTATATTACTGCCATATAACAAATCACCCTACTTAAATTTAAGTTCAGTGGCTTAAAAGCCACATTATCTCACTATCTTGTGGGTCAGAAATCTGGACATGGCAGAGCTGGATGCCTCTGTACAGGATTGCCATTGTCTCAAGGCTCAACTGAGGAACAATCTACCTCCAAGTTCACTCACATGGCTGGTGGCAGCCTTAGTCCCTCCCTGACTATTTACTAAAGAGATCAGGTCCTAGTTATATGAACATTTTTATAGAGCTTCTCAGAACACAGAAGTTTGGCTTGATTCCCCAAGAGTGAAGCCTTTTGATAGGGAGAAGTTTAGAAATGGCAAAAAAGATGGAAATTACAGTCTTTGTGTGACTTCATCTCAAAAGTGACATCCTAATGCTTTTGCCACATTCAGTTTGTTAGAAACAAATCCCTATGTCCTGCTCGTCTTCAAGGAGAAGTACTTTTAGAAGGGCATGAATACCAGGAAGTAGGGATCACTGTGGGACATTTTGGAGACTGCCTACAATATCCTAATTTAATCATAAATTCTATGATCAGAACTAGAACTAACTCAATAAAGACACATAGTCAATATTAGTTAATATTACTGAATTTTTCCTAGCAAAAGAAAAAAAAAAGTGATTTGGCTCAGCATGGTAAAGACTCTCCTGCTCTAATTGTGCCGAGAGTAATGTTGACAAGGTCATCTGCTCCTCATGTCTTGCCTGTCAGTATGTAATCACACTTGACAGTGTACTTTCTGGGGCCATTCCTGCTATCAACTGTCTTAATTAGGGCTTCCTAGAAACACACTCTGGGATCTTTCCATGCAGAAAGTTTATCAGGGAGTATGATCAGGAATATATCCCAACAAGTGTGAAGGAAGCAGAATTGTGCAGAGAGAGAAGGTGGATTACCATGCTGTTTCATCAGAATTCACAGCTGATCCTATGAGGAGTTCTGAATTTAGGATTATCCTATATGCTTGTCCTGAATAGGGCAAAAGAGACAGACATTTAACCCAGCATCAACTAACCATTGGGGTTATGCAGCCCCCTTTGTCTAGATAATTCTTGCAAAGGCCTGTATGAGTCCTCAGCAGGGAACACTCCCAGCTGAGATGTGGGGGACTGCACAGCTTGCTGCTGGAGAAAGTGCATGACTTCTTAGTCATCTGGGGTGACTTGGGGGTGAGGAAGTTAACCCTCAAAGTTTTCCTGACTCTAGGATGGACTCTCCCATTGTCATTCCATACTTGTTATCAGTTTCTCTTTGTTGAAAAGTCATAATAGATACAATGAAATTGAATATAATCATAAACCATACTTATAGGATATAGAAGATGACAAATCCCAAAATAGTGTGGCCTGGGGATAGGGGATGAGGGAAAAGGTAATACATTGATCCTTTCCCAATATATTCTTTCCCAGTAACAAGACAGGCCACAGAGAGGAGAGATCCCTCAGGTCTGGAATGACAGCCTCTGGAAGAGGCCAAAGTATTGATTATTCCCAAAACAAATCCTTCTGAGACCATCTAGCCCAGTAAAGACAAATCTCAGATACTGACCGCTGACCCCTGCTACCCCCGTAATCTCGGCCAGTAAAAAAACAGATCCCCAAATTCCTGAGTGCCCAAACTGACACACTCATTAATTAAGTCACCTCTCAGGGTAACCTATATAAGCATAAACTCCCCCTTTGGCTAGTGGCTCATTTTTCACCAGGAAAGTGGTTCCATCAGAGGCATGACTCCATTTGCTGAATAAAAGCTGTGCTGATTTGTGAAGTTTGCATCCAGCCTGGTCCTTTTGTGCTAATAATAATAAAGATAAAAAAAACAAAAACAAAAAAAAATCAATGAGATATAATGTAAACAGATATAACAAATACATTTACCTATATTTTGATTTATTTTTCATTCAGACATGAGACAAAATTAGGACAAAAATGAGAAAAACAGATAAATTGGGAAAATAAAATTAAACACTTAAAATGTGTGTTTATTGGTTAACTTTCTAGCAATGGAGAGTTTGAGGAAGGATAATGTAGGGAGCTAGGAGATTCTTTTGGTAGAAGGCCAAAGGCATTGAGTAACCGATGTATCTCTAGTTGAACACCAGCCTCAAGAGACTTGTTAAACTAATATGACTATAAGGAGAAATATTACACTGTTTGGAAAATTCTACTCTATTTTTTATAATAAGAGATATGTTTGAGAAGAAGCAACTAGAATCTTGTAGACATTTTTACTAGGTGGCATTATGGCCGACTCTTTATGGCACAAAATGAAATTACTTCCTTAGAAAATATTATAGGGTTCTAGTGAAAATTATCTCAATCAAAAAGTTCTCTGACATCAAAATGGAATTCATGTATCAGATTATTCATGTAATTTGCTGGGTGTACATACAAAAACACACCTAAATACACAGCTAACAGTTGCTTTTATGCCAAGGTGGGACATCTAAATAAAGATTTGACTTAGTGAATGGTAGATAAGCCCATCAACCTTACTTCTGAGGTTGCAGTGCCTGCAGGCATTTGAAGATTTCCACTACTGCCTAAAATCTTCCACTCTTACTTTCATGCTATACTTTGAACAGTTCAATGCACACCCTAGGCAATTTTATGTGGCATATTTCCATTTATAAAAACACTAAAATTAATCCAAACAAGTCAGAGTCATTACAATTACTGAATATAGATCTATATGTAACTTATAAGAGTCAGCCTAATTCTCCTTGGCTCTACTCTGGGTCTCACTTGGAAAATCTTAAAATGCACTAATTGTGTTGGGGCAGAAGACAAAATTTTGCATTTTAACAAGCTCTCAGGTGATATGCTACTTTTCTGAGCTCCATACTGTGAGTAATAAGGGTTTAAAAGACCCTGGTTATTTCTGAAACTCAGCTGATATCTTACCTTCAACACTTATAGAGACTATTCTACTGGTGACAAGTATTTTAATTAACATCCATGACAGTAAATATTTATTAAGTTATTAACCTTGTGCTAGGGCAATACGATAAACTCTGCATAGGTACTACTAACTCATTTATTATTTTTTTAATAATGTAGTAAATAATGTACTGTACATGATTTTCAAATTACAAATGAGGAGATTCACATAGAAAGAAGTTAAATGATCTGGTTAGAAGGTAATGTATCTTATTTATTTAAATGGCAGTATGATAGACTTTACTTTCTGAAAACTCAGAGGGTATGTCAACCCAATATGTCTGGTAAGTGGGTACTAGGTTAAATGCTCAGCCTAGAAGACATTTCTTTTTAATATATTTTTAAACTGATACATAGAAGAAAAATTGTATGTTAGTGGGTACATGTAATATTTTAATACATTGAAATACAGTGATTACATGAATACATTGTGTAATGTTTAAATCAGGTTAGACATAGATATTTCTTCAAATGGGAAATAACTCTTTAGCAGCCTGGCTATCATTAGAAATGAAAGCCCTTCTCTGGACATTGAATAAATACATATATGTATGCTTAAACACACAAATATGTATATGGTTTACATACATATATATGATTGACAATTTAAGCACAGTGGTCTTCTTTTCTGTGGTTTCATTAAGATCTTCATAGAAATGAATAACAGTTGGACATTTCATTTTTCAGATCAAAGTACTTAAGAACTAATAGGAACTTTTAATTTTATCTATTTTTGTCATTGTCATGATTTAGCACATCACCTGAAATACTATACAATGCATGGCCATTGGTAATATCTAACAGAATCAGTTTCTATTTCGTAAGGGTGCAACACCTCTGTTACCTAAATTTTCCCTGTTGTTTGTACATGGGTCATTTTATTTAACTTTTGAATCAGAAAATGTAACATTTCTTAGTTTATAAGGAATGAACTTATAAAACAACAAAGGGAATGATATGACAATGCATGTTTACTTATGTGATAACTTGTAAGCTAATTGGGATTGGGCATGGTGGAGAATGGAATGTGAGAGCACCTAATCACACAAGTTCAAGATGGATGGGTATTTTCACATCAGTCAAAAGTCCTTTCCATCTCTCCAGAAATAACTTGCCTTAATCTGTTTGTATTGCTATGATAGAATATTGAAACTGGGTAATTTAGAAAGAAAATTTATTTTTTGCAAGTCTAGAGGCTGACAAGTCCAATATGAAGGTGCCAGCTCTGGTAGGAGATCTCGTGGTGCATCATCCCATGGTAGGAGGGGATGAAAGGAGAGAGATGGGGGATGGGAAGGGAGCATGAAAAGAGCACAATTACAGTAGATATTTTGGATTGAACAGTATTACTTCTATGGTTTAAATGTATCCCCCAAAGTTCATGTGTTGTAAACTTATTCTGTAATATAACAGTGTTGGAAATTGGGGCCCAGTGGAAGGGGTTTAGGTTGTGAGGGCTTCACCACTATAAATAGATTAATGCCAATTATAAAGGGATTTGAAGATGTGAGGTTGATGTCTTGTACTGATCCAAAAATTCTAAAGAAAATATCAGCAAACAGAATCCAATTATGTTAAGAAAATAATATCATGATCAAGTGGGAATTGTTCCATGAATGTAAATGTGGTTCTAGATGAGGAAATCCTTTGATATAAATCATATTAAAAGATCTAAGTAAAAAGATAATATAATCCTCTCCAAAGATGTTCAAAATGTCCTTTAACACCCATTACTCATACAATGCTCCATAAAATAAAAATCAATTATCATTGCTATGTATATCTCATTCTTAAAATGAGGATCTTACTTAAGGAAGAAATAGTAGAGTATTTCAAGAGTAAGAAAGATTAGGATAAAGGTATGAATACTCACTAACTTAAAGTGTGTTTTCTCAGAAGCAGATCCTAAGTCAAGGACTTGAATGCAAGTATTTTATTTTCGAAGTTACCCTAGGAAGCAAAGGTATGACAGTAGGGAGTTATATATAGGTAAAGAAATAAGGTCATTACATATGGGGCTGTGTAATGAGTAGGCTTCACTGTGGCTAACTGAGAGAGAAGGGGTCATTCCTGCTGAAGACTTTTGAGAAATTATGTAGAACATGACTCAGATATTGCATAGGAGGTATGAGGAGGTCAAGGCATTAACCAGAAGCTCCATCCATCAGTTGTTGAAGTCTTCCCTGGGATGTGTTAATGCACTTCTGAATTTTTGCACTTGAGCATTCCTATATCCTCATATCCTCACCAATCCATGGTGTTATCCAACTTTGTTTTTGCCACAGTTATTGACAAATGCTCTTTGTAATTTCTTTGCTGTTAGTGAGTTTTTATATCTTGACATGTTTTAGCTATTAAAGCCACATTTTCCATAGCTTTACTTATTTTCTATTAGAATATTTTATTCTGTTTCTGTCTTCTATTTGTTCTTGTATTTATATTCCAGAAGTTCTTTTAGGCTCTATTAATTCCTTATCTGTTTTAGACACTGACAGTATTTTCCACATAGCATTAGGCATGTAGCAGAAATAGATAACCTCCAAATAGTCTGCTTGTTGCTTTCAAAGCGCTGCTAAAGAGCTTCAGACAGCTAATGACTCCCAAGAGGAACAGGAACAATATATACTGAATGTGAGAGGTAATTTATTTGAACAGCCTTGAGGCTATTAATTACATATGTCCCCTGTCCATCCTATGGGTTACATATGGGTCCTGGCACAGAACATTGTAAGAAAACTCTGACATAAGAAACACTGCCTTGAGATCTGTCTCTCAAGTTTTAGTGGAACAGCATTATCATATAGTTAACAGGAAACAAAGTTGTCTTGCTTAGAGATTTTCATACAGTTTTAAGATTCAGAAGGTACAGGACATTCATAATCAGGTTAACTATCCCTAATAGCAAAAGTGACCAGTGACTGGTGGCATCAATTTTTATTCCTGTTAAAGTGAAACTTTAGGCATGTGGTTAGCTATTGAATTATTTTTTGATTTCTAATAAATTGCCTCAAAATTTAGCAGCTTCAAACAAAAAATTATAGTTTCTGGGATCCAGGAAACCAGATGCTAATTGGCTTGGGTGCCTTTGGCTCAAAGTCTTTCATAGGTTACCATCAAGGTGTTGGCCAGGGCTATGGTCATTCTAAAGGTTCCATTGAAGAAAGATTCACATCTGAGTCAACTCATCTCAGTGTTGGAAGCCTCACAAGATCCACTGTCAGTTTCTCTCATATTGCTGTTGTTAGACATTAGGTTCTTTTTGACTATTGGTAAAAGATACTTTCCTTGCCACATCACCCTCTCCATAGTAGCTCATTATACAGCAGCTGACTTACCTCAGGGAAAAAAAGAGAATTAGCAAGATGGAAAGCACAGTCTGTTTGTAAATTAATCTAGACTGTGAAGTACCATTAATTTTGTAACATTATATTCATTACAAGTGGGTCCTGATGTCCAGCCCACACCTGGGAGGAGGGAATTACACATGAGCATGAATACCAGAGGAGACCATTGGGTACCATCTGTTGGTATCTATTGAAGGTGCCACCTGGAAAATCTTGGCAGGAAAGCATCAGGAATAAGTAACAAGTTGTTTATTCTCTTTTGAAGGACCTTTTGCTTTTTATACCTTTGTGCTGAGTCCTTTCCTCAGCTTGGAAAGTATATCTTCCTTGTTCTCCTCTTCATTCTATTTCCCTTCTGCATTCAAACAGGATTTTACAACAGAGTGTCATGTGAAATATTAAATCAGTAGAGCCTGCCCTGGATCTTCAGGAAGAATGAGGAACAGAGAGGTGCAATGTGAGAGATTAAGTACACTATGAGTGTGAATAGTGCAAAAAATTGAAATGCACTACAATTACTAGAATCTGAACCTTGATTCTCCAACTTACTAGCTTTGTGACCTAAGTATGTCACATTTATCTATGAAATGTACATGTAATGATGGCTGCTACATCAAAGGGATGTGAAAAGTGAATGACATAATTTTTGAAAAATGTATATGGGTGTGTCTGGTCCATAGCAAGCTTTCACAGATCTAATGTAACTTAGAACTTTGTTTTCAAAGCATTATTAGTCAGGCGTTCAGTACTTTACATTATTAGTCTAATGCTCAGTATCCTCTGAAGATTTGAAGAAACAAATCTCTTCAGTTGCTAGGCATCGGCTTCCTCCTGCAATCTGGAAAGCTCCAGGGGCCAGAGCTCAGAGAAAAACTAGTCTCTGAAGAAGTTACGGTTTTCATTTCCAGGTAGGGGCAAAGGGAATTTATGGTGTCCAGGGAAAAGGCAGGATAATAAAGTATCTAACTGGGAAGGAGGACTCACCATGGGAAGTCTTAAAGGACAATAGTCTCTTTTCTACATTATCTTTGTGATTTTTTACTGCTTCTCTTGAGGCATCCTGTGTGAAGCTCCCTTCTATCAGGTGAAAGAAATGTGGACTACCAGGTATAGATCATCAGAGAAAGCTGAATAGAGAAACTCCAAGGATGTAGATATAAAGGGTTGGAATGACGAGTCTCAAGACCAGAGTCATTTAAGAAAGGAGGATTCAAGTCCTCAACACAACTATATAGGGCTGGCTGGATCTGGTGGATCCTGTTGAAACCAAGAACCTCTAAAATAAAGAGGGTAAAGGAGGTGGGAGAGGGAACAGAAATATGGTATTACTTTGGTTCAAAGCAGAAAAAAGAAGGGGAAATAAGTCAAATAGCAGGATGGTACAAAGATAATTTTTAGGGGCCAAGAAGTATGAAAAAAGACCAAGTAAGTATGGCAGATTAGGAAAGTGTTTGGAGGGAGGGAGAAATACCTGGATAGAGGAACAGGCTTACCATGAACAGAAAGGCTCCATTCAAATGGAATACTTTTACCTTTTAAAAAATTTGAGTCATGAATTTCCAATCCTTTCAATAGGAATGAAAACCTAACACATTCACTGTTAAGTGACTGGTCTAAGCTAGTTTTCAGTGCTTGATCCTCTGGCTCTGCACATAAGTTCCTCTGTAGAGCTGAAGGCAAAGGTGGGAGCAGGGCTAGAAATGTAACTTAGGAGATGTTGGCTGAAACTTTCTGGAAAGAGACCTCAACAACCAGGAAGCAATTGTCTTGAGTCTTGACCTGGGTAGTGGCTATATGGGTGTGTTTATTCACATTATAAAGTTTATCATGCTGTTTATCTTTGACTTCTGCATCATCTTCAAAGAAAATGGGGCAGGGAATAAACTGAGGCTACTCTCAGAAGAAAAGTATATCTACACAGGGCAGCCAGGAGTGAGATGTCCTGGATGAGAGATAACTGGGGCAGTACGCATTCTGACTCTTTGAGTTTTTTTTTTTAACTGTTTAGGCAGTGATGCTCAACCCTAAATTTTAGCATTTAGAACCCTTGCAGCAGTCAGGGACATCTGGAAATTTTTAAATTCTTTACTTAAACCCTTGCAGCAGTCAGGGACATTTGGATAGTTTCCCCATCTTCTCCAATCTATCACTGAAGATGTGTTGTGTTCCCAGTTGCTATATATATCAAGGTTCTTATGATCTCTGATGTGGAGCTGTCTACTTCCTTCAGTCTGTCCCAGTATGTAGCATTTCTTATGTTTAGGGCTTTGTCTTCATGGTTGGCTTGTTTCAATAAAGTATCAGAAATCTGACTTTAAGAAATCTCCTGAGGACTCTGCAGGCACCCGGGTGTGGGATCAATCACTCTCCAGAAGGCAAATGGAAGGGCAAGTGTATGCCACATGTTTGGAATGGAGAATCAGGGAATGTTTGTCTAGTGCCTGGCTAACAAAGAAAATGTCTATTGCAGCAGGTGAGAATGTGAGCCAGAATTTGGTGGATGTGATCTATCCAGTTTATGCAGAAAAGGGCCAGGCCCCTGATGAGAAGTTAAAGGGTAAGTAGAGACACTATCCAAGAGTAAGGACATGGCAGTTTCTCAGCCTGGAAACTATTGGAAGGAGACACAGGAAGTGATAACTAAAGTCAGGCTAGTCCTGAGTCTTGGCAAATGAGCCCCCTTCATTGAAGCTTTCCTGGAAACCTAGGAAACAGTTCTTGAGTTACATATGACTATGGTTAAATCAACACAATTGGTGTGCTGACCTACTGGGCTGAGACCTTGAGAGATGCAATGATAGGGCAATGAGGGTTTGAGAGAGGAGTTAAAATGGGCTTAATATGGTCTGGTCTACATTTGGACTCCTGAGTCCAAGTCTGGGTCCAAACCACATGTACATTTCTCTAGCAAGTGGAATGATCTGAGTAGAAAAAACAGTTGAAGCAGCAATTTAGCCTGGATCAAGCATGCTTGTCATCCCTACTTCCACTCCATTTTTAATCTGATTTTATTTTGGCATTATTGTTAAATGGCAGTGCAAAGTTAACTGCTCAGAGTTTATTAGCGATGAGTTGTAGATAGATATATGTAAGAGATGATGATAAAAAAATTTGGAGAGTTTTTGGAGGGAAGGGAGACATACCTGGATAGAGGCACAGGCTTACCATGAACAGAAAGAGATGGAGTACTGAGTGGTGATAAAAATAATCAAACTAAACAAAACCCCTATTCTTGAGAACTGTTCTATAAAGGAACAGAGAGTGAGTGCCTCACCATGGTGGGTAGGAGAACCTTTGCTCTGCATAGCCACTGGGGGAGAATCTTCAGTGGTATATCATGAGAGGACAAGAGCAAGAGCACACACACACACAGAGAGAGAGAGAGAGAGATTGTGTGTGTGTGTGTTGCCCAGCAAGTCACACTTACCCATTTCAGAATGCTATCTAGAACAATCCCAGAACTCTAGGATTAAGCAGGAAAATAGTCTCCTTCTACTGAAGACCTATTACCAAGCATCGTGCTAAGCACTTTTCCATGGATTCTCATTTAAAATTCTAACCATCTCCTTGATGGAGTGAATATTATTTCCATCTTACTAGTGAGGCAATTAAAACTTGGATTGTTGGCATAATATGACCAAGATAAAATGACTGGCTAGTGGCAGAGTAGGGGTTTCATTCTAAAGAATGACTTTAGAAAAAATACATTTAACCAGTTCATTTTCCTCCCTCTTGATTATGTAGGACCAACAACACATTTTAAATGGGTAATTAGAAGTGTGCAGGATTTTTATGCTGTATTCAAAGAAAAACTAGGCCCCCTAGACGATCAATCACATTTCCTAAATGATACCCCAGAATAAAGATGAGTCTCTTGTAAGGAGTGTTCTCAGAGTGCTGCGAGTTTGTACACATGCCCAACCACCTTTTGAATTCAGGAAGTCTGACAATCCTAATAGAAAAGAACTAAAGGGATATCACACAAGAATAGAATGGTAGTTAATGATGATCCCTTATATTCAGGTTTACCCCACTAGGTCATAAAACATTATATAACATGGCAGCACATGTGTGAAGCAGATGTAAGGCAAAGGCAATAATAAAAATAATAAACAGATTTTCTAAATGTTGAAGTTCAGTGCCTGGTTGTGCAGTGCCTATTCATACTGGTCAAGTGAAGCTGTAACACTTTTTGTCTTAGGTATCTATAGATTATTTCTTGACTTTTAATGTTGGGTTGAATGTATTCATGAGAGTCATACCTAGAAGACCTGGACTTGCACTTCAAATTTACTATATATTTGTGATGTGATGTTGGACAAAATATTTTATCTCATTTAAGTTATATTGCAAGTCCCAGATGGATGTTCTATACTATAAATGAAGAAATATATTTGAGTTATACTAGACTTTTGTACTAGCATGTAGTATTTTTTTAAAATATGCTTTACATTCTAAAGCATAAAACTTATTGTCTGGAATGTTTTGGAAGTTCATCATGGAAAAAGTGGTTAGCTCTAATGAAGAAACATAAAACTTATGGGAGGATGTAACTATGAGTTAGTCTCAATAGTTTATATGTAGTTAATCTATTAATCAAACCTAGCTCAATAGAAAATCCAGAAGAAAATGTAGAGAAGGTAGGGATTATAAATATTTTCAGACAGTTTATTATCTCCTATGGAAATTAACTGTTATTCTCTAGTGACCTTATTTTCCTGAACCCATGAATTAATTTCACCTGCCACAGGATGATTTGTTTTTGTTTAGGTACTACACCGAGGATACAAAACATGACATGTTCGATCTCAAGAAGTTCATTGCTTCATTTAACAATGATTATTGGTAACTAAGAGAGAAGACAATTTACTCTAATTTATTATTCATTCTGTGATAATTATAATATGTGAATATATATGAATATATATCTTATTTTGCATGACAGATCAGGATCACACACTAGGCACAAGGCACAAACAAGAGATACACACTTGAGGGCATATAATAAAGTCATAGAGTATTGGAATGGTCATTTAGGTTTCTCATGGGTCAGTATGGGATATTTCATGGGAACTGGAAAAAAAAGAAAGGTACCTAAATTCACATGAGCATGAAATGGGGAAAGAGACCAGAGATGACTTTCCAAAGAAGGTATCCCAAGAACTGATTTTGAACAAGGATGGAAGGTGGAGCAGGATAACATAATCATATGTCAGTTTTCTGATCCTGAGATTACTACCAAGCTGACAATACACTGAAGACAGGTACAAAGTTTATAGGACTACATCCTTTCTTATACCACCTTCTATATTAACAGGAAAGCAGTCTCACCTGTGATGCTGGGACCACCCTACAACCACACAGTGGAAACCCCTGCTACCTTCTTCCTTGTGGGCATTCCAGGCTTGCAGTCTTCATATCTTTGGCTGGCTATCTCACTGAGTGCCATGTACACCATAGCCCTGTTAGGAAACAGCCTCATCATGACAGTAATTTGCATGGATACCACTCTACAAGAG
>CM053399.1:52388016-52414705 GCA_028644305.1 Xerus rutilus | reverse complement strand
AAGTGCATATAAAGATGTTTAATATGAAGAATGTAATCTGCTTATAATTTTGTGCAAAGTTAGAAAAATTATGATTGTAACAATTTTTTTCTATTTGCCTCAACAAATGTTTTCAGTGAATAGTGTGTACAGCTTCTGATAATTTGTTTTTTTCTGTTATGTTTGCTAACATGTATTAAAATGCAACTTTTGGGAAAAATAAAATAATAAAAAAAGTCTTTAAATTCTAAAAAAAAAATTAATTTATTGACATATTAGGAAAAAAAAAAAAAAAAACTGTTCCTCTCCAAGCTCCAGAGCGGCTCTAAACAGGGCCTCTACGGCCCCGGGCATTTGTCCTAAGTGTCAAAAGGGATATCATTGGGCTAATGAGTGCAGATCCAAGAATGATTGTTTTGGCAACCCGGTTCAGGGAAACGGGCTTTGGGGCCAGCCTCGGGCCCCAACCCAAGCACCCAGAGTGTACGGGGCTATAGCACCTCCACATCCAACTCCCATTCAATTTCTGACGCAACATCAAAATCCGTTTGCGTCCTCAATCTCCTCTGAACAGAGCCCCATACAGCAGGACTGGACCCTCTGCACCACAGCAAGAGTAGTTCTTACACCCCAAATGGGGCCCCAAGCACTGCTTAAGGGAGTGTATGGGCCTCTCCCTCATGATATTTTAGGTGTAATTTTGCCTAAAGCTAGTGCTACTCTGCAAGGGTTGTACGTCACTCTCGGAGTCATCTGTTCTGATAATGAGTCTGAAATAAAAATTCTTGCATCGGCAACCTCGGGAGTCATTACCATACCCCAAGGGGAAAGGACTGCAGAATTATTTTTGGTGCCCTCACATTCACAGGGAATCTGCCATAATCACAGAGGCATTGGATCTTCTGGTGCCCCTTGCATATTTTGGACCTCTACTTTGGGTATTAGGCCTAGGCTAACATTAACAATACATGATAGATTCGAGGGACTACTAGATACAGGGGCCCATGTTTGTCATCTCAAAATCAGTGGCCACCAAAGTGGCCTACTCAGAGTTGCAATCACTTTGCAAGGTTTAGGTTATAATTCCAATCCATTACAAAGCTCTAGGTTTATCCCTTGGAAAGATGCTGAAGGGCATAATGGACTCTTCAGCCTTACATCCTTTCTGATCTGCCTGTTAATTTATGGGGTAGAGACATTTTGTCTGCCATGGGGGCTGTGCTAACCATGCAGCCGGTCCAACAAACTATTACAGAACAAGGATATGTTCCAGACAAGACAGTGCTGAGGATGATGGAAAGGCAGGGATATGAGCCGGGATGGGGTATAGGAAAAAGATCACAGGGTAGAAGGACTCCTCTCACTGCTGAGGATGATATAATAAGACTTGGTAAGGATAGAACAGGACTGGAAAATTCTTAAGGGCTACTGCAGCAACAGGCTCAAAAATAGACCGTATATCCACCCATTCAATGGAAAACAGATGATCCTGTGTGGGTAGAGCAGTGGCCCTTAACTAAGGAAAAACTTGAGGCTGCTCAGTCCCTGGTGAAAGAACAATTAAAAGCAGGCCATTTAGTTCCGTCAACATCCCCCTGGAACACACCTATTTGTCATTAAAAAGAAGTCTGGAAAATGGAGACTTTTACAGGATCTGAGGGCTGTTAGTAAGATGATGCAAATTATGGGACCCACTCAACCAGGGTTACCTGTACCTACAGCAATCCTGAAAGATTAGCATTTATTGGTGATTGATTTAAAGGACTGTTTTTTCCATATTCCTTTACATAGAAATGATCGTGAGAAGTTTGCTTTTAGCCTACCAGACTAATTTGAAGAGACCTTCCTTGCAGTTCCAATGGACAGTATTGCCGCACAGCATGGCTAACAGTCCTACACTTTGTCAAATGTATGTGTCTGCAGCTATAAAACCAGTTAGAGACAGATATCCAGATGTATGTTGTTAATTATGTGGATGACATTGTTAGCTGCCTCAAATGAAAAATTACTATTACAAGCTTTTGGGATCTTTCCACATTCTTACAAAAGGCTTTTAATCATTGCACTAGAAAAGGTTCAAGAGATGTCTCATTATTCAGGTCACATCATAAACTCCTCTGGTGTAAAACCCCAAAAGATACAAATTAGAAAAGATCAACTTAGCACTCTTAATGACTTTCGAAAACTTCTAGGGGATATTAATTGGCTGAGGCCATCATTAACGCTTTCTACAAGTCAACTACAGCCTCTTTTTGATATTCTAAAGGGTAATTCTGATCCTAACTCTAGTAGAACTTTGACTGAGGAGGCCCGCTCTGTGCTGCAAGTAGTTGAGCAGGCTATTGAAAAGGCACATTTGTCCTGCATTGACTATACCCGGCCACTACTATTGATAATTTTTCCATCTACATATTCTCCAACGGGAGTGTTTTGGCAAACTGCTCCCATCTTGTGGGTTCATTTAGGAACTTCCCCTACAGCTCATGTGGAATCTTAATAGCTGTGAGTAGGCTCATCCAAAAGGGTCTAAAGATGTCTGTCCAAACCTTTGGCAAAGAACCAGATACTATTGTACAGCCTTATACAACTGAACAGGTTCAAATATTAGCTGCTAATACCAATGAATGGGCCACTCTTCTATGCATTTCTAGCAGCACAATTGACAATCATTATCCCTCTGAGAAACTGTCAGTTTAAGTCATATCCGGTTGTTCCAAAAATAGCAAAGACCATTCCTATCCCCGGAGCATGTTCAGTCTTTACTGATGGGTCATCTAATGGTACTGTATCAGTGTACTCTTCAGGCAAAAGTATCACCCAATGATTTCATCCAGGGTCTGCCCAGAAAATTGAACTTCAAGCATTGACCCTGGCACTTCAGATGTTTACCTGTGAGCCTATTAACATTTATACTGACAGTATGTACATTTCCAAAATCATTCCTTCCCTGGGGACAGCAGGTTTTATTTCTTCTGGGTCCTCTGTTCAAGACTGAGTACTACTCAAGGCTTGATTTAGGAATGCAAACATACCTTTTTTTATTACACACATTAGGGCTCACATGAGTCTTCCTGGCCCTTTATCTGAGGGTAATGCTCTGGCAGACTCACATACATGCATTGTGGACACCACGCTAGAGCAAGCCCAAAAATTCCATAACAAAATTCACTGTAATGCCCAATCCCTCAAACATCATATGGGTATAACTAAGGAACAAGCAGTGCAAATTACTACCTGCTGTAATTGTGCCCCTTTCATTCATCTCACCCATTATGGGGTTAATCCAAAAGGGCTGATGTCTAATGTTATATGGCAGATGGATGTCACGCATGTGCCGAGTTTTGGAAGATTGCAATATGTTCATTTTTACCATAGACACCTTTTCAGGGCTTATATTCGTGTCTGCTCACTCGGGAGAAAAGATTAAGGATGTCAAAGCACACTGTTTACAGGCCTTTGCTTACATGGGAATTTCTAAAACCTTAAAAACTGATAACGATCTGGCCTACACGTCTGAGTTTTCAATCCTCCTGCATGGATTATGACATTAAATTAGTACATGGCATTCCATACAATCCACAAGGCCAAGCTATTGTGGAATGGGCAAATCAAGTTCTGAAGTCCTATCTTCCTAAAACAAGGGAGGGGGAATTCACCTCCCCTCACGGACGCCTTGCCCATGTCCTCTATACTTTAAATTTTGACTGGATACTCAGGGCAATTCTGCGGCTGCTCAACATTGGAACTCTCCTCAGGTGACACAAAAGATAGTGAAATGGAAGGATCTAAGGACAGGAGTATGGCGCGGTCCTGATCCTGTAGTTTCTCAAGCCTGAGGGTCGGTCTGTGTCTATCCCCATGATGCAGACACTCCTGTTTGGGTCCCTGACAGATGTGTCAGGGTAGTTATAATGTAAGAATCTGTCCAGGAGCTTCTTCCCTCCTGGGAATCCTTTCTTTGTGTTTCACAGAATCTGATGATGCTGGTGAAGACCTATTGAAGAGCTCGTGAGTATTCTTTAGAGAATTCCCTTTCTAGTCATCATGAAGCTCCTGATTTTTATGCTACTGACTTCTTCATACCTGAATAACGTTATTGGGGCCTGGTAAGGTGACCACCTGCCTTGATGCAAGAATGGCCCGTGGAACCTTTACTATATTACAACAAGTTACAGCCCTAAATAATACCAAGGTCAAATTGCTGGATTCAGGGGCAGTGTTAGGTTTGTTCCAACAGATTGGTGTGATGCTGCACAAATGGGCTGGAACTGTTGCTCTGGTTGAACTTCTCGTGCTGTTAATACTGCTCATGATATGCTGTGGCTGTAGGGTACTTTGATCTATGAGGCGTCAAATAGCATGCACAATACCAAGCCATGGTAGCTCTCTTCCATGATAATCCCTCTGCCCAAGTGTGGCTGAGCATTGTGCACTCCTAGGAAGTCAATGACGGGTAAGACAGGACAAAGACTTGAGCAACCTAAGACAGGGCTATGGCAGTTAACATCCACGCCGTAGACCCGATGACGGGTAAGCCATGCTCTTTGGTCCCTGCAACCTAAGACAGGCTCTAGGAAAAGAGAGGGGAATTTTGAGAGCATTCTTGGGTGCATGGCTTTGTTTACCAGAACCAGCTGTACCCTGACTTGAGAGAAGCCACAGGTGCTGACCATTCCTTGAACTCCCATGTTCTTGTGGTCTGAGCTTGTTTTGCAGCCTGAGCATTTTCCACACCTGGGTCTGCAGTTCCATGCCTCCCATGCCCCTCGTGGGGTAGGAAAGATATATAAGCCCAGAGTGCTGAAATAAATGAGCCATGAGCTTTTTTCTTCAGAATCATTGTTTTTCATCCGCGGCTCCCTCTCCAACTCGGTTTCATTTTGGTCTGGTGCAGGTTCTGGCACATCTCCCCCCACATGCTTGCCGGTACTTATCATTTGTATTCTCAATGATTACTATTCTAACCGGAGTGAGATGATCTCAATGTAGTTTTCATTTGCATTTCCCTGATTGCTAGAAATGTTGAACTTTTTTTGTATGTTTGGTCATCTGTATTTCTTTTGAGAAGTGTCTGTTTAGTTCATTTGCCCATTTCCTCCCCTCTTTTTGTGGGGGTGGGATGTGGGAACTGGTGATTGAACCCTGGGGCAATTAACCACTGAGTCACATTCCTGGCCCTTTTTGCTTATTTTGAGACAAGCCTTCACTGAATTGCTTAGGGCCTTGCTAAATTGCTGATGCTGGCTTTGAACTTGCAATCCTCCTGTCTCAGCATCCTGAGTTGCTGGGATTATAGGCATGCACCACTCATGCTTGGCTCTTTTGCTGACTTTTTTTTTGTTGAATTATTTGCTTTTTGGGTTTTTAAAATATATTTTGGATATTAATCCCCTGTGGGAGGAGCATCTGGCAAAGATCTCCCATTGTTTTAGGCAATCTTTTCATACTACTTTTCCTTTGCTATGAAGCTTTTTAATGTTGTCCTACTTATTGATTCATAGTTTTATTTCTTGCACTTCAGGGATCTTATTAAATTCAGTGCATGTGCCAATATGTTGGAGTGTTGAACCTATATTTTCTTCCAGCAGTTGCAGAGTTTTTGGTTTAATTCCCAGGTCTTGATCTGCTTTGAGTTGAGTTTTGTCCTGAGTGAGATTGGGATCTAGTTTTACTCTACAAAGGAATATTCATTTTCCCAGCACCATTTTTTTAAGAAGACTCTCTTTTCTCCACTGATTTTGGCACCTTTGTCAAGTAGTAGGTCACTGCATCTATGTGGATTTGTCTCTGTATCTCCTACTCCATAGGTCTTCAAGTATGTTTTGGTGCCAATACCATGTTTCTATAGCTCTGTAGTATAATTTGAGATATTGCTCTAATTACTCAGGATTGCTTTGGCTATTTTGGGTCTTATTTTTCCAAATGAATTTTGGGACTCTTTTTTTCTGGTTCTGGGAAGACTGTCATTGGTATTTTGGTGGGGACAGTATTGAATCTGTATGCTCTTGGTAGTATGGTCATTTTGACAATATAAATTCTGCCTATCCAAGAACATGGGAGGTCTATTTTCTAAGGTCTTCAATTTCTTCAGTGTTCTGTATTCTCATTGTAGAGGACTTTCACCTCCTTGGTTAGACTTATTCCAAGTGTTTAACTTTTTTTAGGTCATTGTGCGTTCACAATAGCCAAGTTATGGATCCAGCCCAGGTTCCAGTCGATTAATGGGATAAAGGTAGCATGGTATATATGCATAATGGAGTTTTATTCAGCTGTAAAGAATGAAATTATGGAATTTCCTTGTATCTGGGTGAAACTGGAGAATCTCTTGCTAAGTGAAATAAGTCAGATTCAGGAAGTCAAGGGTCAAATGTTTTATGCAGAAGCTAGACCAAAATGAGGACAAAATGGGGGATCCCATGATAATTGAAGGTATATAAGTAGAAGGGGTAAAAGGGGAAGGAGAGAAAGGATAGAAGTACTAGGGACTGAAATGGAGCAAGTCATATTCCATGCATATCTTATGTCAAAATGAACCCCAATATTATGTATAACTATAATGTGCTAATAAAAACATAAAAGGAATGTCAGTGATTCTGATTTCTGACATTATATCTTAATAGGTTTATACAGAGAATAGTTTTGGGTTTTTAGTTCATTCTTATCATATAAAAATTTTAGTTTAAATTTTATTATTCTACTTAGGTATACATGATAGCAGCATGCATTTTTATTTCCTGATCAATATTTACAACCTAATATCCTGAGTCTCTCTGTTGAAGAAAACAACTGGTGTTCACTCCTCTATCAATACCTATTTTCTTAGAATTGTTCCAGCCCTCATGTTATATGGAAGAAGCTGTTACTATATGGCCCTAAAGTTGGGTCATATGTTCACATATAATCAAAGTGGATTCTGGTTTATCTGAGAAGTTATAATCTTGAAGGTGGCAATTCTTCTACATATAAACTTGAAGAGAAATCTGAACCATAGCAAGAGAATCCAATTACCATCATGGGATGCAGAGAATGTTTATTTTGTTCTCTGGTTCCAATTCACTTTGGACACCAAGGTAGACTTCCGTGATTAACTTCTGTAAGATATCTCTATATCCTTTCAACTTCAACTTCTGTTAGTACACTATTAAGCTACCTGAATTTAGTGTACTAATTTTCAACATTTTGTTCTTAAGCAGTGGTAGCCATGTCAATGTGATTTTTAGTTTAAGGCATCCTTTATTCTGCTTCCTAGTCCTTGTCTTTAAGGACAGAAGAGAGGGATTAAATATAAGCTAGGGCTTTTTTTCATGGGCACCTCTCAGGATCTTTCTGGGATGAAAACATCATCAATATAGAAAAAAACTGAAATGTCACCATTTTTCTCTAGGTACCTGGATACTTACATAGTCTTTACTTTTACTTTATATTCTCCTCTAAGAAAGTCTTAAACTGTATTCAATATGTTAAAAGAAAAATCTTTGAATTCATTTGAGTTCTGAGAGTTTTCTGGAGTTTTTGGGTCTTCTAAATATAGAATCATGTCATTGGCAAACAGATAGTTTGAGTTCTTTTCCTATTCATACCCTTTCAATTTCTTTCTCTTGCCTAACTGCTCTGGCTAGAGTTTCAAGGACTATGTTGAATAAAAGTGGTAAGAGAGCATCCTTGTTTTGCTCTTTTTTAGAGGGAATGCTTTCAGTTTTTCTCCATTTAGAATGATGGTGGCATTGGGTTTGTCATATATAGCTTTTACAATGTTGAGGTATCTTTCTTCTATCCCTAGCTTTTCCAGTGTTCTAAACATGAATGGATGCTGTATTTTGTCAGATGCTTTTTCTGCATCTGTTGAGATAATCATGTGGTTCTTTAAGTTTATTTATGATGTACTACATTTATTTAATTTCTGTGTGTGTGTGTCTTGAACCAACCATGCATCCCTTGGATTAAAACCCACTTGATCATGGTGCACTTTTTTTTTTGTACCAGGCATTGAACTCGGAGGCACTTAGCCACTGAGACATCCTCAGCCCATTTTTTTAAAAAATTAGTTTATTTAATTGCATTTCAAGTCATGGCACATATATAGAGCTCAGTTTTTCCATTTCTCTGGTTGCAAACCAGATAAGTTACACCAATTGTGTTTTCATACATGCACCAAGGCTAGTGATGATGATCTCAACCATCTTTACTATACCCATTCTCCTTTCCTGCCCCCCACCACCCCCATGCCACATCCAGTGTTCCTCTACTTGTTTCCCATTCCATTTTTAATATTTTGTTTAGAGACAAGGTCTTGCTGAGTTGCTTAGAATCTCTAATTTGCTGAGTCTGGCTTCAAACTTGTGATCCTCCTGCCTTAGCCTCCTGAGCTGCTGGGATTACAGGCATACACCACTGCACCTGGCTGCACTATGTTTTCTTTTCATTTTTAAAGTTATATGTAACATTATATATTTTTTTGGTACCAACGATTGAACCCAGGAGTGCTTAATCACTGAGTCACATCCCAAGCCTGTTTTATTTTTAATGTGTTTTAATTTTTAAATTCTAAGTATACATGACAGCAGAATGCATTTTGAGTCATTGTACACAAATGGAGCACAACTTTTTCTCTGGTTGTACACAATGTAGAGTCACACTATATTGCACTCTTTTTAATGTTTTTGTATGCAATTTCAGATACAGCATTAATTTCCAGGATATACAAAGAACTCAAGAAACTTAACACCAAAACCCCACAAATAACCCAATGAATAAATGGGCAAAGGAACTAAATAGACACTTCTCAAAAGAATAAATATGAATGATCCAATATGAAAAAATGTTCACCATCTCCAGCAATTAGAGAAATGCAAATTGAAACTACATTGAGATTCCATCTCCAGTCAGAATGGCAATTATCACAGAACACAAGTAGGGGCTGGGGCTGTAGCTCAGTGGCAGAATGCTTGCCTAGCACAGGTGAGGCACTGGGTTAGATCAACACCACATAAAAACACATAGACACTATAACTTTATTTATCTACAACTAAAAAAATTAAACAAGTAACAACAAATGTTGATGATGTGGGGGGGGGGAAGAACACTCATACAGTGCTGGTGGCACTGCAAATTGGTGTAGCCTCTCTGGAAAGCAGTATGGAGATTCCTCCAAAAACTAGGAATGGAACCATCATTTGACCCAGTTATCCCACTACTTGGCATATATTTAACAGATTTAAAAGCAGCCTACTACAGTAACACAGCCACATTGATGTTTTATTGCAGCATAATTCACAATATCTAAGGTATGGAACCAACCTAGCTGCTTATCAACTGACGAATGGGTAAAGAAATTGTGGCATATATACACAATGAAATATTACTCAGCCATAAAGAATGAATTTATGGTATTTGCAGGTAAATGGATGGATCTGGAGAATATCATGCTATGTAAAATTAGCCACTGTTATGTGGAAGCTAAACCACAATAAAGGGGAAAAAGGAAGAATAGTCTATAGATTAGACACAGGGGGATGAAAGGAAGGGAGGGGGATATGAATAGGAAAGACAGAATAAATTGAGCATAATTTTCCTATGTACACATGAAATTATCTAAGTGAACCCCACCATTGTACCCACCCACAGGAATGGGGTCCTAATTAAGATTTATTCCTATGCTTGTATAATTTTATTAAAATGGAATCTACTATCATGTATAACTAAGAAGAATCAATAACATTTTTATTTGTAAGACACATATTTGATTAGGGTACATTTGAAAATCTTAATTTCCTAATAGTGCCCAAATTAAAAGCACAAGGAGAAACTGTCTTGCTATGAGTGTTCTGAGAGTCTTTTTATTTTTTTTAGTTGTTAATGGACCTTTTATATGTGGTGCTGAGAATTAAGCTCAGTGTGTCACACATGGTAGAGCAAGTGTTCTACCACTGAGCTACAACTCCAGCCCTCTGAGAGCCTTGAGAGTTTCTTTCTACTGATGGAAACATAGTTAACTCCTAGACAGTGCTGAAGATTTAATGGAATAATAATGGAAAGCAGACAATGCAACATCTGACATAGTATATGTACTTAAAAACATACCCAACAGATTTCTAATTTCACTTTTGAATATTTCTAGGTCCTCTGTAAAGTAGGACTAATATAACTTTCAAATCTTCTGATTAACAAATCAGCATCTATTCCTTTTGCTAACATTGGACTTGTTTACTTACCAAGAATGTTTTTCTACTTTTGAATGCCCAGTAGAGTAGGAATCAACCTCTTAAAAACCTGATAGTAAAAATAGCAACACAAGAGCATGAGTTAATGTCTTAAACATTTGTAGATAATATTTTCACACAAGAATCTCAAAGCTTCAGAAGTGAAATGGATTAAAAGCAGGAGTTATAAAAATAATTGAGCTGGGGATATAACTTAGTTGGTAGAGTACTTGCCTCTCATGCACAAGGCCCTAGGTTCAATTTCTAGCACCACAAAATAATTGATCAAACTTGGAAATGTAATTTTAAAGGAGACAAACGATATTAAGGAATTATATGATGAACTATATTTTGGTAAGAGGGTAATTAAACTTAATTTTATAAGGACCATCGAAGACAGGCTATTAGAAACAACTAGACTGGAAAATAGAGATGACAGGAATCAGAGGAAATAGACAAAGAATTCTTATACATCAGATTTTTATGTGCCTGAAATCCCTGAAGAACATTTTAAAATGAAGGGAATTGAGGTGATTTTAGCATGTATTTTAAAAAGGACCCACTACTCACCTGAAAAAATTTACCTGAAATTGTCATCTGGAGACTAATACTGGTGAGTCAAATATTTAGAAGAAAAATATGCATTTGGTCTTCAGACAAATATACAACAAGAACAAAAAGAAACAAACTGAAAAACCTGAAGTCATTTGCAAGGAAAATAAAATCAGGTTTGAGTTGCCTGTCTTGCCAGCAACATGCAAGCCAATAACAGAGCAACATTTCTAACAACACCCACTCAAGAATAGAGTATTAACTAAAAATAGTTTTGTCAGTGGTTTATTTTAAAATTTACTTGAACTGTACACGCTTATCAGATAGTTTGATAATTCATTTCATTTGTACAATGTGTAATGATCAACTCAGGACACTTAGCATTTCCATCTCCTAAAACTTAAATAATTTTTTCATTAATATATAATAAGGTGCAGTGTGATATTTCAGTCCATATATACAATGTGTAGTGATGAAATCAGATAATTGATATATTCATCATATTTTGTGCTTGGAGACTTTAAGCTCCTCTCCTCTAGTTATTCATAAATTATATAATAGGTTTTATGAACTAGTCATCCCATTGTGCTCTAGAATACTAGAACTTTTTTCTATCAACTGTTAGTCTCCTTTATCTAATCTCCTTCCATCCTCCATCCCCCACTCTTCTCATCCTCTAGTATTAACAATTCTACACTCAGATCAACTTTTTCTTAAATTTTTTTAAGTTGTAAATGGACTCAATATCTTTATTTTTATGTGGTGCTGAGGATCGAACTCTGCCTCACGCATGTGAGGCAAGCACTCTACTACTGAGCCACAATCCCAGCCCTCAGAGCAACTTTTTAGAATATCTACATATGAGGGAGAACGTGTGGTACTTGGCTTCTTGTCACTGACTTATTTCACTTAATATAATGTTCTCTAGTTACATCCATTTGGCTCCAAAGTTGGAATATCATTCTTTTCATGACTACACAATAGCTCATTGAGTGTGTGTGCCACTTTTTTTTAGAAAGAATTGGTGTATTATGATAATAGTTGGAGTCATATTTGTGCATGTATAACTTGATGAGTTTTATTCTCCTGTACTTTGCTTTTCCCTCCCTCCTCCCTCCCACTGATCCACTTGTTCTACTCTACTGATCCCCCACTATTCTCATTATTTTAACTAGTGTATCATAATTATACATAAATCAGTATTCATTGTGGTGTATTTTTATATGGATATTGCATAACTTGGTAGGTTTCATTCTCAGTACTTCCCTATACCCTCTCCTCCTTACTGCCTCTCAATCCCCTGGAAGGCTTTTAATGACAAGCCCTTCAGTAGACAATTGTGTCCCAGGTTTAAAGACCAAAGTGTCTTGGTCTCTTTGGTCTTATGAGTGTTACCCTGCCCCTACCTCTGTAGATGAACCAACTGTCCCTTGTTGTGCAGGACACTGCATGGCATGGATGTTGGGGTCACAATTTCTTTTGCTTTTCTTGATCAAGTTGGGTAGTGAGGCTATAGCTCCCTGTGCTAGTCTGGAATACCTATTGGGGGTCCAGGTCAGGCTACATGCAGATGCATCTGACCACTAGGGCAGTATAAATTTGGAAAATAGCTCTCTCCACAAGATGGTGCTAAGCTATAGCATCCAGACTTCTGGGGGGTTGGCAGAGAGACAATATGAGTTTCTTTTCCAAAGCAAAGCTACTGTAAGGATTCCAGTTAGCTCTCCTAATTGGGCTGTAAGCCTGTGATGTCTGTGAAAGTCTCTAGTAGCTGGGAATGCTGATAATCATGCTCATAGAGTTTCTGGTGGACTCTCCCTTTTACTGTTTCCCCTGCAAAGAGGATCTCTGCCTAGTGTGCTTTGTTCTTCATTCTAGGCCGCTGTATCCAGTGTATGAACAGTGCAGTGTTCCAGTCTTTCTCTTACTGAATTGTAGTGCTCTCCCTTGTCACTCAAGTTAAAATTCAGCTCTTCATCTCTTTGGTTGTTTTCAGAGGAGGGGAGGTAAGAACTGGACATATTATTCAGCCATTTTGAAATCTATCTGAACTTAAAATTTTATATCCAGCTAAGCTATCTTTTAAAATCATTGATACAGAAAAATAAACATTACAGGCATAATATTTTACTTGTTTTTTCCTAGAGATTCATAGCAGAGATTCAGTTTGATCCAACCAGAAGATAAAATGGAAAATTCTTAAAGATTGAGCAATGAATATATGTAACTTTTATTTAAGACTTAAAATATGTAAAGCAATGAAAAGAACAATAAGCAGATATTATTTTTTGAGCAAGTGGAAAGCAAATAAAAATGGAAGGAAAGAGAAAGTAAACAATATTCAGCCATCAACAAGAATAAAATCCTGCCACTTGTGCCAACATAGATGGGCCTGGACGACATTGAGTTAAATGAAATAAGCTAGACACAAAAAAGCAAATACCACATGATCTCACTCATATTGAATGAAAAGAGTTGATTTTACAGAATGAGGAGTTATAATGGTGTTAAAGAGAGGCTGGGGTTGCTAGGAGGGAGGAGAGATGGGGAAAATATTGGTCCAAGGATTCTTTTTTTCCTTCTTGATTCACTTATTTAGATTAGTTTTTATTCTAATTAGTTATACATGATGGCAGAATGCATTCTGATTCATTGTACACAAAGGGAACACAACTTTTCATTTCTCTGGTTGTACATGATGTAGAATTGCACCACATGTGCAGTCATACATATATCAAGGGTAATGATGTTCATCTCATTCCACCATCTTTTCTGCCCCCATGCCCCTTCCCTCCTCCCTCCACTTTGCTTAATCAAAGTTCCTCCACCCGCGCCCCCCCCCCAGGCCATTATGGATCAGCATCTACTTATCAGAGAACGTTCAGCCTTTAGTTTTTTGAGATTGGCTTATTTCACTTAGCATATTTTCTAACTCCATCCATTTACCTGCAAATGCCATAATTTTGTTCTGTTTTAATGCTGAGTAATATTCCATTGTGTATATGTACCACAATTCCTTTATCCATTCATCTGTTGAAGGGCATCTAGAATGGTTCCACAATTTAGCTGTTGTCAATTGAGCTGCTATGAACATTGATGTGGCTGTGTCACTATAGTATGCTGATTTTTTAAGTCCTTTTGGATATAGACAATGGAGTAGGATAGCAAATGGTTGTTTTATTCCAAGTTTTCTAAGGAATCTCCATACTGCTTATCAGATTGGTTGCACCAATTTGCAGTGATACCAGCAATGTATGAGTGTACCTTTTCCCCTACATCCTTGCCAACACTTATTGCTTGTACTCTTTTTTGGGGGGTGGGGGTTACAAGGTGTTGAAATCAGGGGTACTTGGCCACTGAGCCACATCACCAGCTCTATTTTGTGTTTATTTAGAGACAAGTTCTTACAGAATTGCTTAGTGCCTCGCCATTGCTGAGGCTGGTTTTGAACTCATGACTCTCCTGTCTCAGGCTCCTAAAGTGCTGGTATTAGAGGCATGCACCACTGCACCCAGCTATTGCATGTATTTTTAATTGCCATTGACTGGAGTGAGATGAAATCTTAGAGTAGTTTTCGTTTGCATTTCTCTAATTACTAGATAAGTTGAACATTTTATTTTAATATATTTGTTGATCAATTGTATATCTTCTGAGAAGTCTGTTCAGTTCCTTAGCCTATTTGATTGGGTTTATTTTTTTGGTGTTAATTTTTGAGTTTTTTAAAATATATCCTGGAGATTAGTGCTATATCTGATGTGTGTGCAGTAAGGATAATTCCCACTTTGTGGGCATCTTCTTCATGTTATTGAATGTTTTCTTTGAGAAGAATTTTAGTTTGAATTCATCCCACTTATTAATTCTTTTTTTTTGCACTTTAGATCCTGACTTCCTTAACCAGACTCCTAATCTGACATGATGAGTATTTGGACCTACTTTTTCTTCTATTAGGCACAAGGTCTCTGATCTAATTCCTAGGTCCTTGATCCACTTTGAGTTGAATTTTGTGCATGGTGAGAGATAGTAACTTAGTTTCATTTTGCTGCAGATGAATTTCCAGTTTTCCCAGCACCATTTGTTGAAGAGGCTCTTTTCTGCAATGTATGTTTTTGGCACCTATGTCAGGTACAAGATAACTGTACTAGACAGTTATGTGTGTGGGTTTGTCTGTGTCTTCTATACTGTGGCATTGGTCTTATCTATTTTGGTATCAACACCATGTCATTTTTGTTACTATAGGTCTGTAGCGTAGTTTAAGGTCTGGTATTGTGATGCCTCTTCACTCTACTGGTTAAATATTGCTTTGGCTATTCTGGGTTTCTTACTTTTCCAAATGAGTTTCATGATTGCTTTTTATATTTTTATGAGAAATGTTGTTGGGATTTTGATTGGAATCACATTGAATCTATATAATGCTTTTGGTATTAGTGCTATTTTGACAATATTCTTCCACCCAAGAACATGAGAGATCTTTTCATCTTCTAAGGTCTTCAATGTTTCTTTAGTGTTCTGTAGTTTTCATTGTATGTCTTTCACATCTTCTGTTAGATTGATTCCCAAGTGTTTTTGTTTTTTGAGGCTACTGTGAATGAGCTAGTCTTTCTAATTTTTCTTTCTGAAGGTTCATCACTTATGTATAGAAATGCGTTTGATTTATGGGTGTAGATTTTAAATCCTGCTACTTTGCTGAATTCATTTATTCTAAGTTTTCTGGTGGAATTTTTTGGGTCCTCTTAGAATCATGTCAGCAAATAGTGATAGTTTCAGTTCTTTTCCTATTAATATCCCTTTAATTTCTTTTGTCTAATAGCTCTGGCTAGAGTTTCAAGGACTATGTTGAATAGGAGTGGTGAGAGAGGGCATCCCTGTATTCTTCCAGTTCTTAGAGGGAATGCCTTCAATTTTTCTCCTTTTAGAATAATGTTCGCCTTGGGCTTAGCATAGATAGCTTTTACAATGTTGAGGTACATTCCTACTATTTGCTTTTCTAGTCTTCTGATCATAAAAGGGTGTTGTATTTTATCAAATACTTTTCTGCATCTATTGATTTTTATCTTTAAGTCTATTGATGTGATGAGTTGTGTTTATTGAACACAATAAAGGTATGTTGAACCAACCTTGCATCCCTGGGATGAACCCCATTTGATTATGGTGCACTATTTTTTTAGTATGTTTTTGTATGCAATTTGCCAGAATTGTATTGAGAATTTTTGCATCTATGTTCATCAGGGATATTGGTCTGAAGTTTTCTTTCCTTGATGTGTCTGTCTGGCTTTTAGTTATCAGGGTGATACTAGGCTCATAGAATGAGTTTGGCAAGGTTCTCTCCTCTATTTCATGGAATAATTTGAGGAATATTGGTATTTTTCTTTGTAGGTCTTGTAGAATTCAGCTGAGAATTCATCTGGTCCTGGGCTTTTCTTGGTTGTTAGGCTTTTGATGGTGTCTTCTATTTTGTTCAAAATTGATCTGTTTAAATTGTGTATGTCCTCCCAATTCAGTTTGGGCAGCTCATATTTCTCTAGAAATTTGTCAGTGTATTCAATACTTTCTATTTTATTGGAGTATAAATTCTCAAAATAGTTTCTAATTATCTTTATTTCAGTGGTATTTGTTGTGATATTTCCTTTTTCATCACAATCTTAGTAATTTGAGTTTTCTTTTTTCATTAGGGTGTCTAAGGGTTTATTGATTTTTTTTTTTTTCAAAGAACTAGATTTTTTTGTCAAATTTTTCAGTTTCTTTTGTTTCGATTTTATTGATTTTTAGCCCTGATTTTAATTCCTGTCTTCTACTGCTTTTGGTGTTGGTTTGTTCCTCTTTTCCTAAAGCTTTGATATGTCATGTCATTTATTGACTTTTTCCTCTTTTAATGAATGAGCTCAATGCAATGAACTTTCTTTTTAGCATTGCCTTCATGGTGTCCCAGAGATTTTGATATGTTGTATTGAAATTCTCATTTACCTCTAAGAATTTTTTATCTCTTCCCTGATGTTTTCTGCTATCCATGCATCATTCAATAGTGTATTTAGTCTTCAGGTGTTGGAGTAGCTTCTATTTATTTTATCATTGATTTCTACTTTTATTACTTTCTGGTCTGATAGAATGCAGGATACTATCTCTATTTTGTATTTGCTAAGAGTTTGTGGCATAACATATGGTCTATTTTGGTGAAGGATCCATGTGCTGCTGAGAAGTGCATTTGCTCATTGATGGATGGAATATTCTACATATGTATGTTAAGTCTAAATTATTGTTTTATTGTTCTATGGTTTCTTTGTTTAGTTTTTGTGTGGAAGATCTATCCGGTGGTGAGAGCTGTGTTGAAGTCACCAAGTATTATTGTGGTGTTGTCTATTTGATTCTTGAAATTGAGAAGGGTTTGTTTGATGTATGTAGATGCTCCATTGTTTGGGGAATACATATTTATGATTGTTATGTCTTGTTGTATTATTCCCTTAAGCAGTATAAAATGTCCTCCTTTACCCCTTCTGACTAACTTTGGTTTGAAGTCAACTTTACCTGATATGAGGATGAAAACCCCTGCTTGTTTATGCAGTCCATGAGAGTGATACATTTTTTTCCCCACCCTTTCACTTTCAGTCTGTGGCTAGTTTTTACTATGAGATGAGCCTCTTGAGACAACATATTGAGTCTTTTTTTTTTTTTTTTTAAACCCAATCTGTCAGTCTATATCTTTTAATTGAGTTTAGGCCATTCATATTCAGGATTATTATTGAAATATGATTTGTGTTCTCAGTTATTTTGGTTTCTTTTTGGTTTTTAACTTGCCTTGGTTTCTCCTTTGATTGGCCTTTTAGTGTAGTTCCTCTTTTGCTGATTTTCATTGTTTTTCATTTCCTCCTCATGGAATATTTTGCTGAGAATGCTCTGTAGTAAAGGCTTTCTTGCTATAAATTCTTTTAACTTTTGTTTATCATGAAGTGTTTTTATTTCATTATTAAACCTGAAGTTTAATTTTGCTGGATATAGGATTCTTGGCTGGCATCCATTCTTTCATAGCTTAGTATATGTTCCAGGATCTCCTAGACTTGAGGGTCTGTGGTGGGAAATCTGCTGAGATCCTAATTGGTTTTCCACTGTATATAATCTGAAACTTTTCTCTTGTGTTTTTTAAAAATTTCTATTGTATATGGTAGGCATTTTCATTATAATGTGCCTTGGTATTTATCTGTGGTAATTTTGTACACTTGGTGTCCTGTAAACATCTTGCATTTGATTTTCCAATTCAATCTTCATGTTCAGGAAATTTTCTGATATAATATCAGTGAAGAAATTGTACATTCCTTTGGTTTGTATCTCTGTGCCTTCCACTATCCTGATAAATCTTAGATTTGGTCTTTTATGTTATCCCACAATTCTTGGATGTTCTGTTCATGGTTTCTTACCATCTTCACTGTGTGGTCAACTTTATTTTCAAGAGTGTGTATTTTGTCTTCATTATCTGAGGTTCTATCTTCCAAGTCATCTAGTCTGTTAGTGATGCTTTCTACTGAGTTTTTTTAATTTGGTTTATTGTTTCCTTCATTTCAAGGATTTTTGTTTGGATTTTTTTCAAACTATATTTCTTGGAGTAATTTTTGCTACCTATATTTGCTCTTATCTTTGGAGTGATCAGTTGTTGCCTGCAATTGTTATCTTATGTCACTGTTAGATTTGCAGATCATTTTAATTGTGTAAATTCTGAACTCCTGACACTTCATCTACTGTGCTGTGAATGGCTTCTATTATTGTATCATCTTGGTTTGTTTAGGACACTCTTCTCTTTTCATGACTTCTTTGTATCTTCTCTTCTAGCAGTGCGGATTCAAGGTATCACAGTTTCTACCCTATAAACGTAGAGTATCCCTGAAGTTTACCAATGTCTCACCTTTTAGGGAGATATTTATATTCACAGCACCCAATGCAAATGATACTATTTAGATGATTACAGTTCCTATTTAGATGATTATAGTTTGTCACAATAAACAGGAATGATGTGTTCAATTATCTGCAACATAAACAGTAGGTTTGCAAAAGGGTCTACAGGGCCTAATAGACAAAGAGAGAAATGGGTGTGGGGGCATAGGTTGTGATGTTTATGAGGTAGGAGGTAAGAATACAGAGGTATTAGATCACAGGAACAGTGAAAGATGAATCAAAAGAAATTGGCTGTTAACAGGAGAAAAGGGGGTGGGGAAAAGGCAACCCCATGCAAGGCACTCTCTGGCCTCTGTAACAAGATTGTTGCTATTAGCACTCCCAGCAGGGATACCTCTGGTGTAACCAAGCCTGCAGGGACCTTGGTGATGGTGTTCCATGTCCTAGTTGTTGTCCCTGGATGGAAGCAGCCACATCTGTACTTTGTGCCAGGGTAGCGTCAAACCTGCAAGTAGCTTGATGTTGGGCTTCCAGGCACCAGTTGGCGTCCCAAAATAGAAGCTGCAGCAACTAAAGATGATTGTGGCAGCAGCAGGGATAACCTGAGATGGCACTGGAGGTGTCCCAAGATGGCAGTAACCACTTTTAGAGATGGGGCTGACTGAGCAATGGCTTTGGGCGGTCTGTTTGGAGATGCAGCACTGTGGTGTGGGTGTGGTCCTCAGTGCTGTGGGAACTGTGCTGTGCTTAGTCCTGGGCCTGGGCTCCTCAAGGTTTGGTGGGGTGGGCCTGGGCCTGGGCTATGGCTCTGTGCTGCTCCTGGGGCCTTTTCTGGGCCTGCCTGTTCTCTGCGGAGAGCAGGCCTGCCTGGACTCTGCACAGATCCCCATGGATTCTTGAAAGAAAGAAATTTGCAGAGATCTGTATATCAACATGGTAAAAGTTAATGATATATTATTAAAAATGTAAAGAGAATGGATGTTAAATGCTCTTACAACCAAAATGAGAGGTAATAAATGAGATGTTAATTAGCTAGATATAACTTTTCAACAATGGCTATATATTTCAAAATACTGTTGTATATGAGGAAAACATACAATGTTATCTGTCAGCTTATCAAATATTAAAATCAGTGTGGTACTGGCATAAAGACAGAACAGGTGATTGGATAAAATAGGGAGTTCAGAAATAAACCCCCATCACATGATCAATAAATCTTTGACAGGGCACAGAAACCACTCAGTGGGCAAACAGTCTCTCCAATGGTGTCTGGAAAACTGGATATCTACGTGCAAAAGAATGAAATTAGATCCTTACCTTTTACATAAGAAGCAAAAATAAACTCAAAAATTTAGACTTAATTGGAAGACAAATTGTAAAGCTAAAAGAAAATGTAGAGGGATTCAAAATTTCAAAGATTTCTTAGATATAACACAAGCACAGGCAACATAAAGAAAAATAGACAAATGGCACTGAATCAAGTGTAAGTCATTTTGTGTGACAAAGGACACAACAGAGTAAAGGCCACTTACAGAATGGAAGAAAATATTTCCTGATCCTATATTTTATAAGGATCTCCTATCCAGTAAATAAACTACTTCTACAACTCAACAAAAATCTAATATACCAATTAAAGTTTGGACAAAGGACTTTACATTTCTTTAAAGGTGGCATGCAAATGACCAACTAACATATGCAAATAAGTTTTAATCACTGATAATAGAGAAGTGAAAATCAAAACAATAGTTTTAATATCCATTAGGGTGACAACTATCAAAATCAAAACAAAATAGAATAATACTGTTGGCCAGGATGTGGAGAAACTAAAATCCTTGTGAACTGTTGAGCTGTAGGTATAAAATTATGAACCACTGATAAAGAATATTCCTCAAGAAAATTAAAGAAACTTTCACATGATGCAGCTCACTTCAGGATATATATCCAAACAATTGATATGAGGTGCTCCTAGACCTATTTACTGGCATACTAATTTTTATAGTGGCAATTAAGTATGTGAGTTGTACAAAACAGTGAAATGCGTTATGACCGAAATTCATTATAATTGATAGAATTTGAATCTTATTAGCTATAATGAACTTGTGTTCCTGTATATGTTAGAAAATGCCAATATATTGACTGCTATATCAGAGGTTTGTGAAAATTGAGAATTTTTGGAAGGCATCTGAAGAGGTTCCTGGCATATGGTAGGCTTTCATAAATCTAACCAATCTTGGACCTTTCGTTTTCCCTCTGGTAAACTCCTTGTAGAAAACCCTACACACTAAGTCTAATGGTTAGGTATCCTCTGAGGACTTGAAGAAACAGACTTTTTAGACACCAACAATCTAACTCCTCCTGCATTCTGAAAATCTCCAGAGGCAGAGCAAAGAGAGAAACTAGGCTCTAGAGGAGTTAGTTTGGTTGCTGGGCAGAAGCCAAGGGAAGATGGATGCCCTGGGAAAAGGACAGATGATAAAGTATCTAACAGGAAAAGAAGGCTCCCAATGGGAGGTCTTTGAAAAGGACAATAGTTAGCATGTCTGAACATTGTTGTCTTTGATCTCCTGGGTTTTTACTGCTCCTCCGTAAGGGTCCTGTATAAAATCTCCTATTGGGTGAAAGAAATGTGGACTCTCCGGCATAGGTCATCAGAGATAGTTGAATAGATATCCACATCTCTGGAGTTTTCTCTAATCAGGGGATCCAAGGATTGGGTTGATGGAATCTCAAGGCCAGGCTCACCCTGGAAATGAGGATTCATGTCCCCAACACAACTATTGACCACTCTCCAGTATACTGCTGATAGTAAGAGATTCTTCTGGAAATGATGGGAAGATGGAGGAGGTGGGATAGGAAACAAGAACATAGGACAATTTTGGTTGAAAACAGAATATGGGGTAAGTCCAAAATTGAAATGGTGGAGAAACAACTTTCAGGGATCAAGAAGAATTTTGAGAAAAGCCATGAAAGTTAGGCTGACTGGGGAGCATGTTTAGTTGGAGAGGAGAGGCACTCTGAGTACACTGGGCTATTGTAAAAAGAAAGGCTCCTTTCAAATGAGTTATGTAGTAATTTTACCTTTAAGAAATTTTTGAATTATGAATTCCCATCCTTTAAACAGGAATGAAAACCTCATACATCCTGTGATTTGGTTACTCATGTTAAGTGACTTTTATCTGAGTTATAATGATTGATCCTCTGGGTCTGCATGTGAGTGTGTCTGCATGATTGAAGGTACAGGTGGGAGCTAGGCTGGAAATATGACTTGGGAGAGGTTGGCCAGAGCTTTCTAGAAAGAGTAACTTCAACTAGGAAGCATTGTCTGAATCTTGACCTGTGTAGTGGCTATTTGGGTGTGTTCATCTGTTCACATTATAAAGTTTTTAAAAATTATTTTATTTTGGTACCAGGGATTGAACCCAGTGGTGCTTAACTACTAAGCCACATCCCAAGCCCTTTTTATTTTTGTATTTAGAGACAGGGTCTTGTTAAATTGCTGAGGCTGGCTTTAAACTTGTGATCCTCTTGCTTCAGCCTCCTGAGTTGCTGGGATTACAGGTTTATGCCACCATACCCAGTCCACATAATAAAATTTATTATGCTGTTTATTTTCAACTTCTGCATCTTAACAGTATATATGTCATATTTCAACCAAAGAATTAACCGAAATATAAGGGAGCACTCAGTGATGCTAAAAGAAGTCAGTGGGTAGGTAACACATCTTTGTGGAGATCATCGTTGATCTTAGCAAGTAAATTTTCAGTGGCAATATATTGCATGCAATAAAACTTTTAAAAAGAGAAATCTGACCAAAACCAATGTCCTCTTCTCTGAAAAGGGAAATATCATCTGGAGAACTCTGGCAGAGTTGATTAAGAAGAAAAGTAAAAGAAGGAAAAAACTCTATGAAGATCACGAAAGATATGCCCAGTTAGAAGTTTCTGGGGCTGGAGAGAGGAAGGATGGGGCAGGGAATAAACTGAGGCTATCATCAGAAGAAAAATGTCTGTACAGGGCAGCCAGGAGGGGGATGTCTTAGATCAAAGGTGAATGGAGGACTAGGCATTGTGAATCCTTTGCTCTTCTCCAGCTGTTCAGGAAGTGAGGCTCAGCTCTAAATCTGTGTCATGCAGGCCACATGCAGCAGTCTTAGGGATACCCAGACATTTTCCCACTTTTACCATTCTACTTTATAAGCTTTCCCTTATCTTCTCCTGATTTATCATTGAACACATCTTACGCTATGGTTACACACAGCAAGGCTCATATGATCTGTGATATAGCGACCACTATTTCATTGAGTCTCTCATTATATATCATTCCTTAAGCATAGGCCTTTTCTTCTAGTGGCTTAGTTGTTTCAATGAAGACCGCAGTATGGAATCAGTTCTTTGTGTTTTTAGGGAACTCATGAGGACTCTCCACAAGGATACTGAGGGCACGTGGGTGTGGAGTTGTCACTGATCAACTTTTTAGGAGGCAAATACAAGGGGCAAATGTATGCCACATAGTTGGGATGCAGAACTAGGGGAATGTTTGTCTAGTGTCTGGATAACAGAGAAAATGTCTCCTGTAGCAGATGAGAATGTGAGCCCAGAATTCCATCTATCTGATTTATCCCACTATTCAGGGAGGGGCCAGTCCCCTGAAGAGAGTGTAGAAAGGATTAAGTAGAGACATAATCCAAGGGTTGGTTTGGCAGTTTCTCAACCTGGAAACCCTTCATTGAGGGAAGAACACAAGAAATGATAGTTAAATTCAGGCTAGTCCTGAACCTTGGAAAATAAGCCTCCTTCATTGAAGCTTGCCTGGAAACCTAGGAAACAGTTCTTGGATTATATGACTATTGTTGAGTCAAAACGATTGGTGTGCTGACCCACTAGGCTGAGGTCTTGGGAGATGCAATATTATGGCAATGAGAGTTTGAGGGGGAGTTTAAAAATACTTACAATTGGTCTGGTCCACACTTAGGATCTCAAATCCAAGTCTGGGACCAAATCATGTGTACATTTCCATAGGAAGTGGAATGATCTGAGAGCAATAGGAAAGTTTTTACTTCATTCCATTTTATTCTTTTTTTTTTTTTCTTTTTTTTTTGGAATGGGAGATTGAACCCAAGGCCTCATGTTAGGCAAACATTCTACCATAGAACCATACTCTCAGCCCGGAGAAATAGTTATAGTAGCAATTTAGCCTGGATCAAGGATGTCTATCATGTCCACTTCCACTTTACCTTTAACTATTTCATTTTAGCAATTTTGTTATATGGCAACAAAGGTATTAACTACTCAGACTTTATTATTAGTAATGGGTTGTAGATAAATGTAGAAGAAACATTTTCACTAAAGTAACAATGAAAAAAAGCAAACAAAACAAATAAACTTGAGTAATGTCCTAATAAAGGAACAGAATGAGTTCCACATGATTAGATTGTAAGAACCTTATTGTATATAGCCACTCAGGGGTGAGACATCCTCAGTGGTAGATCACGGGAGGGTAAGAGAGAAGCTTCAGCTAATGCAGTCTGACTTGGTTTGCATATTTTTTTTTCTTTTTTAATTTGACCATGAGTCATACTTAGTCATTTATTTATGCTATTTGGAGTGATCTGAACCTATAAGATTATGCAGGGAAAATAGTATCAGCTTTATTAGCTACCATCTATTGAATGCCTATGTACCAAGCATTTTTACATAACATCTCCTTTAAATCTCAAAACATCTCTTTGGAGAGACTATTCTCTCATTTACCAAGGGAATTTAAGATTTGGGTTACTTATGTAATTTGACCAAGGAAAATGGTTAGCCAGTGGCAGAGTAGGGTTTTCAGTCTGAGGACTATGACTCTAGAAAGAATGCTTTAATTCCTTCTCTTTTCCTGCCTCTGATTCCTTCAAGAACGATGTCAGTTCAGCAGCGCATTGAGTGGGCCATTAGAGATGTAAAGGGTTTTTATGCTGAATTCTAAGAGGTAGTAAGGGTTCCTAGAAGATCAGCCCATATCTTCCAGGATGGAGTGATACTGCTGAGTGAAGAAGGGCCCTTGGAAGGATTGCTTTCAGAGAGTTGTAAGTGCACATGTTCAAACACCACATGGATTCATGGAGTCCAATAAAGCTAAGTGGAAAATAACTAGAGGGATTTCACATAGGAAACAAATGGTGGTTTGTGCTGACCCTTATTTCAGGTTTACCCTACCAGGTCATCACACAGGACATGGCATGGCAATACCTGAATGAGGCGGATGTAAGGCAGAGACACAATGAACTAAAGTTATCAAGTGTTGGTGGTCAGCTTCTGGCTGTGCAACATAGTAGGTCTCTTTGTCTTATCAAATATGGCCTAGAGAAGCCATAATACTTTTGGGTAAGTATCTCAAATTGACTACATACTTGCTCTGTTATAACAAGTATTTTCTCATTTAAATTATATCAACTGTCTTGCGTGGATTATTGATCTACATTATACATGGAGAAATACACTCAAATTATAAATTCTTCACTTATGGTACTAGCACCTAGCATGTTCTTTAAAACATGCTTTACTTTCTTTTTTGGGGTGTTTTATTTGTATTGGTTCTTTTTAGTTATATATGGACAATAGAATTTATTTTGACATAATTATAAAATCATGCAATATGATTTGTTTTAATTCAGTTCCCAGCACTTCCCCTCCCCTTCCCTTCCTCCTACCCACTGTTCTTTTCCTTCTATTTTACTGATATTTCTGATATTAGTTGTTTTTTTTTTTAATTAGTGTCTTGTAGATGTACATGATGACGGGATTTGCTGTGGTACACTCATATATGTACATAGGAAAGTTGGGTCAGATTCATTCCACTGTCTTTCCCTATACCATACCTTCTATCTTTCCTTCATTCCCTTTTGTCTACTCCTCTAATATTTTTCCTATCCCCTCACCATATTTCAGATTAGCTTCCACATATCAGAGAAAACATTCTACCTTTTGGATTTTTGGGACTGACTTATTTCACTTAGCAGTTCCATCCATTTACTAGCAAATGTCATAAGTTTGTTCTTTATGGTGGAGTAAGTCTGTTGAGCATGTATACATTTTCTGTATCCATTCATCTGTTGAAGGACACCTAGGTTGGTTCTATAGCTTAGCTATCGTCAATTGTGATGCTATAAGCATTGCCTTCCTTTCTAAAGCACAAAGCATCTTGTCCAGAATGTCTTGGCAGTTCATTGTGAACCATGGGTTAATTCTATTGAAGAATTAGAAAACTTATGGGAGCATTCATCTATGAGTTAGTACCAAGGGTTTATTTTTGTTTTTTTTTAATCTATTAATTGAACCTAGTTTGAATATATACAAAGCTCAACTTAGAGAAGATAGGGGTTATAAATATTTCCAGACATCTTATTATCTCCTGTGGAAATTCGTGTTTTTCTCTAAGGATTTTATTCTGCCTGATCACATTAATGAATTTCTTTAATCACAACAATAATTTGTTGAGGTTTTGCCTTGATTATATACCAAGGGCATAAAATGTGACATTTGATATTAAGAAGTTGATCATTTCATTTAACTATTATTAGCTAAGCATAAGAGATGAAAGACAAACTTCTCAGATTTATTAATTCTGTGGAAATTATAAACTATAATGAGTATATGTATATTCTTATTTTGTACCACATCTCAGGATTACATACTTGGCATAAGGCAACCAGCGAGAGCTACACACTTGAATGCATACAATAAGCATAGGTACATTATTGGAATTGTCAGCTTAGGTCACTCAGGTCAGCATGTAAGATTTCATGCAAGCCCAGAAGAAATGTACCTAAATTCACCTGAATATGGAATGGAGAGAAACCAGGCATGATTTCTCAAGGGTAGTATCCTAAAAGCTCACTTTGAATAATGAATAGAAATTAGTAGGGGAAGAATCTTGAGGTGGATGGAAGGTGGGATAGGATGACATTATCATATGTCAATTTTCTGACCCTGAGATTACCACCTAGCTGACAGTACCCACACAGTTTATCAACACCACACACAGGTACAAATTTTACAGGACTACATCCTTTCTCATACCACTTTATATATTAACAGGAA
>CM053399.1:52364493-52387916 GCA_028644305.1 Xerus rutilus | reverse complement strand
CCAAGATGGTGAGCATCTTCTCTTCAGGACACAGCTCCATCAGCTTTAGTGCCTGCTTCACCCAGATGTATTTTGTCCATGCAGCCACAGCTGTGGAGACAGGGCTGCTGCTGGCCATGGCCTTTGACCGCTATGTAGCTGTCTGCAAGCCCCTACACTACAAGAGCATTCTCACACCTAGAGTGATGCTGGGGATGAGTGTGACCATCACCATCAGAGCTGTCATATCCATGACCCCATTGAGTTGGATGATTAGTCATCTACCTTTCTGTGGCTCCCGTGTGGTTCCCCATTCTTATTGTGAGCACATGGCTGTGGCCCAATTAGCATGTGCTGACCCCATGCCCAGCTGTCTCTACAGTTTAATTGGTTCCTCCATTATTGTTGGCTCTGATGTAGTCTTTATTGCTGCCTCCTCTCAGGGCAGTGTTTGGTCTCTCTTCAAAGAATGCTCAGTGGAAGGCATTAAGCACATGTGGCTCCCATGTGGGGGTCATGGCTTTGTACTATCTACCTGGGATGGCATCCATTTATGTAGCTTGGCTAGGACAGGGCACAGTGCCTCTTCACACTCAGGTGCTGTTAGCTGACTTGTATTTGGTCATTCCACCCACCTTAAACCCCATCATCTATGGCCTGAGAACCAAACAAATACGTGAGAGAATATGGAGTTTGCTGATGTGTTGTCTGTTTGAACACACTTGTGAGGGTTCATGAACACTAAGCTCTTCAGACCTTGAACATTCCAGCCAACCTCAAAGATATCTTGGTGATCTATGAAGATATATATATATATATAGCTTGTTTATCTACACCTCAGGCATTCTAAGATGAAGCTGTAAGGAGCATCCTTGCAAAGCTTTGAATTTCTAATAAGAATGTCAATGGAATAATTCTGATTGTCTGACAACATTTTTATTAGCATTTAATAGGAATAAATTTGTACGTAGAAAATTTATTTTTGATTTTTCTTTCCTTAGCTTCTGACCTATATTTCTAACCTAATATCCCACAAGTTCCTCTGCTAAAGTAAAGAACTATTTAAATCACTTCCCCCAATTATATTTGCTACCTTTTCCTTTGGCCCATTAATGATCCACTCAGGGTCATGTGCTCACACTTAGACCAGTGTCCTCCAACCAAAATGGATTCCAGTTTATCTGAGGAGATACAAACTTGATCAAAGATGATGGCTACTTTTCAACATTTGAACTTGGAAAGAAAAAAGAATGATAGCAAGAGAAGCCAATTATCAATACACAATGAAGATAACATTTTTCTGGCTGGCTGGCTCCATTTCACTTCTAACACCAAGATACATCCCTGTTCTGCTCTTTGTCACTCAACTTTAAGACACAGAAAAGAAGGACCAAATAATGTAAAAGTCTTTCTTCCTGTGGGTACATCTCAGGATCTTTGTGGGATGAAAAGTTTAATTCACAACAATATAGAAAAATAAATTGAAATATCACCATTCTTCATGTCCCTGGATACTTACATAGTTTGTTTTATTTTGGTTTTATTTTTCTTTCAGAAAGTCTTAAACCTAGTTATCAACTCTGTAAAAAGAAAAAGGTCTCATACATAAGAGATGTATATATTTGGTTAGGGTACATTTGAAAATCAATTTAAATATAAATTCTTAATAGTGGTAAAATTGACAGTATAAGGAGAAACCATTGGTAGTGAGTTGTTATATCTGTCTTGATATTGTTTCTACTATCCATAGAAAACAACTCTTAACTCATAGAGGGTGCTGAAGATTCCAAGAAATAATGAATGGAAAAAATTACATAGTACCTGAGATATTTTATATACTTAAAATTTTTCTAACACTTGTATAACTTTAAAAGATAGTGCTAGGATTGGAATTGTAGTCCTGTGTAAGTTAATACTAATATGAGAAAACATTCTGCCCCTTGTTTTTTGGGATTGGCTTATTTTGCTTAGCATGATGTCCTCCAACTCCATCCATTTACCTGCAAATGCCATAATTTTATTCTTTTAATGCTAAGTAATATTCCATTCTATATATACCACAGTTTCTTTATCCATTCATCTATTGAGGAGCATCTAGGTTGCTTCCACAGTTTAGCAATTGTGAATTGTGCTGCTATAAACATTGAAGTGGCTGTATTACTGTAGTATGCTGTTTTTTTAAGTCTTTGGGGTATTGACTGAGGAGTGGGAGAGCTGGCTCAAATGGTGGTTCCGTTCCAAGTTTTCTAAGGAATTGCTGCTTTCCATATTGGTTTATACATAATGGGAAGGGGCATGGGATGAATGGAGAAAGTTTGGATGGGGGCAAAGGGGTGTGGGGAGGGAACACGGGGGTAGGAAAGATAGTGGAATGAGACAGACATCATTACCTAGATACATATATGATTGCATGAATGGTGTGACTCTACTTCATGTACAACCAGAGAAGTGAAAAACTCTGCTCCATTTGTGTACAATTTATCAAAAGTTTTCTACTGTCATGTATAACTGATTAGAACTAATAAAAAATTGGAAAATTGTTTTCTGCAACTTGTAGCTAAGAACCTTACTAAAATAGCCAAATCAACAAGAAGAATTCAGGGACACTATACAGTTATCATAATAGATTTTAATCTTTTCCATGAGTGTAAGTGTATTTTATGAGGCAATGTCTCATTGGGACATGGTACGTTAAAAAAACACTAATAGAATAACTCTTTCAAACTAATCTGCTGATTTAAACTCATAATCCATAATTTTTGCTAGCATTGAACTTATTTACAAACCAAGAACATTTTCTACTTGGGTGCCAACAGAGTAGGAGGCAGCCTTACAAAATTCTGATGATAATGAAAATGGGAACATGAATTCATTTGTCTTAAACACTTGCAAATTATTTTTTCTCAAACTCAAAACTTGAATAAAAATGAAAAAAAATCAGGAGTTACAGAAGAGAGCTTGATTGAAGTTGAATGTACTTTTAAAGGAGACAAAATCTTGCAGGAGTAATGTGGTAAATTATATTTTGGTAAGAGGGGAGAGGTTGAAATTAAAATTTTAATAGGGACATTAAAGATATAATATTAGAAATAGCTAGACTAGAAAACAGAACAAAGAGGTGATAGGGATCAAATAGAAAATAACAGACCTAAGAAAACAAAGAAGACTAATGAATATGCACCAGATTTTTGTCCATGAAATCCCTGAAGAGGATTTAAAAATTAAAGGAATTAAAGATGATCTTAATATGTATTTTTCAAAACTCACCTAGAAATTTTTATCTGAAACTGTCAACTCAGACATATTGGTGAGTCTGTCAAATATTTAAAATAACAAAAATTGCACTTGTTCTTCAGACAAAACTAAAAAAACAACACCTCAAACCTAAATCTCATTCAAAGAAAGTAAAATCAGGCTTACACTGCCTTTTTAAAAAATTTCATTTTTTTTAGCTCTTCTTAGTTGTACATGATGGTAGAATCCATTTTGATAAAATCATACAAACATAGGATATAATATTCTAATTAGGGCTACACACTTGTGGGTGGGCATTTCTTGCCGGCAACATGTAAATCCAATAAGAGTACAGTAATATTTTTTTCATATTTATTTGTTCTATTTAGGCTTACATGATATCAGTGCAATTTGATTCATTGTACACAGATGGAAGATAATATTTCATTGCTCTGGTTGTAAGTGATATAGAATCACAACATACATGCAGTCATACATAAAGCTAGGGCTATGATGGCCATCATATTCCACCACCTTTACTGTCCCAATGCCCCCTCCCCTCTTATACCCCTGTGAATAGAGTTCCTCCATTGTTCCGTGTCCTTCCCCTCATTATGGATCAGCATCCACTTATCAACGAGCACATTTGACATTTGGTTTTCTGAGATTGGCTTACTTCACTTAGCATGATATTGTCCAACTCCTTCCATTTACCTGAAAATGCCATAATTTTATTCTCTTATTGCTGAGTAATATTCCATTGTGTATATACCACAGTTTCTTTATCCATTCATCTATCAAAGGGCATCTAGATTGGTTCCACAGTTTAGCTATTGTGAATTGAGCTGCTATAAACATTGAAGTGGCTGCATCAGTGTAGTATGCTGTTTTTAAGTCTTCTGGGTATAGACCAAGGAGTGGGATAGCTGGGTCAAATGGTGGTTCCATTCCAAGTTTTCTAAGGAAACTCCATACTGCTTTCCAGATTGGTTGTACCAATTTGCAGTTCCACCAGCAATGTATGAACGTGCCTTTTTCCTCACAACCTCGCCGACACTTATTGTTGTTTGTATTTTTGATAATTGCCATTCTGACTGGTGTGAGAAGAAATCTTAGGGTAGTTTTGATTTGCATTTCTCTGTAAGAGATGTTGAACATTTTTTTTTAATGTCTGTTGATCGATTGTATGCCTTCTTCTGTGAAGTTTCTGTTCAGCTCCTTGGCCCATTTACTGATTGGGTTGTTTGTTTTTTGGTGTTAAGTTTTTTGAGTTCTTTATATATCCTGAAGATTATTGCTCTATCAGATGTGTGTGTAGCAAAAATTTGTTCCCAGAATGTTGGCTCTCTGTTCACTTCATTCATTATTTCTTTTGCTGAGAAGAAGCTTTTTAGTTTGAATCCATCCCATTTATTGATTCTTGATTTTACTTGTGCTATAGGAGTCTTGTTAAGAAAGTATGGTCCTAATCTGACATGATGAAGATTTGGGCCTATTTTTTCTTCTATTAGGTGTTGAGTCTCTGGTCTGATTCCCAGGTCCTTGATCCACTTTGAGTTGAATTTTGTGCATAGTGAGATAGGGGTTTAGTTTCATTTTGCTGCATATGGATTTCCAGTTTTCCCAGCACCATTTGTTGAAGAGGCGCTCTTTTCTCCAGTGCACGTGTTTGGCTCCTTTTGTGTAGTATAAGGAAGGCAACTGTACGTAAGTGGGTTCATCTGTGTCTTCTATTCTATACCATTGGTCTACATGTCTATTTTGGTGCCAGTACCATGCTGTTCTTGTTACTATAGCTTTGTAGTATAATTTAAGGTCTGGTATTGTGATGTCTCCTGCTTCACTCTTCTTGCTAAGGATTGTTTTGGCTATTCTGGGTCTCTTATTCTTCCAAATGAATTTCATGATTGCCTTTTCTATTTCTATAAGGAATGATGTTGGGATTTTAGTTGGGATTGCATTGACTCTATATAGTGCTTTGGGTAGTATGGCCATTTTAACAACATTGATTCTGCCTATCCAGGAGCATGGGAGATTTTTCCATCTTCTAAGGTCTTCAATTTCTTTCTTCAGTGTCTTGTAGTTTGCATTGTAAAGGTCTGTTGCCTCTTTTGTTAAATTGATTCCCAAGTATTTTGTTTGAGGCTATTGTGAATGGAATAGTTTTCCTAATTTCTCTTTCAGAGCATTTATCACTGATGTATAGAAATGCAATTGATTTATGGGTGTTGATTTTATATCCCACTAGTTTGCTGAAACTATTTATTCTCAAAGTTTTCTGGTAGAATTTTTTGGATCCTCTTAGAATCATGTCATCTGCAAATAATGAAAGTTTGAGTTCTTCTTTTCCTTTTCATATCCCTTTAATTTCTTTTGTCTAATTGCTCTGGCTAGTGTTTCAAGGACTATGTTGAATAGCAGTGGTGAAAGAGGGCATCCCTCTCTCATTCCCATTTTAGAGGGAATGCTTCCAATTTTTCTCCATTTAGGATGATGTTGGCCTTGTTAGCATAGTTTTTACAAAGTTGAGGTATGCTCCTACTATCCCAAGTTTTTCTAGCATTTTGAGCATAAAAGGGTGCTGTATTTTGTCAAATGCTTTCTCTGCATCAATTGACAAAATCATTTAAGTCTTTTGATATGATGGATTATGTTTATTGATTTCTGTATGCTGAACCAACCTTGCATTCCTGGAATGAACCCCCCTTGATCATGGTGCACTATTTTTTGATATGTTTTTATATGCGATTTGCCAGAATTTTATTGAGAATTTTTGCATCTATGTTCATCAGGGATATTGGTCTGAAGTTTTCTTTCTTTGATGTGTCTCTGTCTGGTTTTGGAATCAGGGTGATACTTGCCTCATAGAATGAGTTTGGAATAGTTCCCTCCTTTTCTATTTCATGAAATAGTTTGAGAAGTATTGTTATTAATTCTTCTTTGAAGGTCTTGTAGAACTCGGCTGAGAATCCATCTGGACCTGGGCTTTTCTTGGTTGTTTCCTTGCTTGAAATTGATCTATTTAAGTTGTATGTGTCCTGTTGGTTCAGTTTGCGTAGGTCATATGCCTCTAGAAATTTGTCAGTGTCTTCAGGGTTTTCTTTTTTACTGGAGTATATATTTTCAAAGTAGTTTCTAATTATCCTCTGTATTTCAGTAGTGTCTGTCATGATATTTCCTTTTTCATCATGAATTTTAGTAATTTGGGTTTTCTCCCTCCTCCTTTTTGTTAGGGTGGCTAAAGGTGTGTCAATTTTGTTTTTTTCAAAGAACCAGCTTTCGTTTTGTCAATTTTTTGAATTCTTTTGTTTCAATTTTATTGATTTTTTTTTTTTCAGCCCTGATTTTGACTATTTCTTCTTTTTGGTGTTGATTTGTTCTTCCTTTTCTAAGGCTTTGAGATGAAGAGTCAGTTCATTTATTTGTTGACTTTTACTTCTTCTAATGAGTGAGTTTAGTGCAATGAACTTTCCTTTTAGCACTGCCTTCATGGCATTCCAGAGATTTTGATATGTTGTATCAGAGTTTTCAGTTGCCTCTAAGAATTTTTTTTATTTCTTCCCTGATGTCTTCTGTTATCCATGCATCATTCAATAGCATATTATTTAGTTTCCAGGTGTTGGAGTAGTTTCTATTTTTTAATCTGTCATTGATTTCTAATTTGATTCCATTGTGGTCAGATAGGGTGCAGGGTAGAATCTCTATTTTTTCGTATTTGCTAAGACTGGCTTTGTGACATAGCATATGATCTATTTTGGAGAAGGATCCATGTGCTGCTGAGAAAAAAGTGTATTCACTCATTGATGGATGGAACACTCTCTATATGTCTGTTAAGTCTATGTTATTAATAATTTCATTGAGATCTATGGTTTCTTAAGTTTTTGTTTGGGAGATCTATCCAATGGTGAGAGAGCTGTGTTAAAGTCTCCAAGTATTATTGTGTTGTGGTATATTTGATTCTTGTATTTGAGAAGGATTTGTTTGATATACACAGAAGCTCCATTATTTGGGGCATAGATATTTATAATTGCTATGTCTTCTTGATGTATGATTCCCTTAAGAAGTATGAAATGACCTTTATCTCTTTTCACCATCTTTCGTTTGAAGTCCATTTTATTTGAAATGAAGATAGAAACTCCTGCTTATTTGTGGGGTCCATGTGAGTGATACATTTTATCCCACTCTTTCACTTTCAGTCTGTGGATGTCTTTTCCTATGAGATGAGTCTCTTGAAGACAGCATATTGTTGGGTCTTGTTTTTTAATCCAGTCTGTCAGTCTGTCTTTTAATTGGTGCATTTAGGCCATTTACATTCAGGGTTATTATTGAAATATGATAATACCAGTCATTTTGGTTTATTTTTGGGTTTTTACCTTGACTTGTTTTCTCTTTTTGAATGGTCTTTTCTTTAGTGTAGTTCCTCTTTGTATATTTTCATTGTTGGTTATCATTTCCTCCTCATGGAATATTTTGCCAAGAATGGTGTGTTGTGCAGGCTTTCTTGCTATAAATTCTTTTAACTTTTTATCATGGAAGGTTTTTATTTCGTCATCAAATCTAAAGCTCAGTTTTGCTGGATATAGGATTCTTGGTTGGCATCCATTGTCTTTTAGGGCTTGGAAAATGTTATTCCATGATCTCTTGGCTTTTAGGGTCTGGGTTGAAAAGTTTGCTGAGATACAAATTGGTCTCCCCTTATATGTAATCTGTTTCCTCTTGCAGCCTTTAAAATTCTATCCTTATTCTGTATGTTGGGTATTTTCATTATAATGTACCTTGGTGTAGATCTGTTGAAATTTTGTACATTTGGTGTCCTGTAAGCCTCTTGTATTTGATTTTCCAATTCATTTTTTATATTTGGGAAATTTTCTGATATTATTGAAGAGATTGTGCATTCCTTTGGGTTAAAATTTTGCACCTTCTTCTATCCCAATAAATCTTAGATTTGATCTTTTGATGCTGTCCCATATTTCTTGTATGGTCTGTTCATGGTTTTTTACCATCTTCCCTATGTGGTCAAGTTTATTTTCAGGATTGTATATCTTGTCTTCATTATCTGAGGTTCTGTCTTCCAGGTGATGTGGTCTGCTGGTGATGCTTTCTATTAAGTTTTTTATTTGGTTTTTTGTTTCCTTCACTTCAAGAATTTCTGAGTGAGCCAGGCGTGGTGGCGCAAGCCTGTAATCCCAGCACTTAGGGAGGCTGAGATGGGAGAATCGTGAATTCAAAGCCACCCTCAGCAATGGCGAGGTGCTAAGCAACTCAGTGAGACCCTGTCTCTACAAAAAACACAAAATAGGCCTGGAGATGTGGCTCAGTGGTCGAGTGCACATGAGTTCAATCTCTAGTACCAAAAAAAAAAAAAATTTCTGATTGGTTTTTTTCACAATCTCTAGCTCTTAATCTTTTGCTACTTGTAATTGCTGTTATCTCTTTGTTAGAATGATCAATGGTTGCCTTATTTGCTCTTCTATTTCTTTGTTGGATTGATCAATTTTTGCCTGTAATTTCTTTCTTATGCTATTCTTTAATTTGCTGATCATTTTAATTATGTACATTCTGAATTCTTTCTCTGACATTTCATCAACTGTGTTTCAATGGATTCTGTTACAGTGGTATCAAGGTTTATTTGGGGTACTTTCTTCCCTTGTTTTTTCATGTTGATTGTGTATCTTCCTTTCTTGCAATACCGATCTGAGATATTGTGGCTTCTATCCTATAATCTTGTATTGCCAGTCCAGATTACCTGTGTCTCACCTTGGAGCTACTTCTGTTCCCCCAGTGCCCCCAGATGGGCACTACTGCCACTAAAGTTGATGGCAGAGGTAGTGGATGTACCTCTAGAGGACAGTGGGAGTGGCCTTGGCTGGGCTCCTATGGCGGCCCCTGAGGGCTGTTTTGCCCCTTTCTTATGATCCTGCTAGTGAGCAGGGACTCTGGAGCAGAACTGGGGGTGGGCCCAGGTCTCATTTAGGTAGGGTCACAAGCAGGAGAGTCTGTGTGCAACCCTTACCATAAGTGTGAGCTTCTCTGGGACTGGATGCTAGCAGGCCCTGGTCTGCCTTCAGCTGGGCACCCCTGGCATTCCCTGAGGGTGGTTTTGGGCCTTCTCTCTCATCTGTCTCAAGGAACTCTGGAGCGGGACTGGGGTGGGCCCAGGCTGCACTTGGGTGGGGCGTCTCTGCTGGGGTCTCTGTGGGCAACTCTTACCCTGGGTGTGCATTCCCCTGTGGCTAGTAGCTGTCAGTCTCTGGTCAACCCTTGGCTGGATACCTGTGGAGTTTCCTGAGGGCAGATTTGGGCCCTCTGTAGCTCCTGCTGGTCCCCAGGAACTCTGGAGCAGAACTGGGGCAGGCCCAGGCCTCACTTGGGTGGGGCCTACTCACGCTGGGGTCTCTGCAATGACTTACCCTGAGTGTAGGCTCCCCTGTGGCTAGTGGCTAGCAGTCCTTGATCTCCCTTTGGCTGGACACATGTGGTGGAGTTTCCTGAGGGTGGATTTGGGCCCTCTGTGTCTCCTGCCAGTCTGCAGGAACTCTGGAGCAGAACTGAGGCAGGCCTGAGCCTCACCTGGGTGGGGCCATCTTGCACTGGGGTCTCTGGCACAACTCTTACCCTGAGTGTGTGTGCTCCCCTGTGGCTGGTAGCTATCAGTCTCTGGTCAACTCTTGGCTGGACGCCCATGGAGTTTCCTGAGGGCAGATTTGGGCCCTCTGTGGCTCCTGCTGGTCCGCAGGAACTCTGGAGTTGAACTGGGGCAGGCCCAGGCCACACTTCGATGGGGCCTACTCATGCTGGAGTCTCTGCAGTGACTCTTACCCTGACTGTGGGCTCCCCAGTGGCTAACAGCTAGCAGTCTCTGGTCTCCCTTTGGCTGGACTTCCGTGGAGTTTTCTGAGGGCAGATTTGGGCCCTCTGTGGCTCCTGCCGGTCCACAGGAACTCTGGAGTAGAACTCTACAGTAACATTTTTAAAAAAACAATGAAAACCCCTCAAGAACAGAAATTATGAACTAAAAATATTTTTCTCAATGGTTTATTTTAATTTTAATTGTGCATATTTATGAGATACAGTGTGATAATTTATTACATGTCATGATCATTATAACAAAAAATGATTAAATTCAGTGTATTTAAATAGACAGTTAACTGTCTATTTAAATGTTTTTTGGAATTTTGATTAACAAAATAATTGCTCATATTTATGAGGTACAGTGTGATATTTTAATACATACCTATAATGTGTAGTGATCAAATCAGAATAATTAATATTGTCATCTTATCATCATTTTGTGTGTGGAATCTTTGAGCTCCTCCCTCCTAGTTATTCATAAAATATAGACTAGATTTTAGATAAAAGGGATGTTGATTTTTATTGAATGTTTTATCTCCATCTATTGAGATGATCATGATTTTTGTCCTCCTGTTGTTGATGTGGGGCATGATGCTTATTGTTTGTATTGAATCACAGCATGTGTTGAACCACACTTTCATACCTGGAATGGATTCCACTTGATTGAGATGAATGATCTTTTTGATGTGCTCTTGTATTTGATTTGTTATTATTTTGTTGAACTTTTGCATGTATGTTCACTAAAGGTGAACTATAAAATGTGTGTGTGTGTGTGGGTGTTCCATATCATGGTAAGGTTGCATTTGTGGAGAGTTTGGAACAATTATTTCCCTTTCAATTTTTGGAATAGTTTGAGAAGAATTGGTATCTGTTCTTAAGAATTTGGTAGAATTTAGCAGTGAGGCCATCCAGTCCTGGGCTTTTCCTTATTCTGAGACTTTTTACTAACTTATTCAATTTCGTTAGTCATTATTGGTTTGTGCAGGTTTTTAATGTCTTCATGGTTCCCTTTTGGTAGGTTATATGTACCCAGGAATTTCTTCTAAGCTTTCCGATTTATTACTGTGTAGTTGTTTGTAACAATCTCTGTTGATCTTTGTATTTTTGTATTATCAGTTGTAATATCTCATTTTTCTCTAATTTTATTTCACTTGTCTTTTTTTCTTGATTAGTCTAAAGTTTTGTTGATTGTTTCTTTACAAGGAACCCACTCTTGGTCTTTTGAATTTGGTTTTTCAGTCAATATTTCATTTCCTTCAGCTCTTATCTTTGTTATTTCTTTCCTTCTACTGATTTTGGGCTTGGTTTCATTAGGTTGCTTTCATTAAGTTGTTGAAATCTTTATTTTTTGATGTAAGCATTTTTTGCTATAAACTTCCTTCTTGGTACTGCTTTTGCTGTATCCCATAAACTTTCATATGTTCTGTTTCCATTTTCATTTACTTTTGAAATTTCCCCTTTAATTTCTTCAATGACTCATTGTGCATTGGGTAACACATTTAGTCTCCATGAATTTGTATAATTTCTAAAGTTTCTGTTTTTTGTTTCTAATTTTGTTGCATTGCAGTCTGAGAAAATACATGAGATAATTTGATATTTTTAATTTGTAAGGCTTGTTTTGTGCCCTAATGTATGGTCTGTTCCAGAGAACTTTCTGTGTGTTCATGAAAACAATGTATATTCTGTAGCTGTTGGATGAAATAGTCTATGTATGTTTGTTAGTTCCAGTTAGTTTAGAGTATAGTTTAACTCTATTTCTGTGTTAATTTTTTTTGTCAGAATGATTTGTTCATCACGGCAAGTTGGGCGTTGAACTCTTCCACTATTGAAGACTCTTTCCTTTTTGATCTACTAGTATGAGTTTATAGAATCAGGTGCTCTAGCATTAGGTGAATGTATATTTATAATTGTCATATCTTCTCATTGAATTGATCCTTTCATCCTTATATAGTGAACTACTTTATTTCTTTTTATAGATTTTTGTTGTCAATCTTTTCTTTTGGGGGTTGGGAGTTTGGTACCAGGGAATCAACTCAGAGGCACTCAATCATTAAGCCACATCCTCAGCCCTATTTTTTATTTTATTTAGAGACAGGGTCTTACTGTGTTGCTTAGCACCTCATCATTGCTGAGGCTGTCTTTAAACTTGAGATCCTCCTGCCTCAGACCCCCAAGCCACTGGGATTACAGATGTGCACCATTGCACCTGCTGGCAATCATTTTTATTGAGAGAAAAAAGTTCTGATGGAAGAGATAAGACAATCACCAACGTTCTCCAATAGTTCTGCAGGGACAGGGAAATATGGAGTGAAAGAAATTTCATCTGTCATTCAGTTCATAAAATTGAGATATGAACTGACTTTTTTCTCTTCAATTTTACTGAAATTTAATACAGATCAAGGGAGTCAAATAAACGACAACAGTTTTTCCTACAGAGGGCCATTTATCATTTTTAAATGTGATATGAGTTGTCACACAAATTTTTCATAGTATAATTCACTGAAGATAAATATAGTACTTAAAGAAACAGCTATGTATCAAACAATTGAATCATTCTGATCTAGTCTGGTGAATCAAGACAGCAACCCATAGTTTCGACTGATTCAAGATAAGAAATAGAACTACAACTCTTGACTATTCATATATTATTTTAAAATATCTTCTTTTCCTTTTTATTATTTTTTTTAGTTACATATAACATTGATTCATTTTTACACAATTAAAAAAATGAAATATAATGTGCTTTAATTCAGTCCTCAGTACTTCCCCTATCTCCCCCCTCCTCCCTCTCCTGTTCCTGTCCCTCTACTCTACTCTCTTTCTGCTATTTACTTATAGGGTGTGTGTGTGTATTTTTTAAGTTAACTAACTTAAAAATTTAGCATGTTAAGGAAAGTTTGGTCAGATTCATTCCACTGTTCTTCTCTTATCCTGTCCGTCCTCCCTCCCCTTCTGTTCCCTTCATCTAGTCTACCACTCTTTCTTCTATTCTGATGGAATCCCCTTTTCCCTTTCTCTACTGCCCTCACCCCCATTTTGGATTAGTTTCTGCACGTCAGAGAAAATATTCAACTTGATTTTTGCCTGCCTTTCTCTCCCCTCTCCTCCCCTCCCCTTCCCTTCCCTTCTTTCTTTTTGTACCTGAGATTGAAATCAGGGTTGCTTAACCCCTGAGCCACATCTCCAGCCCTTTTTATTTTTTACTTTGAGACAGGGTCTTGCTAAGTGGCTGAGGCTGGCTTTGAACTTGCAATCCTCCTGCCTCAGCCTCTGAGAAGCTGGGATTACAGGCATGGGCCACCATGGACTTTTCCTTTTGTCTGATATAAGTATAGCCATTCCTCCTCACTTTGGTTTCTATTTACATGGGATATCTATCTTTTTTCCATTCTTTGGGTGAAGTGAATTTCTTAGAGGTAGTGTAATATTGGTTCTTGTTTTTGTACCCATGTAGTCAGTCTGTATCTTTTAACTTGGGAATTTAGTCCATTTATACCTGAGATTATTATTGATAACTGACTCCTGTCCTCTTGTTAAATTTGTTTTGTATATCCTCAGTTCTCTTCTTCCCCTTCTGTTGTTCATCTTCATGATCTGGTGGTCTATTGTATCATTAAGGTTGGATTCTTTTCTATTTTATGTTTTGTGCTTCTGCTCTCCCTGTGGGTTTTATACTTTGGCATGTTGTCATGATGGTAGGTATGTTTCTTTTGCTTCTGGATGTAGGGTTCCTTTAGGCACCTTTGGCAAGGCTAGTCTGGTAGTGATGAAATTCCTTGTTTTTTCCCTGTCTTGTAAAGTCTTTATTTCTCCATTTCTGAAATGGCTGATGTAGCACTCTAGGTGGGCAGTTAGTGTCTTTTAAAACTTGGAAGATATTATTCTATTTCTTCCTGAATGAGAGGTTTCTGCTGAGAAATCTATTAGTCTAATGGGTGGTTCCTTGAAGTGAGTTTGTGCTTTTCACTTACAGGTTTTATTAGCTCTCTTGTCTTGTAGTCTTGATAGTTTTACTATAATATGGTGGTGAGGATATTTTCTGGTCATGTCTATTTTGGGTCAGGTTGACCTCCTGTATCTGGATGTCCATATCTTTTCATCATAAGAATGATTTTAGCAAACATTTCATTGAATAAGTTTGTATGACTTTTGTCTTTGTCTTTACCTTGTGGTACTCCAGAAATTAGAATTCTCAAGGCTTTTTGTTTATTTGTTTGTCTGACTGTGCTATTTCAAAACATCTATGTTCAAGTTTAGATATTCTTTCTTCTCTTGATTTAGTATGTTTTTGAGGCTGTATTTTTAAAGTTGATGATGTTTTACATATTTGAGATGTATATGGTAAAACATCTTTATGTGTATAATATGATAAAATCATTTATCTCTCTTAAGACATTGATCATTTTTATGTGTTGGGAATTTCATACTCTTTTTCTAGTCATTTTAAAATATAGTGTTTTAAAATATAGTTACAGGACTGTGCTAATAAAGAACAGGAAAATTTCTCCACTCTCACTGTGTTTTGGTGTCCCTTATTGAACTTCTGTTTCCCCTCACATCTCTTTCAAGCAGTCTCTAATGACTGCTACAAGAATGCCTGATTACTTGAGATCTTTGTCTTTTTTGGCTTATTTCACTTAACATAATGACCTTCAGTTCTATCCATGTTGCTGCAAATGACAGAATTTCATTTGATTTTGGTGGAGTTCTTTTTTTTTTTTTTGGCTACCGGGGATTGAACTCAAGGGCGCTTAACCACTGACCCACCATCCCCAGCCTTTTTTATATTTTATTTAGAGACAGGTCTTGCTAAGTTTCTTAGGGCCTCACTAAGCTGCTGAGGCTGGTTTTGAACTCGTCATTCTCCTGCCTCAGTCTCCTGAGCTGCTGGGATTACAGGTATGTACCACTGTGCCCTGCAGAATATCATTACTTTTGTGGCTGAATAATATTCCATTGTGCATATATGCTGTATTTTCTTTATCTGTTCATTCACTGAAGGGCATCTGTGTTGATTTCATATTTTAGCTATTTCAAATATACTTTTGAATTACTGAGTTTTTCATCTGCAATATTTGTTTGGTTCTTTTTCAAGATCTCTATTTGCTAAATTCCATATGATGAGTTTTATTTCTATTTTGTTCAACTGTCTTTTTATACTCTCTTGAATCTCATTGTTTCCTTATTTTAAGGCTTCATCAGACATTTTTATCAATATCATTTCCTTGTTGCTAGAGGGTTATTGTGTTCTTTTGGAGGTACTATGTTACTTTTTCATATTTCTTGTGACTCATGTATATGTGTATGTGTGTATGTGCCTACATGTGCACTGGACATTGAAGCCAGGACCTCATGCCTGCTTAGCAAGTGTTCTACCACTGTTACATCTCTAGATCTGATCCTACATTTTAATTTGTAAATATTAGTGGTATGTTATTTATTTTTATATAATGAGTCTCTTAGCAAATAGCTTTCTCCTTAAGAGACGTCTTATGGTGTCAATTTGGAAGGTCATCTTACCTTTGGATCCATCTGAGCACTATGGTATAGCCTCCCTATAACTACTTTGGCCATGGTTGATATCTTTGGTTGGTATTTGATAGTATGAGCAGCACTGAGGTCAGAGAGACCCACTGTCCTCAGGGGCCATGCTGGTGTGAGGCACTCTAGCAGCCCTGGCGAGTGTGGTACATATAGCAGTGAGTTGGGTATGTACTTTATGGACACCCTGAAAATAGGAGTGATAGTGCTGGGAATCTGGTAGACATTTTTTTAGGCACTGCTGGGCCATACTCTGCTACTGGCAAGGACCACTGGCATGGCAACTTTGGTGAGAAGGCTGTAGCACATGCTTTCAGATCCAGCAGTGGTACATGCTCAGCAGTAGTTGGCTATGGGGAGAGGCAGTATCAGGGAAATAGAGCACCTGTCTTCATTCTCATCTTGAATAGCTGGCCATGCCCCCGTTTCAGGAAACAAGTATCTTCATGTCTCAGGTCTTGAAAGCATCACCCTTCCCTCCTCCAGAGTTGAACCATCTGTCCCCTGTAGTGCAGAGCATTGCATGGATGTGGGTTCTGGGGTTACAGTTGCTCTGTTGAGTGATTGGAGGTTCATAAGGCTCCAGTTCCCTGTGCTAGTTGGTGGAATATCTGTCGAGTTCCAAATCTGGGGATATTCAGATGTTTCTGACCACAGGACAGGTGCTGAGTTATAGCATCCTGAGTTATGAGGGTTTGAAGGAAGACAACATGAGTCCCTTCCCCAAAGATAATCTATTGTGGGGACCACACTTAGCTCCCTCTAGTGGGCTATAGGCCTGTGAAGTCTGTGGAACTCTCTAGTAGCTATGATTGCTGACATACTGATGGAGTTTCTGATGTATCTTCCCATTCACACTTTCCTCTGCAAAGAAGAGTCTACCTAGTTATTGTGCTTTGTTCTTGTTTCTATACTGCCATTCCAGGTATTTGATTCTTATAGGGTTTCATTCTTTCCCTTGCTCAGTTGTAGCATTCTACTTTGTTCACTCATTTTAATATGAGTGAATTACACATCTGTTTATTTGGTTATTCTTTGGTGTGGAGGAAGTAATCTGTGGGCAACTTTTTTTCAATTTTCTTAGAATCTCTCAGAACTAAAATTTAGTACCCAGATAAGTTATATAAGATCAAGAATACAGAAAAACAGCTATTAAACACATAAAATATTTTACCTGTTATCCTGTCATGGGAATTCATAGCAGAGGTCCAATTTGATACGACTGGTAGATGATAGGGGAAACTTTCTCAAAAGGACTGATAATGTGCAATGAATATATTTATTATCTCAGCATTCTTTCCATTGCTTTGTTTTTAAAGTCTAAGTAAATATATGTTCTGAGCACGTAGAAAGAATACAAATAAAAATAGAGGAAGAAAGATAAGAGAAAGTAAAAATTCTTCAACTGCATACAAGAATGGAATTCTGCCATTTGTGTCATCATGGATGTTCCTGGAGGACATCATGTTAAATGAAATAAGCCAAATACAGAAAAATACCATATTATCTTATTCATATATTGCATTGAAAAGTTTATTTCATAGAACTAGTATTATAATGGTATTTAATAGAGGTGGAGGTTGTCAGAAAGGGGGAGAGATATACATTGGTTCACAGATATACATTTACAGTTAGATAAGAATGCATTTCATAAATGGAAATTCATAATGTTCAATAAATGAGAATAAATATGCCACTTAGTGAATGGGTTGTTTTGTAGTATTGGATTGTTTTGTTCTTTCATATTCTGGATATTAATTCTCAGTAGAGAAGTAGATGGCAATGATTTTCTCCCATTCTGTAGGCTGTTCTTTATTCTAATTGTTTACTATGTGGAAGTTTTAAATTCAATGCCATTACATTTGTCAATTCTTGCTATTATTTCTTGAGCTGTAAGAGTCATATTCAGGTAGTTATTTCCTGTGTCTGTATCTTGAAGGGTTTCCCCTATGTTTTCATTTGGTGGTTTTAATGTTTTAGGTCTTATACTTGGGTCTTTGATCCATTTTGAATTGCCTTTTGTACAGGGTAAGAGATGGGGATATAGTTTCATTCTTCTACATATGGATATCCAGTTTTCCCTGGACCATTTATTAAAAAGGATGTCTTTCTCTAATGTTTTTGGCACCTTGTTCCAGAATCAGATGACTGCATCTGTTCAGGATTATTTGTGTCTTTAATTCTATTCCATTGGTCTATGTGTCAGTGAATGGAATTGTTTTGCTGATTGGAAGAACTAAAATTGTAAAACTAGAAGTAAATAAAGGCAAATTTGAAATAGTTAAGATTTCTTAGATATGACATCAAAAGCACAGTCAACAAGGGCAAAAATATGCATGAAATATAACTGATTACTTGGTCGGATACTTTGTTACATGAAAAGAACAAGCTACAGAACTGAAAAAATTATTTGCGTATCATATTTATTAAGGGTGTCTCCTATCTAGTAAATTTAGAACTCCTACAGCTCAACAAAAAGTCAAAGACCCCAATAAAAACTGGGCAAAAGGCTTAATATTTTTGTAAAGATGATATGTGATGGACCACTTAACATATAAAAAGGTGCTTTATATCATCAATATTAGAGAAAGAAAAATTAGAAGATATTACCTCATAACCATTAGAATAACACCTATAAAAAATAAAAGAGTTGGCATAAACCTGAATTCTGCTCTCTTGCCTTCCTTCAGTATGAGTTTCATCACCCACTCCACCACCTTACCACCTTCTCTACCAATTACTGGTCTCTGGGCTCCATCTGGTCACCTAGTCACCAGGTCTAGTTTGCCAGTAGCACAGCCAGAGTCTATGCAGGCTCTGGAAGCTTGGGTTCAGGGATCTTGGCTTGCTTTCCATTCCTCCCAGTTTCCAGGGAGGCTGGGGTTCCAATGTCCTAGTGGTGGGATGGCCAGTGATCTGGCAGGAATGGGAACCATCCAGAGCAAGGTGACCATGCAAGACCTGGTCTCCTACCTGGACAGAGTGAGGATTCTGGAAAGCAAACTCTGGGAACATCTGGAGAATAAAGGGCCCCAAGTAAGAGACTGAGGACATTACTACAAGATCATCAAGGAGTTTCAAGCTCAGATCTTGGCAAATTCTGTGGGCAATACTGGAATTACTCTGCAGATTGGCAATTCTCATCTTGCTGTTGAAGATATTAGAATCAATTATAAGACAGCTGGCCATGTGCCAGTTGATGAACAGTGATATTCATAGGCTCCTCAAGGTCACTGATACCAGTATCATTTGACTTCAACTAGAGATGGAAACTGAGGCACTCAAGGAGGAGCTGTTGTTCATGAAGAACCATGAAGAAGCATGGTCTTCAAGGCTAAATTGCTGACTGTGGGCTAACCGCAAGGTGAATGCCCCCAAATCTCAGGACCTCAGATCATGGCAGACATCCAGGCCTAGTATGATAGGCTGGTTCAGAAGAACTGAGAGGATCTGAACAAGTATTGGTTCCAGCAAACCAAGGAGAGCACCACAGTGGACACTTTACAGTCTTCTGAGATTGGAGCTGCTGAAATAATGCTCACAGAGCTGGAGATCCACCTGTATACCGTAGGAAATATGAAGTCCAGTTTAGAGAACAGTCTGAGGGGCATGGAGACCTGCTACTATGTACATGGAATAGCTCAATGGGGTCTTGCTGCACCTGGAATCAGAGCTGGACTAGGCACAGGCAGAGAGGCAGACGAGGTCTAGGACTTACAAAGCCCTGATGAACATCAAGGTCAATCTGGAGGCTGATGTTGCCCCTAACCACTGCTTTCTAGAAGACAGGGAGGATTTCAATCTCAATGATGGCCTGAATAGCAGCAATTCTATGCAAAATAGTAAAGGGACCACCACCTGTGGGATCATAGACCCCACAATGGTATCTGAGACCAATGATACCAAAGGACTGAGGCAGCAGAAGCAGGGAACTTTGGGGAAACAGGAGACCAAAAAAGGTCAGAGGTCACTGGAGAAAATAGAGTAAAAACTGTTGGCAAAAATATGGATAAATTGAAACCCTTGTACAGTGTCAGAGTAGATATAATATGGTGCCACCATTGGTAAAGAATGTGAAGATTCCTCTAAATATAAAAAATAGAACTACAATATGATGCATGAATCTTATGGATATATATTCAAAGGATTAAAATCAGGATGTTCAAGATATACTCACTTTAACAGTAGCAATTAAGTAAAAGTTGTACAAAAAAGGTGAAATTTGTCATGATAGATGTGAATCTTGATTCTGACTTACTAGCTATGTGACCTTCTATGTACCTCACATTCATCTATGAAATATAGATGTACTGATGGCTCACAGTACAGAGGGTTGTGAAAACTGAATGAAAACAATCTTTGAGAAGCATATAGCAGACTTTGACAAATGTAAATGATGTTGAACCTTTTCCTTTCAGGATGCACTGTATATATTATTAGTGTGACATTTAGGTATTCTCTGAGGACTTGAAGAACAAAGACTCTACAGCTACTAAGCATCTTCTTCATTCTATATTGTAGAAAGCCCCAGAGGCTGGGTGCGAGGATGAATTAGTCTCGGGAGTCAGTGTTTGGCTGCTCAGCAGAGGCAAAAGAAAGATGGGTGTCTGGGGAATAAGTGGGATAATAGAGTATCTAGAAGGGAAAGAAGGTTCCCAAGGGGAGGTCTGAAAAGGACAACAGTCACCATACTCTACATTCTCATCTTTAATCTCTGGGCTTTCTGTTCCCCTTCTTAAGGGGACTGTATAAATCTATCTACTATTGAGTGTAAGAAATGTGGACTACCAGGCATAGACCATCAGAGAAAGTTGAATAGAGAAAACTTCAGGGATGTGGATAATTGAGCTGGGGATTGAAGGTTGGGTTGAGGAAGTCTCAAGGCCAGGGTCACCCTGGAAAGGAGGATTCAAGTCCTCAACACAACTATAGACCACTGTCCAGGTCTGGCAAGAGATTCTTTTGAAAATGATGGAAGGATGGAGAAGGTGGGAGAGGGGACAGGAACATAGGACAACTTTGGTGGAAAGCAGAGAAAATATGAGGTAAGTTTAAACTTGGGATGGTGGAAAGACATTTTTTCAGGAATCAGGATGAATTATGAGAAAAGCAACCTAGGTTAGGTAAAATTAGGAGCTCACTGAGTTGGAGAGTAGGGTCATTATAAACAGGCTCCATTCAAACGAATTATGCATTAGTACTTCAACTTTTTTTAAAAAAATTTATTTTTTAGTTGTTGATGGACCTTTATTTTATTCATTTATTTATGTGGTGCTGAGAATCGAACCTAGTGCCTCACACATGACAGGCAAGTGCTCTACCACTGAGCCACAACCCCAGCCCAAGTACTTCAACTTTTAAGAAAATTGAGTTATGAATTTTCCATCCTTTAAATAGGAATGAAAATTTCATTCATCCTATGAGTTCTTAGTGATTTAAGTGACTTCTCTAATCTAGTTTTTAGTGACCTTCTGGATCATCATATGAGTGTCTCTGCAGGATTGAAGACAGAGGTGAGAGCAGGGCTGTGAATGTGCTTAGGAGAGCTTTGCCAGAGCTTTCTGAAAAGAGACAACTCAACAACCAGGAAGCATTGTGTCTGAATCTTGAGCTGGGTAGCAGCTATGCAAGTGTGTTCCTATGTTTACATTATGATGTTTTATCATGCTGTATACCTTCAACTTTTGCAACTTAAAGTATGTATGTTATGTTTCAAAGAGTTAACCAAACTATAAGGGAGCACTCAGTGATACTAAAAAAGATCATTGGATTGGCAACAGATCTTTGATGGAGATCACTGTTGATCTTAGCAGTGAGATCTTAGGAAATTTTGAGTGGCAAAATAAAAAGGTTGGGTAAAATAAAAATTTTAAGAGAGAACTGGCCAAACTAATATCCTGTTCTTTAAGGAGATGAAGACATAAGTGATCCTCTAGCAGTGCTGATGAAGATCAAAAGTATACAAAGAGGAAAATAAAACCACTCTGAAGATCATAAAAGGAATGTCCAATAGATAGGGCTGGGGAGAAGGATGATGAGGTGGGGCATAAACTGAGGCTGCCCTCAGAATGAAGGTGAGTTTGCACAGAGCATCCAGGATGGGGAGGACCTGGAGCACAGGTGGATGGAGAAGTAGGCATTCTGAATCTTCTGCTCTTCTCCAGCTGTTCAGACAGTGATGCTCAGCTCTAAATTTGTGGCATTCATCATACATACAGCAGTCTTAGGGACATCCAAGTATTTTTTTCCACTTGTTACCACTGTTCTCCTTTGAAAGCTTTCCCATCTTCTGATCTATCACTGAAAACATCTCACCATGTGGTTAGACACATCAAGCTTCTCATGATCCACTCTGTAGAGATCATTATTTCATTCAGTCTGTCCCACCATATAGCATTTATTATTCATTTCTTATTTCTAAGGATTTTTTGTTGTTGTTTCAGGAAAGACCATAGTTTGAATTTAGGTCTCAGACATTGGGCTTTTTAGAGAACTCCTGAGGATTCTCCACAAGCCTGCTGAGGGCATCTGGGTGTGGAGTCACCACTGATCAGCCCTCCAGAGCTAATGGAAGGGGCAAGTATATTGCCATGGGGTTGGGAAGCAGAATCGAGTGAATGGCTCTCTTGTGCCTGGCTCACCGAGAAAGTGTCTACTGAAGAAGATGGGAATCTAAGCCCAGAACTCCATCAATCTGATCTATCCAGCTATTCAGGGAGGGGTCAGGCCCCTGAAGATAATTAAAATTGAGTGAGTAGAGACAGTTTCCTTACCCTTGGATGTGGCAAATTCTCAACCTGGAAACCCTTTATTAAGGGGAGGTACAAGAAGTGATAGCTAAAGTCAGGCTTGTCTTGAGCATTGGCAAATAAGCCTTCATCACTGAAGCTTGCCTGGAAACCTAGGAAATAGTTCTTGGATTATATATGATTACTGTTAAGTCAACACAATTGGTGTGCTGACTCACTGCATCTGTCAAGGCCTCAGCCCAGTATTAGGGCAATGAGGGTTTGCTAAAAGAGATCAAATGAACTTAAGAAGTCTTGATCCGCATTTGAATATTGAGTCTAGACTGAGCTACTTGCCCATTTCTCTGGGGAGTGGAATAATCTGAGAGTAATTGGAAAACAGTTGAAACATCAATTCAGTTTGAAGCAAGGATGCTCATAATGCCCACTTCCATTTTATCTTTAATTTTATTTTGTAAAAAGTATGGCAGCAGAGGTGTCAACCACTCTTATCAAGACTTTGTTATTAGAGATGGGTTATAAGTAAATGTAAGAGACATTTTCATGGAACTGACAATTTTTGTTAAAATTAAGCAAGCAAACAAAAAACCTAAGCTTAAGAACTGTCCTATAAATGAGCTGAGACTGAGTTCATGCTGATCCTTTTAGGTTTACCCCACCAGCTTATTCTAAATTATATAACATGGCAACACTCTAATGAGATGTGAGACAAAGGCAGCAATGAACTGAAATTTCCAAGTGTTAGAACTCAGATCCTGGCTGTGCTAGATGGGTAGTTCCTTTTTCCTTATCAAAAGAAGTAACACTTTTTTTGTAAGTATCATAGTTATTCACCTGATTATTACTGTATTTACTTAATTCAAGTCCTGGAGTCACAAATGGAAAGACCTAGACTTGTATTTTCAATTTATTGCATAATTGCTATTTTGTCGTAGATGAAATCTCTCATGTTTTGTTGACTATGATGTATGGATATTTTTTCTATATTATACTTCACCAATGCCACAGACGAAAACAAATATTATAGGCTTATATCCTTTCTTATACCACCTTCTATATTAACAGGAA
>CM053399.1:52348491-52364393 GCA_028644305.1 Xerus rutilus | reverse complement strand
CCAAGATGGTGAGCATCTTCTCTTCAGGACACAGCTCCATCAGCTTTAGTGCCTGCTTCACCCAGATGTATTTTGTCCATGCAGCCACAGCTGTGGAGACAGGGCTGCTGCTGGCCATGGCCTTTGACCGCTATGTAGCTGTCTGCAAGCCCCTACACTACAAGAGCATTCTCACACCTAGAGTGATGCTGGGGATGAGCGTGACCATCACCATCAGAGCTGTTATATTTATGACTCCACTGAGTTGGATGATTAGTCATCTACCTTTCTGTGACTCCCATGTGGTTCCCCATTCCTACTGTGAGCACATGGCTGTGGCCCAATTAGCATGTGCTGACCCCATGCCCAGCTGTCTCTACAGTTTAATTGGTTCCTCCATTATTGTTGGCTCTGATGTAGTCTTTATTGCTGCCTCCTATATCTTAGTTCTCAGGGAAGTTTTTAGCCTCTCTTCAAAGAATGCTCAGTGGAAGGCATTAAGCACGTGTGGTTCCCATGTGGGGGTCATGGCTTTGTACTATCTACCTGGGATGGTATCAGTCTATATACCCTGGCTAGGACAGGGCACAATGCCTCTTCACACTCAGGTGCTGTTAGCTGACTTGTACTTGGTCATTCCACCCACCTTGAACCCCATCATCTATGGCCTGAGGACTAAAAAAATACATGAGAGAATATGGAGTTTGCTAATTTGCCTTTTTCACCATTCCAGTCAGAGTTCATGAGCCCATAGACTGTTCCTTCCTTGAGCATTTATGTGAACTGCCTAGTTTTAGAGATCTACAGAGCCAAACTGGTATGCGCGGCACTACAGAAATTATAAGAAACCATGAAGAATATTCTTATCTAAATTTTTAACTACTAGAAAGAAAATAAATTGGATGATTCACCATTTTTAATGGGTTCATTCAACTTGTATCTGAACAAGAAATAAGTATGGGCAGAGGATTGAACCTAGGGCCTTGTGCATGCAAAGCAAGCACTCTTAATAACTGAGCTATTTCCCAAGCCCTGCTTTATTTCTTCATATTACATTTTTAGACTGTTTCCAGCTGCCCTACACCTCTGAGGGTTACTTATTCCATCGTCTTGCAGGTCGTGGGTGAAAGTATGTGCTCATTTGCATATTCATACCCATGAGTAGGCCAAACAATAATTATAGAGCAATTGCAAAATTAATCTGTGTGTATATATATATAAAAATGTGTATGTTTTTGTATATATTTTTGCATAAAATTCATATATGTGGATATGCATGTTGTAACTCTTAACAACTAATGCCAGGCCTAAACTTTGTATAAATACTCATATTTATGGATATACATGCAAATGACTATATAATATCATTGTTATATAAATGTGTAAATGTATGTCAATATGAGTATGAATTTAAACACAATTTTTATTAAAATTGTCTCAAGTCTACATTAGTGTTAGAATTTGGACCTAGTTAGAAGGTAGGGTTAGGTTTAGGGTTAGGGTGTGGCCATATATATGTGTAAATATAAATATTTTTATGAATATACCTGTGAAAGTATACACAAAACATTTAAAATGTGTGGTTCTGGATATGGAAAATCTTAGTATAAGATGCACAGCTACTGTGTGAATAAATTATAGGGCATGATTATGCAAATGAATGTTTATGAACATATAGGTAAATTATGTGTGAGTATATAAATACTTATGTCAATGCATGTACAAATATGCATTGAAATATTTTTATATAAAAATGCTTCCATGGTTTGGGTTGTGTCAGGCTTAAGGACTAAATTTTGGGCTCATTAGGGTTAGCGTTAGAACAAACATATCCACATACATGCATTTTTGTTTGAAAATGTGAAAATCTATACAAAATGTAAGTATTTTATATATGAATGAATTTCATGATAAATGTATAGTTACGGTTTAGTCATCTACTCATATATGAATATATTTATGCATAAATATGCAAATGAATGTGAACACATATATCATTTATATGTGGAACTGTAAATGTAGATGTCAATGTAAGTATGAATATTTATATAAACATATATAATATTTAATAAAAATTGTCTCATGTCTACTCTTAGTGTTAGGATTTGGACCTAGAGGGTAGGGTTAGAATATATATATCCATAAATATGAATATTTATATGAATATACATGTGAAAATATACATGAGAACATTCATAACATGTGGTTCTGTATATTGAAAAACAGTGTATATATCCCCCTGCCCAACTACTATAAATTCACCTGCCTGATTTTCTCAGAATTGTCCCTCTCCTCATGTGATTATATGGGAGAATTTTTTTTTTCTATATGACCCTCTTCTTGGATCCCTGGTTGACTTCACTCAAGTTGTTATATGCTCATACCTAGACAAGAATCAATCAATCTCCAGCCAAATGGATTCCAGTTCATCTGAGGAGATACAAACTTGAGATCAATCATGGTGGCCATTTTCTAACAAAATGTACTTGAAAAGAGAAATCTGGGCCAAAGCAAGCAAACTATTTACATAGGATGATAAAATGTTTCTCTGGTTCTCTGATTCCAATTCACCTTAGACATCAAGGTACATCCCATCATTAAGTTTTATAAGATACTTTTACGCATTTTTCACTCATCCCCTATTGGTAAGCTAGTTGAAGTTAGTGTGCAAATTACCATCTTTTTGTTTTTAAGCAACAGGAGCAAGGCTATGTGAGTTTGACTTTGGACATCCTTTTTTTTTTTTTTTTGCTTACTAATCCTCCTCTCTCTAGCTCAATCTCAAAACACCTAGGTAGAAATCCAATATAACAGAGGTACTTCTCGTGAACACCACTCGGGTGGTTTGCACTTAGATAAAAAGGTTAGCATATAACAATAAAAAGAAATGGCACTTTTCTTTTTCTGGGTCTCTGGATACATATATATTTTTGTTTTCAATTTACTCTTTCATAATCTGTTAAACTGAGTATATATTTTAGGAGGAAAAAGACCTCATATGCAAAAGACATACATTCCACTCTGGTGCCCTTGAAAATATTAATAAGATAATTTCTAATGTTAAAATTCAAAGTGCAAGAAGAAACTGTTGAAAGGAAGCGGTTCTATGGGTCTTAACAGTTTTTTTCTAGTGATGGTGCAAACAAAGAACTTATAGATGGTACTGAAAGTTCAGTGAAATAGTGAATGGAGAGCACATAACGTTTGACACAACACATGTACTTAAAAATGCACTCAAAACATATTTCCATAATTTCAAGAGGTAGTTCTAGGTCATATTACAACTGTAGCCCTGTGTAAACTAGTAATAATATATTCACTCTTTTCAAATAGATCTGCTTAACAACTTAGCATCCATAGCTTTTACTAACATTTGATCTGTTTACCTACCAAGAACGTTTTCTATTTCTGAATACCAACAGAGTAGAAGCCAGCCTCTTAAAAATCTTATGAGCGGGGCGTGGTGGCACAAGCCTGTAATCCCAGCACTTAGGGAGGCTGAGACAGGAGAATCGCGAGTTCAAAGCCAGCCTCAGCAATGGCGAGGCACTAAGCAACTCAGTGAGACCCTGTCTCTACATAAAACACAAAATAGGGCTGGGAATGTGGCTCAGTGGTCGAGTGCCCCTGAGTTCAATCCCCGGTACCAAAAAAAAAAAAAAAAAAAAATCTTATGATGTACCAAAGAGCAATGAAAAGAAACTCTCTTCCTGTAACCCGTAAACATAAGAATGAAACAAGATTATAAAGTTATCAAACATAGTTAAGATTTTCATTTTGAAAAGTCATATTCTTTCTGCATAAGCAACCTGAAGAATTGAATATATTCATTATATCAAAGAATATGTGATGCATTAAATAATATGAAGTAAAGCAACAAAGTTCCAGTCTAGCTTGCAACTAAAACAGATTTCTTCCCAGCACTTCTATTGGGACAGTTGTCCTAACAGCTTTGTGTTTCCTTCAGGTTCGCAATCTCTGAAATTATGGTGACCCACTGTTGCTACTCAAATATTTACTGAGCTACATACTTCTCAAAGTGTCCTGGTTCCTTGCCTTAGTTACCTCCAAACAGAAAATCCTGTGCTTCTCATAGTACATGAGATACGGCTCTGCCCCACTGCATGAGGTGATGTGTCCTCATTTAATTAGTGCCTGGGACCCATACTGTTTGGATTTTATGTGATCACCAATCTTATTTGAAAAATTTTAGATTGTATTTCCTGTGGAGAGTTTGAAACTCAAGAATTTGCGTGTCTCCTCCTTTTCTAAGACTCAGACATTTTAACATTTTAGTAACTGTCTTCTCAAAGCTTAGTATGGCATCCCCATCTGTTGGCAAAACAAGTCTGGGAAAAGCATTATAGGGATTGATCACATTAAGCTGGAAATGTCAACAGGGAGCAGTATAGGCACTTTACCCCCATCAAAACTACTACTTCCAGTTGAAGCCACTTTTGAGAATTACAATGAGAGAAGTTATCCATCAAATCAGTATTGAACAGAACTATCATTCAGTATCATCTAGTTTTACTTAGAGTACCATGTAGCTTTTATTGCCTTTTTGAGGCAAGAAGAACTTTTTTTAAAATTAGGCACTTGAATAAAAATTCCTTCACTTAGATATTTAAATATTTAATACACACACATATATACACAGAGTACTAGACTGAGTGTAATGCTGAACCAAACACATTAGGTCCTTGTCTTTTTTTTTGGTACTGAGGATTGAACTCAGGGCTGGGGATGTGGCTCAGTGGTTGAGTACCCCTATTTTGTGTTTTGTGTAGAGACAAGGTCTCACTGAGTTGCTTAGCACCTCGCCGTTGCTGAGGCTGGCTTTGAACTAGTGATCCTCCTGTCTCAGTCTCCCAAAGTGCTGGGATTACAGGCGTGTGCCACCGTACCTGGCTAGTCCTTGTCTTTATGCAATACTTAGAAAGGAAGTATAATCAAATACCCTGTAGAGAAGGGTTTTCATGCATGAAAAATTTGTCTTTTTGTCTGATCTTAAAAATCAGACAGTGTGAAATAACAGTATAGCATTATTTAACCTTGTAATTCTTTTAACAAATAATCAATGTACTCGAATGTATATATTGTAGCAAACAACCAACAATCAGAAAATAGTTCATTACATTTGAGGTCATTTCATTCCTTAATTCATTCTAGGTTTGAATAAATTTATCATCTAATTTTCCTTTTTATTTCTAGAGTCCTTCCAAGATTTGTTCTGAAAAGACCATAGTAAAATTAGCAACACTGATTTGCCCCCATCTTCTTTTGCTAAGTGACCATGGACACAACCACTTTCTAAGAATCTATTTCTTAATTCTATTTCCCAAGGAGTTCTCACACAAAGACATATGGTCCGTCTAATGTAACTCAGCCCAACCTTTTGTCAGGACCAGGTCTTTGACTTACCAGCTCATTTCCTGATAGTAATACCAACCCCCTCCTTTTAAAATTTAATTAATTTTTTGCTAATTCCCTAGAAGCAATTTGGAAGCATGATGGTAGAATAAATTTCTTTATTTTGGCCTGTTTGACCTTCATACGTAAATAACCAATACAATCAACATAGAAAGGCAATTTTTAATATTCCTTATGACCAACTGGAAGCAGCTATGTGTTTGTGTATATCTAACCTAGGTTCGATTTTACTCTCCTATCCCAAACTAACAATCACTACCTTCAAGGATAAACTGTACCAGAGGATGTGCTGTAATGCCTCACAGGGACAACATGCAATTTTGTACACATTGTAGCCCTCACAATAGGCAGAGCCAGTAATTCTCAAATACTTGGCTTGCCTTGAGGTTTGTTTCTAGCCATAATCACTTCCACATCATAATCTTATGACTTGTAGTAAACTATCTTTGTACAACCTTTCCTGCTACACACAATAATCTAAGGTGAACAGTACAATATATGGTATTAATTCCCTGTCATTATAATATATGACCCCAAACTGGCATTTTGTGTCTAGTCCTGTTCTTTTTATACTTATTTCCCTCTCCTATAGCTGCAGAGAATACTATGAAGTTAAAGGAAGAATGAATATTCCCTTGGTGACACTGAAAGATCAAAATTTTAGCCTAACTAGCTGGTAGATGAGCTTTCCTCTCTGTTTACTTGTTTTATGTTTTATTTTTCTTTCCATTATCTTTATTTTGTAAGCTGAGGTCACAGACCCCACTCTATTCCAAAGATAAACACATAGAATCAGATGCAAAATATACTCAGTAGCCTACCCTGTGCCCTGGCACAGGCACCTTTCTGTCTAAATGGCTGCAGAGTATCAGGAGAAGCCCTAAGAAACAAAGGTGCTGCTGTGAAGATGCTGGCTGCACCACAGGCAGGTGCGAAGGTTACCACATGCTGAATGCGAGGTTTGCCACCTTTTATCCCTGAGAAAGGAACAATGGCATGGCTGGTGTCTGGGATCTTTTCAACAACTCTATGAAGCAGGCACATATGTTGTTTTGAGCCAAATTATGCCCATTTTTCCAAGGAGTACACTTAACACCTCTCAAATATGTGAGAAGTTTCAGACCCAAATGTTGTGAATGATATGCTGACATGTGACCTTAGAAGCGAGTTTGTCACTTGTTTCATTTGAATGTGAAAAATCACTATATATAATTTTTAAAGGGATTTAAAAATTATTTGTTGCTTTGTAAGAAATAACTTGCTTCAAGGTCATTTCAGTTTTCTCATCCACAAAGTGAAAATAAAAACTAAGGCTCACAGGTTTTCTGATCTTGCCATTTAGAGAAAAGGGCTGGGCTAGGACACAAGTCTTAGAATCTGAGGGACAACGATTTGCTCAGCTTATGCTTAGGAGGGGGATGGCAACGGGACATTATTCTTTAGGCTCATTTAAACCCTGTTTAAAGGGTTTCCTGAAGATTGGAACCACTTTGTCATCCTCACTGACTTAATTATGGCATTAGATAGAGACCAGGGAAGAGGGCTGTGAGCTACAGAATGGACGAAGCCCTGATCCTTACCCCAACAGCTATCTGAGCCCTGTTCTGAGCCTTACCACTGGCCCTGCCACTTTTCCCTCATGGGTCACAGTGAGCATTTGACTGGGACTCCACTCTTCCACATGAGTGGTTTAGTGACAAACTTTGGCCCAGTACCAAGAAACGATAGGGTTGAGCAGAGGAGTCCTTAGATTCTAGGCTTGGCTCAAGGGAACACTTCTCAGTGGCAGGATCCTCAACACTCTTGTGGGCCAGGCCAAATCCCAAGGGCTCTGGTAGGATGGTGGCTCTACTAGTCCTCACCATCCAGGGAGCAAATGATCAGAGGAGCAGTGTTATTGGCACCAATGCTGTAGCAAGGACTAAAATAGGGCAGAAGGCGTCCAGGGAAGGGATGATGGGGGAAAGTGAAAATGTGGGAGCCATTGTCAGTCACATTATAGAAGGAGATATCATGGGCTTCATAATCTAGGAAGACTCCTACCCGGCGAGGAGGAACTGGCAAGGACAGGAGTGGGTATTTATCAGTGCCTGCCCGGTACTCGGTTCCCTTCCTCAGCCTTATCACCCAGAATCCATAGTGGGGGGATAAATAGACAACCTCCTTCCGGTCTACATTTTCTGTACACACTCCCAGACCCCATTCTGACCTGTCTCCCACCTCCACCTCCCAGTAGTGCCGGCCTGAGGAGATGCACTGGCTGCCGAGGACAATATTATAGCGGTAAAATCTTTCAGGGTTGTCAGGCAGTTCCTGCTGACTGTCTCCATAGCGCACGCATTTTCTGTCCTCTGACACGATGAGTCGGCAGTAAGCAGTATCTGGATCCAGGCGCACATCCGCTAGGGAAAGAGATCCTGGTTGTAACACTAATATAGAGCAAGGGCCACCTGGGAGATCTCTCTGATAAATCCAGCCACAGATTTCTCAGTGATGGGCATCTAGACAGTATTGAATTATTTCACTTCTGTGGGAGAGATCCCTCCCACTGCCTATGGTAAAATTACCTGCATACGTCTTCAGGATCTCTCTCAGCCCCAGGACACGGCAGTCAGTCTTCAGCTCTAGGGAGACTGGTTCTGGCCGCTGCAGGCTCCAAGACTTGCTCCTAGTAGAGGAGGGTTAATACTGGGGCCAAGAATACTGGCTCTATCACATGGGCTTTTCCTTAGAATGTGGAAGAGGGGCATGGCCAGGGACCATTAGCAAGGTGCACCTTCCTAGCAAAGCAGAGCTATTATGATGATTTGGTTGAGTCTCATATTGTGACATTAGAAATGAGAACTCTCAGACCTCCATGCTATGGGAGAGTTTAGGTATGTATTTGGTACCAGAAGAGGAAACACTGTAAAGCAGAAAGGCTGGAGCCTCTAAGCAGTCTTTCTCTGCTCTTGGGTGATTTACTGGAAACCACATATTTTATAAACTTTACCTAAAATTCTCACTGGTAATACCTGAAATAAATTTGATCAAGTACCAAGAAGAAAAAGGAAAGATCAACAAAATTTCTTTAGCCAACATAAGGGAAGAGGGAAGAGACTGTGGATCAGTGTCTACTTTCTGTTACATCATTTTCCTTTTCCATTTGTGGCTCTGGCTCCTCTTTCTCCTATAGGGCTGCCTAAAGGCTCCGAGGATGGGAACGTACCTGTTTAAGACTTCCTGAATACCCTAGAAGGAGAAAAAAAATGCAGCACATGAGTGCTTTGGAGGGACCAGACAAGACACTGAACTCTGGGAGGGGTTTCTCAAAGTGAAGTGGAGAAAAGCTGAGTGAGGCTACAGCAGAACCTGTGAGAAGGCAGCAGAGCAGAGCTGGCTGCATTGGCCCACATCAGGCTCCAGCTCAAGATTCCCAGTGTGGAGGGGACAAAATGGAATGATACTGAGCTGCCTGAGTACTTGCTGTCCTATCCCTGGTTGAGAGGAAGAGCTGGCTATGAGACTATCACCCAACCAGGGAAAGGAGAACAGTAGGTATTAACTGGGACATATAGGGTCCCTAAGTGGCAGGCAGAGTGCTGACAGGCTGCATGGAAGACCAGCTAATCCTCTCTCCTGGAGTCTCAGTCTATCTTCTGCTCCCACTCAGGCCTCCCAGGAAAAGGTGGTACCAACCTGTAGCATCCAGCGGGCAGGTCTCTGATACCTCTCTTCCAACTCTGCGACCATCTTCCACAGGACCCGGTTCTGCTGGTTGAGCTCATTATGACTCAAGTCCAGCTTATGCATAGTCTCTCCTTCCTCCTGTTCTAGGCTGGCCAGAGCTGCCGCTGCCTCCATCTCTAGCTGCCGACCTGGTGGCTGTTGATTATTTAGTAATTGACGATATTTCTCAAACTCCCACATGATACTTTGCTTTCGGGTTTCCACCTGTATCTATGGAGGAAAGATTGGAGTCAGCACTGATATTTTTGGTATAAGGGTCACCCAGAACTGGGGACACTGGCATGTGTGCATGCACATACTGTGGAATGTTTGGTACAACCATGTGCTATGCACTGTGGAGGCAAAGATAAAGGACACTACTGTTCCTACCTTTATTCTTTCACAGCTTCAGGGCATTCTTCTGGGTCTCTTTTACAGCTTGAATATACCTTATCTGAAATACCTGGGACCAAAGGTGTTTCAGATTTGGGATTTCTTGAATTTTGGAATATTTTGAGATATGTAAAGCGATATGTTGGGAATTAGACCCAAGTCTAAACAAAAATTTCATTTATGTCTCATATATATATATATTTTATACACATAGCCTGAAGGTAATTTTATATAATAATTTTGAATGTTCCTACATTTTGAATGCAACCCATCATGTTGGTGCTCAGAAAGTTTTGGATTTTGGTACACTTTGGATTTCAGATTTTTTGGATTAGGGATATTCAACCTGTACCACTATTATTGACCACAGTAGGATCCAATATACTGGTACTATAACAGCTAGACTATTTTCCATTTTAAGAATAATAACCAGATGGGTTACATGTACACTTGCTAAAGCAGTGTAAATGGACTATACTGATTGATGGTGTTTCCTCTTGCTGGTGTTTTATCTGTTCCATGTACTGTTTTATATCACTTGAGTGTTACCTTTTCTTGATCAACCTTTCTGATAGTTTCATGTTTATCAGATTCAAGTGTATTTCAGAGGTCATTTTCTAATATTTTAATAATTGTACTCATAGCAACTATTGTCTAACTGGGAAAGTGAAATGCAAACTATGATTTACTAGCATTAGACAAGCCACACTACCATGAGCTATCATGTATATGAGGCCTTAGATCAGAGGTATCTCTGATCACAATCAAGAAATGGGTGGAAAATTCTATGGCCTGAGGTAAAGGGAAAGCTGGTATTAGGACCCTAGGCTCTCTGACTTCAAGCCCTACGTTCTGTTACACAGGGATGGGAAGCTACCACAGCCAGCTCCAGGACAACAAGGGGATGACATAAACTGCTTTCCCCAGGTAGCAACCTGCCTTCCATTGGGCAGTTAGTTTCTTCTCACTAACTTCCAGCTTCCAGGTCTCCTCTTGTTCTTTCCTCAGATGTTCCAGAGCCTCATGGAGTTTCCACTGTAAGAGATAAATAAAAAAAGAAAGGATAAGACCACCTCACGATGATTAAAAAGAAAAGCTTCTTAACACTGGTAGGTAATGGGAAAACCAGTGAACCTCAGACAACTAGAGTCTGAACAGATGCTGGGAGAAAAGGGAATGCCATAGAGGGAGTGGACTTGGCCAGATGACATGCAGGGTAGATCTCTGAGCTAAAAATCATTTCAACTCCCACAGTGCCTAAGTGTCTATAAAGTAGAAGAAAAGGCCTATTACAACCTTAGAAAAAATATCCTTGGTTTTCCTATTCATGCCTAATTTTATTCTTATCTGTCTTGTTATCCTATGGTGTCCCAGAAACTGCTACTCAAAGTATGGTCCAGAGTCAGCAACACTAGCATTGCTTGGATGGTTGTTAGAAGTGCAGAATCTTGTGCTGCATCACATACTTTTCAAATGAGAATCTGAACTTCAGCAAGATCGCTGAGTGATTCATATGCACATTAAAGGCAAGAAGCACTTTCTTAGAATAGAAATGCAAGGGATTTCTACTGGAAAGAATTATTTTAATATGACTTAGAATTGTGATGATTTTGTTAAAGATTTACCAAGTGTCACATATAGCTTAAGCACTAAACATGCATTAATACTTTGGCATTATCCCCATTTTATAGATAAGAAAACTGAGGTTAACCTAAAGTCATCCAGCTAATAAATGGCTGGGATTTAGCCTAGTCTTAAGCCCCATATTTAATGTTAGACCTCATCTTTATTCTAATATTCTCAAAGAAAGTATATACTTCTATGTTTCAGAAATTCTTCCCAGATGGAAAAATAAAGCTAATTCAGGGTATTTATCTTATAGTCTTATTTCTAATCTCAACTCCAGGAAAAAGAATTAAGATTAGAACCAGGATTGTTGATCACCAAATCACTGGGATAATGGTTCTGGTAAAGAACCATTAGCATGGGCCTCTGAGAAAAGAGCAAGGAGCATCCTGGAGGCTGGAAGCTGACAAGGGTGACTACAAAAAAGGAGCAGACGTGACAGAGGTGACCCTAATCCCATACATAACAGGAGTTGGGAAATGAGAAAGAACACTGGCCATAGAGCAAAAAACTGAAGACTAGCCTTTGATCTTCCTTTAACTAATTTAAAGTCAGAGAAGATCTGAATACATAGATGCAGTATTAGTACACATTTAGTGCTTAAACCAAAACTGGCACTTGTCAATCCTAAGTGACTTACTATGGTTCTTTCCAGTTCTAAAATCAATTATTATGATTCTAAATTTCTAAGCCTATTTTGTCCATAAAATGAAGGAGTTAAAGTGACTTATCCAATGTCAAGTCATTTCTTGTGGCACTGCTAGAAGTTTAAAGGATCCGATAATTATAGCTATGACTACTAACTAATAGCCTCACACCCAAACTCATCCAAGTCAGATGAGTTAAACTGATATCCTTCATACTATCAGTACTGAAAAAATATTTGGAGTGGACATTAAGCCATGTTGGGATTTGGGGTGGGATGTGGAGGAAGTGGGAGGAAGAAAATCAAAGAAGTTCATGAATACAAGAAAAGCTCAATGTGCCAGATTCCAGGGAGGTGAGTGTTGGGTGCCAAAGGAGCTGGCTCTCAGTCTCTGGGGTTGGCTCTTGTTTTGGACATGGCCAAATGAGGAGCCAGTCAGACCCATGATATGCGATGGCCAGGCTCTATCTCCCACCTTGTACTCCCAGGCAACATCCTCCACGGGCAGGACACTGTGGGCCTCATGCTCTGGGGACTGGCTGCAGGCCTCACACATTATCAGTCCATCCTCTTTGCAGAACATCTTTATCTGTTCCCTGTGGAGCTCACACACATCGCCTTTCAGCCCCATTCCTGGACATTGCTGTAACAAACGAACTTTTTCTGCAACACTGGCCAGTTGCCAATTAGGCCGCAGGTTCCTTGGCTGGACAGGAGCTCGACAAAGGGGACAGGTGCAACTCCAGTTCTGGGATTCTGCTGGGACTTGCCAGAGTCCAGAGAGACAGCTATGGCAGAAGGTGTGGCCACAGTCCACACTCACAGGCTCCTTCAGGAAAGTCATGCAGATGGGACAGGCCACTTCTTCCACAATTGCTTCTACCAAGGCTAAGGGATCCATGGTTCCTTCTCATACCTTCCTCAACATGAATAAAACTAGGGAGAAGTACTGAAGCCTTCAAGAATAAAAGAAAAACAAGAGAAAAAGGTAAAAGAACAGATCAATAAAAATTATAGTGACCAAAAAAAAAAAATCTCTGCTTTTGATCCTTTACTGACTTTATTTAACGGAGCAGTGACCTTCTTAGCTGAAGTTCTGACTAGGTCACTACTCATGCCACATAAGGGACAGGTTGGGATGCCTAAGTGGATGGAATTTGAGAGTTCTCAGTTTTCATTCATTTGATCAACTCTGGTTCTCTTCTGGGTTTGCACTACTAGACCATTCCCTCTGCAGTTATGCTTTATAAAACAGCAGTTTGTCTTGAACTAGGGTAAGGTCACATAAAATGTGCTATTTCAGTTGTCAGAGTAAGGCCATAAATACTTCCAGCCTTACTCTGGTCTGTTTGTGTGTATATTTATATACTTCAAGGTGCAAAAAGGCCTATTTCAGAAGCCCTTCACTTTTATGCATAATTTATTTTCTTATATTTTGCACTTTGGTGTGCAGCATAAGAAAAACAATTCTTTCCTTGTGCCCTGCAAACCCCTGCTCACTTCTCCAGCACTAAGATACTTTTTCGTTCACTAACATGCCAAGACTCTCTCCTCAACCTTTAGTGATAATCAAATCCATACCGATAAAGCCATTATTCCAGAAAAAAAACCCCAAAAAACCAAAAACCTGAGATTTTTGCCAGGGCCACACATGGACGTGGAACTTGCATGGTCGATAGTAGGCTCTTGGCTCACTGGGCATTATTCATTTATTTTGCAAGCTTCTGTTATGTGATAAAGTCTGTGGAGGGAAGGGTCATGCTGGTTTATGCTGTATCCTTAGCACTTAAACGTGCTTCCCATGCAGATGTTGCCCAATAAATATTTGTTGAATGAATAAACTAGCTTGGCATAGAAGTAGTATTTTTTTGGGGGGGAGGTGTACCAGGGATTGAACCCAATGGTGCTTAACCACTGAGCCAAATCCCTAGCCCTTTTTGTTTTTAATTTTGATACAGGGTCTCAGTAGGTTGTTTACAATCTTGTTAAGGCTGCTTCGAACCTGTGATCCTCCTGCCTCAGCTTCCTGAACTACTGGGATTACAGGAGTGTGCTATCACACTTGGAAAAAAGTAGTTTCTAAACCCCAAATGCTTTTATAATTATAGGTAACTGAGAGCATAAATTAATAATAATAGCAAGCACTCCTTGAGCACTTACACTATGTTCTAGGCACTGTTCTGTGCACTTTACACAGATTAACTGTTCATTTCACAGCTCTAGATAGAAATCATTATTGTTATTCTCATTTTACAGATGCTTGACCCAAGGCTCCACTATTCTATTTTAGGAAAATTACCTCACCTCTCTGATTTCAAGGTAAAATACAAATTCAAGACAAAAGAAAGAAATCACTGTGGTTTAATTGCATCCAGGAGGGCTTCCTGAGGAAGCAGGTTAGTAAATAATGCAGGACTCTGAGAGGATATCAGCAGGTCATATCTTCCTGCCTCCTGCTTTTTCTTCATCCACTAGTGGTACCAAACTAAGGAATCCAATTCTGCTAAACTACTAACCAACACAAGAACTTCTCTGGTGCCCCAGCACTCAGTTCCAGCTCAGTACAAATTATCAAAGGGAACCTATGGAAAGTGTTCTTCCCTCAATATTGAAACAGCATCAGTGCCAGGCCAGCAAATGGATAAACTTCCACAGTGTCCTGCAGATTTCATGTCCATTCATTATAACTGATGTGGTTTCATGCTCTTCTCTCAGCTGGTAATGATGTCTCCATGATCCTACTCTAACATCATTTGCCAAGTATTTGACTGTCTTACTTTGCACACTAGAAGTTTCATGTGGATAGGGATATTGTCTGTTCTGTTCACTACTATTTTCCCAGTGCCAAGAACAGTGCCTCAATATTTGAGTGCTTGAGAATTAAATATAAATGTTGAAGTTCAGCTGACAGTAGGTTAGAAGTGGAGCAAATATTAACTTCTCATTTAAGGCTGGGGGGGGCACCAATAGCACTGCCTGAAGCTCATAAAATAGAGGTTGACATGTATTATTTAGGGCTAGAAAGATTAACAGAAGAACCAAATTAGCAACTAAAAATTGAGGAGACAGTGGCAGTAGGAAAGTGAGGCAAAGAAATATCAAAATAATGAAGAATTGAGGTGAGTGGATGCATATTATTTTGACTTAGAGTCATAAAAAGATATAACATGGAAAAGTTAAAAGTGGTGGCCTCTGCAAAGATTCAGGAAATGGATAATTATTGCTCTTCAGTAGAAGATATGCTTTCATGTTTTATTTTTTATTATACATAAATTACTTCGACAAACCTTAAATAATTAAACGTTTAGTTGTTTCAATTGTGCCTTTGGCAGAATAGGACACAGGTCTGAGAAAGACATTTGAGGGGAGGGATCAGAGCCTGGAAGACGACTCTGGAGGCAAAAGCCCAGTGGGAGAAGGCAGAGGGGAAAGCGGTAACCTCGGGGCTGAGGAACTGCGGGGTACAGTAATCTTCTGACCTTAGGGCGCTGGGCAGGTGCCGAGGGCAGCTAGCTGATGGGCGCGACTAAGGTGAACTTGTAGGATTTCTGTTTTCAAAAGGGTCACGGCTGTCTATCCACCTCCCTCCACCTGGATTAGTACTTCGCAGGGTAAATCGAAAGTGGAGACGCCCAGTTCTGGCGGCTCAGTGTCTGCAGCGTCGGAAGCGACTGGTCCCACACCAGCGCAGTGCCAACGCAGCACTTACCCACCCGTCCAGCGCACCTAGGTCCAGGGACCTGAACCCCGCGACTGAGGCCCAGGCGGTCTACAGAGCCTAGGCGGCACTCCACAGCGCGGCGGGCCTCGCACTCGGCGCCAGCGCCAATGAGAGCAGGAAGAGTCCAGGCGTCGGCTCCGCCCGGCTGGTGACGTTTCCGCAGAAGCAACCAATCATAGACAGGAATCTGGATAGCCCTAGCCTATGGGAGAAGGGAACCTGAGTTCTGGCAGCTTCTAGGGCACAGTTTTTTCGGCCTCTTTCCGCACTCAGAGCCGCTTAAAAGGTTTATTTAAAAAAAAAAAAAAAGTCTAGGAATCAGTTTCAGGACCAATTAATTATAGGATTGAGATCCTCTAACGAAGACGCCCAGGTCCTGCATTAAGAGACACCCAT
>CM053399.1:52331189-52348391 GCA_028644305.1 Xerus rutilus | reverse complement strand
TAATCCCAGCACTTAGGGAGGCTGAGACAGGAGAATCGCGAGTTCAAAGCCAGCCTCAGCAATGGCGAGGCGCTAAGCAACTCAGTGAGACCCTGTCTCTACATAAAACACAAAATAGGGCTGGGGATGTGGCTCAGTGGTCGAGCACCCCTGAGTTCAATCCCCAGTACCAAAAAAAAAAAAAAAAAAAAAAAAAAGAGACACCCATTCATTTGCCAGTTTTTCATGTTAAACTCTTAGGAGATAGCCAGATCTGGTTCTGTGACTCAATCTAGAACAGGCTGGGTACACATATTTAGTGGATTCCGAAGTTCCTTGCAAGATCTGCAATCTCTCATGGTTCCCGAGTCACATACTGGGTTTAAAAACCCTCCTGCTTTTCCTGGAAAACTCTTTGGTTTTGCTTCTACAGGAAGCTTCTCACCACTATTTCAATAACCCAACTTCAGAATTAGGAGCAAATATTGGGAAATTATGGAGAAGTGGAATCTTTGGTTATAAACTTCCATTTTTAAAACTTTTTTTTTTTTTAACACAGTAGATACTCCCTCACTCAAACAGACACACACATGACACACACACACAAAATGCTTCCTAAGACAATGGCCTGGGTTTTTCTTTGTACTTCTAGGGCTATGTCCTTTTGAAAAATACTTAGGTCTTTACCAAATAAACAAGTAAAGGTATATCTCATATAGACAGTAACCAGGAAATCCTTTAATTGAAGCCCAGTTCCAAATGATACCTCATTAAGACCAACACTCTTTGAATCCTCATGCCATTGTCAGAGCTTAGGCCATGGTTGAAATTCTGAAGGGCGAGGCTCAGAAAATTCCTGAAACAAATAGGACCATAAGCAAAAGGAAGAAAAGAGGTAACTGAAGTCTGAGATGGACTGTCATCTGGGTCTGGATAAAGGGCTACCTTAATGAAATAGTAAATGAATTATTGAAACTAGCCATTTATTTTTCATTTTTTAGTTTTGAAAACAGCCACTGAAAACACTTATTGAGCATCACTTAGGCAGAGGAAAGAGATTGAGGATGGAGGTGAGTTTAGAGCTGAGACCTAGGATTCTGTCTAGAGGAGGTGGAGAACCTTTCCAAAAGTGCTTCTGGGTTGGGAGGTCACCAAGAGTGTGTATTAGGGTTTAAGAGTCCCAACAGACAGTGAGGAGCAAAGAGAGGACCTTTGCGACCTTCAGTGTGAGACACTACAAATGAGAATATAGTAGCATATATGTATGTTGTGTGTGAGATGTAAAAACAAATAAATAAAAATATGTATCAGAATATAGTCATATATTACAATAGGAACTATTACTAATTATGGATTACTAACAGCAAGACATTTGGAGGGTTGGCTGCAGAACAAGCCAGGAAAATCCTGTTACTAGTTTTGATGTCAATGTTATGTCAGATTAAAACAAAAATAGCTTCAGAATTCATTGTATTAATGTTTAATTAGATTTATTTAAACTTTAAATCTGTTTTAGTAAGTTATTTTTCTTCAAGTGCCAATGTCTCCATCATTTATGGACATTGAATTACGCAAAAGAATAACTTTATTTTCATTTTCCTCTACTTGAGTATTTTTTTTTCTGGATTTTGGTCCCTGATATTATGCGTTTACTAACAGTTCGTTACATTTTTTCTGAGAGATCTATATTTTTTTCAGAGGTCTATTTAGTTGATTGTCCCATTCAAAAAATTGTTAGTTATTATTTTAACATATTTGTTCTAATTTTATTGTTATTTTCCTTTGATTTGTTTAATTTACCTTCATTGTCTTATTTTTCTGGCTTGTTGCATTGCTTTTTTAAAAAAATATTTATTTTTTAGTTGTAGGTGGACAGAATATCTTTATTTTATTTTATGTGATGCTGAGGATCGAACCCAGTGCCCCCCGCGTGCTAGGCGAGCACGCTACCACTGCGCCATAACCCCAGACCCCGTTGCATTGCTTCTTAATTCATTTACTGGGGAGTATAAAATTTTTCTCTAAATATGTCAGGCTACCTTCCATAAATCACAATGGTGCTTTTATTTCATTCATTAATTATTAGAAAAACCATAAGAACAGTTTTGAATTTATTTTTCTCCAAATATCTTTTTTTTTTTGGTACCGAGGATTGAACTCAGGGGTACTCAACCACTGTGCCACACCCCCAGCCCTATTTTGTGTTTTACGTAGAGACAGGGTCTCACTGAGTTGCTTAGCGCCTTGCTATTGCTCAGGCTGGCTTTGAACTTGAGATCCTCCTGCCTCAGCCCCTCAAGCCTCTGAGATTACAGGTGTGTGCCATCACACCTGGATAAATATCATTTAATTAAATTTTTAAACATATAATTTTTTAGGTTTGCTGTATGACCACAATGCAAAAAATATTTTTAAAATGCCATTATAACTTCTACTTTGAAAAAAATGTTATGTGACCAACAATATAATTGCATTATATAATTATTCATGAGGTGTGGAAAAAGAAGACATAGGCTCTATAGTGGAAAAGATTACATAGTCCCCTCATGATAGTGTAGTGTGTGATTTTATTGACCCATTGCTATGGATGTGGATAGCAGAAGATTGAGGCAGGGAGCAGGAGACGGAGGCCAACCAAAATAACAGTAAAAAATGACAGGAACCTATTTTAAATAGGAAAAGGACATATTAAAGAATATTCAGTAATTCATTGATGATGCAGGCAGCAACATTATCAAACTACCCTGCAGGTCCACTCCAGTGGAGTTTTCACTCCTGCCTACATTGGGTTTACTCAACCCAGATCTTACTCCCAAACCTGGCTCTGGAAGCTAACTCTAGAATCTCTACTTTTGCTATCTTTGCTCTCAGACCTCTTCATCGTAATGATTCAGTGTGGCATCTATTCTTTTTTATTTCTATTCCTAGTATCTGAATTGGCATCCTAAATCTAAGGAAGGATGTTTAAACAGATAAATGAAAGTAAGAATGAATAAGAACAAGGAGGGGATGATTGTTCTTACCATGAAGAGAATGTTTATGAAGGCAGAAGATGACAGAGAGCATGCCACGCTAAGGTGGTGGACTCTTCTGGTACATCTTGGACTTAGCATACAAAAAGAAAGAGGTAGAATGGTTAGAGACAGGGATGAACAAACCATTTGCACTAAGATAGTTTATGGAGGTCTAATGAGCTGGGTTATGTAGTAGGAACTTCCACTTTCCATTCTTAAAGCAGCGAGAAATTTCTATGAATTGAATTTGTGTTTGGAAGATCTCGCTGCCACAGTGTAGACAATGGATTGGTAGAAAGCACTTCAGGGAGGCTGACCAGTGAATAAACTATTCTGATGATCTAGGCAAAAGATTATCTTGCTTTGGACTGGAGAAAAGTCAAAGGAGATAGAAAAAAATAATCTGAGGACTTAATGACTAATTGGATATGGTTTGGAGAGAGGTGAGAGAGAGGGAGAATGCCAGAATAACGACTTGATAATTTCTGGCTTGGGCAACTGTGTTAGTCAGCTTTCTGTGGCTGCAACAAAATACCTGAAAAAACCAACTTATAGGAGGAAAGATTTATTTTAGCTTATGGTTTTTATAAGTTTCAGTGAATGGTCACTCAATTCCATTGGCTCCTGGGGTGAGGCCGAATGTAACAGGGAAGGGGAAGGCCTGGAAAAGCAAAATTGCTCACCTCATAGCAGCCAGAAAGAGGAGAAGGAGAAGGAAGGAAGGAAGGAACGAACAAACGAAGGAAGAAAGGAAAAGGGAAGAAGGGAAGAAAGGACTAGGGACAAGATATACCCTTTAAGGGCATGCTCCCAGTGACCTACTTCCTCCAACTAAGCCGTATCTCCTTCAGCTTCCACCACCTCCCAGTAGCTCATTCAATTATGAGACCACCCAGAGATTATCCCATTGATGAGATCAGAGGCCTCATGATCCAATCTCTTCCCCAAAGTCCCACCTCTAAGCATTGTTGCATTGGGGACCAAGCCTTCAACACATGAGCTTTCGGGGTACATTATGACAGGGACATGAAACAGAATAAGGTTCAGACTGAGGATCTGAAATAATAATAAGCTTAGTTGATAATAAGAGCAATGAGCTTAGAAATAATGAGTTAAATATTGAGTTTAAGGTGCTTGAGGGACTTCCATGTCCAACAGACACTACCATGTCTTAAGTTTAGGGGAGTGGTTTGGCCTGTTTGGGTGATGGAAACTATGAAATCAAGTAGAATTGCTCACAGTTGCTATACAGAGAGTCTACCTGGGTCATAGCCAAGAAGAACCTCACCAATAGCATGAGACATGAAGGACAGGTAGCCTCCCTACTAACTCCATACTGTTAACATTTACTTGTGTTCAACCTCTTCTAGCTCTGAAAGGCACCTTTACAAACCTCTGTCTGGAGCTATCAATTCAAGTCTTGCCCATTTCACTGCTTCCTTCTGTTCACATAGCAATATCTTCGTCATCTCCATCCACTTTCTCCATTTGCTCCCAATGCACTCAATCCTCACTCTGCTGCCTTCTGGACTCTGTCCTCACCCTAACATTTGTTAAGGGAACCAGCAACCTTTCGACCTCCTGTTCAGAGGCCACATAGTCTTCCCTCTTAACTCCTGGCAGCTGTAACACTATCTCAGTTGGTTTCCTCCGACTCCATTGGCAGTTGTTTCAACTAATAATAAGCAAAAACACTCATTGGAGAATTCTTATTATCTTATTTTTCACATCAAACTGAGCTTTAGGGTGGTCATATCGTGAGTGTTTCAGCCTCAAATTCAAACCACCACGCTACACTGTCTCTTTCTGGAGGGACAGGAGAGCTATGAGTGGTGACCCGAAAAAGAAAGGGTTGGCTTGAGAGGGAAGGGAGGGAGACCTAGTGTGAAAGGTAGTGCAGCGGGGGAGCCCACCTTCTCGTTAGTTCCTTGGTCCTTGAGGCTTGATCCTGAGCCCTTGCCCCCATTCGACCACAAGACTGAACTCCCCGGCGTGACCACAAGAGGGCAGCATCAGGACGCGAGAGACTTTCTGATGCAGCTTGGTATCCCCTTGGATAGTGCCTTCAGAGCCCCGCACGGTATCCCCAGGTGCACTTTCTGGTGCGCGTCCACACTCTCATTACATTAAGTCCGTTCTTCCAGCCCGACCATTCCTCCTCTCCTCCCCACCTCACGAAACTACTACTCCCCTTAGTCTCCTACGCTGGCCTCAGAAGAATTAGGTAGGAGTCAGGGCTCAGCTGCCCTTAGGCATCTGTGGGTCCCAGTTCACTCCTGGTCACTCCTTGCACTCTCTAGGGTCCCCAGAAAAGTTATATACGCATAGCGCCCTTGGGCAGAGAGGCATTGATGATGAATGTGCTAGGCTTAGACCAGACAGAGGGGGCAAGGCTTGCCTTGGCTTTGGGAAATCAACTCAGATTGTGCACTGAGGTCGCATTACAGGAAGGATCCGGACCTCTGATAAGTCTAGCTGCTCGGCAAGATCTGACAATAAGCAGCCTTTCCAGATTACGGTAGCCCAGACCCTAGCCTGTGTTCAGTGAACTACCCAAAGAAGAATTTCTTCAAACCTCTTTGAGGCCAGTTCCAAGTTTTGCAGATCCCTTGAACAGGACCCTGAGTTCCAGCTTCCTACCCTTCACTTAAGAAGCAAGGCAAGGGGAATTAATTTCCAGGGAAAATGTCAAGGTTGTGTGTGTGTGTGTTGTTGTTGTTGTTGTTTGTGCTGGTGATTGGTAACGAAGATGGAAACTGAGAAGATGGGCTGTAAAGTTAAATTGGAGCCACACTGTAAAGGCCCTTGTGTGCAGACTACGGAGTTCCCACTTTGTCTCCAAGGCTCCAGAATCGCTCAATATGTCCAATCCTGCTGTTTAGAGGCAGTGGTGTGGAAGGAGAATTGTAGCAGGCTGGGATTGGAAGCAGGGAGATGAAGGCTTTTTTTTATAATGAGGGCAAAGGGATTGATTTAATGAGCTTGGGAGCAGGGAGCTTGTGTTAAATAAGAGGAAAAGCCCTAACAAATTACTTGCAAAAGTAAAGTCACATGTAGAGGTGGAAGGACAGGTAAGTGGAGATGGGGCTAGCTGCCCTGACCTTGTTGACTTGGTGCTGGGTGGTACACTCACTGAGTTTGGGACCAGAGCCAAAGCATAAGTTTGGAAGGGGTCTTATTGAGAGCAAATGAGTGTGAGACCAATTAGGCTATCCGGGAAGAAACTTCAAGCAGGTGTTAGGTTATATGGCTGAATCTCAGTACAGAGGCTTAGAAAAGAGTGGTCTGTGTAGAAAGAAAAATTGAGCCTGGAGGAATGTGAGATCACCAGGAAGAAAGGGAGGAGGAAGGGGTGTGCCTATGACCTTCAGATGGTAATGGCAGCAGCAGTGAAAGATTCTTTTCCATGTCCAGGCTGCATCTAGTTTCCATGTTATACCCCAGCCAAGCACAGTTTGGGACTGGCTCTCACATTGGCCTTGAGAGATCTCAATGGCAGATTCTGTTCTCTTGTTTGTTGGGACTGGAAATTTAGTTCCTTTTTACCCCTACCTTCCAGCTCTCCAGAGAGAACAACTTTCCCCAATTTTCTCTGATTTAAGAAAAAAAAAAATCATGTAGGGGAAGGAAAACTTGCTGTTTTTCCACACATATTTCTGGGCCCTTCCCCTGGAAGTTCTGTTTCTCTGGGCTTGGAGCAGGTCCTGGCCAGAGGTGGGGGGGATGGTGTTTGCTTCTACTTTTGATGATTCTATCAGGGAAATTAGAGAAATACCACACAGAGGTAAACATAAGATCATTTTGAAATCCAGTCCCTATCCTAAATCTAGTTATAGTGGATCTTAAAGGCAACGACAGACTGAACTCTCAGACTCTGGACCTAAACCTTAACCTTAACACTGACATGCCCCAGAAGAGCCAGGGTCACAGTGGAAGTTTGGTGCAAATCTTTTTACTCTCTTAGGGAGTGGCCAAGAGCAATGGCCTGGTCAGACACATCAGCTTTGAAAATGAAAAATTGTTTTACATGTCTTATGAGTGGACATTGATACACTGAGACTAATAGGACAGGATTAGAATTTGCTTGTGCAGTGCTGGGACCTTGGAAGGTAAGGATAAGGTCTGGGGTGCTCAGGGAAGTATGTATAAGGAGAGTCAGAGCAGAGAGAGGCAGAGGTTCAGAACTTCTAGATGTTCTCAGTCCTATTTGCGACTGTCACTGTTCAAGTGCCTTTTCTGTACAAGTCCTTTCTCTTTTCTGAGCCATGACTGAACGATGTTTTTCCTTTTTTATTTCCTAGACCCTGAATTTGGGATGCAGAAGCCATAGCCCTTGGCCCCTGTCATGGCTGCTTCAAATGGAACTCTGATCCACCCAGCCTATTTCCTACTGGTGGGAATCCCTGGTGTAGGGCCTGAGATACACTTCTGGCTGGCTTTCCCACTGTGTTTTATGTATGTCTTGGCCACTGTGGGCAACCTGGCCATTATCCTCATCATTCGCGTGGAGAGGAGTCTGCATGAGCCCATGTATCTCTTTCTGGCCATGCTTTCCACCATTGACCTTATCCTCTCCTCTGTCACCATGCCCAAGATGACCATCCTTTTCCTGATGGGCATCCAGGAGATTGAGTTCAGTGTTTGCCTGGCCCAGATGTTCCTCATCCATGCTCTGTCAGCCATGGAGTCAGCTGTCTTGCTGGCCATGGCTTTTGACCGCTTTGTGGCCATCTGCCACCCATTGAGACATGCTTCTGTGCTTACAGGGCCTATGGTGGCCAAGATTGGACTAGCTGCCTTAACCAGGGGATTTGTTTTCTTCTTCCCACTGCCCTTCATCCTAAAGCGGTTGTCATACTGCAGAACGCATACTGTCACACACTCCTTCTGTCTGCACCAAGATATTATGAAGCTGTCCTGTACTGACACCACAGTCAATGTGGTGTATGGACTCTTCATCATCCTTTCGGTCATGGGTGTGGACTCGCTCTTCATTGGCTTCTCGTACATCCTCATTCTGCGGGCTGTGTTGGAGCTGTCCTCTCTAGGGGCAGCACTCAAGGCTTTTAACACCTGTATCTCCCATCTCTGTGCTGTCCTGGTCTTCTATGTGCCACTCATTGGGCTCTCGGTGGTTCACAGGCTGAGTGGTCCTACCTCCCTACTTCATGTGGTTATGGCTAATATCTATTTACTGTTACCACCTGTGGTCAACCCCATTGTCTATGGAGCCAAGACCAAGGAGATCCGTTCAAGGGTCATCCATATGTTCTCACAAGGTGGCAGATGAGAAAGATACTCATCCAAGTGTCCAGAATACTACCAAAGATCAGAGGATAAGAATCTGTAGAATGTCTTGGTGATTAGAGTAACCAACCCACTGGGATCTCTGCTTTCAGTTACCTAAATAGACCTTATATTTCTGCCTTTAGGGATGTATCAATATAGAAGTATTCATGCCCCAGTCTGGACTGACCATCCTGAAAAATGACTGCAATAGTCTCTGTTATGAGGATTTTGCCTTTTTCCTCTTTCCCAACTAGAAAATACACATGGTTTTGGCTTGGGAAGACTATAAATGCTATATCTCATGATTCATTCTGTTCTTGATGTATGGTTTTTAATTTTGCTTGCCAAGAATATTCACATCAGTTAATCTGTGTTGGCTGTAAAACTTATTGCTTGTACCCAAAGTGGTTACATAGTCATAATTAGGAATTAATGAAGGTAATAGGGGGACAATAATTGGAGGGAACCTGTAATGAGAGGAGGCAGTTGATGTGAAGGTTTAAGTTTCTTTATGCATGTGTATGTATTTATGTGGAATCTGCCAATATTCATCTGCGTGGCTCCACGGAGACTGTAAGTTCACAAGGACACCATGTATTCTGGTTATAGGTGTGAATGGGTGGTTTATGTGGACATATGTACTTTGTGTGTGTGTGTGTGTGCGTGCGCATGAGAGAGAGTGAGAGAGAGAGAGAAGGAGAGAGAGAAGGAGAGGAGGAGGGAGGGAGAGAGAGGGAGGGAGAAAGGAGGGGAAAGAGGGAGTTAGAGAGAGAGAGAGAGAGAGAGAAATATGTGTCAGCTGTATCCTGGTGAGTGTGATAGCTGTACCCTGGAATATATGTTTCATGAAAACCGTCTCTGATTGTAACTTTCCTGTGTTTATGTGCTATATGCCAGTTGCTGTATGTTGTGCATTTATGAATGCTGGTGTGTGCGGCTGTATGGTGGACAATGTCTTTATGTGTGCCTAGTGAGAATGCCACCTCTGTCTTTTCTTCATATTTGTAAAGTGTGGAATGTGGTGCACAAATGTGTGGAATGTGTAGTGTTGGGATGACTGTACCTTTTAGCATGTGTGGTGTTTATCCTTGAGGGTATGTCTGTTGTGCATAGTATTTTTGATATGAAATAATTTTTTGATACACACACAAATATATCATGAAAATACATTTTTTTCTTGATTTATTGCATTGACCAGGACCAAGAAGATAAATGTGAACTTCCTTTATGATTTATCATAGTAAGGGGAAAAATTCAGTCTTTTGTCATTAGCCTGTTCTATCAATTCTTGAGAGAAGTATTGAAATTTCTTTACTGTAAGTTTATTTCTTCTTGTAATTATGCCACTTTTTTTTAGTTGTGAGACTATTCTTTGCTCTGGAATCTACATTGTCTTGTATCAGTAAAGCTGCTTCAGCTGTCTTATGATTGGTGTAACCATGGTCTATTGTTTTTATTTGTTTTATTGTAATCTGTTTGTGTCTTTATTTTTGAAGTACCTTTATCACAGATAGCATATTGTTAGTCTTGTCTTTTTTTGGTACCAAAGTTTGAACCCACGGGCATTTAACTACTGAGCCACATCCCCACCCCTTTTTATTTTTTTTATTTTGAGGCAGGATATTACTAAGTTGCTTAGGGCTTTGCTAAATTTCTGAGGCTGGCTTTGAACTTGCAATCCTCCTGCCTCTGCCTCCTGAGCTGCTGGGATTACAGTTGTATGCCACCCCACCTGGCAGTCTTGAATTTTTATCTAAAATGATGATGCCTACTTTTCAGTTGAGTTTAAGAAATCTTTCATATCTGTTCTTAACTTTTTGAACCTATTTAGTACAGTTACAAAAATCATCTTAATGTCTGTGTCTTCTAGTTTTAACATTTAATTCTTGATAGGTTTGGATGGGTAATTACTATCTTCATTATGTGTCATTTTTGTGTATCTAATAATTTGATCCACTTACAGACACTGTAAATTTTACATCTGTGCTAAATATTTTATTATCCCTATAGATATTCTTGCGATTTTTTTTCAGGAGGCTTTTAAGTAGCTTGGAACTAGTTTGGTCATTTTGAGTCTTACTTTGAAGATTTGTTAAGTGGAACCTGGTTACTACTGAGGCATAATCCTTCTATATTCTCAGTACTAAAGGATGCCCTGTGAATCTTGAAGGTTTTCTAGTGTGACTGGTGGGAGGTCATTATCCTTGAGCACTGGACAACGTTACTTCTAATCTCTTTACATGATTCTTTCCCTAGCTTTAGGTAACGTGCTCACCTGATGAGCTGATTGTCACTCAGATGAGCTCTTAAGGAAGAGCCTCTGCTTATCTCTCATTTCTCTATGTAGATCTCTCATCTCTGATATTTTACCTTCAAATTCTAGCTGGCTTGGTCTTAAACCCTCATTCATCTCCTGTTCTCTGACAGCCCTCTACGCTGTGTGAGTTCCTCTTCCTGATGCAGCATGGAAACTCTCGTAAAGTTATAAATGGGCAAGCTATAGAGGTCACCTCATTTGATCACCTTGTCTCGTGTCCCACTCTTCCTTTGTTGCCTGATGTCTAGTGTCTTGCAAACCATCATTTTATGTATATTCTCTGCTTTTTCATTTCCTTCAGGTAGATGTAATTCCTGTTTCTTCATCTTGGATGGAAGTAGAAGTCCCTAGGGTATTTTTTTTTTTAAAGTCTTTGGACCATCTAAGCCTCGGGGGTGGTTAATGGAGGAGCAGAGATGGCTGCAGGGTGATGACAGGCAGTGTCAGGCTACACGTTCTGAAGACACTGGGAAACTTTTGTGATTGGTAATTTTGATGTGGTCTGAGATAGAATGGTCTGGTTTCACATGATCTATTTTGGCATCGTTTGAGTTAACATCCCCTGTGTTGTGAATTAAAATGTTTAACCCTGACACTGATCAATGAAAAATAAAGAGAAATCAAATAAAGAGGAATCAACTAAAATCACGTTGCTTTATTTATAGACATAGTTTTAACCTATTTCAAAATTTAAGGTATTTAGTTTCATATTCAGATTACTCTCCAACTTTTTAAAATGTTCTTACTGCTTTTGCCTTTAAGAGAGATACCAGATGGCATTGGTCTTACGTGGTTGGTATTCAGGGTAGGAGAGGGTTAAAGAAACCACATCCTCCTTCCTCAGCCAGTAGTTCAGTACACCAAGGCCAGGGAGCGGAAGACAGAGGCCCTTTACCTGCTATGAAGTAGTCAGGCACAGGAGCCAAAACCTGGGAGACAAAGGAGCTGCTAGGGCTTTCGGGAAGGGAGGATGGGCCCACTGGGTTCCAGGGTCCACAAAAGGAAAGAAGGCAGAGGATAAAGAAAGCTTCAGGGTGGAAATAGGCTGTCAATCATGGGGTTTCCCTGCAAATTAACTTTGCTTTTCTTCTGGCCGAGTTTGATAAGCCTATGAATAAACTGGTAGAAGGACTCTCATGAAGACCAGGGGCACAAAATGAGTTTTTTCTAACCTTTTCTTGCTTTTATTGCACATTGGGAGCTGACATATGTAACCCGGCTGGCAAAGGCCGGTTTGGGGAGGACTCTAGAGACCCATTCTACCCATTGCCCCTCCTTCTCCACACCCTCAGGCACATCCTCCTAGGACACAGAAGCTGAAAAAGAAACTTATACCACAGTTGGTTAGTGAGGTGTATATGCTGGTAGACCCGCTGGATATAACCTTGCACCCCCAGCGGGCAGGAGCACAAGGAGGAAGGAGGGAAGATAGAGAATAAATAACCCCTGCAAGAAAGGTCCGGAGGAGGGGGTGGAGACAGGGAGAGGGCTGGGCTTCAGTGCAGCTTCCCAGACCTCTTTAGAAAGAGTTCCAGGGGTGGACAAAGGCACACATACCATTCCTTCAGGACAGCTGAGGTGAGTGGAGACCAGAGGGTGTTGGGGTGTGTGGGTTACTTGTGGCTAGTGCTCTCCCATTAAAATTTCGGAGAGATTGAGTAGCCAGGCTGAAGAACCATATGTACAGGGGTGGGGCTGGGGGATGTGGGGAAAGCCACCCACTTCGAGGACAGACAGTCTTAGTAATTTCTTTTTGTGTGATAAAGGAAAGTAGGCAGGTGATAAATATTGCCTACAGATAGTTTTCAACCAATTTTTCGATAATCAGTTTACTGGTGTACCCATTCAGAAGCTGGCAGGAGTATAAATGAGTGTCAGTGGGGGCAGAGAACAGATTGGGATGGGCTTAGATTTTGTTGTGATGTGTGGACAGGGCCAACCCGATTGTCAGATTGGAGTTTAATCTGTACCTGGGGATCAGGCTACAGCTCGGGGCATGTAGAGAACTCTGGGTGGGATCAGGGCTCATTCTACTCTGCCTCAGGAGTTAGGCTGTGGCCGGACCTGGGATTTAGTAATCTTCCTGGGGTCCCACTGCTGGCTCATTCTGTGTCTTGGATCAGGGTTCTTTTTTCAGCACATTTAAGAGAGGCTCAGCATCCACATTGCAACCTCCCTGCCCCGCATTCTTTACCTCAACCACCCTGAAGCCTTGCAGCTTTCCAAACAAGGTCTGGTTTCTTTTGCATTGGATCTTTGCCTTTGCCAGAGGGTACTTTAAAAAACAAATTAGATCAAGTCTGTTGCTTAAAGTCTCCCAAGTCACTCAGAATTAATCTCCTTTCCACATCCTGCAAATCACTGTGACATGACCTGGCCCTTGCCCTCCTCTGGCTCATCTTAAACTCTCCTATGCTGTTGGTGTTCTGGCCACCATGAGCTTCTATTGTTCCAGGAACTCCCCAAGACATTCTGATCTTAAAATCATTTTCTTCTTTTGTCTCCTTTGCCTGGAAAATGCTTTCCCTAGACATCAGAGTGGCTGATATTTTCTTATCACAGGTCTCTCAGTGATTCACCACCTCTTCAGAGGTGATGTGTCTTGACTCCATCTTTCTCTATCCATCTCTCCATCTGCTCCTTAATGCACTTATATTTATCTGAAACTTTCTTGCCTGTTTCTATATTTACTTTCAGTTGTCGTCCTCCTGGTGTGTGAGCTGCGTGAGAGCAGTCTTCTCATCTGTTGTATGCACTGTTTGATCTCTAGCTTTGACACTCAGTATGTTTTTGTTAACTTAATCCTACTGTCTCTACCTCCCCTCCACCCACTCCCTGATTAAATGCAACTGGTCCTGCAAGCCATGGTTCAGTGTCACCTCTTCAGGGAACCCTCTGAGCCTAAAGCGCATGGTAAGCCATCACTGTCTTTGCTTCCAAAATCCTGGTGCTCACCCCTGTCCTAGCACTCATCACAATGTGTTGTGATAACTGCATGTTCTCACGCGCCTAACGGTCTGGAGTTGTGCCTTGTTTCCTCTGTACCTCAGTGTCTTCAGAGCTTAGTGGATTGGTACACAGTAGTCAGCAATCAGAAATTGTTGAAAACAATAAGTGTACTGACAAAAATCCCCAATCAGGTGTTTCTCCTGCCCTACATTTGCCTGCAGTCAGGCACAAGCCAGACTAACTCTGTGGGGCACTGATAACTAACTAGGCCAAGCTTTCCAAGATTGATCCTACTTAGGAGGAGAAGTGGGAGGGACCTGAACCCTAGGAGCTCCTCCTTCGGGTAACTTTAGGGGACCAGTTTGACTTGAGTGAGTAGGATAAGGAGGAAACTTCACTCAACTTTTTTTGTAGTTAGAAATTACATTTTTTCATCTTTCTAGTTTTTATTGGCCATTTAAAAAATAATGGCCAACCTCCTCCAAGGGTTCATCTGCTCAACCAAATCCAAGCAAGGTATGGGGCACACTGGGTGCAGATAGTTTGGGTGGATGTGATCTGGCAAGATTGCCCTCTTGAAGAGCTAGGATAAGGTCTCCCCCAATAATCATGAGAAGACCCTGCAGTCTTTGCCAGCCACAACATTGTCCCTGAGATCTGCCTTCCTTCCCTGGGCCTGGCAGTAGGAACCAGAGGCTCCCAGGTATGTCTAAGATTCCCTCCAAGAACATTCTTTTCCAAATATTCCCACTCAATCTGGAAGTAGCACCAGCGTCCTCACTTTGTTGCTCTAGGTATGGGACATTATGTGTCCAGATAATGACAGACACCATGAATCCCTTCTCCCATTCCCTCTTGTTTTCTTTTCACATTGAACCTAAGTGGGGACAGTTAGCTAGGTGTCTTGAGCTCTAGAGAGGCCCCTGGACTCAGGTTCCTCAGTTTTGGGTTCATTGGAGAACAATATGGAATTTGTTCATTTGTTCATAAATCATCTATTTATTCATAAGGAAACTGAGATATGGGCAGGACAGTAGCCTGGCATTTTGGAAAACATGTAGTTTTGCCACTCAGTGCTCTAACCTTTAATGTTTTATCTGCCAAATGGGACTAATAATACCCATTATATGAAGGGTTGATGAGAAGTTCTAATTAGATAAGAAGGAGATACTTGGCAAAAGACAAAGCTTTTAATCTCCACTGTGGTTCCTGCCTATGTCACAGACAGTGGAGTTGGAGCTGGAAGACGAGGAGGATACCTCAAGTCCCTGTCCAGGAGAGTCCTCTTTCTGCCCTCCTGGTTTCCGTCTGAGATTAGACCTGGGCCAGGTATAATAATTACTAAGCCATTCTTTTACCTTACTCCTGGGAAGATTGTGTTAGCTTTCAGAAGATGCAGCACAGTTAAAGGCAGCCTAGAACAGGGAAAGTGTACAGGTCTTGGAGTTAGTCTGGGTCAAGTTTCTACTTTACTAATCAACTATTGAACTCTGAGAATGCTGTTTAACTCCTGGGAACGTCAGTTTTTTCATCTATAATGTAGAGAGGACACACAAAACTCCTCTCACACAGAATTGTTTTGGGGCTAGAGATAATACTTATACAGTAAGTACTGTACAGTGTCTGGCATTTTGTAGGCATTCAATGATATCTGTTAAAAGTATTATACAAAAAACAAAATCAATATTGTGGGTGACTTCATTGTTCTCTTGGGTCAGAAGAGAGAGTGAAGGCTCTATATTCCTCTCTATAATTTTCCATGGATCTATGAGAAGGGGTTGAATATGGAATGGGTGCTGAGTTGGCTGTAGCTGGCAGAGTCCTGAAGGCCAAGGAAGGAAGGAAGAAAGAGGATTGAGGGCCTCAAAGTGAATTTCTGCTCTATATAGCTGGAGACTCCCTTGTTTCCCATTCTGAGAAAGGACTAAGATATTCTTCATGGTCCTCCAAGAAACATTCCTGGGACTTGCTAAGATAGTTTGACTTTTTAGAGAAAATTTCAAGGACAGAGTTATTCCTTGGGGATTAGGGCAGTGTGTGGGCTTTCTAAAAAAAGAAGGAAAGAAAAAGAAAAAAATGCTTTCTTTGTTTATTTTTCATTAATTCTGTTTTATTTCCATAACAGAGTGGTTTAATTCCAACTTCCTTCTGAGCTCAAACCATCTTTTGAGTACATGCGAATGCAATTACTAACAGATGCTTAGGCTGGAAAGATACCTGAGAATTCTCTTTTCCCTCTGCTGCCTCTTGGGGAGACAGTGTGAGATTAGGATGCTTCATGGCTGGCAGTCAGTGCCTAGTCTTGCCATTGTGACAGGTTGACTGTTATCATTAAGTGTGTCTATCAGTGATAGAATGAATATGCCAGAAGTTGAGTGGTAATTAAGATGACAAATTGGGTATAATGAAAAATTTTTGGAAATTTCAAGCAGTTTCATAGATCTTGATTCCCATTATTTTTTTTTAATGTAAAAAAGTGCTATGCACACTGTGATTGTTTTTAGAACACCCTTTGACATGCCTTATCATATAATTTCATAGCAGCACCGTGAGGTTATTATTCTCAGCATGCTTTAGAGACAAGATTCCTAGCCCCAGGATTCTGCTCACCACATCACTCTATCCTCAGAGGTAATGGGGTTGGGGTATTGAACCCAGGGACACTCTACCATTGAACTGCACCCCCAGCCCTCATTATTTTTTATGTTGAGACAGCATCTTACTAAATTTCCAAGGCTGGTCTCAAACTTGTGATCCTCCTGCCTCAGCCTCTCAAGCAGCTTGGATTATAGGTGTGAGCCACTGCACCTGGCAACCAACATGTTTTTAATGCAGCACATTTTTATTATGGGTATCTGTTTGCTCTACCATGTCTGTTCATGTGAAATTGGTAGATGGCATGGATATTTGGCCCTCTGGAGTACCAGAACCTTCTTGCTAATATTTTCAGATGAGAGATCCTAGGTTCTGCTATTAGGCACAAACTGTGTTGTATATCCTCTTTGCATTTATTATAGCCAAGATACTGCAGCTGCTCTGTTTCTGTATGTCCTCCTATGCCCTCTGGCTCTCTGGGTAAAAAAAGGATCTTTTGTTTGACCCTAAAGATTCTTGTTCTAAACTTAAGACCACCCTGCTCTGACCTTGCAAACATTCTTTCCTCCCTCTCAAAAGTCTCTAATGTTCATACATTTGGCAGACCAACCTTCCCTGTAACCGTGTTAACCTCAGATGTTCATTGGGGGATTCTTTTGTTGACAAAATTTGTATTCATAGTCAACAAACACTAACTTAACAGTAATAAATATGGTAGGATGATGCCTGCCTGGCATTCAGCAGTTCAAAATTCAGGGAAAAATAAATATAGCAATAATTAGATAATTTCTTATCAGGAGGGTAAATGCATAAAAAGAGACTTAAGTAAATTCTTTGGGAGCACAGAGCAGGAAACATTTAATTATACCCAGGGGAAAGAAGCTTAGGAAAAGTAACATAGGAGAGAGAAATTAAGCCAGGACATAAAAAATGAGTGTGGGAAGTTAGAGGGAGGTCTGGTAGAAACCATTTCATCTCTTGATCAAGGAATGAGAAATAAAACAGGCAAAAAGACAGTCACGAGAATCAGTTTTACATTTATGAAGCAGTATATATTTC
>CM053399.1:52320314-52331089 GCA_028644305.1 Xerus rutilus | reverse complement strand
TTCTTTATCCATTCATCTATTGAAGGGCATCTGGGTTGCTTCCATAGTTTTGCAATTGTGAGCTGTGCTGCTATAAACATTGAGGTGACTGCTTTATTGTAGTGAGCTTTTTTTAAATCTTTAGGGTATAGGCCAAGGAGTGGGATAGCTGGATCGAATGGTGGTTCCATTCCAAGTTTTTTAAGGAATCTCCATACTGAAGCAGTATATATTTCAATGTGGCTGGAGCACAGGAACCATGGTGAGAAGTCTAAGGCCAGATTCTGAAAAGCATTCCTTTAACCACATCCTAAGGAGTTTAGTCTTTATTCTAGAATCCATTTGGAATTTTCAAGGGCATTTTAAAAATAATTGGCAGTGCCCTGACTTCATCTGGTTAGATTACTGACATTGTGTTGATGAAGGAGGTTACACTAGAGGCAGGGAAGTCAGAATCAGAGTGTGTAGCTTGTGTGGCTTGTGAGGCCACCAAAGAGAAAGAAATACTGGAAGAAAACAGTAAACAACAGTTGTGCTTTTTTACGCTTCTTCTATGATGTATTGTGTTAAATGCTTTTCACTCATCATCTCATTTAATTCTCACATTGACTCCATGAGGCAGGGGCTGTTATCATTTTAAAGATGAGGAAACTGAGACTTAGAAAGGTTCAATGACTTATTTGAGATCACACAGGTCATGCCTGGGATTGGAATGTAGGATTGATTTCAAAGCTCATTCTCCGAATGGCTGTGGAAGAGGTTATTTTTGGGACAGAAAGGGTTTGATGTGCTTGAGAGATAGTCAGGTAGACACTTTCAGTAAGACTTTGGAATTATGAATTTGAACCATAAAAGCACACACTAAATAAATGTGGGAATTGAGAGTTTATACATTGAAAAATGGATATGCATGAAGCCCCTTTCTAATTCTTAAGGGCCAAATCCTAAGGCTTTGACCATATGTATCATAGACACACACACACACACACACACCTGTCCCTCTGTATCTATGAATTCTACATCTGGGGACTTGATCAACCATGGTTCAAAAATAATAAAAAATACTGATCTTTGGGGCCATTAAATAAAATAAGGGTTTGTTGAGCATAAGCACTGTGATACCATGGCAGTGGAGGCAGTAGATCTGATAACCAAGGAGGCTACTAAGTGACTAACGGGTAAGTAACATAAATAGTATAGATACACCAAGTAAAAGGAAGATTCATGTCCCAGGTTCACCGGAGTGTTATGGCACATTTCATCATAGTACTCAGCATGGCATACAATGTAAAGCTTGTGAACCACTTGTTTCTGAAATTTTCCATTTAATATTTTTAGATCTCAGTTGACCATGAGTGATTGAAATCATGGCAAGAGCAGCTATGAATCATTGTATTGAGGGAACAAAGACGTGAGAAGCAGAAGGGAAGCAAGATAGAGCAGGGGAAGAAAGCTAACGCAGGCTGTGGTCTCAGCTGGAGGCCAGCCTCAGCCTGTTTTTATGGAAACCGATGCACAAATTATATTGGGTGTTGGTATACTGGTTGTGCTGTATTGTTTAACAATTCTTTTCAAAGTGGTTACATTGTATTAGGTAATGTAAATAATCTAGAGATTATTGAAAGTACATGGCAGGATATGCATAGCTTATATGCAAATATTAAGTCATTTTATATAAGTTGCTTGAGAACCCATGGGTTTTGGTGTCTGTGGGGGTCTTGGAACCAATTCCCTGTGTGATGACATTCTATCTATCTATCTATCTACATCTGGTGTGTGTGTAAATATATTTGAAAACTACAATGTACCTAGGCTAAATAATCTAATAAATAGTAAGTATACATGAATATTTGCTCTTTAAAGAAAAAAAGGGAGGGAGGGAGGGAATTGGTTAACTTTTTCAACAGATGCTGAGATAACCTAAGTGTCTGGCATTTCCTCCTTCAGCAAAATATCTATCTCTATCTATCTCTATCTCTATCTCTCTATCTCTATCTCTCCATCTCCATCTCCATCTCTATATAACTTTGATTCCAGGTTCAGTTCAGATTCAGCCTGAACTCTACTGTAAGATTGATTACCTAATGTCATCATCTAGGGACGAGTGTTTAAGTTGTGTGAATGCCACTATCTTAAACTGAGTGAGTCTTCTGGAAACAGATGAGGGGTTTCTGCTCTAATGACATACAGTAGTCCCCTTTTATCTGTGGGAAATATATTCCAAGATCCCTAAAGAATACCTGAAACTGAACCCTACATATACTATGTCTTTTTGGACACATATATAGCTACAGTGAACTTTTACCTTTTTACCTAAAGGGAGCATTTATGGATTCTGCTTGGCAGTTCCAAATTACCTTTGCCACCTGGAGGCAAGGAGGCTGGCCTTTTGTACCTTTATGTCAGGCAGTCACTGGCCTCTAGATATGCCTCTTGGGGGTCTTGTGAAATCTTCCAGAGGAAGCACCTCCCATTTGATCAAGGACAAGTATGTGGATAAAAGGGGATGTGTGAGCCCTTAGCATTTAACATCTGCTGCATACCGAAGATGGTGCTTTGACTTTTAAATGGGATCTAATAAAATACCAGTGGTATCCACTGTAGATAATCTGAGTAATCTGGATAAGTTTAAAACTTTGAACATTTGGGCAAAGTTGAAATGTATAGTTAAGAGTTCAGAGTAAAGTTAGTTGGGGTATTTATTACAGTAGGAGTTATCATAATAAATAGATGTTATTAATTTTAGATTAAAGTTAAAACAGTTATTGTGATTAAGTATTGGGTTAATGTTAAAGAGGTTAAGGCTGAAATGGGGATGTCATTAGATTAGTGATGAGGTTAAATTTCAATGTTATTTGTTACTACTAATATTGCTATATTTGGTCTGGAATTTATGTCTAATGATATGATCATAATTGTAGTCAGTATTAAGCATAAAAAAGCATAAGGCTGAATAGGAACTGATGGTATTTTTTAAAATCGTCTGAGACCAATGTATACTCAGTCGCCTTTCTTTTGGAACTAAATAACTTAAAATATTATTAGAATTTTGCCTTAGTATTTTACTTGTTATTAAGATTGACTATACAGGTGGGGTTAGTAAGCAGGACTGGGTAAATTTGCGTATGATACTTTTCTTATGGTTCGATTGAGTTTAGAATAGGATTGAGAGTTTAGAGTTTGGTTAGGCAATGGAATTAGAATTTGACTTAGAATAGGACATTGGGATTAAGGGAGGTGTGGCCTTGGGATTCTGGAAGTTCTGACAATAGCTTATCTTTGCATTCCAGCCTCTACCTGCCTGGCACTGGTCACTGCTCGGTTTCTTCACTATGGTGGGCCCCAATGGCAATGAATCTAGTGCTACATATTTCATCCTAATAGGCCTCCCGGGCTTGGAAGAGGCTCAATTCTGGCTGGCCTTTCCATTGTGCTCCCTCTACCTTATTGCCGTGCTAGGTAATTTGATGATCATCTACATCGTGCGGACCGAGCACAGCCTACATGAGCCCATGTATATCTTTCTTTGCATGCTTTCTGGCCTTGACATTCTCATCTCCACCTCATCCATGCCCAAAATGATGGACATCTTCTGGTTCAATTCCACTACCATCCAGTTTGATGCTTGTCTGGTACAGATGTTTGCCATCCACTCCTTATCTGGCATGGAGTCCACAGTGCTGCTGGCCATGGCCTTTGACCGCTATGTGGCCATCTGCCACCCACTACGCCATGCCACTGTGCTCACGTTGCCTCGTGTAGCCAAGATTGGCATGGCAGCTGTGGTACGGGGTGCTGCACTTATGGCACCCTTACCTGTCTTCATCAAACGGCTGCCCTTCTGCCGCTCCAATATCCTTTCCCATTCCTACTGTCTACACCAGGATGTCATGAAGCTGGCCTGTGCTGATATCAGTGTCAATGTCATCTATGGCCTCATTGTCATCATCTCTGCCATTGGCCTGGATTCACTTCTCATCTCATTCTCATATCTGCTTATCCTTAAGACTGTGTTGGGCTTGACACGTGAAGCCCAGGCAAAGGCATTTAGCACGTGCGTCTCTCACGTGTGTGCTGTTTTCATATTCTATGTGCCTTTCATCGGATTGTCTATGGTGCACCGTTTTAGCAAGCGGCGTGACTCTCTCCTGCCCGTCATCATGGCCAACATCTACCTGCTGGTTCCTCCGGTACTCAACCCCATCGTGTATGGAGTGAAGACAAAGCAGATACGTCAGCGCATCCTTCGTCTTTTCCATGTGACCACACATACTTCAGATCCCTAAGAGTAGATGATCACATTTCTTTTCCATTCAAAATCCTCCAGTTCTGATTTTAAGAGCAACATTTTAGAAGACAGTATTAAGGAAAAAAAATCTTTAACAAAAAATACAACTCAGATCCTTTGAAGATTAAACTGGTAGGGGAGTCATGTGGAAAGGGATGACAGGACCATGTATCTCCATTTCCCATTTTCCAACATTATTATCCTGTTTATTTTTCACTTTATCATGAAGACCTTGAAGTAGTTGTGGTTGAGTTATTACTTCCCATTTTGCTATCCAACAAATTGCTTCCATTGATAGTCTGCTGTATTCTGAAACAAGGATAGTTCATCTAAAGAATACTTGCTAAAGGTTTAAGCCTGACAAAAGAAAATAAGTGCAAGAATAAATAAAGTTAGATAATGACTTAAAAAGATGACTTCCTCCTCAGAATTCCCAGTCATTTCAGATGCAGGAAAGAAGATATACCTGGATTTCCTTCTTCAAAACAAACTTCACAAAGAAGAAATAATTGCTTTTCCTCTGGGCATGAAGCTCTGAGGGGAAGATTGAAAGTAAAGTCTTGAAGAGACTACATTTGCCTACATTAATGAGAGATGACACATGTTGTTCTGAGAGTTTTCATTTTCTTTATTGTCAACCTTCTGATTAAGGCAGGGATATTATTAGTAACCTCATTGTATCAATGGGGAAATTGATGTTCCATGGGGACTGGCAAATTGCCTAAGACATAAAAACTCAAAAAAAACAAATAGGAATTTTCATGTCCAATCCTATCTTTTGTGAAAGGACTGTTTAAACAGTAGGATAGGGAGTAAGGTATTTCCAGAGTCTTGCATTTTCTAGAGGAAGTATTTACTCCTGTTTGCCACACTAATCTCAATATTTTATGGAAGAATCTCCTGTCAATCAAGTTCACAGTTTTAATTCCAAGAGCTCTTGCTCACTGTTTTGGTCCAGTTGCCACTGTACCTGTGTAGGGGAAGCAGGAGTATATGGGGGGAGTTCCTAAACAGTGGCCATTTGTTTGGGAAGCCATTGTTTGGGAAATGGTATGAGTAGCACTGCAGTCACTAGGATATCTGAGAGACACTTTAGGAAGAGAAGCAGTTGAGAACATCCAGGAGCCTGTGACATAATGTCAGGACTTGTTACCACAGACTGGAGTCAAGAGCAAGGGGCACCATGAGACTGAGTAGGGCCAGTGTCTCATATGGCTGGCCAAGAAGCAAGGTTAGGGGAAGAATGAGTCCACAGAAAGTGAGGAGAGCACATAGGTAGATACAACACACCCCTAGGTCTTTGAGCTGTCCTGTGGGAGAAGTTCGTCACATTGATGATTGTATAGCACCACCATGAAAGAGGGCAGTAAAGATCCTACAGCTTGAGTATGGTCTTGGGGTCCACCCAAGGAGCCCACAAGCCAGGCACAGCACTTCCAGGAATGGGTTGTGTACTATACAGTTGCAGTATGGACTGGGCAGGAATTGAGATCAATACCTACAGAGAGAATCCTGGTCAGATCTAAAGAGGAGTGGGCAAGTTTGGAGGGCAGGGAGCATAGTGGGGAGCAGGGCACATGCTGCTCAGAATTTTCTGGCTATAGTGAGTAGCATAGCAACCTACCTGATAGAGAGGGCATAGAGGTCACATATCCAACTTCTTGTCCTGGAACTCAGACAGAACAAGGGTTTTGGGTACTTTGGAATTAGCTAGGTCCAGGTGAGTAGTGGCTACTAGAAATGGGAGTATAAACTAGGGTTATTGCAAGATATGGTCACTTTGAACTGTATAGAGGACCAGCTATTGTCCAGAAAGGCCTTGGCACTGGAATGGAGGAAAAGAACAAAAAGAGAAAGAAAAGAGATTTTTTTTTTAAATGAGGAAAACCATATAAATCACTGTAAACAAAAATTGTAGACATCCTGAAAATATAAAAGGAATCAAAATGTAATGAAAATCTTCAATAAAATTGTCATGTTTAAAGAGTTTCAAAAAACATTGTTAGCATGTTAGCATTAATTCTTCTGGATTTTTAATATGCATTTATGTGCGTGCTTCTGCATGATAAGTGTATGTGTCTGTTTTGTATTTGGAATCCTTTTGGAGGCAAACATAGACACATAATAGATGAATCAGACAGACATATTTTAAAACTTTTCCAGGATGTAGTCATTTTCTTAGATTTTAGAAGGAATTCCAAGTCTACAATAGTGAGTTTGCTCAGGACAAAGACTCATGGCTGTGATCCTAAATACTTTACTGTTCTGTGAATGTAAATATACCCACTACCAACACCTTCACCCCTTTCTCATGTTTCCCAATAAGTACTAAATTCCAGAAACTGGTGAAACTAGACCAGATTTATTTGTGATTTACTTTATACATACTTATTGGATTTCCTTGGAAAGGTCTGGAGGAAAAAGTAGGATGAAGGAGAAATACTGCTTCCTTTAGGAGATTTGGTTGGAGTGGTTAGGAAATGTTCTGGACAAACCTTCATTACATGCCCTTTACATGGGCATCCTTTTTACTTTCCATGTGTCCTTTGTTTGGATCCTCCTGCCTCTGACCCTACAATCTCACCTATTCAGATCTTTGTTGGGTCCTGGAGAAGTCAGAATAATACTAAAAGTCAGTATCTAAGTCATTTCTTATGATTTTTCAGGATTTATCCAGAAATGTTTTTTAATGTGTCTTATGTTCTCCATTCTGACTACCAACACTGGTGCCCAGATGCTCACCTCCTACAGGGGCAAGTGCCACAACATGCACACTGCTCTCCTTATATTCAACATCTTTGCTTCAGTCCTAAATCTCATGAAGTTTACACAAGTTTTTCTAAACACATCTCTGGTTATCTTACTCTCCTGCTTGGAATCCCTTAAAGATTGCCTCTCATATAGCATCCAAACTTCTTAGAATAACAGGTTACCATACAGTAGTTCCTCTTCCTTTTCATATCTGTTCTTATCCTCTTTTTGGTATATTTTTTCAACATATCATGCATTTTGTTATTTTACAATACTTGCTGTCTCTCAATGTTTCATGCACTTTAAAGTCTCTGTTTCACTGTTTCTTTTGTCTGAATTGACGGCTGCCATTTTTTTCTTGTAATACTGCAGAAAATGGGGCTCTTGGTGATCCATTAGGACCCCAAAGCCTTCACTCTGTAGTGTTCCAAGACTTCTTTGCTCAACTTTACAACTGGACTATTTCTAGTTCACAAGAACTGGAGAGGCCCTGCTGTCACTTAGTCATATCTCAGGTTAATAAACTGCCTTATTCTATTCCTTAAGTTGCGATAAGACCCCCTTGGATGTGATGGGCACACGTGAGGAGTGCCATCTCCCTCCATTGTGCTGGGTTTCTGGAGACAGGTAGAACTGAATTGGGGAAAGAGCTATGTTCTACCATTGGTTTAGGGTTTCAGTGTTGATATGCATAATATCTCTCTTACACATGGAACCCTCAAATTTGATCTTGCCTGGAATTGTATATGTTTTTATTTTAGACTTGATTCAAAGAGAGTGAAACTGATACACAATAAAATTGTGGTCTTGCCTTTTACACTCCTAAGGGAGCTGAAGGGGATGCAATGTTTTTAATTCTGTTTAAGTTAAAGTGAAGGTTGTGGGTATGGAGAATCTGGACACCTGAAATAAGGACACAGAAGAGAGAGCAACATTCACTGTTAGCCTTCACTGTGGAAACTAACAGGCAAGGGAGTCTTTTGGAGATATGGAAATTCCCAAAAGAAGTTTCAAGAAGAATCAACATTAAGGCATATGGCACCATATCATCTGATTGACACATTTATTTATTCACTTATTCAATAAACATTTATGGAAGAAAAAGCTAATAAGGTGAGGCAATGAGTCACGGAGGCAAGGGGTAAGGAGAAGAACAAGACAGAGAACCTAGCCTTAGGTAGCTTCTAGTTCCTACATAGTCTCTTAATAGTAATCTTGTGAGCTAGCTTGCTGACTCCAGAGCATCTCTTAATTTCTGCCACTGGAGTTGTAGGGTGGAGTGGTGGTATTAGATAAAGAACTTTAACTGATTAGTCCTCCTGGATCTAGTCTTGCATATATGTCCAACAAACTTCTAATATAAAATGCCAAATCCTAAATTATTTTATAATAAAATATTTAATAAGTAATTTTTATGTACTAGGTGCAAGCCAAACTAACATAGTTTGTGCAATTCTGCACAAACTGTTCGCCTACCTTTCTGGCTTCACCCCCTCCCATAAGATTATAAGCTCTGGAAGTATTGCTCAGTCTTTAATCCTCCTTACTTCTTCACAAATTAATTGATAGACATGGATTTATAACAACTGAACCTTAGGGTATTCTCACTGTATTAGCATGGATTAGGGATTTTCAGTTATTGCTGAGCCTATCAGGTTCCCATGAGGCTATAGAAGTGTCTTTCTATTCTTTCTCTGTTATTTGTGCATATTAATTATAAAGGATTGTAGGTTTCACATATTTGTACATGCACATAACATCATTTGCTTCATTTCACTCCCTAGACCTCCACTTGCTCTCCTTTCTCTGCCTAGTCTTCTTCCTCTACTTTATTGGTCTTTCTTCTATTTTCATGAGATCCTTTTTCCACCACTCTAGCTTCTACATTTGAGAGAAAATATATGATCCTTATCTTTCTGATTCTGGTATTTCACTTAATATACTAATCTTCAGTTCCATCCATTTTCCTGCAAATGACATAATTTCATCCTCCTTTATGCTGAGTAAAAACTCCATTGTGTATATATTTCTTTATCCATTCATCTGCTGACTGATGCATAACCAGTTCTATAACTTGTGTATTGTGAATTGTGCTACTATAAACATGGGAATGCATATATCTGCTGTCTTTTCTTTATTTAGATAAATGTTGAGGAACTATAGCTGGATCATATGGCAGTTCTATTTTTAGTGTTTTGAGGAATTTCCACATTGATTTCTAAAGTGGCTATGCTAATTTATATTCCCAACAACAGGGGATAAGGAGTCCTTCCCTGCACCCACATCCTTACCAGTGTTATTTGTATTCGTGATGATTGCCATTCTGATGGAGTTAGATGGAATCTCATTATAGTTTTGATGTGTGTTTCCCTCATGGCTAAAGAAGCTAAACATTTTTCATGTAATTCTTGGCAATTCTTACTTCTTTTATATATATATATATATATATATATATATATATATATATATATATATATATATATATATATTAGTTATACATGGACACAATGTCTTTATTTGGTTTACTTATTTTTATGTGGTGCTGAGGACCGAACCTAGTGCCTCACATGTGCGAGGCAAGCGCTCTGCCACTGAGCCACAACCTCAGCCCTGTACTTCTTTTTGTAAAGTGTCTTTGATTTTGTTTTCCCAGGAATTAAATGGGTTATTGTGTGTGTGTGTGTGTGTGTGTGTGTTTGTGTGTGTGTGCATGTGTGTGCTGAGTTTTTTGAGTTCTTTATATATTCTAGATGTTAATTCTCTGTTGGGAGAGTAGCTTACAAAGATTTTCTCCCATTCTGTAAGCTCTCTTTTCAGCCTATCATTTTCTTTGTACAACAGTCTTTTATTTAACACAGAGTATATTATATCTTAAATTTCATCACCCTCGGCCTTTCTTCCTCAGCACCCTGAGCATGGCCTCCCTGATGGGCTTGGACTTGACACTGTAGATGATGGGGTTGAGCACAGGAGGCACCACCAGGTACACATAGGCAACAAGAGCATGTACAATGTGGGGCAGGTGCCTCCCAAAACGGTGGATCATGGACACTCCTATGACTGGGATGTAGAAGACCAGGACAGCTAAGATATGAGAAACACAAGTGTTGAGGGCCCGTGCACGCTCCTTGGGAGAGGCCAGCCCCATCACTGTATGAAGAATAAGGGTGTAGGACAGGACAATAAGCAAGGAGTCCACCCCCACTGTGGACAGAACCACATAGAGCCCATACAGAATGTTGACAGTAATGTCAGCACAGGCCCGTTTCATGACATCTGCATGAAAACAGAATGAGTGGGACAGGAGGATCTTGCTGGGGCAGTAGTTCAGTCGTTTCAGCAAGAAGGGCAATGGGAAGAGGGACAGAGTGGCTCGAGCTACAATGACCATCCCCATTCTGATGATGACATTATTTGTGAGGACAGCTGCATAGCGCAGGGGGTTAGAGATGGCCACAAAGCGGTCAAATGACATGGCCAGGAGCACTGAGGACTCCACTACAGAGAAGAAGTGTAGGAAGAACATCTGGACCAGACAGGCATTGAAACCAATGAACCGATGGTCAAACCAGAGCACAGCCAGGGTTGTGGGCAGTGTGGACAAGGTGAGGCCCACATCAGTGAGGGCCAGCATGGACAGGAAGTAGTACATGGGCTGATGTAGGCTGGGAGTCCTCCTCACAGCCAGGAGGATGAGGCAGTTTCCAGTGAGTGCCATAGTGTACATGGAGGAGAAGGGGATGGAGATCCATCTGTG
>CM053399.1:52282438-52319814 GCA_028644305.1 Xerus rutilus | reverse complement strand
GGGGAGACTTTTTCATGTGTCATTCTAACTTCTATGAGGTGGATGAGGCAAGAGTAAAAAGGCTGTTGAAAGGGATCAAAGGCAACATTGGTTTGGAAGAAAAAGTGGTGAGGGAGAGAAATTCTAGACTTAATGTTCATGCTTCCCATTTGCATATCTCTGCCTCCTTATTTATAAACTGGGGGATAGAGTAGCTGATGTTCTAGAGAACATTCTGACTTTAACTTTAAATAATCGTATATTCAGCTTCAATGAGTAACAGATTTTGTTTTGATTTTTACTTGATAACATGGCTGGAGGTAGATCATTTTGAAGGGACCATCTCTCTCTAGAATGCCATGATTCTATGTTTCTTTGGAATGGAGAATTTTTATCACAGCTCTACGTATCTGTTTGGTCTTCACACTGTAGATGATGGGGTTCATTACAGGAGGGATCAGCAGGTAGGTGTTAGCGATCATGGTATGTACATAGGGTGGTGCTCCTTTCCCAAATCTGTGCACAAAGGACAGACTAATCAATGGAATATAAAATATAGCCACAGCCCCAATGTGGGAGATGCATGTGCTGAAGGCTTTCCTCCTTTCTTCAGGAGAAACAATGCTGAGGACAGTCCTAATGATCAAAACATAGGAAAGGAGGATGAGGACTGAGTCCACACCAACAGTAGAAATCATGGCAGTCAACCCAACAGCACTGTTGATCTTGGTGTCTGTGCACGAGAGCTTCATCACATCAGGGTGGTAGCAGTAGGAGTGGTGGAGCACATGGCTGCGGCAGAAGGACAATCTTTTAAGAAGTGCTACCATTGGTGTCAACATTAGGGTCCCCCTGATGACAATTGCCACTCCAATTTGAGCTATTCTATAGTAGGTTAAAATAGTGGCATACCTAAGGGGATTAGAGATGGCCACAAAACGATCAAAAGCCATAGCCAAGAGTACTGAAGACTCCATGACAGTGAAGAGTTTGATAAAGAACATCTGTGATAAGCAGGCATTGAAGCTGATCTCCCTGACATTGAACCAGAATATGCCCAGCATGGTGACCAGAGTGGATATGGACAGCCCAAGGTCAGTGGTGGACAGCATGGAGAGGAAATAATACATGGGTTCGTGGAGACTGGGCTGCGTGATAATGACGAAGAGAATCAGGCTGTTCCCTGAGAGGGCAGTTGCATAGAGAAAGCAGAAGGGAATGGAGATCCAGGTGTGGAAGGCTTCCAGGCCAGGAACGCCAGTAAGCAGGAAAATGGTCGAAGAGGTTGTGGAGTTCTGGAAACTTGACATGCTGGATTAAAAGTACAGAACAAGTCTGAAATTAAAAAAGCTACATTTGTTTGTTGTATTGTTCTAATTACAAATAATTTCATTCAATAGAAAACTGACCAAAGATGAATATCTATATAATATATAAAAATGTCAACAGATCACTTAAATTGATAAAAATGACATGTAATATTTCAACTACTATGGTTGATACCCTAAAAAATTTGCCTCAGCTCACAACTTTTCTTCTTTGTGGCCTTTGCTGTTAGCTATATTTGTACCATATGACCTTTCTTCCACTGCTCTAGCTGTAGACGACTGGACTAAAAATACACTTTTTATCCTAGATTGCCAAATCATATTTCATCCTTCCTGGGATTTTTGTAAGAAAGAGATAGCAGATTAATTTTCTTCTGTATAGTTGACACCAGAGAAAAATAGATTGGGAGTGTGGAGTGGTAATTAGCTGTAAGTATGGAAAGCAGAGAAGATTATAATTTTAGAAGCCAGAAATTATAGAGAAAGAGATAATTACTACAGAAAGTAAACATATGAAGTGACAAATACATAAATTAGAAACCAGGGCAGTCATGCATTTGCCTGCAACATCTAACATTAAAGGGGCCTTTACACCACAGCACCTGCATCACATTTTGGAGAGAGAGAGAGGGGAAGAACACAGACCTACCACCAGGCTTAGAAACAGAGAATGCTGCTCTTCACCTGACGTAATGTTCTGCCATGTTCAAGTATATTTCTGTTTTCTTTATGCCTGAAGACTCGTTCTCCAGAACAGATTGTCTCCATTTTGTTAAGACATAGGAGATACCTAATAGAACATAACTGGTTTGTTTTGGAGGGACAGATATAACTTTGTTGATAACATCACAATTCTTTTTTCATTGAGTAGAGAGTTTCAGACAAGGAAGATGGATATGTGTGAGTTTAAAATGGAAGCCAATGGGAAAAATAGAGAGATTAGGGCTATGTCTGGAGAAGGTTCAATCAACGAGAGAGAGCAATTTTAGGGTAGATTCTTCAGTGGAAAAAAAGGTACTGAGCAGCTGATTGTAAGTATAGGATAAAAATGGTAATAAAAGGATCCCAAATTTCCAGACCCCAGAAATCACCCAGAAAAAGTGCCAATTCAAAGATCACTTGAAGAAACCTTCGTAAAAAATTAGAAAAAAAATTAGCTGAAATTATCAGAAAATTAGAGAGAGAAAAAAAGAAGTGGGTTACATAGGCTGACTGAATAAGTAAACTATAACTTTATATTCTGATGTTGACAGTAATTAGAGGAGTCATGGAACTAATGTCAGAAAAGTATATCAAATATCACAACAGGAAAAGAATTAATAGTAATAATAATGTATTGTTTATTTCAAAGCAGCCAGAAGATAGGATTTTAACTGTTGTCATCACAAGAAATAATAAATATTTGAAGTAAAGTATGTACTAATTAGCCTGATTTGACCATTCCAAAAGGTATACATGTATGGAAATACCACATTGTACTCTATTGTACACAATATTATTGGTCAATTAGAAGTAAAATAATTTTATAAACCAAAAGAGACAAACATAAAGTGAACATTCAATAGGTTTGTAGAATTTGGAGAAGTCTTTCTAGAACAGGTGCTGCTAATAAAATAAAATAGAAGAAAGATCAGTGGAGTTGCCTGAAGGGATTGAAGGAGAAGCGGGAGGGATGGGATAAGAAAAGACAGTAGAATGAATCTGACCTAACTTTCCTGTGTACACATGCACAGATCAAAGTGAATATCATCATCATGTACATCCATCATGTGCATACACAAGACACTCATATAAAAAATTATAAGTAAATAACAGAAAGATCGATAGAGTAGAGGGAAGGGAACAGAGGGAGGATATGGGGAAGGAAAGAAGAACTGGGGACTGAATTAGAGCAAATTATATGCCATGCTTTTGTAATTATGTCAAAATGAATCCTAATGTTATGTATAACTAAAAAGAACCAAAAACAATTCTGTGTTATTGTCAATTGGGATGAAGAATTACAAGGCCTTTAGAATGTGATATGTAAAAATGGTGGGCAAGAATGCTCTTGTATTATTTCTTACCTTGATCTTGTCTTTTGCTCCCAGGACATTTACTGAGCACCTATTTTTGCATAGTGCTGTTAGAAGTTAAGGAATAAAACAAATAAAAACTCCTTAAAAAGTTTATAATCAAGTAAATGAGAAAGATCAGTACTGCTTTTTAATAATTACTTCAATATCTAGTGTACAAGATAAATATTAAAAATGGTTATGGAAGTGCAGAGGACTTTCTGTATATACCAATTAATCTGGATATTATCACTTTTATTTCATATGCAATGATTGAGTTCCAATTTTTGTCATTGAGTTCTAAAAATTCTATAAAAAATCACTTTAAAAATTAAACTGCTATCTGAATAATTTATTTTTCATCCTAGCTTCTTAAAGGCTCCCTTTATATTATTTCAATAACTCATTATTCATTGCCCATTTTCATTCTTCCTGGCATTCTTATTTCTTCCTTTTATTGCTGAGACATCATAAATCAAACCTGACACCAAACTACAGAACACAGTTTGATCTGATCTGTGTTTAAATTCTCTCCTTTTTATTGCTCTACAACCATATCTTCCTGCGTTCTCTCCTCATCCATGTTGGGTCCAAAGAAAGATAACATGTGCCTTTTCACAGCCAATAACTCTACTTAATCACCTGTCCTAAACACTTAGTTCAGTTCAATAGCAAACATTTACTGGGCACTCACTGTACCTTGTATCAGCCACTAAGTGTAGGAAGCAAGTGAAATAATAGTGATTTTGTGCCCAAGAAGGCCATGGAGTTTGTCAAGGGCTGAAAAACCCAGGCTTAGAAGGACAAAAATCTTATCTTTAATAAGAGTCTGGTGATTCTTATAAAAATGAAAAGTGAGCCAGGTGTGTTGGCTCACGCCTGTAATCCCAGTACTTTGGGAGGCTGAGATAGGAGAATCTTGAGTTCAAAGCCAGCCTCAGCAACAGCAGGTTGCTAAGCAACTCAGTGAGACCCTGTCTGTACATAACACACAAAATAGGGCTGGGGATGTGGTTCAGTGGTCGAGTACCCCTGAGTTCAATCCCTTTTGCCCCCCAAAACAAAACTGATTTTGAACACCTGCTGCATGTCAGACACTGTATTAGAGATAGTACTTATCAGAGGACTAAGAGACAAAGTCACTAGCTATAGATTGTACAAAGATATCAGATATCTGAGAGATAAGACAGAAAAATAGTGTAGAGTGACGGATTTGGAGTATGTGTCTGCTTCTGTGTGTCAAGAGGAATTAGTTCCAAGAAATCCAGAGTAGATGAATTATAACTGTAAAGTTTTGATGGGTGGATGTGAGTTTACAAGGATGAAAAACAGGATAAGGGTGTTGTTGACATAGATAACATAAGCATAGATAATATGAGATATGAAGGAAAGAATAGCAGCAATCAGTTTGTCATATAATGTCAAGAAAATTAAAATTATGGGAAAAATGTAAGGCTGGGTGCTGTAGGAGATGAAGCTAGAAGAATCAGCAGGGTTAGGTCACACAATTTGAATTCTGCAGGCAGGATGATGAACTTTGATTTTCGTTGCATAGCATCAAGAGCCAGCATTTCCAAATATTTTATGAATAAATAAGCAAATCATTCTCCATCTCTTCTAATTCAACTTCAACAAAATTCCTTTCCTTCTTTCGTATCTTGTTTCATGTCATTGATTCCTTTTCTGTAATCTCTAATACTCAAATTTTGTTCCAACTCAATAATGAAAGCTTCCTATACTTTAGTTGATATTTTCAACACATTCAATTCCATCAGGATATATTGAACAGCTGTCATTATTGGCCTCTAGATGGCAAGAAATATAAAACACAAATCTCGTTTCTCCCTCTTCCCTAATTTATTTTTTATAATGATAGTTATTTGAAGAACAGTATGCTTTTGTTCATTATTCCTTCACCTCCAGTAACAGAAATTTTCTCTAACAATTCTCAGAAAATCCTCCAACTGGTGTCATGGATGATTTTCTAAATACCAAGTACAATAGTTTATTTTCAGATTTATTTTTCTTTCCATCATCTCAAACTTTGACAATGTGGATTACCTCTTCCTTGAAATTTTCTCCTTTGGTAGCTTCAATGCCAGTTGTTCTAGCATTTTTCCTATTTATCAAGCAATGTTTTGTTCTGCCTTACAAACAGTGGTACCCTAGCAGAGTGCTTGTCTTCCAAGAAGTCCCTCTTCTTTCTCTTCATATACTCTTGTAAGATATCCTAGTTATTCTCATGGCTTTAAATAGACCATGCATCCAGATAATTCAAAAGTCTACAATCTAATTATGGCATCTCCTGAGGTCTATATTTCAAAATTTAGCAGAATCTTTAAAGCTGTGGCATGTCTGGGATTAAACTGAAGGCACTAATGAAACATGGAAGTAGGCAATCAGATCTGCAATTTAGAGAAATTCTGGCAGCAGTTTGGAGAGAAAAAAATCAGAACTCTCTCCTTTAGTGAATAAAAGATGAATAAAGTACTGTATCTCCAAGGGACTCCACCATCCATAATCCCTCATGCACTTGAACCTCACTGGGAGCCAAACGGAACTCATTCTTTCTCTCATTCTAAACTCAGCTCTTTTCCCTGTTTCACTTATCAGTAAATGGCAGGAAGCTCTAGTAATCATCTAATTAGAATTAATCTCTGCCCCAAAATAACTCTCTTTTTCTGTCTCTCATGCCCTAAATACAAATATTTATTAATTTATACTGTCTCTACTTACAAAATGTCAAAAACTAGAGCCTCAGGAAGTCTATTCGTAAACATCAAGTATAGCAAACTAGCAAACTGTAGCTGGTGTGGACTCAAAGTTGTATTTCATGGCACTTTTCTTACTTTGAAAACAAAAATACTAAACTTCTCATATTAGAGAATAAAGAGGGATTGATGAATATTCATAGAGGGAGGCACTATACTTCTCCCATGCTACCTTTTATTGGTGTTCTATCACTCTCAAATCTGACTCATTTTCCCCAACCCATATACACTGGCAGCAGTTTGTGTGAAATAAGCTTTAGTCTCTAAACTAGTCCTCTTTTGTGTGAAATAAGGTTTAGTCTCTCAACTAATTTTCCCATTTGGATCTCAAAGATGTTCTTTTCTCATCACACTATTAAGGGCTGTATATTGCAGCTGTCTTTATCTGCTAAGTTAGACCATATGGCCTCATCAGTATTCTCTAAACCATCATGGCATGGTTATAGTGTAAGACAGACCTAAGTGTAGATCTTTGCTCAAATACTTATAGGTCTTGAGGCCTTGTATAGCAATAAAAATCTACTCAGAGCATTTTTTGGACACTTGGTCAGCAAACATTATTGTGCTAAGCTATTTATAAGATTATATCCTTTAATTCTTACAAGAACACATATGACAACTATTATTAGATTCATAGTAAACACTTTTCTGATAAATCATCTGAATTTAAGAGAAGTTATAGAACATATGCAGGATCACACACAACTGGTGAATGTCAGAGTTGGGATTTTTAATTAAGTTCTTTTTAATTCCAATGTTCATGTTCTCAGAAAGGTTTATTTCACTGATGCCTGCAAGTAATGTAAACGCCCTTTAATTCAGTTTCATCTATAAGATAGGATATGCATTGTGCCTAACACAGTTCCTGGCATGCATAATGTGGTCAAAATTGATAATTTTAAAGTTTTAGTAAGAGTCATTGGGCTTAGAAATGAGGCTCACTGATTATGATAAATGTATTAGCACACTAATTAAATTATCTAACAACAGTTGTCCAACCCCTGCCAGGCAGAACGAATTGCCCATTTTCTGCAGATTTCCTGGGAATAAATAACTCTACAAATTGTATCATCTTTTTTATCTCACCATCCCACTATCTGAACTAATTCTGCCCATTGTGATAAAATTCTTCCCTGTGGATAAGAAGGTGCATCTCATCTAGAGTCAGGCATGCTCACTGAACAGTTACTCACAGAGCACATCCAGCAGTTCTGCTGTCCTCTGAGGCTGACTCAGATGGTGGAGGAAGCTTCAGATTCCAGAAAATGACTGAACTTATGAGACTTAATTCAGCTTGGTTGGAGAAATGCACAGAGCTAAGAGGCTAGTTCCCATTGGTGGTGCTAATTTACTGCGTCTCTGGGTTATGGAGGTTCCCAGAGGACTTGCTTGATACAGTCTTTTTATATTTGTTCCATTATGTAATTATTTATTGTGGCTTCATGATTTATGGGCTGAAGTAACTCTTTTTTTTGGTACTGGGAATTGAACGCAGGGGCACTCGACCACTGAACCACATCCCCAGCCCCATTTTGTATTTTAGAGACAGGGTCTCACTGAATTGCTTAGTGCCTGGCTTTTTGTTGAGTCTAGCTTTGAACTTGTGATCCTCCTGCCTCAGCCTCCTGAGCTGCTGGGATTACAGGCATGTGCCACAGAGCCGGACTAATGATGTAACTCTTCTCATGTGCAATTTTATTTAAAAAAGCTTTTCTTAACAGAAAAAGTTGTTTTTCTTAACAGATTTATTGAGATCTAATTCATATACTATAATTTAAAAGATTTTAGCAAAGTCACAGACTTGTGCAGCAAACAAATTCACAATGTACTTTTGGAAAAATTTTTATCTTCTCCAAAATAAACCCCATAATTATTAGCAGCCCCTTTGAAGGGGACTTTAAAATATGAAATTTACACCAAATTGCTTAAAGGCCTATCCTGAGTGTGAGTCACACTCTCCCCCATAACTCCTTAGCATCTATCATTATTCACAGTAGTACTGTTTCATTAGTGTGGGATTCTTTTTATTACCTGTGATTTTTTATAGCAGCAGAAATCTTTTACAACAAGGAATGATAATTCATTTATTCATATATGCATATATCCAGTAGGTATTTCATAAGAGTGTCCTATTGTTATAGTTTGGATATGAGGTGTCCCTCAACAGCTCATATGTTACACAAAGCAGGAATCTTCAGAGGTGAAACAATTGGGTTGTGAGAGTCTTAACTTAATCAGAGGATTAATTCACTGATATGGATTAATTAGGTGGTAACTGTGGGAAGGTGGGGTGTGACTGAAGGATGTGGGTCACTAGGGGCATGCTGTTTGGTTTATATTTTGTCCCTGGTGAGGGGAACTCTCTCTGCTTCCTGACTGCTATGTAGTGAGGTGCTTTCATCCTCCACACCTTCTGCATTGGTGTTCTGCCTCATCTTGGGTCCAGAGCAATGGAGTCAGCTGTCTGTGGTCTGACACCTCTGAAATCACTCACACCAAATAAACTTATCCCCTGCTAAATTTTTTTTTTTTTGGTCAGGTTTTTGTTCAGAGTGAAAAAAAAAAAAGAATACAACATACTTCTTACTATTGAGGGTTAGTGAAAAATATAATTAACTAATGAATATGTGTTAACTAATGATAATGTTTGTTATCTTAGAGGAATAAACCATGTGCTTGGCAAATACCATGGGTCAAAATCTCAGCCCAAAACTTAGGGACACAGACAATGCTGTTTTATTTACTTTTTCTTGATTTGATATATTTTCTACTTTGAAGTCTGAAATTAATCATCATAATTTGGGGTTCTCCTAAATTATTGTGTTCAGATTTTGAGAATCTTGTATTGTACCAAGAATTTGTAGTTATATGGCCAGAGATGTCATCTGATATGAGGTAACTCTTACTCTCTGTGTGAAGCTTTGCATCACTTTGCCCAAAACACTCAAAACAAGAACAACTTAGAGAAGAAAAAGTTTATTTTAGCTCACAGCTTCAGAGATCTCAGTCCATAATTGGCCAGTCCCACTCCTCTGGGCCTAACGTGGGGCAAAACATCATGGTGGAAGCATGGCTGAGGAAATCTCCTCAGCTCATGATAGTCAGGAAGGACAAAGAAGGAGATGGAGAGAGATAGGGAGGAAGGGGCCAGGGAGAAGATAAATCCTTCCAGGGCAGGTCTCATTGATCGATGAGGTCACAGCCCTCATTATCCAATCATTACCTAATAATCTCCCTTTGAACCTTGCTGCATTGGGGCCCAAGACTTCAACATAAGCTTTTCTAGATCCAAATTGTAACACCCTCATTGGTCTTTAAATTGTACCCATAGATTGTTATGGATTATCTAGTCATAATTTTTACTTTTGGCCTGTTTAGACCCACAGATATTCCCAGCATTTCTGCATCCCTCTTGGGCATGAGGATGTTTGAATCATCCTTGATTTCTGTCTCTTACATCCTGTGTCAAATCTATTGGCAAGTCTTGTCAGTCTCTTGGAAAATACAATAAGAATTTGATCATTCTTCATGATGTCCAAATTTCCACCTTTATCAAGTCAAAATTTTTCTCTTATTAATATAATTTCAGTAGTTTCCTAATTTTGTTTCTATCCTGATCTCATTTGCCCTACACTAAGTCTGTTTCACTGAATATTTAGTACAAAAATGTCTTGCCCTGAGGTATTTTATTCTTTACAAAGTGACAAAAATAAACAATAGCAACCATATTTTGTGTGTTTTATGTCCAAGATACTATGCCAAGAGTCTGTGGTAGGCAAAATTATTAGATAGGCAAAAATTTACTGGAGCAAATGCTGACACTCAATAAGATTTATTGCAAGTTCCTACAGCAGTTTTCTTGTGTCAAACTCTGCCCTTCCTGTTTGGATTGCCAGGTTTGGGAAACATTACTTCGAAGTCCAATGAAGTTATAGACTATGATGTATTCTCCACATTCAGTGGTATTGATACTGACAAACCCAAGATGTCCATCTCCTAAACCTGTTATGTTAACTTATGTGGAAAAAGGGACTTCACAGATATGATTAAAATTAAAGACTTCAAGATGGGGAGATTAATTGAGCTGTGTGTTGCTTCATTCTAGTCACATGAATCTTTACTATTGGAGAACCAGAGAGATGTTATTGTAAGAAGAACTTGATCCATTGTTGCTGGCTTTAGAGATGGCAAAAGGAGGTCACAGTCAAAGAATATGGATACCCTCCAGAAAGACAAATGACAAAGGAATTGATTTTTCCCTAGACCCTCTATAAATGAAAGAAACTTGCTGGTGCCTTGATTTTAGCTCAGTGAGATCCATGTCAACTTTTGACTTATGCAACTCTAAGATCAATTTTGTAGGAAAAATCCACTAGTAGTTTGATTTATGCAGTGTTCAAGAATTAGAAGGTTTAAATAAATTACTTGGTCTCTTAGTGAATGGCACAACCATTATTCAAAGCCTCAGCTATTGGGCAGCCTTTCAATATTCAAACTTCATTGTTTAAAGTCTTCATATGATGTCTATCTACCACTACTTCCAAATTTATGTCACTTAACTTGTCAGCATGCATGTATGCTTATGTGCCAGACTGGATGTTAACAGTTATCGCTTGTGTATGCTTAAATATTTTACATAATGGCTTTTTTTCCCCACTATTGTGTCTCCAGACAATAAGTTTCTTGAGATCTTTGAAAAAGATCTCCTCTGGCAGGTTGGGCAAATTTTAGGGGTGTAACTGTTTTCCCACTTGTCTCAGAAACTACTTAAGAATGGTCTCGTTTATTGTTTCTCCAGGTTAAAGAATATTATTCTTCTCTCAGAGCAATTGGTAGCATAGCAGTTGTATGTATATTTTGTTTTGAGTTTGGTACATGTACACAGAACTGGTGTGCATATTGGTCAAAGTACTCAAACCTACACTGGTCCACAGGCTTCAAAATATGGCCTTTCATTTGCAGATAAATGGATGGAGTTGGAGAACATCATGCTAAGCAAAATAAGCCAATCCCAAAGAACATAAGGCCGAATGTTTTTTCTGATATGTGGGGGACAAGGGAAGATTAAAGGAACTTTGGGAAGAGGGGAGTGAAGGGAAGGGATAGGGTGCAGGGGTGGAAAGAATGGTGGAATGAGATGGACATTATTACCCCATGTATGTGTATGATTGCAAGACTGGTGTGATTCTGCATCGCATACAGGCAGACAAATGAAAAGTTGTGCTCTATTTGAGTTGAAATGCATTCTACTGTCATGTATAACTAATTGGAACAAATAACAACAAAAAAAAACAGACTTTCAGGTTGGGGATGCATCTTAGATGGTAGAGTACTTGTCTTGCATGCATAAAGCCCTGGGTTCAATCTCCACCACTCCAGCAATATATGCATATATATGATATATAAGATATAATTATATAAATATATTTATATATAATATACATAATAGATGATATATAATATATTAATATAATATATATTTTGTTGTCTTATTCTCATGTCAGCTTAGCAAAACTGTCACTGATAATTTTATTGCACTAAATGTCTGAGCACAATGTTTCTCAAAAAATTACATGAAAACATACATTATTAATATGTCAACATCAACACCACAGAATCTGGAAAACACATCATAGTCTATGGCATTATTGGACTTCAAAGTAATGTTTCCCAAACTTGGTAATCCAAATAGGAAGGGCAGAATTTAACACAAGAAACTGTGCTGTAGGGACTTGCAATAAATCTTATCGAGTGTCAGCATTTTGCTCCAGTAAACAGTAAAATATTTTTGCCTGTCTAATCAGCAAATATTTTTAAAAACGTAGTGTTGCGTTGCTGTGCTATGGTGGACTAAGCATTGTTTTACAATATTTGCATAAACTTTATGGAAGTAGAATTTTCCAGTATATTATTGTCTTAAAATGTTCATAAGTTTCCATTTCTAAAAATTTATGGAAAGGAAAATATCAGAGTGAGTCCACATTTTATGCACAGGAGCATTTACTGCAGCATTATTTTACACTAGTAAAGAATATTGGTTAAAAATTATCAATGATATGGGATACATAAGGTATATTTATTTTGTACTGGGAAGTTGTTTGACCTTTAAATTCATGTATGTAGCTGCTCCTGTGAATAGTTATACCAGATTAGAAAACAGGAAGGCAGTTTTAGGTCTGAGTCTTCCAAGGCAGCAAACAGTGCAGGTTCAGAAATCTGGAGTTAATGTATGCAAATTGTAGAAATAAACTTAAAATCAAGACAATAAGGGCAACAGCAACAAAAGACTGGTTTCTGTATCAAAAACTGCTCTGTTTAGATCACTGTTTACAAAAACATATTAAGGCCCCACATCACCTACTAGTCTTCATGGTCTGCAGAAAGCCCATTCACCTCTCTAAAGCCCCATTTGCTTCTTTTCTTGTCTTCATCCGTATCCGTGTTCAATTATGAGCAGTTTCCTGCCCTGATGATTTGGCTGACACTGACTTCAATGTCAGTGCTATAGAAATGTAGCTCATACTTCAACTCTTCCTTTGAACTTCTGGTGGCTCCTGTTAGTCCTGTTTATTCCTTCATCTTTGCTCCTATCATGTCTTGTACATGCTGCTATCAGAGTTTTTCATTCATTTAGTCTTATAAAAATATATACACATTTCATATCTGATATTGAATAAGACATTGAGGGTATAATGGTGAACACAATAGACATCATCCCAGATATTACAGTCTAGTAGGGGATGTAATAAATACGTGAGAAATTGAAATACTGTGGTAATAATCAAAAGAGAAATATTAACAGATTTTTGTTAGTAAAGGGTCACTTGAAAGCTTATTAGAAATATTTTTAAAAATTCAATCTTCTGAATCACAATATGCATTTTCATAAGATATCAAGGGTGTTCACTTGACACTCACAGCACTAGTTTTTAGGCCCCCTGCCTGTGTGTCCACTAGTTATTACTGCCTTGTAATAAATAATTTAACTCCCTGGGGTTTACACTGAAAATATTCTTAGGGTTGTGTTGTTTGCTATCTCTTGCAGCTGTATTCATGGGCCAATACTTTTTAGAATGGAGTCCTTAGCCTAGCAGGATTTCCACATTTATATCCCTGTAATAGTTTGGGCATCTCCTTTTGCTTCTGTGTCTTCAAAGGATATGTTGAAATTGTGCATTCCCCCCATAGAGTCTCATGCATTTTGTGGCAAGTTCATCCAGAACTGAAAATGTTTCCCCAACTGTTGAAGGGCTTTCTGGGGCAAGGTTATTTTTATTAGTCCAGAAGTTACCTAAAAAAGAATGTTTTCTTAGGTTCTTGATGAAATCCTAGTGGGGAAAAAACTTTCTAGACTTTCCCAGAAATCTAGAATCCTGTGACATAGGAAGAAGAAAAAACATTAAACCGGTCAATTAAGGTATCGGCTCTGTGATAACTCTAATGGAAATAGTTTATTTATTCTCTTTTTTCATATAGCAGGCCTTTGTCAAGTAATACCATCTTGACACAGTTTCTTATGCCAAGAAGCATGTTTAATTAGTTATTCTTGAACTTCTCAGCGAGTCAAGTTCACTACTAGGTGTCAAAGGCTATGTTAATAGACCCAGCCTAAGATCCAATTTTGAGTGTTCACAAAAACTGGAGGGTTAATGAAAAGGGTCCATTAAACATGGTTAATTCTTCACTACAGTGTTAACTATAGTGGTAGAAGTTTGGGTCCAGCTCTCAGAGCAAACTCATAACTCTATAAACTGGCAAGAGACACAGAAGGGACTCACAAAATATAGTAGTCTTGCTGTAGTCACTTCCTCTTAGGTTGCTTTCTGTGTCTATGCACAGGTGGGCAGCCACTCCAAGATATTCAGAACACCTAGGGAAAACCCTGGGCTCTGAATCAGATAATCATTGCACTGGCTTCAGTGAATGCTGTTACTCAGTGACTCCCTTTCTATATGGGTTCTGGGTCTTATGATTGCTGTGAATCTGGAAAATGACAGCTGAACAAACTCATGGATGATCCATTAATATTTCTTTATCCATTCCTTTTCTCTGGCTCTATGCAAAGCTTTGTCCTACAAACACTATTCTCGAAGGAGACCTGAAATTGTAGCTCATCTTCAGGATTTCCCCTGGGGAAGTTAGAGTGAAAAGAAATTGTTCTTTACAATCTGTCATTTGGAGCACAAAGGGTTAGCAGGACACAGCTGTAGAGCATTCTCTCCTGAGAATGTTTTTCTGCTGGGCAAATGACTCTCACTAGACAGCTTCTGAATTCCTTATAAAGCTCTCTTTCTCAAATCTGATAGAACTTCCATTCCTGCATTTTTCCCCTATGCGTTTCTGGCAAAAGAGAGCCACTTTGGCGACAGTGTCAGGGGGCAGGGACAATCAGGGACTGATCCCTCAGCTTTAGTCTAGAAGGACCATTCCACCGGTGAGTTTGGGAGTTTGACATAATCTCTTTCTCTCTCTCTCTCACACACACACACACACACACACACACACACAAACACATTTTCTGGAGCTTGTGATGACACTTTAAAGAGCAAGGGCCAGTCTGGGCAGTGTGGCTCATGCTTCTAGCCCAGCTACTGGGGAAACGGAAGGATGATCATAAGTTTGACGACAACCTGGGCAACTTTGTGAGATCCTGTCTTAAAATAAAAAATAAAAAGGCTGGAGATATAGCTCAGTGGTAAAGCAGCCCTGAGTTCAACCCCAGTATCAAATACATAATAAAAATTATACAAATTTTACAAGGGTAGGATAAATGATATTACTCCCTAGACCCAAGAATTTTTCTGTGCATGCTTTAGAGCACTGAAGACTAGATAGTTTATAGAAGCAACTTGGAATAATTCAGAGGAACCCATAGTACACATTCACAGATTAATATATTATGTCAATTAAAATGTTTTAATGCTCTAAATAGTCACTACAAATATAGACTACAATCATGAGCATGTGTTTATTCATTTTGCAATTTTTAACATTAAATTCCTTTAAAATAAATAGTATTAAAGCTATGGAATTTAGGGTCAGAGCAGAGTTCAATTCCTGGATCTACAATCATCTTGTTGAGTGAATAAGAAAGTAAAGTGATTTCTCTGAGCCTTGGTTTTCTTTTCTTTTTTAAATATCTTTTTAGTTGTAGATGGATACAATACCTTTATTTTATTTATTTATTTTTATGTGGTGCTGAAGATCGAACCCAGTGCCTCACACTTGCTAGGCAAGCGTTCTACCACTGAGCCACAGCCCCAGCCCTGAGCCTTGGTTTTATTATCTTAGTTTTCTCATTTATAGCATGGAGCTAATAATATCCAATGATGTTATCTGGATAGTAATTTGTATGAAGCATTTCAAGGCAGGCTATTTAGCTGTTCCTGGTGTTTTGGTTGCAGATAAATTTAATTCATAGTCCCTGGCTTAAAAGAGTATAGGCAGGGGAGAAAGAGACATTTAATATATCCAGGAATAGTTATTGAATATTTGTTTGTTGCACAACACAAGTGAAGGGTGATTTAATAATCGTAGAACTTTTTAAAAATCTAAAGTTTTAAAATTTAAATTCTCTTCCTCCAAGTTTGCTAAAAGAATTTCCTGTGTTACAAGAGCCCTACTGTTTCTCTTTGAATATAGAAATTAATAAAAATGGTACCATGAGATATGTACAGTGGAAAAGGGAATTCAAATACAATGAAGTAAGTTGCTGGGCATGTGGTAGGTATTTAACACTATCATTACTGTTACTATGGAGAAATCTGTTGTGAACACTTAGATAATCTTTTGGAGTCTTTCTCTCTTTAATTTCATTTATTTACTTACTTTTTGTTGTCAGCAACATAGCCATTTTATTTATTTCTATTTCTTTATTGTGGTAAGAACTTGAGTTCTACTCAAAATTTTCAAGCGTATGGTAAGTATTATTCATTATAGTTAAAAGGCTATATAGCAGCAGACATTTACAGCTTGCTCATTTTGCATGACTGAAACTTTATACCCACTGAGTAACAATTCCCCATGCCCCTCCCTTTATACTCTGGCAAACACCATTCTACACTCTTTCTGTGAGTTTCACTGTGATACCTCATTAGTAGAATCATGCAGTACTTGTCCTTCTGTGACTGGCTTATTTCATTTAGCATAATGTTCTCCAGGACCATCTATGTTGTAATATGCATTTATGTGTAGTATGCACCAGCTTGATGCTGTTGGGAATAGTGGAAACTTTCAGGGGTAGAGCCTAGTGGGAGGTTTTAGGTCACTGGCAGATTGTTCTTGAAGGGAATTGTGGGTCCTTGGTCTCTTCCTCTTTCTCTCTAATGCTTAGTGCCCACAAGGTGAAACCTTTGCCCTACCTTTGCCCTTCTTAAAGCACAGCATTTTTCCACTCCTGTGATTTCAACTAGACATCAGTTTGACAACACTTAAGCTTTATTATCAGGGCAGAAGTCACTTCACCTGGGGTGCAAAGGTAGGTACATTTTTAAGTTCTTAGATGGAAAGTTATAAATGAAAAAGTGAGCCTTATTTTTCAGTTGACGTCTAAGAGCTAACTCCAAACCCATAGAGTTTGTTTTATTTTGCTTTAGCTCTCAATTAAACAAAAATTAAAAAATTGTTGGTGTATTATAATTACACAAATTAGTGGGATTTCTTCTAACACATTGATACATGCACAGTATTTGTTAGAGTTTAGATCTTAAATGTCCAAGGGCCCATGTATTAAAGGCTTAGTGTTCAGCTTGATGCTGCTGGGAATGGTGGAAACTTTCAGGGGTGGGGCCTAGTGGGAGGTTTTAGGTCACTGGCAGATTGTTCTTAAAGGGAATTGTGGGTCCTTGGTCTCTCCTTCTTTCTCTCTAATGCCCACAAGGTGAAACCTACCATATGATTCTGCCATGATATGCTGCCACAGGCCTAAAGTAATGGAAGTACTCAATCATGTACTGAAACCTCCACAATTGTGAGGCCAAATAAACCTTTCCTCTTTATAAGTTGATTATCTCAAGTATTCTGTTTCAGTGACAGAAAGTGTACTAACAGAAAACTTGTACCAGGAGTACATTCATTGCTGTGACTGTACCTGATGATTTGACAGAGCCTTTGGTATTGGTTTGCAGGAGGAATTTGGAAAAATTTGAAGATGAAGCTAGAAAAAGTCTAGAATACTATAATCAGAACTTAAGTAGAGATTCTGATGAGGGCTCAAAAGTCCAGAATGTTGATAGAACTGCAGATAGAAAATGCTTGCTGATGAAATTTCAGATGGAAATGAGGATTCACTGGGAATTAGACTTAAGGCCACCTGTGAGTGGCAAGTACTTTGCATTTTATCCTTCTGAAACTTAATGGGAGGCTGAGTTTAAAGGGACCTAATCTATTTTGGAAGCTGAGATAAGAGGATCACTTGTACCTAGGAGTTCAAGACCTGCCTGGGCAACATAGCAAAACTCCTGTCTCAAAACAGCAGCAACAGCGGTACGCAGTGGTGCATGCCTGTAATCCCAGCACTTTGGGAGGCTGAGACAGGAGAATCGCGAGTTCAAAGCCAGCCTCAGCAACGGCGAGGCGCTAAGCAACTCAGTGAAACCCTGTCTCTACATAAAACACAAAATAGGGATAAGGATGTGGCTTAGTGGTCGAGTACCCCTGAGTTCAATCCTCAGTACCAAAAAACAGCAGTAACAACAGCAATGAGCACAACACTGAAGAAAATCAAAGAAGAGGAAAGATAAAAATAAATATGACATAATAATTTATCTGCCAGAGGGAATTTTAAGACAATATTGTATTCAGATGGTGACATGGGTCTCATTGTCTGCTTTTAGAAAAATTTATAGTATTGGAAGCAAAAAGGAACAGAGCAAAAAATTTACAAACTTTGCAGTTTGACCAGAAAATGAACATTTTAAAAGGAGAATAAAAAGAGGGTACAGTTGCTAAAGAGAATAGTGCCATTAAGAAGGAGCCACATACTTGGCACAGGGACACTAGGGAAGATGACTTGAGGGTATTTTAGGAATCAACAAGACCCCACCCATCACAAGTTCAAAAGTATAAAAGTGAAAATTTGCTTCAAAGACTTTCCAGGAAAAATTCTTTGGAGAATAGAGCTGTGGGTTTCCCTGTGCATCTAGGGTTGCCTTGGGAACCTTTATGGTCAACTCACTCAGAGGCCACTGCTGCCATGGTTCAAATGGGCTCAGGTACAACTTGCACTGGTGGCAGATCTTGGCATCATCCGTGTGTAGATGATTTTTCAGGCATGCAGAATACAAGTTACAGGACCATGGAGGTTTCCAATGACATTTCAGAGAAGACTTTGGGAAACCAGGAACTGTGTGGCAGGTTTGGAGTCCCTGATAGGACGTGTGGGGCTGCAATAGTGAAGCTGAAGCTACAATGGAGAACCCAGGAAGGAAGAAATGCCAGGTTTACAGAATGCATGCTGTAGCAGCATGCAAAGCTGGCCTAAGAGAGTAGCTATGTGGGCTACAACTAGCAAGGCCATAGAGGCAGGGCAGCCCAAGCCCTTTGGTATATACATTCTGCTAAAATATTCTTTGGATACTTTAAGATTTAATGTTTACCTTGCAGGGTTTCATTCTTGCTTGGTTCAATACTTTAACAATATTAATTCTGCATATCCATGAACATGGGGGGTCCTTCCATTTTCTTGTGTCTTCTTCAATTTTTTTTTCAGTCTTTTGTAGTTTTCATTGTAAGGGTCTTTCACCTCCTTGGTTAGCTTTATGTTTTGAGGCTATTGTGAATGAGAATGTTTTCTTGAATTATATCTTAGCAGATTCATTATTGGTGTATAGCTATTCTTTTGTATGTTGATTTTCTAAACTGCTACTTTGCCAAATTTATTAGAACTAGCAGTCTTCTGGTGGAGCTTTTTGGATCTTCTAAATATAGGACATATCATCTGCAGTGATAATTTGACTTCTTTCTTTCGTATTTGTATTCCTTTTATTTCCTTCTCTTGCCTAATTGCTCTGGCTAGAATTTCTACTACTATATTAAATAGGAGTGTTGAGAGTGGATATCCTTGTCTTATTTCTGATTACAGAGGAAATATTTTCAGTTTTTCTCCATTGACTATGATGTTGGCTTTGGATTTGTCATATGCAGCCCTTATGATGTTGAGGTAGGTCCTTTTTATCCCTAGTTTCTTCAGTGTTTTTATCATGAATAGATGCTGAATTTTTTCATAAGTTTTCTCTACTTTTATTGGGATGACTGTGTGAATTTTGTTCTTAATTATATTTATGTGGGGAATTACATTTATTAATTTCCATGTAATAAACCTTCCTGGCAATTCTGGGATAAAACCAACTTGGCCATGATGTACAGTCTTCTTAATGTGTTGTTAAATATGATTTGCTAATATTTTGTTAAGGATTTTTGCATCTAAGTTCATCAGCAGTATTGGTCCATAATTTTCTTTCTTTGATGTGTCCTTATCTGGTTTTGGCATAATGGAAATTATTAGATTTATAGAATGAATTTAGAAGTGGTTGGTGCCTTTCTATTTCATGAAATAATGTGAAGAGTATTGATACCCATGTTTATTGTGGCACAATCCACAATAACCAAACTATGGAATCAGCCTAGGTGTCTATCAATGGATGAATGGGTAAAGAAAATGTGGTGTATATATACACAATAGAGTTTTATTCAGTCATAAATAAAAATGAAATTATGTAATTTACAGGAAAACGGATGGAATTAGAGATCAATATGTTAAGTGAAATAAGCCAAACTCAGCTAGGTGCCGTGGTGCGCTCCTGTAATCCCTATGGCTCAGGAGACTGAGGCAGGGGGATCACAAGTTCAAAGCCAGCTTCATCCACTTAGTGAGACCCTAAGAAATTTAGCAAGACCCTCTCTCAAAATGAAAAATTAAAGAGGGCTGGGGATGTGGCTCAGAGGTTAAGTGCCCCTGGGTTCAATCTCTGGTCAACAAACAAACAAACAACAAAAAAAGCCAAACTCAAAAGGTCAAGGATGAAGGATCATGTTTTCTCTCATATGTGGAAGTTAGAGAGGCAAAAGTAAAAGGTAAAAGTAAAAGGTAGCAGGGTGGGAATCTCATGATCAAAGGGAGTTCAGGAGAGGAAAGGGACCTGGAGACAATAGGAGGGGTGGGGAAATGCTGGGGAGTGATATTGGCTACATTATGTTATAATGTGTGCATGTATGAATATGTAACAACAAATTCCATCACTATATACAACTATAAAGCACCAATAAAATGTAGAAATAAAGATGAAAAGAAAGAAATTTGAAGAGCATTGGTATTTTTTCTTTAAAGACCTGGAAGCATTCCACTGATAATCCTTCTGGTCCTTGGATTTTTCTTTGTTGAAAGGCTTTTTTTTAAAAAAATTACTACTTATATCTCATTGCTAGTTATTGGTCTGTTTAGTTTTTCTATGTCTTCTTGATTCAATTTTGGCACATCATGTGCCTTTTGCAAAAATGGAAAAATCAAGAGACTTGCTTAGATAATTCTGCTACAATATTATCCATGAGCCTCCAGTGAGTTCTTTTGTTCTTTTTGAGGTTATCTTTTTTTTTTTTTTTGTAGTTGTAGATGGACACCATGCCTTTATTTTGTTTATTTTTATTTGGTGCTAAGGATCGAACTCAGGGTATCACACGTGCCAGGCAATTGCTGTACCACTGAGCCACTACCCCAACCCTTGAGGTTACTTTTAAGCCACCTTTCTGCAGGCAGAATTTTCTTTAAACACAATCAAGTTCTCAACTCCTACCTTTATATACAAACCATTTCCTTCTATCATAAATCAGTTGTTTTACAGTGTTTGTTTATTTTTACTAACAGCTATTGACTTATTCAGTCACAAGTACTTTATTTAAAAATATTTAAAAATATTGACTTGTTTTTATATTTATATTTTATATTATCTCATTGGGCACATGAGTACTTATAAATCTTAATGGATCTCAAGAGTTGTGTCTCAGAAACCAAGAAGTGAAGAAAAGCAAGACAGATGACTTTTTGCCTTGGCTTATGGTTGCCAAGAAATATCCTGTCTACCCATGTTCACAGTCACAGAACTAGAAAATACTTTCATTTTCTAATTTAATATCATTTTTAATGTATGTTTATGTAAATATATTGAGGCCCAGATGGAAAATAATGAGAATGTTTACATGGCTCAGATTTCTTCACATTGTTGTGTGTTCTCTCTCTTCCTCAAATTCACCTGAGAAAAATTCTAAATCTAAGAAAAACAAAAAAATGGCTATGTATTTCCATTTAAGGACAGGACATGGTTAACTAATGAACCTATAATTGTCTGGTGTGTAGAAGACAGTGAAAACATTTTTCTTCCCTATTCTTATAGGGCTGGTCCTTTTTCCCAAGGATATCTTCTTCCTCCTGTTGTCATGGTACCCTTCAACCAGAGCATCTTCCACCCTGCTGTCTTCTTCCTTACTGGCATCCCTGGTCTTGAAGCCTCTCACATCTGGATCTCCATCCCATTCTGTTGTCTGTATGCCATTGCCATCTCTGGGAATGGCATTATCCTCTTTGTCATCATCACTGAGTCGAGCCTCCATGAGCCCATGTACTATTTCCTCTCCATGCTGTCCTTCACAGACCTAGGTCTGTGTCTCTCTACATTGGTCACTACGCTGGGTATTTTCTGGTTCAATGCTCGAGAAATCACCTTTGACACCTGCATTAGCCAAATGTTCTTTATTCATGGCTTCACATTCATGGAGTCCTCAGTACTCCTAGCAATGGCCTTTGACCGCTTCATTGCCATCTGTAACCCTCTGCGATATGCCATGATTTTAACCAATGCGCGTATCATCAAAGTGGGCTTTGCGATCATTGTCAGGGGCACAACAGCTCTGGTGCCTTTACTCCTGCTCCTTAAGCGTCTGTCTTTCTGCCGTAGCCACGTGCTCCACCATTCCTATTGCTTTCACCCTGATGTGATGAAGCTCTCATGCTCAGACACCAGGATCAACAGTGCATTTGGCCTGGCCATTGTCATCTGTACTGCTGGGCTGGATTCTGTGTTGATCCTTCTCTCCTATGTTCTGATCATCTGCTCTGTGCTTAGCATCACATCCACAGAGGAGCAGAAAAAGGCTTTTGGCACCTGCGTCTCCCACATCAGTGCTGTTGCCATCTTCTATATCCCCATGATCAGCTTGTCACTGGTGCACAGATTTGGGAAACATGCCCCTCCTTTTGTGCACACTCTCATTGCCAATGTTTATCTGCTCATCCCTCCTGTAATGAATCCCATAATCTACAGTGTGAAGACCAAACAAATTCGCAAGGCTGTGCTTAAACTATTTATTGCCAAGCTAATTTAAGCAAGTTTTAGAAGTATACCATTTCTGGAAAGTCTTCCTTGACCTATGTTTGATTATTCACTAGTGTGAACAATTCATTACATTTTGAAAAAGGCTATAATTACATGCTTTCTCTCTATTCTGATGATGCAGTAACTTACTATTTACACATTTCTAGATTACGGATTCTTTGAGGACAGGCGCTTCACCTTTTGTCCTTCTGACCATATCATGAATACTGTACATGACACAGCATAGGACTATGGTTAAAATTGTCTGTAAGTATGGACAAAAGAAATGATGCTTTGTAGGTCCAGACTGTCTCAGCCTTTGTAGAGTGTGTAGCTATTCAAGATATGTCTCATAATGTAGATAACTAAGAACAATAAGAATTACTGAAGCCAATACTGAACCACTTCCAGAGACCTTTTTATATTTTATTTTGAGACAGGGTCTCATTAAGTTGTTTAGGGCCTCACTAAGTTCCTGAGGCTGGCTTTGAATTTGCAATCCTCCTCCTTCAGCCTCCCAAACCACTGGGATTATAGGCATGGGCCTCTGTGCCCAGAAAAATGCACTCTTAATTCACCAATTACTCTGAGTTTCCATTCTTCCCCCGCAGAGTTTGGTATGATGTTTACCAAGTTAACTTTCACTGGTTATCCTATGTTGTTTGTTACGAAGAAGAAAGTGTAAACATTTTCATTTCCTATTATTATAGAGTGTGATCCTTCCTCTCCAAGGAAATCTATTTTATATAATCTACAGTGTGAAGACCAAACCAATTCATATGGCTATGCTTAATGTATTTATTTCCAAGTTAATATCTGATTATTCACTAGTGTGTTATCCCTGCATTTTGAAAAGCTCTGTAATTACTTGCTTTCTCTTTATTCTAATGATGTAGTAACTTGCTATTTACACTGTTTTAGATTATGGATACTTTGAAGATGGGGTCTTCATCTGGCCTCTGACCCTATCACGAACACTTCCCCTGGTGCCATATATGATTAAATATGTCTGCAAGTGTAAACAAATCTAGTCATGCATTGTGGTCCAGAGTGTCTTAACCTCCTGTAGAGTATGTAGCTGTTAAAGGTATGTATCAAATAATATAGATCAGTGAGAAAAGCATAGTTTTCTGTAATACTTATAGTTTATTGGTAATGATTACTGTTATACAAATAGATTGTTCATGACCAAAGAATATGAATAAATACAATAAAACATGAGTACCTTTCTATTCTTTATGAGACCTTAGTTTCTTCAGTAAATGCATTAAAAATTCAATTATATAAAGCCTAGTGATTAATCTTCTAAATATGTGTCTAAATGGGAAAAATTTACCCTAACTGGATTAATACACACTGTATACCTATATTGAAATGTTGCACTGGATGTTATAAATATGTATATATGAATTATTAAATGCTAATAAACTTTGTAAATGTTTGAGGATATGGAAATGCTACTAACTTCTCTGATTTGACCATCACAAATTGTATATGTGTACTGAATTATCACACTGTAATCCATACATATTTTAATTTAAAAATATTAATTAATAAAAAATAAGCCTGTTGTAATCACTATGTTTTATATCTGTTTTCTCATTGGATTGTGAGCTCTGAAGGTGAGAAACTCTGTTCTATTTCCTTATTGCTTGTGCAAAAACTTGAAATGTGTTAGGTATTAAAAATGCTTCATGAAAGACTAATAAGACTCCTTTTTTGTTGGGGGTGGAACAGAAGTGAAGAAGCATCTCAAAAAATGTGCAGAATCCACCCAAATAGTATTGGAGAAAAACAGATTTATCTCATGGTATCTGTAGTTTGTGGGGATGAAAGATGAGCTCATGGATATAACAGGTGTTATTATTTCCAGATTTTAAAAAATCTAATACAATTTTATCAGGAAAAATTTCATTGATGAATGAAATATAATACTGGTTCCTGTATGGAAACTATAAAGGTAGCATAGGCATAATGAAGTTAAGGGGATAGAAGCCACAAACTTGAAAGAACCCATGGGAACACCATACTCTGGGGCCACAAAAGTCCCCACCAGGAGTTTCTTGATTAAGAGATATTAGGTAGTCTGAGACATGGCCCCTGATATATGCCACCTATCTCTGAACAGCACACTCTTCTGCTCCTCAGGTCTCTTCCTGGAAGACCAGGCAGAAAAGGACACATCTCTACCCTCTGTAAGTGAAACCACTGCATTCAGGGGAAACATTAAGCTCTTTCTATATTCTCTTTCCTTTAAGAATCTGGAAGGCTTTAATAAGTTCAAAGAACTCTCCTGAGTTCCTTAGGAAAATTGTGGGAAGTTTTTTCCTGAAATTTCTATTTTATGAGGCATCTTCTTTAACCAAGGAGGCGCAGTTGTTCTATGGGCCATTTAACTTTGTACTTAAAACAGCTTAATATGCCCGTGCAGGTGTGAGTTGTCAGTTAGTTGTACTACATTTCAAAGTTGTGACCTAAAGTGAGCTGCCACTATCACCACCATACACAGCTACCATCATGTTCATCCTCATCACCACTGTCCATGTTCTAAGAACTATTCTGCATATGAGGTGGTTTCTCAATGCTAATCTCATTGAATCCTTCCATGCCAATGGTGAGCTACCAATTTCAGAGGCATGGAATTTGATGCAAAGTGCTTCATCTTGCTGGGGTCAGAGACAGAAGTTGAACTCAAGTTTGCCTGACCATATAACCACGCTGCTGTCTCCATAATCAAAGAAGAGATACAAGTCAAGGTAGCTCTACACAGAATAGGCATATTATTATCATATGAAGAGAAACACTATCAACAATTGGGGGAGCATGCTGACGTTTATCCTCCAATGACAAGGCAGAGTTTTCCATCAAAAACCCCAAATGGAACACATACACACACACACCCCTCAGTTTATGGAAATGGAGGAAAGCTTGGTGATGTGTAATTTAAGGCCCTGAAGAGTGTTTCAACAGATGAAACTGCAAAATGCTGATATCTGAGATGTGTCCAAAATCCTTGTTCATCTTGTTATTCTTGGATTGAATTTATATCCAAAAACATACATTGCCTGCTCACAGTGTTCAGAATACAGTGCAAGTACCAGGATGTGATGTTGAATGGGGAAATGACCTAAATAATTTGGTTTGAAAGGCATATTTTTGAATAACTCATTGTCACGCCATGAAATAACCTCTGTTCTAGGTATATAAAATGATATCAGCTCAGAGGAAGAAATAATTTATTTTGATTTGACTTAATAAAGGTGACACCACTGTTTGCTTCTTAAAGTAGACAAATTCATGATGAATTTATAAGTGGTTCTGTAAATCAAAGAATAAGTAAAGAAAAGCAACCTACATGAATAAAGCAAAGCACACCATTGTGAAAGAACTTGCAATATTTGGTATTGTGGTGCCATAAGGAAAAAATCAGGCTGATTATATCACAATGTTTCTTGAAGTATTCAAGTGGATAGATAATGGTGAACGTAGACATTAGTCAGACTGGGAAGATATAGCTGTGATAAAGGGATAGAATCTGACTTCACACTGAAGGCAATGAAGGGTTGTATATGAGGAGTATGAAGATGTGTTTTCTAAACATTCTACCAGCACCTATGAAAGGAAAGTCCAGAAACCTTTAAAACATAGGAAAGTGAAATTACTTATATTGATGTGAAATTGCACATATTGATGGCCATCCTGAAAAAAAAAAAAACCCGATGAGAGTATCATGTAAAGTAATGGTGATGAAACTGGAGGATAAGGATAGTTATCCCAGGGACATTATAGAACATGAAATTATAAACATTTGGAAATTGCAATGCCTTGGCAGCTATAGTGGGCAGTATTCTCACAGCACCCTAATGATTACTACCCATTGTAGTGTATTTTCATGAATGGTAACCATCACTTTAATATCATTGGAGCCTCTGAGTGTGGTGGGATATCACTTCTGTGAGTATTATGTCAAAAAAATTTACAGGTACAAATAAATTCCCTGATTTCTGAACTTCATCTAAATTGAAAAGGAGAATATGTTGGGTGTTTCTGACCTGAACAGATGCCTTTGCAAGAGACAAGAAGTAGCAGAGAGATTCCCTGTTAGATTTGAAGAATTACCATATCCTTGTGATCAGACCACATGAGTAAGACTGAAAGTAGCCTCTAGAATTTAGGGCAACCTCCAGTCCACAGCCAGCAAAAAATCAGAGACCCCAAATTTGCACTACAAGGAACTGAATGCTGTTGACAACATGCATGACCTTGAAAGAGGACTCTGAACTCTAGATGAGGGCACAGACCTGGCTGAAACCTTGTGAGATCCTGGGTGGAGGAACTGGTTTGGCTTTGACATTGGACTTTGACATTGAACTTATGGAACTATGAGATAAGAAATGTGCCCATATCAAGCTATTGAAATTTCAGTGATTTTTTTGTAGCCATAGGTGACTAATTCAAGAGTATGTTTCCATCAAGAAGAGAAGCCAGACTTCAAGAATATATATGCACCATTGAAGAGGTTCATATGATGAGAACTACAACTTGTGTTTTGAGTGGTTGGTGGAGGGTAGAGACACATGTAGCAATGAGGCAAGGTTGAGAAACAAGTTGAAGGTTGTTATTTTAAGTTATATTTAGGTTCAGGAAGAAATCAGCATGTTCATGTAGATTGTAGTTCTGGTACAAATTCCTTGCTCTTTTGAATGTGCCAGGATAATCCCATACTTAATCCCTGTTTCCTCTTTTCTTAATTTGTTTTTTTTTTTAGTTATATATGAAATAGTTAGAATCTATTTTGATATATTTATACAAGCATGGAATGTGTCTTATTCTGATTAGGATACCAGTCTTTTAGATGTAAACGAGGTTAAGATTCACTGTACATATATGTACATAGGAAGGTCATGTCAGATTTATTCCTTTCAGTAGTTTGCATGCCACACTGTAGTGATATTTCTAACATATCTGGAACTTCATTGCTTGTGGATATGCTTAGAATTTGTTTCATGATGATTTCCACCTCTCAGCCTCTGCACAGCTACTCTTTACCTACTCAAAGAAGCCTTTTGATGCCTCCCCATACAAGTTTCTAATATGTGCAAACTCTGTACTTTAAACATAATTTCTCTGTTTACATATTTGTTTACTGAACTCCCCTAGTTTTTCCTTAAGGATAACATCTGATTTGGTTCTTTCTCCTTATTCTAAATTATGGCTTATTGCTATGTAATATTTGATGTTAAAATAACTGAGTCAACATTGATTCAGAACCTAAGTAGTAGGGCTATAAGGAGAGAAGAAAATATTCTTTTGATGAATCAGGAATAATGAAAAAAAGTATGAGAAGAATATAACTCTGGAGAAAAAAGAGACCAAACTAGGAAGAGGTATTAACCAATGATCATTTCACAGTCTGACTTTGAGCATAGTCCCCCATCATTCCTAGACTGTCAAATGAAAGGACAAGTAGACGAGTGGAAAAGGGGTAGGAAGAGACATACGTAAGGAATGGCTGAGAAATATTTGGGTAATTTTTTAATTATCTTTTTTTTTTTTTTTTGGTACCAGGGATTGATCTCAGGGGTACTTGACCACTGAGCCACATCCCCAGCCCTATTTTGTGTTTTATGTAGAGACAAGGTCTCACTGAGTTGCTTAGCACCTTGCCAATGCTGAGGCTGGCTTTGAACTTGAGATTCTCCCGTCTTAGCCTCCCAAAGAACTGGGATTACAGGCGTGTGTCACCTCGCCCAGGCTTTAATATTTGCCTTTAAGAGATAATTGTAAATATTTGGTGAGATTTAACCATAGTGATGTATTTTGTTGAGTTTTTTACATAAAGTAATTTTAACTCTTTCAGTGATCCTATGCTATATGCATATAAGAAATACATGTTATAATATGTAAGGGATAAGGGCCATGCAGTTTAGTAATTTTTCATATGATAAACCAGCTTTGAAGTGATAGAGCTTTTGCATCAAATCAAAGTGTAGACTATGCAGTGATAGGAAAATTGACTTATAATTTAGGATAAAAATGCACATCATAAACTCTCCATAGAACTTATATTGGTGATCTTCTAAGCTCAAGTGATTCTATTGTAATTGTGTTAATTGCTGATACTTGCAGTCATATGAAAATTATATAGTTACAATTCAAGCTGTAGTATTTGCAAAAACATGGTACTGAAATCATTTCATATATGATTTAGCATTCTAAATTTCATAGAACTGTATATATACATTTCAACCAATGACATGAGTTCTGGAAATAGTGTTCCAAAATTTCAGCCTTAGCACTTATAAGACATGTAGGATTAAATTAGTAATGTGTGCTTCATTCATTTCTGAATAAATTCTGTATCCTCATGTAGCTTCGCAGTAACTGTTTTCTACTCCTTTATTTGATGTGGTTTCAGTTGTGTGTTTTGTTAAAACAATCAGTTTGCATGAGCTGTTTTTGTAACGCAAATATTGTCTTTTAGAAATGTTCACCAGGGAAAAATTTAAGTTCAGGTTGAATGCATAATAACTAAATATAGTTTGTCATTTCAGGACACAGCTTAAGATTTTGTTGTTCGAGTTTCATATGTCAAATTCCCAGAACATCACATCCTCTTCCATCATTTTCCTGCTTACTGGCGTTCCTGGCCTGGAAGCCTTCCACACCTGGATCTCCATTCCCTTCTGCTTTCTCTATGCAACTGCCCTCTCAGGGAACAGCCTGATTCTCTTCGTCATTATCACGCAGCCCAGTCTCCACGAACCCATGTATTATTTCCTCTCCATGCTGTCCACCACTGACCTTGGGCTGTCCATATCCACTCTGGTCACCATGCTGGGCATATTCTGGTTCAATGCCAGGGAGATCAACTTCAATGCCTGCTTGTCACAAATGTTCTTCATTCAGCTTTTCACAGTTATGGAATCCTCCGTGCTGTTGGCTATGGCTTTTGATCGTTTTGTGGCCATCTCTAATCCCCTTAGGTATGCTTCTGTCTTAACCAATCTTAAAATAGCAGTGATTGGTGTAGCGATTATCACCAGGGGGACTCTTATACTTACAATTATGGTGGTGCTTCTTAAAAGACTGTCCTATTGCCGTAGCCACGTGCTTCACCATTCTTATTGCTTCTACCCTGATGTGATGAAGCTCTCATGTACAGACACCAGGATCAACAGTGCAGTTGGGTTGACTGCTCTGATCACCACTGCTGGGGTGGATTCGATCTTCATTGTGCTTTCCTATGTTTTGATCATTAGGACTGTCCTCAGCATTGCTTCCCCCGAAGAAAGGAGGAAAGCCTTCAGCACATGCATCTCCCACATTGGGGCTGTGGCTGTATTCTACATTCCATTGATCAGTCTGTCCTTTGTGCACAGATTTGGGAAAGGAGCCCCACCTTATGTATATACCCTGATTGCCAATGCCTATCTGCTGATCCCTCCTGTAATGAACCCCATCATCTACAGTGTGAAGACCAAGCAGATACGCAAGGCCGTGCTAAAAGTTTTCCATTCAAGTGTGACAAAGACCTAATTGGTTCTTTTAAATTTTTCTCTAGTGTTTGTTATTGTATGAAAGAGTGAAATAATGGTCAGAGTGTTAAAATGATGCCGTGTTGAAAGTTTCCCAAAGACTAACTTTGATTTTAAGTAGGAAGTCTGTTAGCTAATAGAGTTGGATATGAACTGAAGGTTTTTAAGGGTTTCACTAATTTACTAAAATAGTCACAGTGATAAGAAGAGTATTTTTAAATTCAAGATGAAAGAACTAGGTAGCCAATCATCCAACTTAATCTTCATATATATAATTATTTTATTTTTTAAATGCAAGAAGTGGAATGTCTATTGAGTGATTTAAGTTTCTCCTTTACCGTGAAAAATGACATCACTCTTGTTCATCAATGGGAATAAAAACTGTATTAATAATTCTGAATCACCAAGTATTTTCATGTAAATCTATCATATAAAATTGGCAGTGCCCTTGACTACTTAATTGTTACAAATATTCTTACTTTTCCCTGACCTTCTTACCTTCCTTATTTAGCAGCTACTATCATAGTCAATAAGTACCTTATTGCTTCATCAGTAGCCTAACCTAATTTGGTCAAATATTTGTACTTTCTCTTATCTCTTCAGGACCATGTAGTACTTTTCCTTTTTAGTGGCAATGATGTTATGATAATTACTTTATAAATCTATTTTTGTTTTTAGCAAATAACTTATCCAAATAAATTAATTTTCTTTGAAGCCTTGAAATTATCAGTAAGCAAATATAGAAATATTTTTAATCTGGTTGTATTTATAGTGCTACATCTGAACCTTGTGCTTAAGGAATTTTGTAATCTGTATGCAAATCAGGCTTTATATGGTAAGATAGAAATTATATCAGCAATAGACCCAGGGAAGACTAAAAGGTAAAAGGAAGAAAGAAAGAAACTCTTTCTTTCTTTTTTTTCATGTATAAGTTGAGAGTCTATGGAATTGTTAGTTTGGAGCTCAGATACATTAGCTTCACAAAGAAAGACAGAAATAATACATAGTTAATAATTGCAGGAAATTTCTTCCATAGCATGACTTTGGGAACTAGGAGTAGAATTCTGGATTATTAAAATATAAAATCTGGTAATTTTATTTCCCCAAACTAACACTTGAACCTATAATGAGAGAGTTTTTCCCTTTTCATTCTGGTACCTGAACCACTCAGAGGGTAAAACAGAGTCAAGACCCAACCTCTTAGGGTTCAGCACTTCTCACTGGAGCTCACTCCAGTAGCAAGAGGAGGACTTCTCATGGAGTTGGAACTCAAATCCCTTTCTAGGATCTACTGGTGGTTTGCTCTATTCTAAAGGGGCATGTTGGGATTGGTGTTGGAAGTATAGGATAGTATAAAACTACAAACTGGAACTAATCCAACTTAGTGTGAACTATTGTATGGCAATGACAGGCACAGTAAACAAACATAATGGAGATACTTGTCTCTCTAGCATCTTCCAGTCTTCCTTCTAGTATCCTTCAATCAATAGCATATATAGGGAACTAACTGGTAAACTATTATTGTGATTAATTAGTTTCAGCCTTCATATATAAGATGAAAGTTTATGGAATGGAGCTAAGATACAATAGCTTCATAACCAGCATGATGGGGTATGGGGCTTATAACATGACTAAGGTCAGTGTGCATACAACAGAAGTTTTATTAGATGCTCCAACCTTGGATTTATTTTATCTTTTAAATTTTTTTAAAAAATTTATTTATACTATTAGGTATACATGACAGCAGAATGCATTTTGATTAATTGTACACAAACGGAGCACAACTTTGCATTTCTCTGGTTGTACACAATATAGAGTTACACTGTATGTGCAGTCTACATATACCTAGGGCATTGTTGTCCATCTCATTCCACCATCTTTCTTTCTTCCTTCCTTCTTTCTTTCTCTCTCTTACTTTCTCTCTCTCTCTCTCTCTCTTTCTTTCTTTTTGTCAGAGGATTTTGACATAGAGGTACTGTGGACAGGGTACCCTGTCACATAGACAGATGCTATTAAATGGGGTTCTTGTTATGAGATTTGTGAAGAAGAGTACTCTAGAGAAAACTGTGGTACTGTGAATGAAATGGAGCAAATTGTTATGTACATTTATGAATATGTCATAATTAACCCCACTATGGTATATAATTACAAGCACAAATAAAAATATAGCAAAAATAAATAAGTAAAAAGTATCTATTTGCTCGTAAAAGGAGGAAGGAGCCAGTGGGTGGGGACAGACATATTGCTATCCTTTAGAGAGAGCTGGGAAGGATAGTGGACTTATAAGTGATTTTCTTTGAGAAAACAGAAGACCCAGAAAAGGGGTGGGGAGTTTCTGTAGTGGTAGAAGAAGGAGAATTGTCATTTTGTACATTGGGTCCATACTTCTCTCTCTGGTCTGCCTGTGCCAAGACTGCATGAGTGTGTCCTGTGGCCCAGATTTAGACTATGTGCTATAAGGGAGCCATTCTGGGTATCCTTTAGAGCATGTCCAGAGGGATGTCTGGAGTCACAGAAGAACCTCAACCAGAGAGAATCAGGGGTAACCTCTGGGTCATGGAAAGAACTAGAGCATGTTTACTAGATCAAAGGAACCCCTGTGAGAGCCAGTACTGCTTACTGGGAGATCTCTGATGAATTCACAAAATAAATTCAAGTGAGTCAATTCAAAAAAACACTAAGCCTAGCAAATATGAAAGCACCTTGTGATGGCATCATATAAATAAGAAGTTTACTATTGGTTTTACTCCTTTTTCATTCCTTTTAACATTGACTTGGCAGTGTTAAACATAATAGGTAGTGTTGGGTGAGGTGGAGCACACCTGACCTGTAATCCCAGCCACTTGGGAGTCTGAGACAGAAGGATTGTAAGTTCAAGGTTAGACACAACAACTCAAACCTTGTCTCAAAAAAAAAAAAAAGATGCTGAGAATGTAGTTCAGAGGTAAGATGCTCCTGGGTCCAATCCTCAGCACTGCAAAAAAACAAAAAATGATATGTTAGTGTTATGATTTATGTACATAACTTAGTGCATTTAGGAAGATGCCAAATATATCCCCTTCCTAGATGTACTGAGGTCTACCTTAGCTTTAGTTAGCTCAGGCAGCAGGGAGAGTTATTGTTTTTGAATGAAGATGCAATTGTTAATTACTTTATCAAACTGGATTCTTCCAATTTCTAAATTGAAAATGTGTTTTCTGACTTAAAGTAGGATTTTCTATTTCTAAGCATAAGCAGAAAACTTATATTACTTGCCAACATTTTCAACCAGGGTCAGGAAAGGATGTTTTCCACTGGAATAACTATAATGAGATGGAGAAAAAAGAAACTGCACTTGCTTTAAGGAAAACATCCATGCATACTGTATGTTCATCACCATCAGGTACATTATAAAAGACAGCCTCTTTCTTTCAAGCAGATCATTTAGAAGGTGATATGGCTTATGGGGCATCAAATCATCTGTTTAATAGCATTTGCTAAAATGTTTGCTTACAGTCATTAAATATTTATAAATAGAAAATATGAAACTTTTATTATTTAAAAAGAAATTTTTATGGCCATAGTTGGAAAGAAAAAGCATCTGTGTTTTCCTTTAACTGTCTGGCTCAGTACCAAGTTCCTGGTAACCCTAATAAAAAAAGTTCCCAAGCCTCTTTAGCATTTGTAGTGATCAAGAAGTCACAGAATAAAACACTTAACTGTCATCATATAGCTATTAAATTAGCATATTTAAGTAAAACATCATAATACTGCTAATTGTAGATGAGCAGAATACACTTGTGTGCAGTTAGTGTGAGTGAACTGAATAGCTCCTCTGGAAGGTAAAATGGACAATGGAATAGATATTAGCAGCTGTAAGTTGTTATTTTCAAATGTGATTTTATTCAGAAATTCTAATTAGAGAGGTGTCAATGAAAATTAAGATACAAAAAAATTAATAAAGATGCTATTTACAGCTGGATTATTCATTGGGCATGAAAATCAGAAAGGGCCTAGATGAGTAGTTTACAGAAGTGATTTCTTGTGACACATTGTATAATAACTGAAGAAGAAATCAATATTTACAGCGACCCCCTTTCTGAGTATTAGCCAAAGCTGTATGGAGTTGCCATATGCACAGTTGAACCCTTTCTCTGGGGACATTTATCCAACAGTTGGTCAATACAAGAGGAAGTCTGAAGGCCATTCCAGCTCTGGGGCTCCCACAGGCTTTTTGAGGCTTCTAAGTAAGAGGAATACAACATTTCTTTCTGCCCAATGAGGTCTCCCTTACTCTCTTATAGATGCTACTCTGAGAAGTATGCTCTATTAAGTCTTCTGCACACAAATATTCATTTCAGATATTCATTTCACATTTGTGTGCATAGCTGCAAGTTGTGTACAGAGTGAAGACAAAGTATTTCCCTTTTATTTATCCTCTATTGTGCTCCTCTTCCTTTCCTAGAAAGTGCTTGCTAGAGGTCAGCACTATTCTGAAAGTAGTGAACATCATTCCCTTGAAGGCTTTAAATTTTTTGCTGAATACATATACATGAACACACACACACAACACACCAAATACGCAGATTGTTTAAAAATTTTAAAGTCAAAGAAATGCATTGTATTCCATATATCCAATATTCATTTTGCTCTATTAATTAAAACTATTTTGAAATCATTTATATTGATAACCATAATATTAGTAACATTATATATGGTTTAAAAATGGATATAAGATCTTATGTTAGAAACATATCACATTTGAAAAAAAGTCTTCCTATTCATAGACATTTGACTTGTTCCCAATTTTTCACTGTAAACAAAACACTACATTAAGTAAATATATTACCTAAGCTGTAAAATATTTACTGTAAACATCTCTCTGTTTCATATGCAAGTTAAGCTCTCTGGAAGTTAAATTGTTGGTTAATAAAAGACAGGAGTTGGAGTTTATGCAGAAAATTTGAAGCTATGTCATATTTTCAAAGAAGGATATTGTTATTTAGGTAGTAAAGAGTCTGAGAGCCAAGCAGGTAATGGTGTCCTAACTGCAGGAAACCACCACTGACCTCATGGATGGAGACTCTTTGGTCTTATTGGATCCCAGGGGCTATGGTTTCTGATAGAAGGTAGGAACATGGAAAAAAATGCAAGATTGCCAGAGAAGCTGCCCACAGCACAGAGGGCCATGGAGACATTCCTAATGCCTTGATTTGCCCGCAGTCTCCTACTATCTCCCAGAGGCCCAAACCCATTTGGAATACAATTGATGTGGAAAACTGAAAGATACAACAGTCAAGGATTGGTTTTCATTGAGATACTGTGCAGAGTTGAGTAAGTGTAAAAAACGACTTGAGAGAAAAACCTATTCAAGGTAACCACAGTCCACTATTTTTACTATTCATCATATATATCTTATAGCTTCATGATTTGACCCAATAGTTATAAGGGTTTTACACACACACACACACACACTACTCTCCTTTTCTCTACAAAAAGTAGAGATGAGAAAGCCCTCAAGCATAGTGTTCATTGGGAGTACAGGATCTCCAAGTGGTAAACAAATTTCCCAAGCTGTTCAGGCACTGATTTCTGTACACTGATGACCTATGTTATAAATTATGAAGTTAAGCACTATTATCATTCCTCCTACAAAATGGTGGATAAAGGGACATCATACTTGGCCAATGTATTTATATTAAAATATGCGTAGATGGTGCAGTCTTCATTTTTGTAGTTGGTCACAAAACCAGAGCTTATCTTTATAATATAAAAAAATTCACCATTACACATCACTTTTTCCTTAGCTATAATTTTGGCTGGTGGTTTAGCCAAATTTTTATTCCCCAAAGTACTGTACCCTCATAGATCTTTCCCTTACTGGGTTGCTATAGTATTTCACTTGCCTTTTCTATAGGATATGGAAAATAAGCAGTGATCCAGTGAAACCTCTGAATTTCAGATATGGTGTTCACTGTTTCCATGGTACAGCAGCAGTCTGATTTCTCCTTGGTATTTAGAGTCAACATTGGAAGATGATGGCAGAAATTAATGGCATCATTAAAGATCTATAAGGTGGAGGCAAAATTTCTCATCAGATCTCCTTTTATTTTATCATTTTGGTCTCTGGAAAAAAGAGAGACCTTGGAAAAGGAGAGTAGATTACTGCAAACTCAACTAAATCATAGACTTTTTTTCTGCTGTTGCTGTTCTAAAGCATATTGACACAGCTTCCAATGCACGTTATGTGGCTATTGATATGGTCTTGACCCAGGACTCTTTATGTCTATGGACCTCTGTCATAATACAGCCTGAAGAAACTTGTGGCAGTAGGATTTCCCTCAGACTCAAACTAGTCCACTGTATTGATGAAGTGATGCAAACTTGCTCATTATGTTAGATGGACAAGAAGTAGCTAATACATGCTCTCCAGAAAATAAGTCAAGAAAATAAATTTTTCCTACAAAGATTCACTGGTCAGCCACATCAGTGAAACTTTCAGTGATCCAGTGGTTTAGAAATCTATTCCACAATTAAGGAATAATATTTCATATTGCATTTTTTGACACAAGAAAGATCAACATTTTTGATGGATGCTTTGGGTTCTGGAGGTGCACACACTGATGCTGATCCCCCATGCCCATTCCTCATAATTAGGTATGACCTAGCTGATACTATATTTCTCTTGAATGTCAAAAGGGCCCCCAGACATTTTTATATTTTTTCCTGTTAAAGTTTAGCTTTCTTATGTAAGCTCTTTCTGAAAGAAGATGAAAGCTCTAAGTATTCATGGGCCCGAGGACTATGATTGTTTAAGAAATTGCTCAGATCTGCCAATATGCTAACATGTGAAGACATTTATCAATGGTTTTAGTGTCCCCTGTCCCCTGCTCCTACATTTATGTTTCTGGAAAATAAGATAATATTTTTCTAAAATGGCAAATAGTCATTTGATTCTTTCCCCCTTCAACACCCATCTATAAATTAATGTTTCTGTTACCTAATAGGGTATGTAGGGATTATGGGTTTGAGATAGGGACATTTAGATTTGTTTTGCCCATTTTCATAGTGAGTGCTGACATATTTAACCTTAATCGACTGATCTAAAATATATCTGTTTTTTAGCAGCTTGGCTTGGATGTTCTGATATCTTTAGAGATATTAAAGTCTTTTTCTGAATAGAAAATTATTATCCTCACTACTAGAGAAAATAACTAAAAGCTCATACCCTAATAATAACAAATCACTATTATATTTGAACAAAAGTACTTATCTTTTTGAAGCTTAATACTGAGATTCAGGACATTTGATACTAAAAATACTATATTCTTTGTTTCCCATATTATTTATTTACATTTAAATA
>CM053399.1:52257661-52281938 GCA_028644305.1 Xerus rutilus | reverse complement strand
AAACAATTTTTCATCTGAAGGGATTGACATGCATTTATTAGCACAGAAGGATTTGCTGTGATTACTAAAGGAACCAGATGCAGATATGTGTTTCTACATTATTATATTAAATATAATTAAAAGAATTCTGTACCTATTTGGAAACTTGTAGAATAATAGGGAAGAATTAACAGTACAGGAAGAAACCCAGGTGAACTTTGAACTTTGTTAAAGATAGACATTTCAACCGGTAATAATAAAATGAGTTATTGAATAGGAGTTAGATAAGCCAACTATCCATTTGGGAACAAAATCATATCATCACAAATTATATTGAAATTATTTCCTCATGGCTAAATAAGTAAATATTAAGAAAATACATATATTTTAGAATTAAATTATGATTAATATTTATATAATCCAAAAGTGGGGAAGAATTTGCTAATGATGAAACCAAAGGAAAAAAATGAAGAACTCAGAAGCCATAGGTCAGGAACCATAGGGGCAAATATGATGATAAAATACAAAGAATTATTTTACAGCAAAAACAATTTCCACAAATTTAAGACTTATTAAAAACTGGGGGGAATATTTGGAGCAAATACAACATTCAATTGGATAATGTGCTTACTATAAAACAGTGAAAATGTGAATGGAGAAATAAGAGCAAAGGGAATTAAAATGAAATTATCCAAATAACTGCTAGGTAATACAGGAGGATTCTCCAAACTCTCCATCAACCAAAGGAATGCTTATTAACAAGTTCAGGGTGAAGAACTTATTAAAGTTTCCTATTGATAGACATAAGAGGCCAGACTGAACCTAAAAGTGTGGTCATTTTATTGTGCACACCACCTCTCTGGTGTTCAGAAATAAATTAGAAATAACTTTGATGCAAGTTTAAGAGACTGAATATGATATATGTGCTGCACTAAGTATAAATCAAGTTGAAATATAAGTTAAACAATAATGAGAATGTGCCTATGTTTGTATTTTGTGGTTTAGTTATTATTTGTGTCAGGAAATACTTACATACAAGTATAGTTATTGCTATGATCAGCTAAATGAACAAAAATAAAACATCTATGTGGAATTTGGGGTTTCTAAATGGACTTTCAGCCCACAGACGTGAACAAAAGAGTGGAGAGTGAGTATAGGCAGGAGCTCAGTTGGCTTGGAGGTCATGGACCAAGGTAGAGGCCCTTATCTTTCAAAATGTGGGGAATTAAAAGGGTTACAGCAGAGATGTTGAAGGAGCAATATCAGAAGTCTAGCATTATCTGCTACTTTCACTTCTAAGAAATTCTTCTTGTTTTTGTCTGAGCAAAGTTACTAATAGTGCAGTTAAAATTCATCAGACACATTTATTACAGACACAAAAATATACAACTTCTGATCCAAGAGCAGCTGCTCCACTGGACCTTTTTGTGAGGTAGAGAGATTTCATTTTTTTTTGGTACCAGAGATTGAACTCAGGGGCCCTCAATCACTGAGCCACATCCCCAGCCGTACTTTGTGTTTTTAAATTTTTTTTTTTATTTTTATTTTTTTATTTTTATTTTTTTTTGGAACCAGGGATTGAACTCAGGGGCACTCGACCACTGAGCCACATCCCCAGCCCTATTTTGTGTTTTATGTAGAGACAGGGTCTCACTGAGTTGCTTAGCGCCTCGCCCTTGCTGAGGCTGGCTTTGAACTCGCGATTCTCCTGTCTCAGCCTCCCTAAGTGCTGGGATTACAGGCTTGAGCCACCGCGCCCGGCTCGTACTTTGTGTTTTATTTAGAGACAGGGTCTCACTGAGTTGCTAAGCGCCTCACCATTGCTGAGGCTGGCTTTGAACTTGTGATTCTCCTGTCTCAGCCTCCCAAAGTGCTAGGATTACAGGCATGCACTGCTGCACCCGGCTAGAGAGATTTCTTATTTAGAGTGGCACATGTGAGAGTCACCCATTTACCTCCATGAATGAGAATTTTTACAAGGAAACTTGACGGTAGCATCCCTTCCCCAACTGGGATAAGTGTACCCCTGTGGGATTTCTGTGCCATTCTCTTGTGCTGCACCTGTCTGCCTCCTGGGTTATTGTCAGGAAACGTGGCTGCTTAGACAAGAGGAAAAGAGCCAAAGAAAAGTAAACACAATTACACAGGAACTCTCTGTTTACATAATGTAATTAAAAATGAAATTGAGCCATCACTTGGATGATGGGTATAGCATTTAAAATGAGGATCCAGTATTTCTTCTTGCATATTCTGCCATGTATTTCTTGTAAATAATCTATTATATTGATAATTGGAGTAACAGATGCTTTGAAAATACCTCTAGGTAATAGCATAGTCCCAGGTACATGGTATGCATTAAATACCTGTTAAAATGAATAGATGAATTTCACCGATTCAGAAGCAAGCAGTAAATTAGAGCAACAAAATCAACGAAATCCACCTGTGGGAGGTGTTGGTGGTGGTGGTTGGTCTTTCCATAGAAGAAAGATTTGGCAGCGTCAGAACTTAAGTGGAAGTCCAAAGGGTAAAAGCCCGACTTTCATTCAAAGATTATATTAATTAATGTATGTACAGTGTTTAATGTTTTCTAAGTAATATCAGGCACATTATCCTAGTTATTCTTAGTTGTTTAGGTGAAAGTACACTTTTTATTTACCTGAAGTGTACCAGTGAATACAGTGTTTAACACACAATCGGTGGTCAGTAATGTTTACTAAATTGATTTATTCCCATTCTTGAAGATTTGTTCAGTAGTCTGGAAAAGAGAATCATATGAACAAAGAAAGTAGAAGTCACTTTTACCCAGTTTATTTGAACTGGCTACTAGGTTAATTAGCTAGTAAAACTGGTTAAACATGGGAGTCATAAAGTACTTTTATTTACATTGAACATTTTATTTCAATTTAAAACTTATGGAAGTAATTTATTCACTTTGTTTTGATGTAGAGATGAGGTCTTTTAACATTCTGCAAATTGGAATTCTATATTATCTTTCTTGAATCAGCCATATTTTTGATGTACCATGTAAAACTTCCACTTTAAAAATTACTCTGGTTGAAAAAAAAAACAAATATATCCAATATACTGTTGTTTGCTAACTGGGGCAATGAGATGCTTCTAATTAAAGAATGAGGGTGAGTGCTCAACTAGATGCTGAAATCAGGCAATATATTTTAGAGAGTGAATAGAGATTTCTTGATAATCTATCAAGTTTGTTCAGAATTTACATTGAAATCTTTGTACTTATAATATTTCAATATGTTTTTAGAAAAGTGGACAAAATAGGGAAACAACGATTCATTGAGGGTGACAGGTAACTAGTTCACATACACATTTCCATTACTGAATGAAGCAGCATACTGTGGCACCAGGTCCTCTGTGTACACAACCAGAAAACCATAAAATTTGGCTCTATTAATAAATGACTCAAAGAAAAAAACACCCTAGATAATGGCATCTGTTTCCTTATCAGCAAAATAGAGAGATGGCATAGCTAATCTGAAACTTTTAAAGAAGAGTGCACAGGTTTAGGATTTAGTGTCCTTTTGTTTGCTGCAGTTGTTTGCAATATAGAAATGGAGAGAAACTGTGGAAGGCTGTTTGAATCAATTTATGATTTTGTTATAAGATTAATCTGATATTTGCATTAAGGACAAATTAGAATGAAAAGAGATGGTGGTTAGGGGCTGTCTGATTGAATATGTCTATGGTGAGAAAGATTCTGAAGACCGAACAGGGAAGCAGGTAGTGGTAAGGTGCCTGGGGTGTTGCATCAATGAAGCTATAATTACCTTAGATGGTATCAGTTTGAATGGTTAGGACAGAGAGAAAAATCAAAGGTGACATTGATAAATCAGGCTTGGTTGGGTGGGAAAAAAAGGGGGCATCACTAAAGAAGGATCTGAAATGTTCAGTTCTGATCAAATAGAAATTTCAACAGAAAGGCATGTTGCCAGAAGCCTGAGGAATGCTTGAACAAGTTTCTTCAAAGAAAGAAAACTACTTCAATTGCTTTACATGCTTCCTTATCAAGAAGTTGCAGATTATTTGTAGAAGAATCTAAATTAGTTTTTGGATTTGCTAAATTTGGGTACTAACAGTGCATATAGATTCTGTAGAAGACATGGTTAGAAATGCTTCACAAGAGTATAAATCTTTCCAAAGCATGCTTTATTTATTTTTATGCAGCAGGTGTTGATAGTCACTGAGTGAATAATGAAATAATAAATGTATAATTTTGTGGAAATTAGTTTTGAATAATAGATTTATGTCTAATAAAACATATGGCAATGAATGCAGAAACAGATTTAAGTTATTATAGATTATCTTGTAATTGTTTTTGCATATTTTGTTTAATTTTCCTAAATTGTCTGAGACTAAGAATTATTCAAGTTTAATAAGGCACAGCATTATTTTGTTATTAGTATCCAAGTATTTAATATTAAATGAGATTCCTAAAATGGAAATTGTCAGAATAAATAATTTCTTAATATAACGAGCATGAGAATTTTATGAAGAAGGGAGATTTTATTGCTCATATGCCTAATGAGTAAATTTTTAATCTTGATTAGTTTTGAATCTTTGCTTTGAAATATCAGATTCTGTCTCTGCTGCAGGAAAGGTTTGACATGTTAAAACAATGTGTTTACTTTTTAATTTTGTATAATGGTTCTGTTAGTCATCTAATTAGTGATTTTGTAATCCCTGGTACTTTTGCTTGAAGCAGTTTTACTAAAAGGGAAACTATAAACTTTTGTTTAGTCAATTTAAATCCCCCAAATCATCATCATTGTGTTAAAACATATGTCAATAATCAAATGTTCTTAATGCACTTTGGTGATATAAGAGTGGTGATTCTTTGGCAAAAATATTTCTGATAACATTCCCAAACATAGATGTGGGGCTCAGTTCCCTGGTCCTGTACATAGGAACCCAGAAGATCAACATAAGAGATTTGGACACTTGATCCAAGCAAGGACAATCATTGTCCATCTGAATTTTAAAACATATTTCAGGATGATTTCTGAGTTACAGAAAAGCTGTAAAAAGGATACTAAAATTTTCCTATGTCCTTCACTTTTGTACATTTCCTGAGTTTTTGGAAAACAGCAGATTGTTGAACTTCTCTTGAGCCTCCCATAGTTGATCTGGCTCTTTTTGTCCCAAGGGTTGGTTGGTTGGCTCCTCCTTGCATTGCTTTACCTTTTTTTCCCTATTAATTTGATAATATGGTAGTTATTAGAATATTTCCTTCACATCTAGATTATGGGTACCACAGTTCTGGTCCATCCTTATGTTCTATGTAGGCGCTATGTCCCGTGAGCTGCTTCTAGACAATGACCAAATGTGTCAGGCACAAGACTCCCTGGAAGGTACAAGACTCCTCTGACAAGAAAGTTGGGCTTAGGGGTACCCAATGGCCTTGACCAACTCTATTTAGAACTACACAACAGCCTAAGGTGCTTCTTTCTACGTAAATGCCATAATTTCTTCCTTCTTTATGACTATTATTCCATTTGTATATATACCACATTTTCTTTATCCCTTCATCTGTTGAAGGGCACCTAGGCTGATTCCATAGCTCAGCTATTGTGCATTGAGCTGCTGTGAACATTGATGTGGCTGCGTGTCTAAGTGCATTCTTTTGTGATTATTTGTCCTGTTTGATGTTTTAAATCCTCTTGAGCACAAGGAAATATGTTCAGTTGTGTTTTTGATTTCTATTAACTCTCTGCAAGGTCAAATACAAATTATCCTACAGTTACTGATGTAGGATAAACCTACAGGTGTGCTGATAAACCAAATCTCTTGGGGACAAATGTTCTCATTTTATTGTTTGTCAATTCCCATGGTGCAAATGTTTTCATTATGGTGGTTCACTGACATGACATCAGTGAACACAAATTGGAAAGAGATTCATACAAAATGACGAACTAGGCATTCCCCTTGCAAACTGGAGAATTCTGACTCCTAAACAATACTGACCCAGTGTTTATGGGATACATGAAACATCCCTCCCATCTACCATTGCTTTTTCAGCTGCTGCTACAATAAAATTGACTCCTATCACATTTTAACCTTCATTTTCCTTTGAATTTTCTTTACTTTTTTATGCAATTCAGTTTTTAAGATTTTGGCTGCTTCTTAAATTTAAATAGCTACCATGTGTCCCTTTTCAGGGACCAAACATTTGGAGTCTAGCTCTGTAAAACTGCTTGTAGGCTCAGAACCATCAATTTTTTGGCTTAGTTCTTTGCTTTGGAAAGAAAGCTTATGTGATCCTTCATAGCACTTTTGAAGCCTGGAATTTTATAGAAAATAATGTGAATTTTTTTTGTATTTTAGATTTTTATGTGGAAGAGAACATAGATTTTATTAAATTCCTAAAACACTACTGTGAAAAAAACAAAGTAGAAATTTCTGTTCTCAATTTCCTTGCATTTTACTTCATTATCTTTTCTAGTTCTATAAAGTTTCCATTTCCTGTATCAAATAAGAAAATATCTTTAATTCCTGAAGGCTTTTTTTTAATGTCTTGCACTCAATAATAACTTCTGCTTACATGCCATAAACTATTTTCACTTTTTGTATTATATAGTATCCACAAAGAAACAAGCTCAAATATACCATAAAAAGACTACCAAAACTTCTAAAGACCTGGCATGTATTCATGAAGATTCAGTCTTACTTTTGATATTACAACTTTTCTCCTATATGCTTTTGGCAGAATACATAATAAAATTATGAAGAACATGTCAGAGAAGGATTAATCCATAAAGTCCCAATTTTTCAGTTCTGCAAATATTTCAATGATAGTGACACAGTGCTTTAAATTACGTTAAAGATCACAATCTAGAACTAATTATATAATTTATTATCATTAATAATATTAATGAATATTATCACTAGTTACTCATCTATTCTTTTCTGAAAAAAATAGAATTTTAAGAGCAAAAATATTTATTTCAAAATTACCATATGTGGTATATTTGTTGCTGTTTTTAGTTTTTTGGGTGTTTCATAAATGGGAGGAGGGGTATCATGGGTTAAAATTGTGTCTGCCCCAAATTAATTGCATGGCCTTTGGTGGCCTAAATGTTTCTAGACCTCGGTATCTGTATCAGCAAAACAGTTAACAATGTTATATATGTCCTTGTGATGTTTTGGAGAATAAGTAGAATATGTCCTAAAAGCACTTAGTAGAACACCTAGAATAACTCAGTCAGGAAATGGCAGGTGCTGTATTTTTATATAACTGCATTATTAATATTTTCCAATTTTCCTTGCTAGGTTATAAGATCCATAGGGTAGCATATCATACTCATACATTTGATAGAAAAAAAACAAAAATTTCCATTAAATATTATTGAATAAATGAAAAATATGAAAAACCAAATCCATTCTAATAGGCACTGACTTACTGGGCTTGCTTTTCTACAGTGAAAATTATTATCAGATTTTTCTCAAACTTAATAATGTGTGTTTATTTTGTAAGAAAATTAAGAATAGCCTTGCGGATCTGTTTTGTTTTTACACTATAGATAATGGGGTTGAGCACAGGGGGCAAGAGCAGGTAAACATTGGCCATCATTGAATGGACCACTTTGGGAGCTGATCCACCATAACGATGAACCAAAGATAGGCTTATCATGGGAATGTAGAAAATGGCTACTGCTCCAATGTGGGAGACGCAGGTGTTAAACACCTTGTACCGTTCTTCAGGGGAGGCAATACTGAGAACAGAGTGAATGATGAATGTATAAGATAGGACAATGCACGGTGTATCTACTCCTGTAGTCAGGATGAGATCAACTAATCCACAGATGCTATTGGCCCGAGTGTCTGAACATGCCAATTTAATCACATCTGGATGGTAGCAGTAGGAGTGGGAAAGGGTATTCATTCTACAGAAAGAGAGAGGCTTAAGGAGCAGAAGCAGTGGTACTATTAAAACCACAGCACGTATAATCACTAGAAGACCCATTTGAATGATTCTGGAATTAATGAGAATTGTAGTGTATCTGAGAGGGTCACAGATGGCCACATAGCGGTCAAAAGCCATAGATACCAGCACCCCAGATTCCATGAAAGTGAATCCATGGAGAAAAAACATCTGGACAATGCAGCTGTCTAGACTGACTTCATTTGCGTCAAACCAGAGAATACCCAGTGTTGTGGACATTGTGGAAAGAGTCAAGCCCAGATCTGTGGCTGACAACATAGAGAGGAAGTAGTACATGGGCTCATGAAGACTGTGCTGGGTGCTGATGACTAACAGGATCATGCTGTTCCCAGACAGGGCAATGGCATAAAGACAAGAGAAGGGAATGGAGATCCAGGCCTGGGCAGACTCTAAGCCAGGAATGCCAGTCAGTGAGAAGGTTGGAAATCTGGATGTCAAGTTACTGAGGATATTCATGTTTTTCTGGATTTGTGGCATTTGTCTTCACAATGCTCAGATCCTGTAGAAGCAATAAGTTACATTGTTATATAGAAATATTTAGAATTATTTGCCTTAAGAACATTATCTAAGGTCATAGATAGGGTTTCTATCATTGAAAATACACTAAATTAAATTATAATTTCACTTAGCATTTATAAATAGGGTACTTTAGCAAAGATATTAGGGTTTTTATTCTTAAGTCCAATAAAATATGTTCACATAACTACTCATTTTGATGATAATTATTTCTATATTCATATCCTTTAAGATTTTTCTGATTCTATAAATAGAGACAGTTAAGAAATATCAGTGCACTAAAATTTTAATATATTGTGTTGTGTAATGAGTGAGAGCAATCCACTGAAAAACATCCGTGAGTCTGAAGTGGCCCTGTGGATGTGACTCTCCAGGCACAGATCTCCAGATCTTACAAGGAATATATAATGTAGAAGTTATCCTTTAGATGTCTGATTTCCATCCAACAGGGTGGGTGAACCACCTCAGATAGTAGACTCAAAAGAAAAACAGTGATGATAGAACTCTGTGGAAGTGTTTGAAAAAGACTGTTTTCCTCAAAGCCTGGAGAGAAAGACAACTTGTGAGAAACTTAAAAACCAAGGGAACAGTGCTGAGACTGGTTTCGCATAAACAATCGTGTCAACTTGTTGAAGCATTCAAATCTGGAAAAGATTTTGAAACATCAAAAGCAGCTTAGAGTACATTAGCAACTGTGGAAAAAACAGTTGAACTTGAAGGATAAAAATAGACACCCTGAGCCGGGCGCGGTGGTGCACACCTGTAATCCCAGCACTTAGGGAGGCTGAGACCGGAGAAGTGCGAGTTCAAAGCCAGCCTCAGCAGAGGCGAGGTGCTAAGCAACTCAGTGAGACCCTGTCTCTACATAAAACACAAAAATAGGGCTGGGGATGTGGCTCAGTGGTCGAGTACCCCTGAGTTCAATCTCTGGTACCAAAAAAAAAAAAAAAAAAAATAGACACCCTGACACAGTGGCTTGAGGAATGGATGGAAAAGTAAGTAGTGGGTGTTTGATATGTTTTACTTCTAGTAACTTGTCAGTGAGGGCAAGGAGAGAAATCCACCATGACTAATGAAGCCGGGAGGGATGGAGAGTTTTTGAAAGATGGAAAAAATTTAGGGATATGTGTACGTTTACAATGTGAGGTTAAAGATACAGTAGAGAGTGACAGAATAAAAATAGAGAATGAGAGTGATTAGTAGATACGTGGGTCCTGAGGAAAGCAGTAGGTGATTGAATATAAAGCATGATAGTAAAACATTAAAAAGATGAAGATCAGCATTTCCATCCACACTATAAATTTGTGTGTAATTTGGTGAAGAGTTATGCGAAAGAATTATTGCCTGATGTCTACCTTTCTCTCTCTGAATAAATACGGAGACACTTCCTGCTACCCATGAAGTGTGGAGTAGTAGATGCTGGCTTAGAGAGAGGGCAGAGGTCTGCAGTAGACAGAGGATGAGAGAGCAGTTTACAAAGAATTGGTATAGAAAGTTGATCAATTATAATTCTACAAATATTTTTAAAGGTATAGATTTATATTATTAATATTTTAGAAAGGATTGAAATGAAATCATAGCAATATTAGTTATTTATAATTCTAGTACTTTTAAATCAAGCTTTTAAAAATACAAAATGTGAAGTTCATCTCATGAGAATAAATGCTTTGTAATAAGTATACACATTACTATTTTTTAATGTCAGTTTTCAGTAGTTTCTGCTAAATCACTTGTTCCCTGGGATTTAATTCTGAGAAAAATCTTCCAAATTTTTAACTGTAAATCATTAGATAATGTTATGTTGTGCCCTACTGTTTTTGGACTTTTCTGTAAGACTATTGGCATATTTGTGAATAGGAAGCAATCAAAGCACAAAGTCAATACAAGGAGCATTTTTCTCTACCTTTTTTATCAGCTACATGTGCAAAGAGGAGCCTTCTCTGTCTTTGTTAGCAGATGGACTAAAATTCAGAAGCCATGACCTTTACCACCAGCTGAGATTGAGCTGTGGGATCATCAATATCTGGGTCTTTCTTGAGTTATGAACCAAGAAATGCTGAGATCCCTTTCCCCTATAAATACAGGGCAGTGCTGTGAAATCTCGGAAGGGTTTTAGTTACTAACTCAAGTGAAGAGAGGTCACCAGGGACTTTCAAAATGAAAAGCAAAAGAAACTATCAGTCAGTTCTCCATATGTATGTGTTCCCTATCTGTGAATTCAACCAACCACAGATGGAAAATATTTGGAAAAAAAAAATGACATCTTTTCTGAACAAAATTATTTTCTTGTCATTAATCCCTAAGCACTATAGTGCAGCAACTATTTACATAGCATGTTCATTGTAGTAGACATTCTAAATAATCTAGAGATATTTTATGTGTGCAAATACACCATTTTATACAAGCTATCAAAGCATCTGTGCACTCTGGTATATGTGTGTGTGGAGGGGTCCTGTAACCTATTCCTCATTTACATTGAGTAATGACAGTAAATGGAAGGTTTATTGAGTTCTTCATATTCTGGACATTAATCCTGCATCGGAAAACTTGCTAAGCAAAGATTTTATACCATTCTGTAGGTTCTGTTTTCAGTCTTGTTTCCTTTGCTGCCCAGAACTTTTCAATTTGATGCCATCTCATTTATTAACTCTTTTTTTGGAGGGGAAGTGTACTACCGGGGATTGAACTCAGGGGCACTCAACCACATCCTCAGTCCTATTCTGTTTTATTTAGAGACAGGGTCTCACTGAGTTGCATAGCGCCTTGTTTTGCTGGGCCTGGCTTTGAACTCATGATCCTCTTGCCTCAGCCTCATCAGCTGCTGGTATTACAACATGCACCACCATGCCGAGTTTTGTTTATTAATTCTTGATGCTATTTCCTGAGCTTTTGGAGTCCTATTGAGGAAGTCATTGCTTAAACCTATAGGTTGGAGTGTTGACCCTATGTTTTCTTACAGGAGTTGCAAAGTTTCTTGTTTAATTACTAGTCTTTGATTCATTTTGGAAAATTCAGACTTGTTCTCAACTCTGGGAAAATAGGAGGATGCTTGCTATTGTCTCTGGATTTTAAGTATGCCAGGAAGATAGGAAACTATTGATAGGAAACTATCAACTCCTGTTGATTGATATGCTTATGGTGACAATAAAGAGAGAGGAAAATTTGTATCCCAATCCCCCAGGGCTCCTAGGCCTACACAATCATGTTGACCCATAAAGAGGATGATATGTCCATTCTCAAATACATCTCTTTTCAGCAACCTACTAGCTTTTTCCAAAGAAATGAGTCAGCTGCTGATCTTGTCATAGGAAAGCACGGAGCTGAAACTTCAAACCGTGGCCTTTGTGTTCTGACTAAAGAAGATTTAAAGTCAGACACCAAAAGTCATATAAAGGTGAAAATAAAGTAGAATTGAGGCTTAAGCCAAAAGCACTCTCAAGAGAGAGAGTGGGTCGTCTCTAAGCAGAGGACAACAAAGGAGACAATGATGTCCCCAATTTTATTACTGTTTGATGTTTTCCAGGAGAACTAGGGAACAGCTTCTGTACTCTGCCAATCAAATGCTTAACTCCTCCTTTCAAGTCAGGTAGTGGAGTTTTTGACCTTAGTTGGTTCTCTCTGAAACTGTCATGATGGCTATCCTATTTAGGGGGGTTTCATCTACAAGTCAATCCTATTTTAATGAGGGCACTGGGATCAATAGCTGGTCAGAAGTTATCTTAGTGTGCCTGTGTTATGAAAGGAATCTTCCTTCCCAGACAAATGGAGACACTTTTAGCCATAATTCCTAGCTTTGCACCAACCAGTGAAATAGTAAGTTCAAATTTCTGGACTTGGGGGAATTTGGCCTCCCCTGTCAATGTGGGCTATTGAGTAATGGGGTGTCGTGAGTGGCACACTTAATAATTACTTGGAGGCGGATTGTCTTTAAATGCAAGTGCATGTTCAGTCTCAACAATCATCAAGTATAATTAATTAATGCAAAAAGTGTTGGTGTGCTGGAGCACCCCAACCAGCAATGTGCACTAATTAAACACTATAGGTAAGTCACACTATCCTGGGGCAACTAAACACTACCAGCAATTCACACAATCCTAGGGCAATCATGAGCCCCAAGATACATTGATGCCATGCAACTTCTCTTAGCCAAAGAGCAGATGTTGTCCTTGTCTGGTAGTTCTTTTCAGCCAATGGCTGGACATCAGGGAATGGTGGAATTGATCCAGGGATGGACAGCAAGGGAGCCGGTCTCACTGATGTCCTTGGAACAAAGCCCACAATGTGGCAGGACAAGCAGTTTAAATGCAGTTCCAAGTTGGTGGTATGAGTTGGTGATTGGTTACACCCAGTGAAAGCCAATGTTCATTGGTTATGACAAGTGAGATAGTGTAATTGCAACTGGGCATTTCTTTACACATGTACATGGAGCTGTGCTCCATATTACTTATAACCAGTCATTACTAGGCAGGCCTGTGGTTAGGTGTCCCTCACAGCCCCTTATCGATTGTAAGCAGGCATGACTAAGCAAGTCAATGGCTACTGTTCCTTATGGCCAGCAACTTAGTGAGTTCCTGGCATGTCCAGGCATGTCAATGGCATATGCTCCTTACATGGGGGCAGACTTCTTGTTAGCCCAGCTATTCTAGGTCCATAGGAAAGGAGAAGACTCACAATTATTGCGTTTCTCCTTTATAGAGAAGCCACACACTGGGAGAGATTCTTGTGTTTGCATAGAGATTAATATCTATTTGATCCTCATTGATCTATTTTTGTGTGATTTCTGTTTGATTATTATACCTATGTTTTCTTGTTTGGGAAATTTCAATGGCAGAAAGTCTGAGAGGTTCAATACAGGCACTACATAAGCACCCCCATGGAGCATTTGGACAGATATTTGAACAACAAAAATGGACTGTGAGCAAATCATTGTTAGCATTTTGAGTGATTGTTAAAGATTCAGAAGTGTCATCACTGTTGCCTTCAGGGATCTAATAATCTTAATGAGGTTTAGACTCAAATCTGGGCTGATCTGATGAGGAAATAATGAAATGGTTTCTGGTTATTTCTGCCTCCTTAAACTCAAGCCCCTGAGTAATCCGCTCATGAGATAGGCCTTGTGACTCTCTTGTAACCAACAGGATATGGAGATAGTGATGGATCTCACATGCAGGCTTTACCTTCTAACTTTGGTAAAACAAGCTGCATGTTGAGCATGTTCATATAGCAAAGCCTGAGGACAGACTCTAGCCATCAATCATCCAGCAATTAAAGGTAGCCTTCTCCAGACAATATATAGTGAGAAATTGAATCCTTCAATTCAACAGGCCACAAAGTACCCATGAGATTCTGCTCATGACCATGCAAACTTGGAAGCATATTGAAACTGGTCTTGAAAATTGGGATCAGGTGCTGTTCCCCTGGTGTTGAAGACTGAGCACCCAAGAAACACTTAGGTAAGAGCAAAGGGGTTTTATTTAAATAAAATGCTATGATTTTATTCTCTTTTATTTCTGAGTAATATTCCATTGTTTATATACACCACAGTTTCTTTATCCATTCATCTATTGAAGGGCATCTAGTTTGGTTCCAAAGTTTAGCTATTGTGAATGGAGTTGCTATAAACATTGAAGTGGCTGTGTCACTGTAGTATGCTATTTTTAAGTCTTCTGGGTATAGACCAAGGAGTGGGATAGCTTGGTCAAATGGTGGTTCCATTCCAAGTTTTCTAAGGAATCTCCATGCTGCTTTCCAGATTGGTTGTACCAATTTGCAGTCCCACCAGCAATGTATGAATGTACCTTTTCCCCCACATCCTCACCAACACTTGTCTGTATTCTTGACAATTGCCATTCTGACTGACATGAGATGAAATCTTAAGGTAGTTTTGATTTGCATTTCTCTAATTGCTAGAGATGTTGAACATTTTTTCATATGTCTGTTGATCCATTGTGTTAGGTTGGTTCAGGGCATCTGGTTCAGGGTGACCAGGGCAGCCGAGGGGAAGGAAGCAGCAAGCAACCCACATGTGCAGAGGAGCAGCCAGTCAGACACTGACATAAGCAGTAGTGGTACCTCCTGTCAATCAGTAGACCTTTCCTGCCTTAAGCTCTCTCCTTCCTGACCGGGCCTTTTAAAATTTTCTCTACAGTGAACATGTGCGCAATTCTCCCCTGTTGTTTTGTTGGACTGGAGAATTCGCCCATGAGCATCATCCCAATAAAGCCTTACCTAGTGGCTTAATTTGGCTCCTTTTGGTCATATATATGGCTTTACAGATTGTATATCTTCTTCTGTGAAGTTTTTGTTCAGCTCCTTAGCCCATTTATTGATTGGGTTTTTTGTTTTTTTGGTGTTAAGTTTTTTGAGTTCTTTATACATCCTGGAGATTAGTGCTCTATCAGATGTGTGTGTGGCAAAGATTTGTTCCCAGAATGTTGGCTCTCTGTTCAAGGAAGAGGTTTTAATGGCTCCAATACAACACCACGTTATGCCTTCCTCCAGCCTCTCACCAACCCTTAGTACTATACTTTAGTGAAGATTTTTGCCATCAGTGCATTTTAATTATACAGAATAATAGGTTTCACTGTGACATATTTGTACATGAATATAACATATTTTGATCGGGGAGGTGATTTTTGATAAATGCTCTCTCAGTAGGTTTGTAAGGATAAGGACAAATAGGTTGCTACAAAGCCCAGTGTGCTTATCTCTTGCAACATCTAGGAGGAAGTACCTGACTGTGTGTTATGTATTTTCTGTTGCCCTAAGGGAAGAATGAAAGAAGCAATGACCACTCTCACTGTGTCTAGTCAGAATAAGAAGGTACTTAGTATTCAGGAGAGTGGACTTGTTATTAGTACTTGGGTCACTGGAAAATATAAGAAAATCAGATGGAGTTTTAAAATCAGTAAACTAAAAGCAATTTTGGTATCTTGGATGAACATAAATTTTTGTTATCATATACATGATGTATTCTTGGAGAAGGGGTGATTTTTTAACTGCCCAAGATGGGGCTACAGGTTTTTAGGTGGTCACACACAGAAAAGGAAAAGGAATGGGGATTACATATGTTGCTGTTTTTGTGTTGTATGAGAAGGTATTGGATGCTTGTTATAAGTCAGGTGCTTGATAGTTCATTTATATCTTTCATTTCATTATAGCCCTATTAAATGAGCATGCTGTCTTACATTTGTAATAGTAACAACGAGAGGATAGAATGAAAGAAGTTGAGTGATTATCTCAAATAAAATAGTTCATGAATTGTGGAGCTAGACTTGAGTTTCTTATCTTCCTGATAACTAACTTATGAATTTTCCAGTAATCAATTTCCACAGGCTAGTGTTTAAAAATAGTATAAAAGTCATGACTATTTGCATTTCTATTTTTATACAAGTTATTACATTTAATTTTTCCCAATAACTCTTAGGTATAAATACAGGTATTATTCTTTTCAGGTATGGTAACTGGATTGAGATCCTATCTGCCCTGAAATGTCAGAGGAGATTGCCTCTAGGCCCTTACTGTGAGAACTGGATTTCAGATAAAAATGTCCTTTTGGAATGCAAAAATGACCAAACTCTTCAATATTTCATTCTTTCTCATATAAAACAAATTTATGGCTTTTACAATTTGATTCAAAAATTATATATTTGGTTGTGTGTTTTTAAGTTTTGGCTTTCTTCAATTAATATAAGGAAGAGTAAAAATAGTCCTGGGAAAATCTAGCATGCAGTTATTCTATCAGTTGTCCTAAGAACAGTTTTATGCCTGTGTAAAATCACTATAAACATTTTAAATCTAATGGAGAACCATTATATTTTTCATGACAAAGTTTCCTTAATCCTTGCTCTTTAAGAGCATGTTGAGTGTTTCTTTACTTAGATATGCTTATAAAATTTTCCTTAGATCAAATTTAAGAATAGATAAGGATTTTGATGAATTTGAGGAATTTGGTTATTTATACCTCTTTGGCCTTTATCTGACAAGAATGAAGAAAACCAAGTTGATGTTTCTATTACAGGAAAAATTTCCCACAACATTTCTCTACCATGGTTTCATGGGTATGCTCGAACTTTGCCCCAAAGATAAAGATGAAGACATGGTTTTGGACATGGAAGGCATCAGTAGGCAGACATTGAGCAGAGTGATGGAAACCACGCTGAGCTTAAGGCATCTAAAGCAATGGGAGTAGAAGGAACAGATCATGGAGATACCCTGGGGCAGGATGACACAAGGCACAGACACGTGTGCTAAATACTAGGCAGAGGTTTTCCAGAGGATAACTGCAGCACTGCCCATCATGATAGCTATTGTAATGACACATATATCAAATCCAACCACAGGAAGGCCAAAGGAGACCATAGATATGATTTGATGTGTGCATGCACCAGTGTCAGCATGGTCACTTGTTCAAAGGAGGTCTAAGGGATGACCTGGTTGAAGCAGACAGAACATAAAAGGGGAATTCATTCGCAGAACACTTTGTCACCATCACTGTTCTCTGCTTGGTGCCAAAAACTGGAACAAAATGACATGGTAGGGTGGGAAGCAGATGGCTGCATTCCACCTGTGACTAGCAGAAGGAAACCATGGATGAAACAAAACTAGAATAATCGAGGCAGGTATAGTGTTTGATTTTATGGGCTTAGAACCAATCAAATGGATAATGTCTTAGGTGAGATGGACATAAGAACACCTCTCCCATGAAAACTAGAAGGCTCAGGAAGAATTTCATAGGTTCACAGAAGTAGTTAGTGCAGACCACCTAGAAAAGGACAATATTTCTCACAACATAACTATGAAGATTAAGAAACAGACCCAGAATTGGGAATCCTCCCATCTTGGAAAGACAAAGAGGCAAGTATGTGTGGGAGATGGAGGGTGCTCAGTCCCCAGTGCTGGCATTAGAAAATGTGTTTTGTGTATACATAAAGAGACTAACCAATCAATAAGCACATTTTTAGGAGGGCTGGAAAATCTGAGTGTAAAGTGATTAGAAAATTAAACAAGAAACCACTTATCATATGTCAATAAAAACATATTTTTTTTTCCTATATGAAACCTAAAACCTTTGGGTGGTATCTAATTTCATCTAATGATAACATTTATAAACCACAGACCAAGATTTATAAATGAAGAATAAGCATTTCAAATGTCAATTCTCCAATGGAAATGAGTCACATGTGATCATGTCAAGATGTAATCCTAGTGTTATATCATTACTAAAAAGAATTTAAAAAGTCTAATATTTATAAAGAAATAAATTACTTTTTCAGTATGCCTGTGGGAAGTTCTCAACATTCCTCTTTTCTAAATATGAAATTAAATGAATTTGGAAAAATGAAAAAGATGGGAGGGAAGGAGAAAGCAGGTGCTGTCAGAATCTTGCCTGTTCTCCTGATTCTCTTTTTATTCCTTACAGCATTCTAAAAGCTAATGCTGTGATTTGGCTCCTTGATCTGAGGTCAGTTCAGAGTCTTCTTTTTTCTCTTGGAACTCAATTTATGCCCTAAGCATTCCAACAGGACAAATCTACCCTCAGAATTTGCTCAGGATTCTTTGGTCAAAACATGCAGCAGGAAATCTGTATGTCCCGTAAGCAAAAATGTAAGCTCTTCAGAAAGACAGAGCCGGGCTGGGATTGTAGCTCAGTGGTAGAGCGCTTGCCTCGCATGCGTGAGGCCCTGGGTTTGATCCTCAGCACCACATACAAAGCAATAAAATAAAAATACATTGTGCCCATCTACAACTAAAAAATATTAAAAAAAAAAAAAGAAAGACAGAGCCTGTGTTTGGCTCTGTAGCCTGATTTGTCTCTGTTTCTATTTCCTGTGTTTTGATCTCTCTTGGTTCATGTCTTTGCAAACATTTATTCCTCTGCTTCAAATTTCCTTTCCATTTCATTCATCTGATGAATTAAAACTACTCATTTGGGACACAGAATAATTATCACCTTTCTAGTAATATCTTCTGGTTCTCAGAATCATTTTTGCACATTTCTACCTTAATTTCATTTCACCCTAGTTTCAGAGTCATTGTTTTACTTTGACCATATGTTTTCTATTTATTTTTTTAGTCTCTCTCTCCTGACTGGATTGTAAGCACTGATTTCAATGCTAGCCTCTGTCTTTTCCATGCTCAGTGTGAGTACTTGAAACTTTTTTTCTAATCAGTACAATGCTCCAGCTTTTGAGTAAAGCATTATCGATGTTTCTGAATACTTGATTAAATCCCTGCCCTCAAGTCTTTCTGAATTCAGTGGGGGAATTCAGAAATAGATAGACTTCCTTGTGTCTATACAAATGCTTTGTTCTAGTCAGCTTTCCATTTCTTTGATGTAATATTTGAGATAATCAACTTAAAAGGGGAAAGGTTTATTTGGCCCTCAGATTCAGAGGTTTCAGTACACTTTTACTTGATTCTTTTGCTTTTGGCCTGTAGCAGCATAGTGTGTCATGGCAGGTGTGCATGGTGAAGGACTCCATTCACTTCATGGCCATGAAAAAGTAGAGAAGGAGGAATGGGTTGGTCTCATTATTCTCTTCAAGAGTAAGCCATCTGTGGAATGCATGAGGGACTTTGGCATCCAAACAGTAGCCAGGGGAGTGATGAGCAGGCATTATGAACCTTTGTGGCATTCTACGTTTAGGCCTGCCTAATGCAAGTGCCCCGCCTCTTCTGCTCTGCTAAGGAAGTCCTCATTGCATCACTGGAAATGGGCATATCCCGGTTAGGAACTAAGTCAGCCTACTTGTCTGCTACCTTTTTTCTACCTTGGTAAAGAATGTTCCATGGAAGGCCTTTGAAGTTCTTTGATATAAATAAAGCAAATGTGGGTCCATTTTGTCAGATGCTAGAAGCCAGAAGTTAGATGCTGGAAGCATGAACCATGATTGTAGCCCTGTCCTGCCCCTGCTTTTTAAAACTATTTTCTGTGTTCTGTGGTTATTTGCCATTTTATTTCTCTTAGCTTTATTGTTTAGCCAGCTCTTTCCTGGTCAGGGAACCTCATCCCCACTGCCCACGCGGGTGGTGGACAGCAGCTCCCAGTGACCTTTAACTAGGTCCATCTCCTAAAGGTTCTACTGCCTCCTAGTAGAGTCATAGGCTGGGAACCCAAGCTTCGACACATGGCTCTTTGGAAGATATTCAAGATCCAAACTATAGTATATTTTCTATGTTTGAGGGGAAGAAAACAATGATTATGATTTTACTCTGAGATGAGGAAATGATGACAAAATTGTTTATACTGAAGACCTGAACTAGGACTAGACCCTCGGTGACCTAGCTCTCTAGCTCTCTGCTCACTCCTTGGCTATACAAAGGGCAATCCTAGGCCTAACTTCTGGGAACTTTGGGAAAAAGGATGATGCCTCAGGGCCAGTTTCCTCAGTAGTTGCTGCTTGAAGCATGCCAGGACTAGTATGTAAATAAACCAATAATGTTGTTTAGGTTTATGCACTTATATATAGTCTTTGTGAAAGTGAGAGCCCACAGAGAATCTATAAAAGGGGTAGTTATATTTTAAAACCCTTCAGAAGACCTCTTTAGAACGCAGTATTCATCATTCAAGTAAAACTTGTTATTTAACAAATAAACTTATCCTACTCATGCATTTACTGTATTCCAAGCCACCACCGAAGCATTAAACACACCAGTAAGAATGATTTGGTGGTTTCCCTCAATAAACCTGAGAGAGTCGAGAAACAAATGAAAAATAAGGAAAATGTGACTGTTGATGGTTAGACAAAAGAATACATAGAAATGTTCATTGAAGTTACTGCATATGTGACAGAATAAAAAATCCTCTATGTGGATTTAATAAAATTAGTTTCATTAAGAAATTCTGTTGGGTCTTTCTTGTATAGGGTCATGCTATCTGTAAAAAGATATGATTTGACTTCTTTGTTTCCTATTTGTATCCCTTTACTAGATCACTCTGGCTAGAATTTTAAGAACTGTATTGAAGAAGAATGGTGAGAATGGACATCCTGGTCTTGTTCCTGATTTTAGAGAAAAAGCTTTCAGATTTTCTGTCAATGGTATTGACTTTGGGATTGCCATATATAGCCTTTATGATATTGAGGTAAGTTCCTTCCCCCCCTTTAGTTTCTTTAGTGTTTTTAAAGAGAATGAATATTGGCTTTTTCTCCATCTATTGAGATGATCATGTGAGTTCTGTCCTTGATTTCACTTTATATGATGGATTGCATTTATTGATTTGTGTATGTTGAGCTGACTTGCATTCCTGGATGAATCCAACTTGATCATGGTGTTCAATTTTCTTAATGTGTCTTTGATTGCATATTGCTAATACTGTATTTAGGATTTTTGCATTTATGTTCATTAAAGATATTGTTCAGTAGTTTTCTTTGCTCTGGTTTTGGTGTCAGGGTGATTCTGGCTTCATAGAATGAATTTGGGAGTGTTTCATTCTTTTACATTTTATGTAATACTTTGAGCAAGTCTAGCATTATTTCTTCTTTAAAAGTCTGATAGAACTCAGCTGAGAATCCGTCTTTTTTTTTCTTTTTTGGTAGGTGTTTTATTACTCTTTCAATCTCTCTGTTACTGGGCTATTTAGGTTTTCTATATCCTGTTGGTTCAATTGGGAGGGTAATATGTATCTAGAAATATGTCATATCTTCTAGATTTTCAAATTTATTGGAATGTAAGTTTACAAAACAGTCCATGATCATCTTCTGGGTTTTAGAAATGCTGTGGTAATATCTCTTTTTTCATCTCTGATTTTGTTGATTTGGATCTTTCTGCTTCTTTTGGTTAGTTTGGTTAATAAAATCAATCTTGTTTATCTTTTCAAATAATCAACTCTTTGTTACATTGATAACCAAATTATGGAACCAGCCTGGATGCCCATCAATAGATGAATGGATAAAGAAAATGTATTTTATATAAAAATACAATGGAGTTTTACTTAGTCATAAAGAAGAATGAAATTGGCAAATGGATGCAACTGGAGAACATCATGCTAAGTAAAATAAGCCAAACAGAAAAAAGGTAAAGGTCAAATGTTTTCTCTCACATGTGGAAGTTAGCAAGAGGGTGCAGGGGGAGGGGGAGGGAGCAAGCTGTATCTCAGAGTCTCAGGAGCGCTCTGAGACTCTGAGATACAGCTTGGCTGTGTCTGGCCTCTCACTATAGTTATAGACTTGTGTTCCTTGATGTTAGAGAGGAACTGTAATGACTCTGCTCACCTTACTAATGGAATATCAAGTAACTGCCTCATTAAGAAGAGTGAGTTAAGAAACATCTCTCGGAAAAGGTGACACTAGTTTTGACTTGAGGATAATGAGTGGGTGCCAGCAAGTCCTACCAAAGAACAGTTGGGGAAGCAAGGAGAGCAAGAGAAGAGCTCTAGGACAGACAGGAGACCAGAAAAGTACTAGTGCCATCAGAATTACTCTATAGTGATAAAAATCACATCAGAATTTTCCTGGCTGGCTGGGGTAGAGTGAGGCTGACTTCCTACAAAGGGGCAGTCAAAGATGTACAGTAATAGAGCCATTCTGCACCTTGATTGAGGAGATGGTGCCCATGCAAGTATTAGAGCTCAACAGATTGTGTGCTGATTGCTGTATTTTATCAATCAACTGTGTACTTTATTGTTGTAAGTTATACAATGATAAAGCTGATTTTAAAAAGAGAAAGAATCTTACATTAATTAATTTGCTGATAAAGTGATCATGGTCCCCTAAACTATAAAATTTGGGGTGTATGGAAATGCTCTTTCAGAACACCCATTCTTCAACTGGGGCATTTTCAGGCTCTGATCTCTTGTTTCTTCTGGAAGAAGCAAATGTTTTCCTGATTCCTCTCAAAGCACCTTCCTTTGATGTTGGTTTCAGACCCTGAATTCTGGGACTTTCTTAACTATTGGCATTGGTAGGAAAGAATGGTGAAAATTTTATCAATATAAGAGCAAAATTCAAAAGGAAACATGCTTTTAAAAGAGGAATAAAATGTTAATGCAAAAGGAAATAAGAAGCGGGGCGCGGTGGCGCAAGCCTGTAATCCCAGCACTTAGGGAGGCTGAGATAGAAGAATCGCGAGTTCAAAGCCAGCCTCAGCAAGGGCGAGGCGCTAAGCAACTCAGTGAGACCCTGTCTCTACATAAAACATAAAATAGGGCTGGGGATGTGGCTCAGTGGTCGAGTGCCCCTGAGTTCAATCTCCAGTACCAAAAAAAAAAGACAATAAGTAATCTAAGATGTGCTATTAAAATTCTAATGACTTTCCAGCCACCTGAAATCACATAATATTTTGTGTAAGAAAGAGAATTTTATTTTTTGTTCATGTCTAAAATCTTCTCCTTCTGGGCTGGGATTGTAGCTCAGCGGTAGAGCGCTTGCTTCACTTGCGTGAGGCCCTGGGTTCGATCCTCAGCACCACATACAAAGCAAAAAAAATAAAAAATAAAAAAAAAATAAAGACATTGTGTCCATCGACAACTAAAAAAATATTAAAAAAAAAATCTTCATTCTAAAATACATTGTTCTCAGGGGATTTTAGAGACAAGAGGCAAACATTTCAGCTCACCTTATATTCATTGTTAACAGTCCCCTCAATTTTTGTTCTGGTAAGTTTTACATCAGATTATATCTAGATTTTCAGAATTTTGTGGATATTAATCTATATTCCATTCTCTCAGATTGCTCACTCCATTCCCTAGATTTTGAAATGAATTGATGCTTTCTGTATGCTTTTGATATTATTTTAGTTACTGTTTTCCATACTAAAATTAAACTTTCTCAGTAGAGAATAATTTTTAAAAATATGTTAATGAGAAAAAAGAAAGTTCAAATGGCCCAAGACTTAATACTCCAAATAGCTATTATTAGCATTTGGGTATATTTACTGAATTATTCTTTATACAAATGTATTCCCTTTTAGAATTGGAATCACTACTTAGGAGCAATATTTTTTATTTAATATTTTAGTTTGATAATTTATATATACCTTTGTTGCAAATAAAATGAATACAACCTGATACTAAATTGTGCATTTTTAAAATTTGTTTTTTTATAAGAGAATATTTGAATGATTTTCTTTTGGATTTTAAAAATAATGATTTTATGTACGTCTTTATACTTATTTCTGTTCCTAAAATTCTATTTTTATAAAGAGATTCCAAGTTGGAGAAAATTAGGTGTATTTACATATTTGATGCAAATTTCTAAATTCTTTTAAGGGTACCAACTTATCCTTGTATCAACCATGTAAAATAATATTTGCCTTAAGTCTGTAGATAACATTCTTTGAAATATTCACTGATTCAATATATGAAACAATTTGTTTTCTTGCGATGGTAAAATTAGGTTAACTAAATTTTCATTGTCCATCTTATCACTTAGATCTCTTGTTCTGCGTAACCTGAAAATTGTTCTTATTTCTTCAAGAGTGTTGCTAGCCTTTTGGATGGCTGTCCACAGAGAAAATTTTGTGATGAGATGTAATGGCCTGGCAAACACTTTTCATTATTTCTTTAGATCAATGGGACAATTAACATAGTGGGGATGTTGTGATCCTTGGCTCAGGGATGTTTTCCACAACAGCCAGGGATAAACCTGTCTCTAATCTGTTTGGTTCTAACTCCATAGATAATGGGGTTGAGCATGGGAGGTACCAGTAGGTAGAAATTAGCAAACATGATGTGTACCACTCGGGGCACTTGTTGACCAAAGCGGTGGGTAAGGAAGGTAAAAAGGGCTGGGATATAGAAAGCCAAGATTACACACACATGGGAGGCACAGGTGCCAAAAGCCTTGAGACGGGCTTCTCCTGAGGGCAACTGCAGAACAG
>CM053399.1:52231670-52257161 GCA_028644305.1 Xerus rutilus | reverse complement strand
CATGGGAGGTACCAGTAGGTAGAAATTAGCAAACATGATGTGTACCACTCGGGGCACTTGTTGACCAAAGCGGTGGGTAAGGAAGGTAAAAAGGGCTGGGATATAGAAAGCCAAGATTACACACACATGGGAGGCACAGGTGCCAAAAGCCTTGAGACGGGCTTCTCCTGAGGGCAACTGCAGAACAGCTCTCAAAATCATCACATAGGATACGCCAATGACAATGATATCAAAGCCTACCACAGAGAAGGCCCCAAAGAGGCCGTATGCTCGATTGACTCTGGTGTCAGCACACACCAACTTCAGCACAGCCATGTGCTCACAGTAGGACTGGGGAATGACCTTGTTGGAGCAGAAGGGCATCCTGGAGATCATGAAGCAGAAGGGGCTCACCCACAGCAGCCCTCTCACCATCACGGCCACCCCCAGTTTGATCACCACAGTTGTGGTGAGGATACTAGAGTGCCGGAGTGGGAAGCAGATGGCCACATAGCGGTCCAAGGCCATGGCCATGAGCACCCCAGACTCCACAGAGGAAAAGGCATGGATGAAGAACACCTGGATGAGGCAGGCATGATATTCAATCTCATGAGCATGGAACCAGAGTATGGCCAGCATTTTAGGCTGTGTGGAGGAGGAGAGGACCAGGTCAGTGAGAGCCAGCATGGCCAGAAAGAGGTACATGGGCTGGTGCAGGGTGTGGTCAGTTCTGATTACGTGCAGGATGGTGACATTGCCAGTTACAGCCACAACATACATGACACAGAATGGGAAGGCAATCCAAAAGTGGGAACTCTCCAGTCCTGGGATTCCAAGCAGGATGAAGGACACTGGATGAGAAGAGCTGTTCCCTGAAGCCAACATCAGGGGATGGATACAGGTTTCTCTAGTGTGAAGATAATCTACTCTCTGCAGATGATAATAATCAAATAAATTACTGTTATTTTTAGGTTTTTCAATTTCACATTTGGTTGATAGGACAGTGAGATTCACTAATAACTGGAATAATTTCAACTCTTACAATAAATAAAATTTTGTAGCATAAAATGATGTTACTTGTTATTCAAAGTGGGTTTACAACATACTATCTGAAAGTGTAATTATTTCTTAAATAATCAATACTTTTTTAAATGCAGAATCTGCTGAAGGAAAACTAAAATGACCAATAATGTTATAATAATTTTTGCCATTGTATTCTTTACAGCTAACTGATCGCCCAACCTTTCTCATATGTCCTATTTTATCCCTCTGTTAAGTCTCTTTAGGCAACATTTCAGGGTAAGAAAGTAGCCTGGCTTAAAGGACCATAGGAATTTATGTAATGATATTGAGTGAATTTGGACTCTAAGACAATTACCATAAGGATTTAAGCTTAAAGATAAATGATGGGAAAATCATGCAAATGTAATTACATATATTGTCTTTAGTCTATGTCAATTTCTAGATTTGAAGTCAGAAAACTTTCTGTGAAAGTTCAGAATATAAATATTTGGGGGGTTTCTAAGCTATACAGTGTCTACTGAAACCAGTTCATTTAGCCATTGTGCAAAAGCCACCATAGTTGTTACATGTGCATATATGTGGCTATATTCAAATAACTTTATCTATGGAAACAGGCTGGAAGCTGGGCTTGTTCAGACTGTTGTTTTCTAAGGGCTATCCTAAATATCATACATTTTTTATGAGGGCAATCTCAAACTCACTGCTAGCACTTCTGTTCTTGGTACAGAGTAGGAATTTCATAAACTCTTACTGAAGGAAATAACAAATGCCATGATTCAGGGTAAAAGATTATTGCCTGATTAACAGCATCATAGTATATCCTGACAGATCCATCTTGACCCCACAGTTATGTCCATTTGTCACACTGCAGGTGGCCTGCTGCCAGTGAGTGCACTGTGAGCACCTCTGTCTGCACTTAATCCCTCTGGTGAATGCAATTACCATGAATCCGTAAGGACAAAGGTGACTTTTTCATACCCAGTACCTTTCCACTACTTAATCTTAGTTGTTTTGTGTCTCCGTTTGAAAGCTTTGGTTCTTACCGCATTCAAAACAGAAAATACCTAGGCAAGAAGAATATCACTTGCAACCTCCTTTAACGCATCATCTGTGGGAACTAAGTTTCATTCTGCTAAACTGAATTGTTCTCTAAACTGTTTCTTTACTATCATAGAGAGGAATAGCCTCTTTTTAATATTTCCTAGATTTATAATAGTATGAGAGAAATGAGGATCAGACTTTATAAGTCTTGCTGTATATCAGAAATTTTACCATCTTGCCTCAATAAGGGCTATAGATTAGCTCAAAACAGACGCCTCTCTACAGCATGGTAACAATTCATACATATGCATTCATACAATTCATACACATCTACTGGAGCGAAGAACATCAGTTTTGTTTCCTTTTGCCTGGCCTATCTTCCCAGCATTAGCTTTTCTGTTGGAGTTGGAGGCTTCCTCCAGACTTGCTTTCTGGCACCTGTTTTTGGGGACATAGTCACTGAGGCTCAGTGTAATTGGGAAAAACATACTTATACCTTTCTAATTCCTGCACCAGATGCTGGAAAAGGTGTCACCTAGAGGTCCAGTTTCTCAATTGTGTATAATAATCTTTGATCGATTGTGGAATGGATTGCTATTTTTTGAGACCTGCCACTGTAGGCTCTTAAATATTTATTGTTTCTGACTCAAATAAACCTTGGCATTCTCATTTTACAATAAGAAAATAAAGTTGAGAGTCATTAAATGATTTTCCCTTGATGACTACCAAATTATTGTCAGGGCTCATGGCTCCATTGACAGGGCTCTTAACGATGGACACTGGTGGCATTGGTACATTGTTCATTCGATACAAACCTCTACATAACTTATGACAAAGGCAGACATGAAGGGGGTTATATAATTGTGTACTGAATCGGAGATAGATCTGCATTTGGATCCTGGACCATTGCTACTTCACTGAACTAGAGATTGGACCAGGCATCTGTATCTGGTCCAGTATCTCAGATGACATCTTTATTGGTTTTTGCCCAGGAACCTTAATGGAAGACTCAACTGTTCTACCCTCCTTGTGAGCAGTGACTCCTTTCACAACCATATTTCAACTACCTACGTGGTATAGCTTCTTTCCAAATCCATTTTCTGTCTTCCCGTTCATTCATACCTATGCTTCTCCAATTATTATTTTAGAGGCCAGAACTCCCTGTTAAGAGATGTGTCTCAGCCTTCCTCATTGATTCTTCTGGCTCTATCTTCCCTCTGACTTTTTGCTTGGTTTGATGATGCAGGAGCAAGGAGGACCCTAGAATCTGAAATGGAAGATAGGGTCCTGGACAAATGGCTTTATTTTCTCTCTGAAATTTTCCCTAATGTCCCTGAAATCTAGTGTCTTCACTCTCATAAATTGCTGTGTCCTTTTTCCTTTCAGACTTAAGAACTGAACACAGGCAAATTTAAGACTACAAGTCATGCTGAGTAGATATTGTGTTGATCAATTATTAGTCATTTTTGTACAGCATGTGAGGTTTCTGAATAAAAACAGCAGAGCTTATGAGTTTGCTGTTGGGTTTAGAGAGGGAACTGTGCATTTCCTAAACTGTAGAAAAGAACAATATAATTTCCCTTCTTGCCCCAAACTTCTGTTTCAAAACAGAAGGAAAATATTAATTTTCACAGTGCAGATCAGTCAGACTTCAGAAGATATGGTTCATTCAATACAAACCTCTACATAACAACCTATTTGACCTACTCTATCCTACTATTAAAAATATTCTTTTTTTCTCCCTCACCTCAGTAAGAACTCTTATTAGCATAATACATGTTGAAAGCTGAATTTAAGTGATATGCTTTTCAAACATTGGAGCTAGAACTATTCAATTTAACTTTGGATTCCATACTTTTCTGTTCCTCAAAATATAACTTGCAAAACCTCCATGTAGCTGTTGGTTGAGGAAATTTGGTTGTTGAACAATGTTCTCACACTGAGTGGAGCTCAGCTTTCATCTGTGAGTATGGCTTGACTCCAGCTGTGGTATCCTTGGCTCAGTTACTTCTCCCTTGTGTGGAAGTAGTTGTACCCATCAGTCAGCTCTGTTGATGAAGGCAGTGAAGTGACAGAGGTCGATGGGCTGAGATCTTGTGAAGAATTACTTTGGGGAATCCAGACAGTGTTTTCTCAGGGTATCTGAAACTGAGGTGTAGCACAGGTGGGGTTTGGATGGTACCTCCTTCATAGAGAATTTGTGCATAGCAGCAGTCTTCCTACCTTTCTAGGTCTCCCTGGAATACAGAATGGGAACCCTGATTCATCTCCCCACCTCAGAGTGAAGTCCAATAGTCATGGCTTTCTGGACCTGGGGCTCCCAGTGAGTCAGGCCTTTCTGCACAGTGCATATCTTTGCCTTCCAGGTTCTTAAAGACAGTGAGTCCCACTGTTGTCTGGGGAGGGAAGCAGTGCCTGTGTGGCCTATGGCACAGGTAATCACTCTAATAACTCACCCTGAGCTCTGCCCTTTGACAAAGCTGAGCATGGTCATAAGCAGATCTAAAGAACCCCTGGGATTTAGCCTTTGGCAGAAACCTCAGATCATGGTCTATTTAAAGGACTATGCCTAGTTTGTCCCTTCCCCAAGCATTGGTTTCTTCCTCCCCCCAATCTCCACTGCTTTGTATTCACAATGGCTTCCTCTGAGAATGGAAGCTAAAGCTGGAAACATTAACCCCTAACTTTCCTCTCCCCTCTGTATACAGGAATGTGAAGAGGGGAATTGAATGCATGTGCAAGGTGTGTTGTTGGGATTATACATGTGTGAACTTATCTGTACACTTGTATTTTTTGTTAGTGAGTTTCTTATCTATAAATGAAAAGATATTTTATGCAATTTGCATATGTGTTGATATTTCATGTATGGTAATGTGTGTATTTGAGAGGTATAATGATAAATATATATGTAAGGGACAGTACTTATGTGTGAGTGTATATATGTGTCTAAGGTTGTGTATATGTGAAAGAATGGGGAATTATTTGCTTTTAGTGTGCATAATTAGTAATATAATCATTCTGGGAGTGAGCAGTCACTAAAAGCACATGCTTTGTGAAGACACATGCCCTTCTACATACCTGAAGGTGTGAGATGGCTCATGGGCATGCATATATATGGGTATGTATATGTAAGAGGTGTGGGCTTGATGGGGGTGTTGATAATCTATTGGTGCTTCACTGTAACAAGGCAGCCATGGTTGCAAGTTCCCTCACTTCTAAGTGGGTGATTATCCAGGGAGGGAATTCTGATGAAGTATTGTGGTTTGGATGTGTTGGATCCCCTAAAAACTCATGCATAAGACAGTGCAAGCAAGTTTAGAGGTGATGATTGGGTTAGGAGAGTTATAACCTAATCAGTGGTTGAATCCACTGATGGATCATCTAGGTGGTAACTGTAGGCAATTTGTGGCCCCCTGGCTGAAGCCTGGACTGGAATACTGTGCGCCCCCTCGCCAGAGACAGGAAAACCGCACCTGCCTGCACAGAGAAGAACACTGCGCTACAGTTCCCTATCCACCAATATGTGGCTCCACCCAAACCATGTCTATCTTGGGACACTGAAGCCATCTCCATAGCCCTTCCCATGTGGTAATCTACACTGTGGGACGACGAACAGGGACAGGAGGCAGCTGCCCATTGCAGCACCGAGCAATACCACTACCGAGCAGGCTGCTCAATGCCATTGCACAGCCCGTCCTTCCAGCCCCATCTCTGAAAGTTGTTGGCTCCATCTTGGAGCACCTCCACCACCATCTGAGGTTACTTCTGCTCCACCATCTTTACTTGGGGCAGCTTCCATCTAGGGGCACTGACTAGGTCCTCCTGGAAGCCCAATATCAAGGTACTACAGGTTTGATGCTACTGCCACCACCAACTAGGGACATGGCCATTTCCATCTAGGGACAACCACCAAGACTTGGAAGACCATCACCACGGTCTGTGTGGGCCTAGTTGTACAGAGATATCCCTACTAAGTGTGCTAACAGACACCATCCTGTTGCAGAGGCAATAGGGAGCCTTGCATGGGGTCACCTCTCTTTTTTCTCCTTGCATTCATGTATTGAGTACAACCATACCAGGAATGGCTTCCTCCTCCCAGTCAATGTGATTGTTAAGTATAACAATAAAAAAGGAGAGAGGTTCTAGACAAACAAAAATACAGAAAATTCTTCATATTTTTTCTCCAAAATAAATTTTAAAACCCCCTGGAATGTGTGCTTCAGTGAATGAAGTAAGTATACAATAAATTCAGCTTTTGATAAACAAGTGAATCTACAAAGTTAAATTTGCTTTTAAGCATTATGTAAAGTAATTGCAGGAAAGAGCAATTCTTATTTTCTTATGCACAAATAACAATATTATTAGAAAAATGAAGAAAGTTTTTCCTTATCCTGTTTTTTGACAAAATATAAAAATATGAATTTCTGAGAAATCATAAAATTTCTTTTAGGAAGCCATGGTCCACAATGAATTAAAAAGAAATTTGACACAGCTATGGGCAGTTGAACCAGTATACTAGGAAAGAATTCATTTTCTTTTAATGGGCCCCTTCTCTTATAGTGATAATGTTTAATGATAGAGCATAATGTGCTATTCTTTTTTAAATTCATATTCTGTATTCTTTGTCAAATAAATTTATTTAACCATATTTTAATCAAAGTTTATGTGTTATTGAAATTTAATAACTTAAGACAGAGATGGATTTATAACTGTAAGACTGTATGTTATGTATCTTGTCCAGGGAAATATTATGCTATAGGTGACTACATTTGGGAAATGGGGAAGAAAGGAGAGAAGTACAAGGACATTCATTCTCCAGCCTCTAAATATTAGGAATTAGAATCTAAAGATAATGCAGTAATAAAAACATTATACTTTAAAATGTTATACAGATAATAAAATAATTTAAAAGGTGATGCAAACATTATTTTGACCTGTTTCAGTCTAGTGTGAGGAGCCTACTGGGAAATTCTAGTTGTCACAATTAGGGTGAAGTCCCCAGTGTCTCTTAGCAGCAGGGTTGTGCTACATTATGGGATCCTTTTAAGAGGGCCAGGTCCATGAGCCAGCCACATATATAGCTGGCTGTCTAGATAGTGGAAAGGACACCTCTCCCTCTTTTGGAGCCAGGTAAGAAACAGGACCCAAAGAGCAAGCCCATAAGGCAGAAACTGTGGGATGCTAAATAGAGGGAGGGGAGGGATAGAGCAGAGAAACAGAGATGCAGAGGGGAGAGGCAGGTGCTTAAAGGCAAAGGACTGCAAATCAGAGTGAAGGGTAGACATACTGGGAAGAGGGGTTCACAGTAACAAACTCAAGCTGAAGGTTGTGGATTAAATGAGATCAAGCAAGAAGCTTGCAGACACATATTTCTTTCCAGGAGGAAACTCAAATCCTGATATGTCAAAGGACTTGAGTAGACCTATTGTGACTCTTGGTGGTCTTAAATGTGACATTTATTGTATATTTTATTTCTGCCTCACTCAGCTTTTAAATTACTGTATTTATTTTTTATCCCTGTTATAAAATAAGCTTTTGTAGCCATATTACTTGGCATCAGCTCTACCTTTCTACAGGATCCTTGCTTTCTGAGCTTCCTCTGACTCTCTTAATAGTAGCTATTCATATTTAGAAGGATGTACCTCAAATAAATCTTCACATTTTTAACCAGCATGGAATGAACTGGAAATAGGCAGACGAGGGATATTTTTAAAGTCCAGGGTTTATAGGTAAAAGACCATAGATGGTAATGAGTTACCAAGTTCCTACTTCTATTCAATGAGTGTGCAGAGTTCTATCTTTATGTTAATTATTTTCCTTGGCCAGAATAATCATGTATTCCAATTTCTTCCATGAATGAAACTTGTAGATACTGATATCTATATTTACTATTATGGCTCTCTGAGTCTGCCTTACCGTCAATCAAACCACAGAACATAACCCACACCAAAAAATAACAAAAACAACAACCACAACAACAGCAACAGCAGACAAAATCCAGTTTAATAGAAATGCATGGGATACCATCCCCAGATATTGGATTTATTTTATGTGTGCTGGGATCTTGTCTTTATTTATTTATTTTTTTGTACCAGGGATTGAACTCAGGGGTGCTTTGCCACTTAGCTACATTCCCAGCCCTTTTTATTTTTTATTTTACGACAAGGTCTCAATAACATTGCTCAAGGTCTTGCTAAGTTGCTGAGGCTGGGCTTGAACTTGTGATCCTCCTGTCTCAGCCTCCCAAGTTGCTGGGATTACAGGCATGTAGCATGAATGATGATATTCCAACTGTATAGGCATGATTCAAAAACACTCATTTTGTCTACAATTTTATTGATAATTTAAAAAGAAAAATCCACAAAGTAGGTGCTGTGTATTGAGTTGCTAGCAAATTTATGTTGGATTCAGTAACTAAGATCAAAATTCAGGCATTTTAATGCTTGCTTTATCAGCAAATTGGTGAATGATGAGTTTGTGGGGGACAGTTTTTAGTAGTACCTCCTTAGTAGAGGGAGGTTTAAACCATATGTTTACTAACTTCTATATCCTCAACTGTCCCATTCAACAATGTACATCATGTTATTGTTCTTATTTATTTTTTGATCCTGCTTTGCCCAGGTTTGCCTGGTCTCATTTACTCTATTTTCCAAAATATGTCCAAATATTCTGTTTCTATATTATTTTCTATACTTTCATTTAGACCATCACTTCTGACTGGAAGCATCTGCATTATCTGGTCTTGGTGTTCCAATGCAAGGACATGTTGTGCTTCTAATTTTGTTTAGTATATCTCTCTTAATCAGTGGTATTTGAATTTGATGCAATGTTTGATATTAGTAATTTACTTAGGGACTTTAATAAAAGCATTTTAGTAGTTTTGTATGGTTTTGTGTGGTTGCACATCTTATAAATTTTAGTCCAAATACAGGATATAAAACAATTGTAAAATAGAGTTCATGCTCTAAAAAAGGTGGTAACTGGACAAATCTTTTAATCATATAATCTGTTCTTTTTTTCTAATGCTAGAAGGTACCATTATCATCCACATTCACATTTTTAGAGAAAGACTACTCTTTTCTTGGGATACATATTCTTATACCTTTGTCAGTATTACACTTCATTAGTTCCATTAGCTTTGTATTATATTCTGATATGTTAAAAGGCCAGTCCACTCTATTTGTTGTCTCAGCATTTTAATAAACATGTTTGCATATTCATAATGCTTACTATACTGTAGGATCTATTAGTTTCAATTAAAATTCTTAGGTGTTATTGACAAATAATGCTTTGAATTTATGTGTTAATGGCAAAACTCCTATACATTTACTATGGCAGAGTCTGGTCTTCAAGAGGAGAATTAAGAAATAAAGGCAGTTCTTTAAGTTCCTTAGTATATTATTATAGACCTCCCTCCTCCCTCTGCTGCAAAACATGAGCTTTTGGTAATAGCAGTAAACTTTGCAGCTTTATGGCTATTGTGATTAAAGCCTTACTTCTATAAAATTTTCTCAGTGATGGATTTTGTGAAAATCTATTAATTTATGATTTTGATTTTTATCTGGTTACTTTTATCAACTCTAGTTTGAATTTTCAGTCCATTTTTAAAGGTATTTTAGGTAAAATATCAATTAAAACCTTAATAAAGACATTTCAAATGTCTTTTGAAGATAATACATTTTCTTCCTATTGGCTTACCTTTCTCCTTTGCTGTCTATGCCATAAATGTTGAATAGTAGTTGTGATAGTTTATGTGGTATTTCACTTTAATGAAAACAAACTTTGAATGAAAATGCTTTTAGTAGATCACTAATAAACATGTTTTCTCTGAATTTCTGGAAGATTCTCCTCACTAGAAAACTTACATTCTTCCTATTCACAATTTTATCATGAATCTTTATTGAATTTCCTGAATTTTTCTCATCTCTTAAGAAAATCATGTTTCTTCTAATATCTATTCATATAATAACACCATTTATAGATTTTTTAATTTGAGTAAGTTTTTATTCATAAGACAAGAACTGTAGTATCAAAATGCAGTATTCTTTTTAAAAGAATTGTACTGAGTTGCAAATATGTTATTAATAGTGTTTGTCTCTCTCTTCATAAGTGACTCAATGAATAACTTTCTATCTTTTCATATGCTCTAGAGTTTTTCAATCTTGGTACGATAGATATTTTGGGATGGAAATTTCTCTGTTGTAAGGGGCTGTGTTGTGAATTTTAGGAGGCATAGCAGCACTCTTGGGCTCTACACACTAACTGCCAGTAACAACCCCTTCCTAGTTATAATAATCAAAAGTGTTTCTAGGCATAGCCAATTGACCCCTGGAGGCCCACGTGCCTTCTCTTCCCTGCTTGATGAATTTGCGATAAAACACTCAATTTCTTTCTTTAAAATACATGATCTTTGTTACAAATCATAATATGTGATTTAGTCCTTATTGGGATTTTATTTTCTAGACTAGTTTGGTGATTGATATTTTTCTATAAAATTATCTGCCACATAATGTCAAATATATTGTTATAATTATGCATACAATTTAAGTATGCTTAAAGTTATATTTCACTCTACTTCTGTTATCTTTTAACAAAACTTTTATCTTTTGTGTGCTTTTTAAAATTTTCCTGGATGAGTCTTGAAATACGTTATTTTTAAAAATTAATCACTTTGGTTTTGTTGTTAACTAATTCATTTGTACCTTTATTTTTATGAGTTTCTTCTTTTGATGTTTTAAAAATTATTTTCCTAGCTTCTCATATTGAAAATGTACATAATTAAAATTTCTATTCTGGTTTTCTAATAAAAGTATAATCTTCAGGTACTTTAATGATAAAAAGTGGTTATATTATTGCCATTTTGCTTAAAAGATTCTTTTGTCTCAATTATATAATTTTCTTGGCATAGAGAAGATGCTAATAAACAGAAGTTGTTATTGCTTTGAAGTTATTGTCATTTTATATTATTATATAATTTTATTATACAAATAAGATCACAAATTATAATTATTTGCTTGCTATTCAGTGGTCCAAGTTAGACTATGTCAAGATTTTTAAGATGTAGTTTTGTATTCAGCTAAAGCTGAGGTAGACCAAGAGAGAAATATTAGAGGTTGAATAGAAAATTTGGTAATTGATTTGAAGGAGTTAAAAAATAAAGAATTATGATAATTGGATCATTTTGTGAAAATTTTAAGTTTTATACTTAAAAGAATAATGAACAGTTATAGAGGAAAGTGATCAATTTGCTTTTGAATATATTATTTGCTTTATCCATGAAAATCCATATGGGAATGCCTAGAAGAAAGTTCTAAATTCAGGTCTGGAAACTGGAAACCAGCACTGGCATTCAGATATTTATAGAAATTTGTCATAATATAGGTGAAATATAAAGCTGAGAAAATGCATGAAATTATTCTCTTTCCTATTCATTATGAAACAGTGAGCTAATGAGAGAGAAGGTTGCAACTCTAAGAAACTCAGAAAATAGTAAAGTTCTTTGAGAATTAGTAATAATAATTGAGTGAATCTTGGAGTGCCAGAAAGATGTTCTAATTGATAACTTATACATGCATGATGTTATGTTCAATTATTCAAATATCCCTGTCTTCGCAGTCCTTCACTATGTTGGTTTTCAATAGTACCAATGCTCCCCCTCTGATCTTCTTCCTGATGGGTATCCCGGGCCTGAGAGCAGCCCAGGTCTGGATCTCCATTCCCTTTTGTCTTCTCTATGTCATCGCACTCTCTGGAAACAGCATGATCCTATTGGTGGTCCTTCGTGAGCAGAGCCTCCATGAGCCCATGTATTATTTCCTCTCCATGCTTTCAGCCACTGACCTCAGCTTATCCCTGTGCACTCTTTCCACTACCCTTGGTGTTCTCTGGTTTGAAGCCCGAGAGATCAACTTAAATGCTTGCATTGCCCAGATGTTCTTTCTCCATGGGTTTACTTTCATGGAGTCTGGGGTTCTGCTGGCCATGGCCTTTGATCGCTTTGTAGCCATCTGTGACCCACTGAGATACACTACCATCCTCACCAGTGCCAGGATTGCTCAGATTGGGGTGATGATGTTGATAAGGAATGTTGCTGTCATGTTGCCAGTCGTGCTCTTTGTCAAGAGGCTGTCCTTCTGCAGTTCTTTGGTCCTTTCCCATTCCTACTGCTACCATGTTGATCTCATTCAGCTCTCTTGCACAGACAACAGAATCAACAGCATCCTTGGTCTGTTCGCACTCTTCTCCACTACAGGGTTTGACTGCCCTTGCATCTTGCTCTCTTACATTCTGATCATCCGATCTGTTCTCAGCATTGCTTCCTCAGAGGAGCGGCGGAAAGCCTTCAATACCTGTGTATCCCACATCAGCGCTGTTGCCATCTTCTACATCCCTCTCATCAGCTTGTCTCTCGTCCACCGCTACGGCCGTTCAGCACCTCCATTTGTCCACACCATCATGGCCAATGTCTTCCTGCTCATCCCTCCTGTACTAAACCCCATCATCTACAGTGTGAAGACTAAGCAGATTCGAAAGGCTATTGTCAGGATCTTATTTCAGAAGCAGCGCCAAATTTAATCACATTATCTCAGAGTGGTTAAATCATTTATGAAAAATGATCTGGAATAATGGGGTGAAATACCAAACATGCCTCAAAAAGTACCAACTATGCAACATATAGGTTTTATGATATTGCTCACTCAGTTTCTTTGATGTTAGTATATGACAATATATTTTTAATATAAAGTGAGGTGCTACAAGTAGATAACTATTCATATTTGAAAACAATGTTAGACCTGTATAAATTGTTAATTCAGACTCTGCATACAATTTTCAAAGTTCAGACGCAATGCGGGGAACTTTTTTCTTGCAGGAGGGTTGGGGTGGGTATGGAGGATTGAATTCAGGGGCACTCAACCACTAAGCCACATCCTCAGCCCTTTTTTTTGTATTTTATTTAGAGACAGAGTCTCACTAACTTGCTTAATGCTTCACCTGTGCAACACCTGTAATCCCAGCAACTCAGGAGGCTGATGTAGGAGAATTGCAAGTTCAAAGCCAGCCCTAGCAACTTAACAAGACTCTGTCTCAAAATTAAAAGGCTGGGGATGTGGCTCAGTGGTTAAGCACCCCTGAGTTCAGTGCTTGGTACAAAAGAGAGAGAAAGAGAGAGAGACCGAGACTCCAGGTTTCATCCCCAGTCAGAGAGACAGACAGACACATACACACAAATTTAGTAAAATTGCTAACATTTCAGGAATGAGAATAACTCTATTTTCCAAATCTTTTACCAACTTTAGGCTTTGTGAAAGGGAACTCATGGTTTTGGTTCATGTTTATCTCTATGTCTGCCATTATGAGGTCATTTATAGGCCCACTGGAATAGCAGTCGGGGAGCCAAGGCTGGTTGATGTCCACACACAGCTACTTTTTTACCTGGTTGTTGAATTCATACTCTAAAGTGGGTGCTGTCTGGTGATATTAATGTGAGATACAAATATTTTTGTCCTTTGTATCTATATCCATATGCCTATCGCATAATTTCCAGACTGCCTTACCCTCCTTCTTCCAAAGTTGTTGGTTTCATATCCTAATCAACTACTGAAGCCTTTCAGCAAAGTCCAGAAGTCTACATGATTCTACTTAAACAGTCCCTCTTTCATACTGTGTTAAACTACATTTTGTCACTGTGACCAAAACACCTGACAAGAATAACTTACTTTGTTGTTTGGGACTAACTTGTACTTTGGTTGATGGTTTCAGAGGTTGCAGTCCATGGTCAGCCACTTCCATTACTCTGGGTCTGAAGTGAGGCCGGCCATCATGAAGGAAGGGTAGGTGAAGGACAGCTGCTCATATTGTGGCAAAAGTAGAAAGTGAACAACTCAGTGAGACCCTGTCTCTACATAAAACACAAAACAGGGCTGGGTATGTGGCTCAGTGGTCGAGTAGCCCTGAGTTCAATCCCCAGTACCAAAAAAAAAAAAAAAAAGTAGAAAGTGAAGCATGAGGGACAAAATATAAACCCCAAAGGCATGCCACAGTGACCCACTTTCTCCAGTCACGTATAGCTACCTGCCTATAGCTATCATCCAGCGCAGTAGTCCTTTCAAATTATAAATTCATCAGATGGATTAATCCACTGATTAGGTTATAGCATTCATAGTCTAATCGTAACCTTTTGGGAGATGCCTCATATCCAAAACCATAAGGCATACCAGGTTAACAGCCAAAGATAATAGTCACAACTCTGCTCATTACAAGGATTTTCCTTCGCCACTGTTCTTTATGGCCACCCATATTGTGCCATGGCGTTTTATTGTTTGTTAGCACCAATTTGTCCACCAGTGAATCAAACCTGAATATTTTCTTTTCAGCAATGTGTCAGGAACCCCTGATGAATATATTCATATCATTTCATGGAGGGATAGTCATATAACATTGTTATGTCATGAAATTTGGGACTAACTGCTTAGATTTTTTTTTTTTAACTTATACTTCACCTAACTACCATAATCTTTCAAATGCCACAGGTTTGGGTAGAACATGAGAATTTTTCCAGTAGCTACTGATATTATCTTCAATCATATACTTCAGCATAGAGATGAACACTTCAGCATTTGAAGAATAACCATAGTAGACCTGAAAAATAACTGGATTCACTTTGGGATAAATATTGTCCAGAACTGTAATAATCATTCCTACTCAGTAATATTACAACAAAAAAGAGCTTGATAGCATTTTGGGGTGCTTATAGCCTATATCCAATACTTCTAAAGAGACTAGGTATTATTCTTTCTACAATGCAGCAATTATATTTTTAAATGGTCATATGTTCACTTGGGGAAAACTTTGGATAATTTTTAAATTTTATTCTGGCAGTGGCATTGCAGTCTACTTCATGGAAGAGACCAAGCCTTATTTTCAATTAATGGATTCGGTATACATGGAGAGACTTAAATATTTACACAGTGTGAGGGATCCTGATTTCTGATTGTGGTGGTCAATCTAGAGCTCAGCAGTTCTCTAACTAAACGTATGCTGAATAACATCCTAGTCGACTGTCTACTTGGCTTGGTTCCAGGAACACCATCATCTTTGCAACAGATTACTATATGTCTCATGACCCTGACTAACTTTCAAGGCTTTCTGCTCTCTGCAGTAATTATATTCATCTTATAGCTGATTGTTAAGTACTGCCAGTGTAGTCTCAGAATCTCCATTCCCATTGTTCATGGGGCTCTCATTTCCACTGAAGCATTCTTCATAGTTAAGTCTAGCTCCCAAAAGCAATAGCTGCTGAAATTTAAAATGTTTTGTACAGATCTATTCTTTATTGCTTCAGTGAAGGAGTGTTCTTTCTTCACAGAAAAAAAAAAGTTAATTATCTAGGCCATTCTAATATGTTCATCTTCCTGATATATGTGTATGAGTATTGTGTATACAGAATACAAATATATGTATATGTAATTTGAGTTTCTTTCTCTTTTTCTTCATTAGCTTGGCTAAGGGGTTATCAGTTTTATTTATTTTTTCAAAGAATCAGCTTTCTGTTTCATTAATTTTTTGATTTTTTTTGTTTTAAGTTTATTTATTTTGGCTCTGATTTTAATTATTTTCTATCTTCTGATTCTGGTGTTGATTTTTTCCCCTAGGGTTTTGAGATGTAAAGTTAGGTTATTTATTTGGTGACTCTCTAATCTTTTAATGAATGAGCTCAATGCAATGAACTTTCCTCTTGAAAGAAAGAAAAAAAATTGAGAATACATCAAACAAAAGAGGTAAAAGATTTATACAATGAAAACTAAAGAAATAAATTGAAGAAGACCTCAGAAAAGGGAAAGATCTCCGATGTTCTTGGATAGGCAGAATGATATTGTCAAAATGGCCATACTATCAAAAGTGCTATACTATCAAAAGTAATTTAATGCACTTCATATTAAAATTTCAATGATGTTCTTCATAGAAATAGAAAAAGCTGTCATGAAATTCATTTGGAAAAATAAGAGACCCAGAATAGCCAAAGCAATCCTTAGCGAGAAAAGTGATGCGGGAGGCATCACAGTACCAGACCTTAAATTATACTACAAAGCTATAGTAAAAAAAAAAAAAATGGTATGATATTGGCACAAAAACAGACATGAAGACCAGTGGAACAGAATATAAGACTCAGATACATACCCATATAAATACAGTTGTCTCACACTAGACAGAGGTGCCATAAATCTACACTGAAGAAAGGATAGCCTCTTCAAGAAATTGTGCTGAGAGCCTGGGTGTGGTGTTTCACTCCTGTATCCCAGCACTTTGAAAGGCTGAGACAGGAGAATTGTGAGTTCAAAGCCAGCCTCAGTAATGGCAAGGTGCTAAGCAACTCAGTGAGACCCTGTCTCTAAATAAAATGCAAAATAGGGCTGGGGATGTGGCTCAGTGGTCAAGTACCTCTGAATTCAATCCCTGGTACCAAGAAAAAAAAATGGTGCTGGGAAAACTGAAAATCCATGTGTAGTAGAATGAAATTGAATCCTTATGTCTCACCCTGCACAAAACTCAACTCAAAGTAGATAAAAGACCTATGCATTAGACCAGAGATCTTGCACGTACTAGAAGAAAAAGTAAGCTCAATTCTCCATTATGTCAGCTTAGAAACAAACTTCCACAATAAGACTCCTAAAACATAAGAAGTAAAATCAAGGCTCAAACATTAGATTATATCCAACTAAAAATCTTCTTCACAGCAAAGGAAATAATCAGGAACATGAAGAGAGACCCTATAGAATGGGAGAAAATTTTTACCACTTGTACCTCTGATAGAGTATTACAATGAGATTCCATCTCACTCCAGTCAGAATGGCAATTATAAAGAATATAAGTCACAATAAATGTTAGCAAAGATGTAGGGGAAAAGGTTCACTCATACATTGCTGGTGAAACTGCAAATTGGTGTAACCACTATGGAAAGCAGTATGGAGATTCCTTAGAACATTTGGAATGGAACCACCATTTGATCCAGTTATCCCACTCCTTGGTATATATACAAAGGACTTAAAATAAGCATACTACAATGATGCAGCCACATCAATGTTTATAGCAGCTCATTCATAAGAGCCAAGCTATGGGACCAATGGGAGAACAGGCCAAGGCCAAGGACCACCTTCAGGGACCACTGTGGGAACCCAGCCAAGGGCAGACTTGAGACTGCTAGCCGCCAGTCACAGGGGAACCCAGACCCAGGGGAAGGACTGCCTCTGGGGACTGCTGTGGGAGACTTGGCCTAAGTGAGGCCTGGAACCACCCCGAGTTCCATGCCAGAGCCTCTGCCGAACAGGGGGAGCACAGGCCAAGGCCCAGGACCACCTTCAGGGACCTCTGTAGGACCCCAGCTAAGGTCAGGCCTGAGATTGCTACCAACAAATCCACTGATTCACAGGGATACCCAGACCCAGGCACAGGACTGCCTCTGGGGACCCCAACAGCTGAGGCCCGGGACCACTCCCAGTTCAGCACCAGAGCCCCTGCCAATCTGCGGGAGCCCAGGCCCAAGGCTAGCCCACCACCTGGAATCCCTGAGGGAGTCTAGACCACAATCAGGCCTAGGACTGCCCTCACAGGTCTGTGTGAGAGCCCAGGCCCAGAACTGCCCCTGCACATAGTGGGGATCCACACTGTTGCTCCCTTCCTGTATCCATCTTGTACACTGAAGCTATCCCCATAGTTCTTCCCATGTATTAGCCTATACCTTGGGTCAACAGACAGGACCTGGAGGCAGCAGCTACAGAAGCATTGAATCTCCCATCAATCAGCCCAAAGCCATTGTAAGTGTACCCCTTTAGCCCCATCTCTGAAAGTGTTTGCATCCATCTTGGGCCACTCCCACTGCCATCTTGAGTTACCTCCACTACTGCCACTACCATCTTTAGTGGCACTAGTGTCCACCTGGGGACACCTCCTGGGGACTGGAAGTTAACTCCAAGGTGAGATACAGGTAATCTGTAGTGTCACTACAAGATTATAGATTAGAAATCACAATACCTCAGATTGGCATTGCAAGAAAGGAAGATACATAGTCAACATGAAAAAACAAGGGAAGAAAGTGCCCCCAGTAAGCCAAGATACTACAATAACAGAATCTATTGACAGCACAGTTGATGAAATGTCAGAGAAAGAATTTAAAATGTACATAATTAAAATGATCTGTGAATTAAAGAATGACTTAAGCAAGAAAATACAGGCAAAATTGATCACTCCAATCAAGAAATAAAAGAGCAAATAAAGGCAAAAATTGATCATGCCAATAAAGAGATAAGAGAGCAAATAAAGGCAACCATCAATCACACCAACAAAGAGATAAGAGAACAAATACAAGTAGCAAAGATTACTTTAAAACAGAGCTAGAGATTGTGAAAAAAACCAATTAGAAATTCTTGAAATGAAAGAAACAATAAACCAAATAAAAAACTCTATAGAAAACATCACCAGAAGACTAGATCACTTGGAATACAGAACCTCAGATAATGAAGACAAAATATACAATCTTGAAAATAAAGTTGACCATACAGTGAAGATGGTAAGAAATCATGAACAGGACATACAATAATTATGCAATAGCATCAAAAGACCAAATATAAGATTTATTGGGATAGAAGAAGGCACAGAATTTCAAGCCAAAGGAATGCACAATCTTTCAATGAAATAATATCAGAAAATTTCCCAAACATGAAAAATGAATTGAAAAATCAAATACAAGAGGCTTATAGGACACTAAATGTACAAAATTGCAACAGAAAGGCACATTATAATGAAAATGCCCAGCATACTGAATAAGGATAGAATTTTAAAGGCTGCAAGAGAGAGGAATCAGATTACATATAGGGAGAGACCAATTCTGATCTCAGCCAATTATTCAACCTAGACCCTAAAAGCCAGGAGATCAAGGAACAACATATACCAAGCTCTGAAAGAAAATGGATGCCAACCAAGAATCTTATATCCACCAAAACTGAGCTTCATATTTGATGATGAAATAAAAACATTTCATGATAAACAAAAGTTAAAAGAATTTACAGCAAGAAAGTCTGCACTATGCAGCATTCTTGGCAAAATATTCCATGAGGAGGAAATGATAACCAACAATGAAAATATACAAAGGAGGAACTACACTAAAGGAAACACCAATCAAAGAAGAAACCAAGTCAAGATAAAAACCAAATATAAACCAAGATGACCAGGATTACACATCATATTTCAATAATAACCTTGAATGTGAATTGCCTAAACTCATCAATTAAAAGACATAGACTGACAGACTGGTTAAAAAAAAAAAGACCCCAAAATATGCTGCCTTCAAGAGACTTATCTCACAGGAAAAGACATCCACAGACTGAAAGTGAAAGGGTAGGAAAAAACATATCACTCACATGGACCACGTAAACAAGCAGGGGTTTCCATCCTCATATTAGATAAAGTGGACTTCAAACCCAAGTTAGTGAAAAGGGATAAAGAAGGACATCTCATACTTCTTAATGGAATCATACATCAACAAGACATAACAATCATGAATATCTATTCCCCAATCAATGGGGCATATATGTATATTGAACAAATCCTTCTCAAATACAAGAGTGAAATAGACCACAACACAATAATACTTGAGACATTAACACAGCTCTCTCACCACTGGATAGATCATCTGAAAAAAACCTAAACAAAGAAAACATATACCTCAATAAAACAATCAATAATTTAGACTTAACAGACACATATGCAGTATTCCATCCAATAACAAGCAGATACACTTTTTTTTCTGAGCAGCACATGGATCCTTCTCCAGAATAGATCATATGTTATGTCACAAAGGAAGTCTTAGAAAATACAAAAAAAATAGAGATACTACCTTGAATTCTATCTGACCATAATGGAATAAAATTATAAATCAATGACACATTAAAAAATAGAAACTACTCCAACACCTGGAGACTAAATAATACACTATTGAATGATGCATGGATAACAGAAGACATCAGGGAAGAGATAAAAAAGTTCTTAAAGGTTAATGAAAACTCTGATACATATCAAAATCTCTGGGACACCATAAAGGCAGTGCTAAGAGGAAGGTTCATTGCATTAAACTCATTCATTAAAAGAAGAAAAAGTCAGCAAATAAATGACTTGACTCTACACCTCAAAGCCCTAGAAAAAGAAGAACAAAGCAACACCAAAGGAAGTAGAAGACAGGAAATAATTAAAATCAAGGCTGAAATCAATGAAATTGAAACAAAAGAAACGATTCAAAAATTTGACAAAACAAAAAGCTGGTTCTTTGAAAAATTAAATAAAATTAACAAACCCTTAGCCACCCTAACAAAAAGAAGGAGAGAGAAAACCCCAATTACTAACATTCATGATGAAAAAGGAAATATCAAGACAGATACTACTGAAATACAGAGGATATTTAGAAACTATTTTGATAATTTATACTCCAGTAAAATAGAAAACCCTGAAGACACCGACCAATTTCTAGAGGCATGTGACCTATCCAAACTGAACCAGGAGGTCATACACAGCTTAAACAGATCAGTTTTAAACAAGGAAATGGAAGATGCCATCGAGAGCCTACGCACCAAGAAAAGCCCAGGACCAGATGAATTCTCAGCTGAGTTCTACAAAATCTACAAAGAAGAGTTAATACCAATATTCCTCAAACTACTTCATAAAATAGAAAAGGAAGGAACTCTTTCAAACTCATTCTATGATGCAAGTATCACCCTGATACCAAAACCAGACAGAGACACATGAAAGAAAATTTCAGACCAATATCCCTGATGATCATAGATTCAAAAATTCTCAATAAAATTTTGGCAAATCACATACAAAAACATATCAAAAAAATAGTGCACCATGATCAAGTGAAGTTCATTCCAGGGATGCAAGTTTGGTTCAACATATGGAAATCAATTAACATAATTCATCGTATCAATAGACTTAAATATAAGAATCATATGATTTTATCAATTGATTCAGAGAAAGCATTTGACAAAATACAGTATCTTTTTATGTTCAAAAAACTAGAAAAACTAGGGATAGTAGAAACACACCTCAACTTTGTAAAAGTAGTCTATGCTAAACCCAAGGTCAACATCATCCTAAATGGACAAAAATTGGAACATTCCCTGTAAAAACTGGAACAAGACAGGGATGCCCTCTTTCACCACTGCTATTCAATATAGTTCTTGAAACATTAGCCAGACCAATTGGACAGATGAAAGAAATTAAAGGGATACGAATAGGAAAAGAAATCAAACTATCATTATTTGCTGATAGCATGATTCTATACTTAGATGATCCAGAAAACTTCTAGAATTAATAAATAAATTCAGCAAAGTAGCAGGATATAAAATCAACACCCATAAATCAATTGCATTTCTATACATCCATGATGAATCCTCTGAAAGGAAAATTAGGAAAACTACCCAATTCACAATAGCCTCAAAAAAATAAAACACTTGAGAATCAGTTTAACAAAAGAAGTAAAAGACCTCTACAATGAAAACTATAGGACACTAAAGAAAGAAATTGAATAAGACCTTAGAAGATGGAAAAATCTCCCATGCTCTTGGATAGGCAGAATCATTATTGTCAAAATGGCCATACTCCCCAAAGCACTATATATATTCGATGCAATTCCAATTAAAATCCCAACATCATTCCTTATAGAAATAGAAAAGGCAATCATGAAATTCATTGGAAGAAGAAGAGACTCAGAATAGCCAAAGCAATCCTTAGCAAGAAGAGTGAAGCAGGAGGCATCACAATACCAGATCTTAAACTATACTACAAAGCTATAGTAACAAAAATGGCATGATACTGGTACCAAAATAGACATGTAGACCAATGGTATAGAATAGAAGACACAGAGACAAACCCACTTAAATACAGTTATCTCATACTAGACAAAGGTGCCAAACATGCACATTGGAGAAAAGATAGTCTCTTCAACAAATGGTGCTGGGAAAACTGGAAATCCATATGCAGCAAAATGAAACTAAACCCCTATCTCTCACCATGCACAAAATTCAACTCAAAGTGGATCAAGGACCTGGGAATCAGACCAGAGACTCAATGCCTAATAGAAGAAAAAATAGGCCCAAATCTTCATCATGTTGGATTACTTACTTCCTTATCCAGATTCCTGTAGCACAGGAAGTAAAATCAAGAATGAATAAATGGGATAGATTCAAACTAAAATGCTTCTTCTCAGAAAAAGAAACAATCAATGAGGTGAACAGAGAGCCTTTATTCTGGGAACAAATTTTTGCCACATGCACATCTGATAGAGCACTAATCTCTAGGATATATAAAGAACTCAAAAAACTTAACACCAAAAAACAAACAACCCAATCAATAAATGGACTAAGGAGCTGAACAGACACTTCTCAGAAGAAAATATACAATTGACCAACAGACATATGAAAAATGTTCAACATCTCTAGCAATTAGAGAAATGCAAATCAAAACTACTCTAAGATTTTATCTCACACCAGTCAGAATGGCAATTGTCAAGAATACAAACAACAATAAATGTTGTCGAGGTTGTAGGGGAAAACACATGCTCGTACATTGCTGGTGGGACTGCAAATTGGTACAACCAATCTGGATAGCAGTATGGAGATTCCGTAGAAATCTTGTAATGAGACCACCATTTGACCCAGCTGTCCCATTCCTCAGTCTATACCCAAAGGATTTAAAAATATCACACTATACTGATGCAGCCACTTCAATGTTTATAGCAGCTCAATTCACAATAGCTAAACTGTGGAACCAACCTAGATGCCCTTCAATAGATGAATGGATAAAGAAACTGTGATATATATACGATGGCAATAAAAGAGAATAAAATTATGGCATTTGCAGGTAAATGGATGGAGTTGGAGAACATCATGGTAGCAAAGTAAGCCAATCCCCCAAAACCAAATGCCAAATGTTCTCTCTGATAAGTGGATGCTGATCCACAATGGAGGAGAGGACATGGGAAGAATGGAGGAATTTTGGTCAAAGGGGAAGGAAGGGGAGGGGGCATGGGGTCAGTAAAGATGGTGGAATGAGATGGACATCACAGCCCTAGCTTTATATATGACTGCATATATGATGTGATTCTACATCATGTACAACCAGAGAAATGAAATTGTGCTTCATCTGTGTACAATAAATCGAAATACATTCTGCTCTCATGTATACCTAAGTAGAATAAATTTTTAAAAAAGGCAATCATTGAAAAAAAAAGAACCAAGCTGTGGAACCAACCTTCAGGTCCTTAAATAGATGAATGGATAAATAATACATGGTATATATACCTAATGGAATATTACTCGGCCATAAAAAAGAATGAAATTATGGCATTTGCTGGTAAATGGATGGAACTGGTGCTAAATGAAATAAAGCAGTCCCCTGAAACCAAGGGCTGAATGGTATCTCTGATATGTGGATGCAAGTCCACAACTGGGGAGGGTGGGTAGGGGAAGAATAGAAGTCCATTGGATTAGATAAAGGAGAATGAAGGGAGGAGGGAGAGGAATAGAAAAGACAGTAGAATTAATCAAACATAACTTTCCTATCATTGTGTATGATTACACAACCAGTGTAACGCCACATCACGTACAACCACAAGAACCAGATTCTAATTAGAATATGTTTCACTCCATATATGTATGATATGTCAAAATACACTTTATTGTAATGTATATCTAAATAGAATAAATTTTAAAAACAACACAGCTTCGTTATTCCAAGCATGTATTATTAGCATTTGGTTGTATTTCTCACAAATTTTTTTGTACACATCTTCATTCTTAGAATTGGCATCAGGCTTCATGGGCAGTTTTTTTTCTTTTATTTTTAATTTAGTATTATATCTTGATCAGTTTTCCACATTTCTCTTTACTTGTTGCAAGCACAAATGGAACATGGTATTCAGTTGTACATTGTGTCACTTGGTTTATTATAGGATAGTATTTAAATAATTCTACTTTATTTTTATAAATAATGACTTTATCCATGTCTTTATACTTGTTTTGTTTCACAAATTCAGTTTTTACAAAGAGATGCCTGGGGAGAAAATGTCTTTCTTTTAACTGATGCAAATGTCTGTATTGTTTTTAAACAGTGTCCCACACTTCTACTGATAGTATAAAGATGTTTCTACCTCAGTAGGATGTAGAAGATGGCATTATTTTAAATATTTACTGATTTAATAAATAAAAAATTATAGTTTTACGTTGTGCCTCATGGGTCTGCTTGACAGGTTGAGGTCTCGCCTGACGAAGAGGGGTCCCAAGGAAGGACAGAATGGGGTCCCGTGGGACGAGGTTTGTGGGTGATGGTCCACGGAGTCATTTCACCTAGACTCCAGGGGCTGATAAGACTGCTCTGCCATAGTGAGATGCAGAGCCCCTTATTCCAGAAAGTACAGAAGCTTATGTATAGGGTCCTCCAGACCAATCATGGCCCCGCGGTTACAAACAATGGGGTACGCTCTGCTGGGTGTGAGGTCCACCAGCATAGAATGGGAACAGAGGGAAGGGAGAGGTTGAAGGTCAGAGAGTGCTCCTGCAAAAAATTTGTTTTCATGTGATAATGAACATAAGCAAACTAAGTTTGTACTATGCATCACATTTCTCAGGCATTTCTCATTCTGGGGTATCATGAAAAGTGTCCCTCTTTCTTCTGGAGCATTGCTTTATTAATCAGCTTTGCAGCACTCTGACCAAAGTACCTGACAAAATCAATTCAGTTTTGAGCCCAAAATAAACAACAGCTGTTCTTGTTTATTTTTGTCTCATGGCTTCAGGGGTTCAGTTTACGGTTGGTCAGTTCCAGAGTTCTGGGACTGAGCTGAGGCAGAACATCATGGCAAAGGATGTAGTGGAGGAAACTGGCTCAGCTCATAGTGGCCAGGAAGGGTGGGGGGTGGAGAGAGAGGATGAGGTCATGGACAAAATTATAGCCCCAAAGGCATATCCCCAGTGACCTACTTCCACCACTTACCATCAAGTACAGTAGTACAATAGTCCTTTCAGTTAGGTCACAGGTTACAGCTCTCAAAATCTAATCATCTCACCTCTGAACATTGCTAGGTTGTCTGTCTATGAGCTTATTGGGAAACACCTTGTATGTAAACCATATTAATTGATGGCCTCTGGGCTAGTTGTTTAGAGAGATAACTTTGTGTTTGTTTTAGTCTGCTTTGTGACCGGGTGATCAAAAGAACTGATAAGAACAATTTAAATAAGAAAAAGTTTATTTTGGCTCTTGGTTTCAGAGGTTCAGCCCATGTTTGGCTGGCCACAGGTCTGGGCCCAGGTATGGTAGAACACTATGGGAAAAGGGTGCAACAGGTGGAATCTAATTCATTCAAGGCAACAAGGAAGCAGAGAGATAGGGGAAAGGAGCGATAGG